>CM029496.1:38324110-38924110 GCA_017140595.1 Eucalyptus curtisii | reverse complement strand
TCCAGCTATCTTTTCAATGGATTCAGACACAATCACAAGCAGGAGGCAGTTCGCATATTCATGAAAAACGAAAGGCATGCTGCACACTCAATAGCACAAACAGCACGGAAACAAGGCAAAGGAAGAGAGAGAAGAATTGAAGACCCAGGAAAGTGAGATGATACCCTGCTTCTCCCAGCAGCAAATGTCGTGCCAGATTCTTTTTCATGTTCAGGACTTCGGGCAGTAGGCAAGGGTGGAGGTATCCATCTAGGAAATAAATCAAGTGATGTGATCAAATTCCAGGATGTTCATTACTCTCAAGCAACCAAAAGATCACAGGCAGTGACATGGTAGCATGTACTAGCACGACTTACTACCTTCCACTACCAGTAATCATGATGAAAGGTTCTGTTCGCCATCTTTGAAGAGTGTCGCCCTGCAATAGACAAGACAGAATATGACTATAGTTCTTCTCTTGGGCCAGAAAAGTGAAGCCTAATGTTTGCCTCTCAATTCAAAACCAGATTAATATGCCAACTAGACTATATCAATAAGTTTCACCTGAGCAAAAGAATAAAGCCTCCAGATATAGTAGGTATGCTCTTTAGATCCAAGCTCAAACAAGAAACTGAAAAGTTGCTTTCCACGACCTCTCTCCATAATAGCCTGTTCAAACGCACATCCGCCATCCAATACATATAATGCCATTGTATCAATCACATGCCGGAGATGATCATCCTCCGGTGGAATGACAGTTATATCAGGTATGTTAGGAGTCAAAACCTGCAGAGAAACCAAAGCGTTGAAAAATACTTTTAAGTCTGTCCAGCTTTTCATCCAATTGGAAGAGGAAGCACGATAAGAAATTGGTTGTGAGAAGGATAAAACGAAACAGTCAAGAACATGCACATAATTAGCAACACGGTTTCTCAGCATTAAGCAAATCCACCCTGATATTAAAGAGACTACAAATATGAAATGCCAACAAAAGCAAATTAAACCACAAAAAGAGATTAAAATTGAACATTGGTCTTTTTACTGCAGGGCAAGAAAAAAAGTAATCAATCACATGAAAGAGGCTCGTGGGAGATGAGGCACCTTCCCAAGTTACAAGTACGAAACAACCAGAAAGCTCAAATGAGCATATAAAAGAGCAGTACCCTACATGACCCACGCAAATGTTGCAAATGATTTAACTGCACTGAAGAACAGGATAATAAAGGCATACCAACTCGGAGTTCTGAGTAGGGACTGTGGTAACTGGTGGACCTGATGGACCAGACAAAATCACTGTTGCGCCCTGTAAAGCATGAAATAGAATAGTTATTCATTCTCAGCCTTCAACTATTTCAGCTATGAGGCTACTCAATAGTGCAATTTCAAGACTTCTATCAAGAAAGATGTTGGCTTCAAGTACAAGCTCAAAGAGGAATATCAGCACCAAATCTACAGCAAGCAAATCAACCGGTCTGCTTTTGAAGCAAAAGTAAGAAACCAGACCTCCTTACTCCTTATGGCCATGTGCCCTGGTGGAGGAGCAGGAAGAGCTTGTGATGGGAGAGCCACAGATTTACCCCATCCAATCTTCAATTCATACTCATAAACAACGACACCTGCACAAGAATTTGTTATTATATATGAGTAAACAGCAAAAATATAAAGCTCAACCTGTCTTTTCCCATGCAATACTAACACTAACTCAAAAATGAACGTGCCTTCAGGCTCTATAAAGGAATATAATACGTCATGAAGATGCTGGGGCTTTAACAGTTTGTTATAGCAGCTAGTCATACATTTGGTTTGCTTAAAAGCCTTCGGGTTGATAGAAACCATACTTATTTATTTAAGTCCATTTGTATAGCCACAACAAAACAAAAAGATGAGGAAGCAAAGAACCATATGATGGACAAAGTAAAATTTTAAGAGAGAGGCCAGCAACTAAATGAGAGAAGCTTGGTGAATTGGCAGTGTAACATGGTCCCCATGGCCGCTTGGATTGCCCTTGCATAGCTCTTTAAACTGCCATGACGTTCTATTTTGCCATATAAAATGCACAGAAGGGGACAGAACAGATAGAAAAGCACCAAGATATCCTCCTTAGCACATTTACCACTGCATTAATTACACCAATCATAAGCAAGAACTACAAATTTCGGACCTTGCATTTCGTCCTTTGCAGCCTGTGCATCAGCTCTGTTCATGAAAGCCACAAATCCACAATTTCTCTGCCGTCTTCTCTCCTCTTCTGTCCGAGGCCACATTATCTTTACACTTGCTATGGGACCAAATCTTCCGAAGGTCCGTAAAAGGAAGTTCTCATCAACCTATCACAACATTATAAGTTAAATCACTATTAGCTTTGCTCAAATATAGCACTGAATATTAGAGAAAGTTCAAGCATATCATACCTGAGGTGAAAGGTTACCAACATAGAGGTTTGTCGTCTGTGGATCACCATCATCAAATGATCCAGGAAACCTTCCACTTGGATCGAGATCATCAGGGAGTTCATCAAATCGGCTAGATGGCTGTAAAGAGAGAGAATTGCACCAAAAGCTAAATACGACAATAACGAAGAATCCGAGAAAAATGCACAATTTTTTCATCACTCTCTTTCTTGCACCCGCTCCATTCTGATAAATGAACTGTATCAGCTAAAGAACACCAGAAAGTGGGTCCAAAATTAAAGGCACATACAGCAGAATTTTCACTCGGGCGGCCATCGCGCCAATGTTCACGCTCTTGATTCCGTCTCTCCCTCAGTTCTTGCTCATGCTTCAGCTCCTCCATGAAATGATCTATGTTTCGTGACTTCCCTTTCTCTCTCTCTTTTGTCTTCTCCTCGTCTTTCTAAAATGTTCAATTAGATATTAATGCAGAATATTTGAATTAAGTCCATTAAAAAACACGATCAAGAAAAAGGAAAAGAGTCTCCATAACAGATACCTTCTTTTCAGTTTCTTTTCCTTTGGATGAAAGAGGGGGTGGTATGAAAGAAGGAACATACCTGAGAAGAAGGATATATCAATACCTATGTGCACTTAAACATTTCTGTCACATTATTAGAACAATTGCAGAAGAGAAGAACAGAATATCACAATAACAATATCATTTGCGAGAAGTTGGTGAGATGCTGACTCAGTCAAAACTAGGGAATTTCTCCAGGTGTACTACATCAGCTAGAATTAGATTTTGAAGTTCAAAGTATAATGCAAAACATAAGCATAATAGCAAAGCAACACGAAAGAAGCGACTATCATTTGCATAAGAACTTGGTGCATTGAAAAAGGACCAGACGGTAATGCCTCTTTTCTTTTTGCCTTTTTCTTTTCTTTTTTTTTTTTTTTTTCTTTTTTTTGGCTAAACACGAGTAGTACCCACATAAACCCTTCCCAGGAAAGTAGTGCCAGTATGTTCAACAACCGCATGATTAAGAAAAAGCAAACTAAACAGATAATACCCATGAAGGGAATGGAGAAAGACATAGATTGCCCAAAGCTAAATGAAATTCTTATTAAACACAGGAATTATTCTTTCATCAAACAAATAACGATGTATATTTTCCATCCCATATTGTATGCATAGTTACACTTTGCATACTATGATTCCAACCATTTAAGTGTTTCCTAAGCCTGCTCACGACTGAATCTAAAATTATTCACAAAACTAGATAGAAAAGAGAATGCAAAGCGAAGATTGCAGTCACTTTTTCCAAACTACGCCCTCTAATATTTGAAAATGAAGCCATATACAAAACCTACATTGCCATCCACCTACCCAGAGTAACAGACTATTTTCAAATTTACAAGCTCATTGGCAGTCCTAAAATGGAATCAAGCACCTGGAATTATCTGACCAGCACATGACGTCATATAAAGCACTGTGCAAAAAAATATAAACCATTCAACTATTAGAAGTGAACACACGGAAACAGTGCAACATCAACTTATGAAGAGATTCCCTACATGCTTCATCACATCAAAGACTGTTAATATTGGTCCAAACCTTATGCCATCTTACCAAGCTTCAACAGCTAGAGCATAGATTGCTTTAATAGAGGAAATCAAATGCAAGCATAGAATATCATCTCTTGTGTAAAATCCAGCGGAAAAGGAAGGCGCCAAGGGATTATTATAAAGGATATCTACAATTTTTACGTTTGTGTAGCAGAGCCAGCACCCAAAGACAAATAAACCCAAATTCGAGGTTTAGCAACCTCTCCAGATCAGAACCATAGAAACAAAGCTCTAATAATTGGAACCCTATAAAATATGTATAAACCATTAGATTCCTTGCATTGGCTAATTATTTAAAAAAAGGGACATGGCATAAGAGTAAAATTTAGGAAACAATTCTAAATCATGTCAGATTTAAATAAATAAATAAAAGCAGAAGGAAATAGTTTTTACGCTCAGTAGTCTCGCGCATCTATCCAATTTTTAGCCCATTTAAGATTCTCCCCTATGTGCAGATTTTCCTCGAAATTCAAGTATTTGCTTAAACCATGCCAGTAACTATTGAGACGAAGTAGCACAGTACCAATGACCAAGGGACATATTACCCATAGGTACAGCACCAAATATAGTTAAGATATTGCGAAGAGTATAGATATCTTAAATATGCTCATGCACACCAAAAGATGTTCCAAGTTCATTCGTGATTAAAACACAATGTAATAGCAATTTCAATGTTGATATTACAAACCCAATGATTGCGTGATGCCAGTAGCTAACAAAATTAACCCCCATCTTTTAAATGCCAGTATGCAATCAGGTCACAAGACATGGAAATTGACCATAGCAATCCAATGTCCCTCAAGAATGACAAACACGATAGGTAGCGCTGGTCAAGCTCACATGCAGCAACCACATAATGTAGAACTATTTCTTGAACACTGAGATTACAGGCTAATCACGTCTCGAGATATACGACTTCACAACAGCGCAAGCAAAAGGCAATCGGCATAGGAAAGAGGGGGACACAAAAAATACATATCAATGGAAATAAAATCAACTAAGCCACTCACAAATAATCTTACACTTGAGGACCTAAATAATTACGAAAAGGCATACATGACAATGTCATCTCCATGTGTCTCTTTTTCTACTTATGATGCCTTCAACGACAGAGGATCGTAGTGCACGGTCAGTTAAAAAGTACTTGTTTACCTACTTCCCTTCTTTGGAACAGGCATCCCATCTTTGGACTTTTCACCTGCCATCCGTGAATGAATGAAAAAGGCCCATACTTTTATTAATTTGTCCCCAGATTAGATGATAAAAATCACTCATTTACTTATACATCGCATGGATAAGTAATAATAATAATAATAAAAACTGACATTTAACGCTAGCTTCCCGTAACTAACAAAAAAGAAAACGCTGAAAAAAACCAGATTCAGACTGCCGAGCTAACCTTCGGAATCGGCCTTCGCCCGCTCGTTCGGATTGATCATCCCTCCTCGAACGAACGTCTTCGACCCGGGCGCATTGTCCCCTTGGAAGGACTCCACGAATTCGGCGTAGAGGCGAGCCGTCTCATCTTCGGCCCTCTGCAAGAAATTCCATCAGATGAGGCAAACACGAGATTGCGAACGGAAACTCGAGAAGTTGTACAGAGCTCCGCAGAGAGGGAGAGGGAGAGGGAGAGGGGAGTCACCTTCTTCTTCGCCTCTTCCTCCTCGCGGTGCTTCTGGAAGGGCGTCTTCTTGCGGGTAATGGAGAACGAGCTCATCCTCGCATGAGGATGCCGGAACCACGTGTCCCCGCGGGGGCGGGACGGATGCTGCGCGGACGCCCGGAGTCAATCGGGGTTTCCGGAATCGTTCGCCGGGACGTGGCGTTCAATCTGAGCAATCCGGATCGCCGGGACGTGGCGTTCCTGGAGAGATTCGATTGGCGGAAGAAGGAGGAGGAGAAGGAGGAGAGGAAGGAGGAAGACGACCGATTCGAAACCCTAGCCCAGCTGCAGAGGGAGAAGAAGAGGAAGAAGAGGAAGGGGAAGAGGAAGCTCACGTGTTTGGGCTTCTTCCTCCGTTTCTAGATTTTTAATAGCTTATTATCGAGAAAGGCTTTGGCCTTCTTTTCTTTTTCTTTTTTTCTCTCTCTCTAATTAACGCTGGCCTGCAATTCTGCATTACACAAAGTGAAAAATCCAAGTAAAAGGCCCCAAATACCCTTATTTTTCTAAATAAAAGCTTGAAATAGACCTAAGAGGAAGCCCTCCCTCCCGGTACGTGACCGCCACCCCGTGGCCGCTACCTCACCAGCGATGGGGTGGCGGTCACAAACAGGACGGAGTCCTCCTTCTTGTGTGTTCTTTTTTTTTTTCAATTTCATTTTTTTGAGTTTGGAAAGAAAAAAAGAAAAAAAAATTAAAGACCAAATTGCCCTTTTACCAAATAGTGAGTTTAGATCTTTATTTGAAATTAATATGGTTACTTTGAGCCCTTATTTAAAATAAAGTCTACTTAATAATCCACTTTAGACTCTTATTTGAAAAAATGAAGACACTTCATGTCCTTATTTGAAACAGTATCCACTTCAAATTTTTATGTAAAAAAATGAAACGCTTCAAGCCCTTATTTGGAATTTTTTCTTACACAAATTATAAATTTTACTTATTTAAATTTAATTTACTGATATAACATGATAAAGCAATGTGAACATACATAAAGGTTACAAAGCCATAAAAATTTAAGGAGTATTATCGACCTGTTAAATCATTAAAATTTAGAGTCGGTCTTGATTCATATAAAAGGGGCTTTTCATTACACGACACTCTAGAGGAATTCGAGCAATTTAAGTCTGTAAATTCTTCTTTTCCGCTGGTAAAAAAAAAAAAAAATTCTTCTTTTCCTCTTATTCATATTATAATTTAGCACTCCTTTTAAAGTTTTAACCTTTAATGATGGCCTAAAATATCCCATCCATATCCATGAGAATCTCCTAAGATTGATGATTATGTTCTTTTGCGTCTAATTTTTATTTCATAACCGAGTAATGAATGTTGTGTTTCTTTCAGCATCCTTTGCAATTGCCAAACAAAGATGGCACGAAGGTTTCAAACTCTTTATGATTCACGGAAAATTTGGTACTCATGAAAAATATTTTTAGAGAATTCATTTTTCAATAAAATATTAATAATTTCTGGTGTTTTGCATGGGAACTGGCTTTTCAAGAATGGATTTTCGGAGAATTCATTTAAAAGAAAAAGAAAACATTTGAGCTTGAGGAGTTTGCTTAAATATTCAGATCATCAGGCAGAGGTTGACAAGCAATGCAACCTTGTTTGGGGCAGGAGGGAGCCAGAAAACTTCTCTTAACTCAACATGAATTGTCTTTTTTTCTTATTTATAAGAAAAATGAGTTTCTAACTAATCACTAGTTGGAAAAACATATTGATCTTTATCTGATTTTTAAGTTGGCCGTATAGGAAGTAATTATCGCTAGTGACAACCATAGTAGTCGATAGTTGCTAACATAGGGAGAGATTCTTCCCACCTGATAGAGTCATTCTTATTACAATATTCTAAGTACCGTGGCAAATTTCAATTATGTGTTTAAGACTCATGCATTGAATCATTAACTTTTTAAAAATATCCAATAGAAATTTTGTCATGATATAAGGATGTTTTAGTGAGGTCTCTTTGTAGTATAGCACTTTCCTTCAGGGGAACGAGCTAGTAACATTTAGGAAAATGGCACTGGAGATCCACCGAAATAAAAAAATATTCAGTGGTTCGTGAGCGCCACGTCACCCGCCTACATGGCATATACTTATCTACGTGGATCCACTAATAAAACGACATTCGGAGGATCTGCGAAAGTGCAAAGATAGACAAAGGGAAGGTGAAGATTGAGCAGGTCAACAGCAAGCATTTTGGTTTTCGGAAAATGCAGTTCGAGGATCAATCGTATTAGAAAAACCGGCATCAGCCTTGAGAAGCCCTAAGCGCGATTCGTACGTTACCAAGCTTACACAAGCAGTGCTTCCCATTCTGATCAGAGCAACGTTTTATGATCTTGACAGGCTGACAGCATCACTAGAAAAACAATTCGCATCTGTCCTAATCATGGTGTAATTTTTTAACAAAACTGGGAGAGCCCAAAACTCAGAGACAGATCTGGTCAGTTCACCATGACATAGAGGTAACCAATATGTCTTTTTAAGTAGAATTTTGAGGCACAGGTACAGTCGATGCAGGACCATTGTGCTAGTACTCAAATCGGTTTTAGCTCCTTTATCCACTTGTTTTGCTTGGCTAAGGGAGTTTGAAGTGACTGCCCTCTTTGCTAGATGAATTTCTTGTCTGTAAATTCTGGATGTTTAGGTTGTGCTTGACTCAAAAGGGCTATGAACTATGAAGGATACAATTACCGGTGCTTCTAGTGGACGAGGCAAACTCGCAAGATGCAATCATCGAAAAACACCCAGGAGCTGGCGTATTCAGTGCCTCCTTTCACGAGCTGAAGCCATTCCTTCCTCAGCATGTGGACAAGCTTATAAACTGGAGAACAATCTGCAAATTTTACTCGGCAACTCCCACACTGGATCAATCAACTGGCGAAACACCTTTCGTATCAGTAATGCCAAGCACATGATTCAATAACTATCTCGATAAACATACAAATGGAGTCTCCCACAGAGAGAGAGAGAGAGAGAGAGCCATATTCTCACAACATCATATAGTTTTCTAGTAACACGAGTTTACAATCTTCAGATCCCAGGTGCAACTCCTCAGGCAACTGAAGGACCTTGTAACAGAATAATCGGAAAACAGATCTCACATTGCTTGCTATTCTCGAGTATAAACCATGGAAAAGGATGTTGTGATCGGGGGTTGAGATCAGCCATACATCTTCATGATAAAAGGCAGTAAAAATACTTCTCAAAGAACTTCACGCATATACCATCTCTGCTGAAACCAAATTCTACATATTACACAGACGATTACCAAATACTGCTTTGCCAAATCAAGCAAGACTCTCATCGTGCCATCTTCTTCAGGTGTTGAAAGGTGCGTTGTTTAATCCAGTCTCTGTCATAGGGCAGATATGCCTGGATATTATGATCATAACTGCAGGTCCAAATAAAAAGGCAAGGACATTAGGACTATGACAAAAGAATAAGGCCTTCTCACATACAATAATAGGATTATCACAACATCTACTGTTCCTGTATGATGGAGTCTGGTAACATAAGAGATTGAATAATAAATATTCACACAAGCCTCTTTGCATTCCTTTCTGTAAACATATGAAAGTAACTTTCTAGGATGTATTCTGCCGGTAAACACTTCACCTAGATTGGCAAAAGTTCAGAATTTACTGGTGGCCAGTAGAATGGTGTATAGACAATCAAAGAAGACAAATTTCAAGATAAATTCATGAAATAGAAGAGGCATTGTTCTACATGGAAAAATAAGCAGAATGTTAAATCTGAAAAATAGATAGAATGGAGAAACCAAGACAAATCCAATTAAACCAATCACTTCTATTGCAAAGCACACAGTCAATGTACACAATTGAAGGTTTCTTTAAAAGAAGGTCCGATATATTAAAGTATCCAAAAGCAATTCTCAATGGTACAACAAAAGACAAACATAAAAAGAAAGTCCCTTCTCTAGATTCATGAGGAAAAGAGATTTAAATGAAAACTATAAAAAAGGAGAAACAGTATTGTAATAGCTAAAACTCTTCTATTGCTCCATCAAAATCCTAGAACTTCTTTTCAGCAGGTAAGCCCTATTCAGCAACAGAAAAAAGTATTTCAATCCTTTTTTAGGCAGATGAGAAAGCATACTGCACGGTGCATAAAGCATGAGAGAGAGAGAGAGAGAGAGAGAGAGAGAGATACACTAGAGCACTCAAGTCCGTGAGACCATCCATGAAATTGTAAAGATCTGTAATATCATAAGTGATGTTTCTGATGGCAGGATTTAGCTCCTTGAGTTTTCTTTCATATAATCCACATATACCTGCACAAAAACGCATACAATTAGAGTATTTAACAATATAGTAGCCCTCTAATATTGTGAAATGTTCTCAATTTTCTTTTTCTGTTTGGAGGTGGGTGGTGTTGGGAGAAAATAGAGGAATTGGCCCTTTCCTTGACCACACCTGTGTGAGTTTAAACTATAGATTTCCACTGACTATGAATTCAGTGCATGACTAATGCGTGGCAGCCTATTTAACATAGCTCCATCAAGGACGCTGACACTATGCATTGCTTTCAATCTATTTATATCCTAAAATACATGCATTTGGTTTGGTTGTAATAAATACTATGGCAGGCCTTGCTGGACAACAAATATCGGAACAAACTTGACCCTTCTTTCAATAAGGTATCAGCCATTCTTATGCTTTTCACTCGAGAGGGCGAAGTTCGCCCATTCACCCACTTAGAAAAGCAAAGTACACAAAACCTGAAACCATACTGCTTTAATAAGCATCTTTCACCCTATTCTTTCAGACTCGAATGAGAAATATGCACCATTTTGATGCGTTGTCAACTTGCTGTAAGATAATCTGTTTGCTGGAAGTTTCAACAAACTCACAGCTCCACTTCTAATTGTAGATACATACTCTTGGCATGATAGACAATCAATGCATGAAACAAGATATTTCCAAGTCTCAGAACTTCTCTTTCTTAAATCAGTTGCCGATGAATGAGTGATGACAGAATAAAAACAGGACTAGCAAATGCCTTCTCCTATCCCAGGACAAGCAAAATCAAGTTCTTGTTTCTTATCCCTTGCACGCGCTTTGCACATACAGAGATTGCGAGAGAAAATCTACAACTATGCTGGTAAGATAAAGCGGCGTCTCTGGTGATGCTTAATGCAAAAAACACAGATAAAAAACTCATCGAAAGCTATTCACTTTTCTTCATCTAATAAAGGAAGATCGATGGTGGTTAGAACTATCAAGAAATATCAGTGGTATATCTAGCATTCATACCATCCATAGCTTGACTCACAGAGCCATAGTCCATGAAAGTCCTGCTTGCCCTGTTTTGAGAAGTCTGCATGAGAATGATCGTGTGCCTGTTCGCCTGCACAGAAAAGCACGGAGAACCGACCATCAGCAATTCAGCATGCCCCAATGCTTATTCAGAAACTGTATAACATTCACGAAATGCCATCAACGCCAACCCATTTTACACATTCAACAACAACAGCATGAGCAGCCATTTCCCTTTGGGTAGCCAGACTGGCTCCTATGCTACAAACCAATTGGGGCTCCAAATCGAGCATTCAAAGTACGGATTTTGAAAGCGCGTACGAACTGCAAACCGGACAACCGCTACGACAGAAGACGAATTTCCAATCATTGCAACACCAAGAGCATCTAAGTAACCACATCGAATTTCACTCCAAACCCGCCCGTACGGCATCAAAACCTACTCAAGCCGAGCCTACGACACGACAATCGAGCTCGCCGCGGGGGCGCGTGTTTACCATAATCTCCCGCTGTTTTCCGGAAGTCGGAGCTCCCAACCGAGGCGCCGGCCGGACGCGAACGGGAACTGGACAGCAGGGGTCGCCGGGAACCGCTCGATCGCCGGCGATCTGGTCCGCCGGATGCGGCGTCGTTCGCAAGCGATCCTGCCGAGAGGAAAAACGAAGGAAGGGAGAGAGATGGAAGGAACTGATTCGGAACCCTAGCTGGAGGAGGAGGGAAGACGAAGACCTCGGGGATTGGGGAGGGACTGCTTTTTCCCGATTTCAGATGGTGGTGAAGCTAACGCGAAATTCATTTTATTCTTTTTGTACGAAAAAGAGGCTGGGCCTTCTCCGAAACCTGAAGCTTTTTTTCTTTCTTCCTTTTTTTGACGTTTTGTCCTCTTTCGTTTTGACTTCAAGTCAATGAAGTTGTCGCCTTTCGGACGCGCGGCTGTCCGTGAAAAATCAAGTGCCTTTGTCGGGTGAGAGAGCAAAGTTGGCGGATCATTTATGTTTGCTTAGTGGCGAAGAGCCGATTTCAATGTGCCGAACATTGCTGTCGATGTCGATGTGAAGTCTTCAGGAAAATCAGCCCATTACCTCTAAAGTAACTTTAATTCTTTTAAACAATGGCCCTTCCACTCAGCATCGTCTAGCCGATTACTTTCATCCTTACTTAACAGGTTGGTCTTGTGGTCAAGCTCTCTTTTGCTTTTGCAGTCAAGGGCTGATTTTCTTCCTGCCCAAGAAAACTTTTGCGCACTTTCTTTACCTTTGAGGAGGCCTACGCTACATAGAAACTGCTTACCTAAGATTACCTCCCAACTCGTAAGTCCTGACGCAAGATTAGGGTTCTAGAAAATGGGATTAAATCAATTAAGACTCTCTATTGGCTTGAGTTATTTTTTTTTTAAAAGAATGACGTGAGAAGCAAATCTCAAGACGCAACACAGGGCAAACTTAGTTGATAATGATTGACCGGTTATCATAATTAAAACGTCTATAATCATATCCTAGCCCAATCTAACATTAAACAAACTCATAATTATAGAATCGACTCGATTATCAGAGTACAGATTATAAAGTCATAACCCCAGGCCATTCTCACTTTGGGTGGAGCAGATCTACTAATTTTTTAATTCCATCATTAAGAGGAGTCTTGAACTAGTAAGAAGCCAAAAATTGTATTCTGAACAATTGCAACAAACTGGTTCATTTGTAATCCTGTCACGATACATAATAGAAAACATATGTATTCATATATACAAGGCCCAGCCCATTGGGCCATCTTACATAGCCCAAACCTCAAAAGGCCAAGCCTTCTATACTCACATATAAAAATTTCTCAGCCTCTCAAGCCTCCCTCCAAACTGATACTGATAATAACAATAATAATAGAACCCGCGAGGCTGGAGATCGGGGTTCCGCTCTCGGGGAGGCGCGGCGGCCGCCGGCCGGCGGTTGCCCCTTTCCGATCGGCGGTGAAGTGGACGATCCCGTCCCTCTCTCTCTCTCTCTCTCTCTCTCTCTCTCTGTGGGGATAATCATATTGGTATTGGCCATAGTCTTCTCTGTATCTCCAGACATGCATACATACATACATACACACACATATGCAGTCGCAGCAGCAACTGCGAAGCAGGGGAAACCAGAAACATTTGCTCGATCGTCGTCGAGAGAAATCGCCTCCCACCCCCCAACCTTTGATGGCAGAAAGGTAAAGTGATGATGATGAGGCGATGAGGAATGAGTTATGGGGTATTTCAGGCTTTCGGTTTTCTTGGAGAACTGTCCGTATCTTGGCGTGGCGATCCCGGGGGCGTGTCGCAGCCATGGCGGGGTTCCGCTCTTTCGTTCGTTCTGTTGCCTGATAACATACGAAACTCTCATCTGAGCCTCCCAAGATCTCTTCTTTTTCTTGCTTCCATGTTGAATTGGCGTCCTTTCTGTGTTTTTTTTTTGGCCATTGTTTCTTCTGTTTGGTCAGGCAGAGAACGAGATCTCGAGATTGCTGGTTGATCTGCTCCGCCAGTTGATGTTCGTTGCGGCATCTTCGATCGGCGGTCAGGATTCTTGGGAATTCATCTGTCTTTCCCTTTTTTCTTGGGTCGAGAGATTGATGCTCATTTTTTCAACAAATTTTCTTTCAATTGCCAAAGTAAGGCAAGACCTTCTTCATTTTCCTTTAAAAAAGATTTAATCTTTCTTGTTTTCAAGAATTTTTTTTTGGACAATCTTGTTTTCAAGAATTACTCGGTGGTAAATGCACGAAGGGTTCTGATGGGGAACACTGAATGAGGTTTCTGACCTGGCACGAGACAGTGAAAGCATTGAAAAATGAAGGAGGTCACGGCTTTTGAGGTTGTCGTGGCGTTCATTCATAAATTACTCATCAGAATCCTAAGCAAAGCTGGGGGCAGGCAGTGACGTTTCGAAATTACAATAAGGAAAGATGGGACCGCACAATTAGCCTCAAAAGAAGCACCACTCAGCAAACCTCTGTAGCCGGGCTACTTCCGTAATTTCGGGTACAATGATTTGGGAACTCTAAATGGGCAAATGCCACGGATGGGAAGAGAGAGAGAGAGAGAGATTGCTTGAAAATCAAGGGCTTGAAAGCTTCGGCTTTGCTCTCGGAGAGGCGCGGCGGCCTCCGGCCGGAGGTTGCCCCTTTCTCCGATCGGCAGCGAAGCCGACGAGCTCTTCCCTTCGCTCTTGGTTGCTCAAACACACGCACTCCCCGTCTCTTTTCGGTTCGCGAAAGCGTTTTCGGCTTCCGTTTTCGGATTGAAAGCGAAGCGATGCGCTCTCTCGACCTCCTTCGCTGGCTTGTACTTGTACATGCTGCGTACATACATATATATATATATATATAGACAGACAGAGAGATGGGTTTGTTTTTCTGGTTGAGACGTTCCTTTGCTCCGACCGTTATAGTTAAAAAAAAGGGTAAGCTGTGCGAGGCGATGAAGATTTTACTGGAAAGAGTAAACGAAAAGGAGCTTTTCAGGCGTTAGAGAACCGTCCGTATCTTGGCATGGCGCGCGTCGCAGCCATGGCGGGGTTCCATGTTTCTTGCTTTTGCCTGATAAAGAAAGTATGCTTCACATCTGAGCCTCACTCATCTGATCAAAATTCAAGTCATTTTTTGGTTACCCAAAAGAGATGGCGAAAGCGTTCGACTTTTTTCTTGTTCCCCTGGTTTTTTTTTACGCAGCGCCATTATTGCTCTGCACTGTGCTTCGGTCAAAACCCTTTGGAAGGTAGCGAGGGAGATGATGATGCTACTCGTCTTTCTTTCTTTTCCAGAGGGAGAGGAAAAGAAAATTCAAAAAGCTTAAACCCTGTTGTTTTTCTTGATGCATCATTGTTTTTCCATGTTTCCCAAAGTTAGTATTTTTGGAATTAAAAGTTTACGAATTAGAGCTGTTTTTTATTAAGTCTTTTTCCTTTAGGGGGGTGAATATTTCTTTGTCTCCGCTTTCTTCTCCCCCAATGAATATACCAGTCCCCGAGACGTACGTCTGAATCAATCGCACCCTTTTCGATGCAGCTCTAATCAATCAAAATCGTTTCACTGTAAAACAGAGTAATTGCAGAGTAACGTTGGAGCGTTTCCAATGTAATTACGCCCCCTCAATTCGGTCAAAAAGGTCAGAGTTTGAACTTTGAACGACCGAGCCAGCAAACCTTCAGCAGACCAAAAACCAAAAAAAAAACAAGCAAATCCCACCTGCAATCTCGTCTGACGTGACGGAATTGGCCCCATTACTTCGTCCTTCTCGCCCGCATTAAAAAAACCATGAAGTCGCCTTTTTGATCCAGCAAATAATAGAATCAGAAAAGGGCAAAAGAGTAATAAAAACCTCCAGTCCCCTCCTCGGCTCTCTGCTTATAGCAAATGGAGAGCCTTCGTGAGCTTTCGGTGGGTAGCGTGAGGGAGGCTTTGCCCCCGGAGAGGGTCCGGTGCGGCCCGCCGTCGGCGGTGGTCGCCCCCCTCTCCGGCCGACGGCGGAGCCGATGATCTCACCACCCCCGTCCGCCGTCCTACGTCGTCGTCGCCGTCGCCGTCGCGGTCGGCTTCTGGCTGAACGTTCATGTGTCCGTATGTGTGTGTATGTATCTGTATCTGTATCTATCTATCTTCGCACATGCTTCCTCCTAACCCAAAAAATTTAAAGCGAGAATCAAAAGAAAGGAAAACTAGAAAGAGGAGAAGCGGAGGCCGAGAAAGGTAGAAAAAAGATCATTGGAAATGCTTCTGCTTCTGCTTCTGCTTCGCTTTCATTTTCCTCGGAATGTTCAGCATCATCTTCTTCATGGACAATTTCCCAGAACTTCCAACTCCAATAATCCTCCTCCTCCTCCTCCTCCGCCAATGATTGCGGATTCCATTGTGAAAAAGAACGAGAAGAGGCTGTGATGATTCGCATGCATACGGAGGAGGGAGAGAATGAAAGCGGCAGGCACCGAGAACCGGCCGTATCTTGGCGGGGCGGCCAGAACCGGTCGCAGCCATGGCGGGGTTCCCTTCAGTTGTCTGATCAAATGCGAATCTGAGCCTCCCCATCTTTCAACAATTTCTGCCCTTGATTTCTTTTTGTTTCCCAGATCTGATTGTCTCGTTAAATTGAGTTCTTGTGTTTTACTGTGACAGAAAGGTGGGTTCTTTTTTAGTTTCTTTACTTGATTTTGCCCTGCAGAATTCTGGGTTCTCTTCCCTTAACGAGAGAGAGGATGGGCGATGACTTTTTCGAAATGATCTTTTTATTGCCTTTTGAGTTGTGTTTCGGTTTTGGGTTTCTGCATCGACAAGAAAGGGACCGGGCTCGTCCCTTTTCCTCTCTCTTTGCTCCTGCAGAAGCTGCATTCTCTGACTGCTCTTTACTTCGTGGTACCGAGTTTGCCTTTGTGCTTCGAAATTTCTGACTTCATTCGAAGAAAAAACTAACCATGGATGAGTTTCCAGATTGATCGAGTCTGAAGAGTTCACGGGAAAGATACACTGGAAGCGAAAATATAAAAAGCATAAAAAGCAAAATAATGTACATACGCCATTTGCTTTAAGGAAGTTTGCAAGAATTTTTCACTTGCAGATGAATCGGTTTTCGGCCGGCGATGATGTTTTCTAGCCAGAGATGGTGAGCTGTTGCATGAATTTGATTCTCGCCGTAGTCGGAGCTAGTAGCAACAATATGAGGAGATTAGAAATTCGGGCAAAATGATTTAACATGAGTAAAGCGATCACATCAGAGCATTCATGGTATGTAATAAATTAAGCAAACGGTAAAGCAGGTCAAATGTGATGAAAATGCAGACATTTGCATTTCTTGAAGATTTTTGCCGGTCCCTAGCTGGTATATAACTATAATGAATACCCTCCATATGTACCGATTGGAAATTTTTTTATCTATTTGAGCAAAATTGCACCTCGAGTGTTAGACCTTAATTGAGTTTGAAATCATTCAATTATTTCAATTAACTCTTGGCCCTTTTGTTCAAAAAGTGTAAAGAAATCTTATTAGAAAACGAAGAGTAACATATATATGTTATAAAATTTGAACTTTTCAATAAAGGTTAGGGAATTGCTTGGATTAATTTCAAGATTTATTACTCAATTGTATTCTATATGTAAGGATTAGGAAGGATTGGGATTTCGAATGTGTGCATTTCTAATGGATCGGCGAGATCGAGCCTTGCCCGACACCGGCGAGCTCAATCTCACCTGTGACCGGTCCTTAGTCGTTGCCATGGCCGACCGCTTGTTGAAGAAGAAGAAAAAAAGAAAAGAGAAAAGAGAAAAAGAAAAAATAATTATTAAAAATTAAAAATTATACTTTAAAAAATAAAAGTAATTAAAAATATATTTTTTTTAAAAATATTTTAAAAATAATTATAAAAATTTTCCATTAAATTTTGTATTACATAAAAATTGTTAAAAAATTTGTAGCATAAAAAATGTTTTAACAATATTTTTTTTTTTATAAAAAATCATAAAAATGAGTTTTTTAAGGTTTAGTTAAAAAAATTTCATGTTATAGTTTTTAGTTATTTAATGATATGTTCGCTTCAAATAAGAGAAGCATGTGCATGGTCTAATTCTTTATAAATATTTCAATTTATAGGTGTTTTTTAACTTTATTTTATTTTATTTACTATTTTTAATTTAATTTGAAGTTTTAATCCAATTAGCATATAGTAGAGGTGGGTTTCCCAAAATATAATTAATAAGTTTTAGTAATATGGGTCAAGTCGGGTATGGGTCACTTGATTTACATTATATGAATATGGGTCAAAACGGATTAAATTGGTCAAATATGGGTCGACCCATTTTTTTGGACCCACCCACCCCTTTAACGAGTCTAGTAAAGATTAGAAGGATAAGGATTTCTAATGTGCTTTTTGGATGGATTAAATGTCTTGCATCATAGTTTTCAAAGATATTATATTGAGAACACTTCATTTCTATATAATTTTTCATTTACCAAATTATTACCTAAGATAATGATATCTTAACTAGGAAAAAAAGGTTCGGCGAAGAAATTATTTATATTTATGATATATTTGATAACTTCTATCCTATAGAGCAATTTTTTGTTTTCGAAAAGTCTTTTTTTTATTTCTATTATCTGAAATAATTTCTAAATAAAGTGTTTGATAACTAAACAAAATTTCTATTTCGAAATAAAAAAATAATAGAAATTTAATACGATCCATAATTTTTTTTTATAACATAGAAATTTTTTAATCTTTTAATTTTTTTTTTTTTTCTTTTTTTCTTTTCTTCTTCCTCATCACTACCATCATCTGCTGTCCGTTAGGGGGCAATGAGCAATGAGGAAAAAGAAGAAAAGAAAATTAAAAAAAAAGGACTTATTTTTAGAAATTGTTCTTATGAATAAGAAGTTACTTCTTTTTGTACTTTTTATTTCTATTTCGAATTTATTCCTTAGCCACTTTTCTATTTTAGGGAATAAAAAATTAATTAACGTTATTAAATGGATTTTTATTCTTTTTCTATTCTAATAAACAAAAGAACTAAAAAAAAAAAAAAAAAAAAAAACAAAAAAACAGAAGCCACTGTCTTAGTTAAGACCATGTGCGCTCATACTCATCATCTCATAGCATGTGATATGCCTTATGAATAGAATTAGCCATGGCCATTGGTCATAACTTATTTTGTAGGGTATGATCCTAGAATTAGTCATAATAGGTCTATGTTCTGCATGAAAAATTACTTATATCAATGTCAATGAGGATTGTTAGATCCGATCGAATCCTTATTCACTGACCATGAATTGTCCAAAATCTAATCCGTACATATTCACCTAGTAATTTCTACTATATGAAATATTAATTTTTCTTGTCTTCAAAATTTAAATACGTTAATAAGAGAGCCTTATGATAGTTATGTCTTTTTTGCATGTATCCTATGGAGAAATACTTAGCCAATTTTAATCGAGAGTTGTTGCTATGCATACACGTTTCAAAATTCAAAGACAATCTTTTTAGTTAATATACTTGCAATGTCAAAGAGATCATGACATTGATTCATAATTGTCAACTTAAAAACACATAAATATAACTTTAGGACGAAATAAAAATCTACAATTTTCTAATTTGGAAGGGGATGAGATATGAAAAACTTAATTTGGAACACCATGAACATTGGGAAGGAGCGAGATATATAAATCTTATTGGGAAACAAAGAAAACAAAGCACAACGCACCTCGTTCAATCCAATTTCACCCCTCTCCTCACACGAATCAGAAAGGACAGTGAATTCACCTTTTTGCCCTGCCGCCATCACCTCCAAGCCCGTGTGCAATCCAGCAAATAACACCATCGGGAGGGGCAAAAGAGTAATAACAACCTCCATCCCACGGCTCTACTTGTACAAGATGGAGAGGCTCCTTGGGTTTTTGCTGGTCAGTGGGAAGGAGGCTTTGTCCCCGGCGAGGAGGGTCCTGGCCCTGGTGACCCCGCCGCCGGCGTGGTCGCCGCCCCCTCTCCGGTCGACGGCGGAGCCGATGATTTCGCCACACCGTAACGACGGCTGCGTATGTGTATAATATGTATGTATCTATATATCTACCAACCCAAGAAAAAAGGCCCCCCCACCCACCAAAAAAAAAAAGAGAAGAAGAAGAAGAAGACGAAGAAGCAGAGGCCGAGAAAGGTAAAAAGATCAGGGGAAATGACGCTGGTTTCTGCTTTGCTTTCGTTTTCCTCGCATAACCTCATCATCGTCATCGTCATCGTCATCTTCATGGACGACCCCGCAAAGAATTCATCTCCACATCCTCCTCCTGTTTCTCCTCCATCTGTGTCTGCGGATTCCGCTTCGGAAAAGAACTTGAATGCGTATGAAAGAAAGAAAGAAAGAAAAGGACGAGGCTGTGATGATTCGCACGGTGTACGGAGGAGGGAGAGAGAAATATGAAACCCACGGACAGGCACCGAGAACCGGCCGTATCTTGGCGGGGCGGCCAGAACCGGTCGCAGCCATGGCGGGGTTCCTTTCAGTTGTCTGATCTAAACGCGATTCTGAGCCTCCCCCATCTTCCAACAATTTCTGCCCTTGATTTCTTTTTCCACACCCCCCTCTTTTTTCAAGATCTGTTAAGTCTTCTTTGATGACGAGTTCTTTCTTGTGTTTTGATGTGACAGAAAGGTGGGATCTTTATCAGCCCTTTTCGCCAAAACCAGATTTTCACTTCTTTTCTTTTTCTCTCTCGGTAATTTTTGCCCTCTGTTTCGTCTTGCGTCGATGCCTGGTTTCTTCATTTTGCATCACGAGATTCTGGGTTCTCTTCTTCGCTCGTTTTTCAAATTGCCCTCTGGTTCTGTGCAGTTGCGTTTGAGTTCTGGGCTTTTTTACATTGACAAGAAAGGTCTTTTTTTTTTTTTTTTTTTTTTCAAGTCTCTGTTCTTGCAGAAGAAAAAGTATAGTACTTTTTATCATTTGCGTTAAGGGTGTTTTCAAGATTTTCTTAACTTCCAGATGCCTCGGTTTTCAACCGGCGATGATGCATTTGTTGGAGATGGTGAACTGTTGCATGAATTTGATGTTCACCGTAGTTGGAGATCTCTGCAAAAATTTCAGGAGGAGATTAGAAATTTGGGGAAGAAGATGCAAAAAGAGTAAAGTGATTGATATCAGAGAGCATTTACTGTATGTAATCTATAAAGTAAAAACAGCAAGGCAGGTCAAATATGAGCAAAAAATTCTTATCTGTCCTCAACGAAGTCGCTTTAGCATAAAAAGAGGAGAGAAAGAGAGAAACACCATCTCCATAATTATTGAATTAATGACCAAAAAATCAAAATTAATAATATTATTGTCTCATCCAGTGCGATTACTTGAAATTCTTAGTTTTGTAATGGCATTCGATTGCTGGATGGCATCGAAAGGGTCGTGATTTCTTCGATCCAAGTCGGAAAGAATTTCTTCTAATCGAACATATGGAGGAAGATATTCATTAAAAATTCGGTCATCGGTTTATCATTCCTATCTTTACTTCGTGCCCTATTATAATCTATGCCTATGTCATTTTCATACAAAAAAAAAAAAAAAAGTTATGATATAAGAGACTCAAAGCAGGTTCACTCGTGACGGTATGTCAAAATTAAGCGTTGAACCTTATTATTTAAATTAAGCGTTGAACCTTTTGTAAAAAAGTGAAATCAAAGATTCAATATTTAAGATATTTGAGTCGCTAAAAAAGTTGGTTACATGGAATAATTAAAATGTAGTTTCTTATATAAATTTTAGTACTCAATTATTTTCAGTAAATATTTATGATTTAATAATGTCAATTAAAATTTTTATGATTCAATTGCATTTCTTGATAAAGGTTTATGACTTGATTATACAGATTAAGGGTACATTTGATTTAGTTTTGCAAATGGGTTTTAAGCACGATGCAAATGTTAAAAGCCAAAGTTTTTTGAGAAAATGCAAATTGTGTTTGATAAAAATATTTTATAAATGGATTTAGAGTTCAAGCTATGTTTAGCGCAAAAAAAAAAAAATTGTAATAGCCTTTGAATTTTTTTATATTTTTTTATTAAAAAAAGATCAAAACCCTTGAAGGACTACGATCGCTAGCGAGTTAGATCGACACTGGTGGCTATCAATTGAAGTGTCAAGCAACCTCCGATGATGGTCGCGTGGCCATGCGAGACCCAAGCGAGGGTTGCCTGAGATCACTAGACCCAAGCGATGGTTGGGGTCACCTGCTATTTTGCGCCATATTTGACTTGTTGACAATTGTCACTCTTTGTCGATCTAGGGAAGGGTTTGGTCCTTTTTTTTTTTTTTTTTTTTTTAATTAGAAAAAATATGACGAGAGACAAAATTGAAATTTTGAAGTTTTGACAAGAATAGTTTTGAAAGAAAAAATTAGTTTCAACATCTGACCAAATTTCGAAAGCCCAATACAGGTAAAGACTAGCATTAGACTTTTAGCTTTCTCAAGGCCAAAATTCAGTTGAAAGCTTATTGAGAAAACTTGCCAAATACCCCAACATTTTTCCAAGGGCTTTGGAGGTGGAAAGCCTATTAGGAAAGTTGTATTAAAGGCACCTTAAAATGTTTATGACTCAACTATTATGTACTCCAAGCCTAAGACTTCTAGTGCACTTTTCCCAATGGATTAAATATCTTGTATTATAGTTATCGAAGTTTACATTTCAATTTCACTTTATCAAACTATTACTTGAGGTAATGATATCTTAATTGAGGAAAAATCATATTCAGTTGGTTTTCTTTTGTCATTTATTAATACTTGATTGCAATTATGATAAATTTTGTCCAAACTAAATATGTATATTTCCTAGTAGAACGTTGCTCAGCGTGGTTGTAGACCTTGAGTATATTTCCTTCAATTTATCAAATTGATAACATTCTACGTGAATTTGAAAAGGAAAATTGACACAAATAGTCCATGAATTTTAATTCAATGTACAATTTGATCATTGAACCTTTGATTTGTTAAATGTGGTCTATGAACTTTAACTCAATGTGCAAAATGGATTCTCAACTTTTAAATTATTCAATATAATCCATAAATTTTTTGTACATATTCAATTTAGTCCCTAAATTATATGAAATTATTCAATGTAGTCTTTCCATAATTATTCAAGACCTAAGGATATCTTAATTGGGAGAAGAAGGTTCGACAAAGAAATTACTTTCCTTTTTGAGACCATGTGCACTAGTGATGATTGATTTTAGGGTGGGCAGTTCTTACTCAGGAATTAATAACCATCTATTAAGGATTGGTTCCAAAAATTGAGAACCATAAATCACCCGTTAGCTTCATGAACCCACCTAGGAATCAAACCACCCATCCGATTTGATTCCAAGGTGGATCACGGGACCAATCTACAATCATTATAATTTCACACAAATCTCGCCTCATCTCCTTAGATACTCTGCAAAGTGAACACCAAAGCATGTTTATTGGTTTTGTGGTCTTTGGTTTGGGATTATTGCCTAGCTTGTTTTTTGAACGAACTACTTGACTTTGACAAGATGAATAAATGATACTTTGAAAATGACACATGTCTGTTATGTAGCTTGCCCATGAATCTAGAGCTCATCTCTCCTTTAAGCGTCCACCTTTTTAAAGCTATTGGGCAGTCTTTGCTGAATACGAGTGGAGTTCGTAGAAGCACTGGTGATTGGGATATCGAATTTGTTTGGGTTTTACAAGGTTTCAAGAGGAGTTCCTCATGCTGCCCACCATCTCAGTTGCATGTATAGGTGGGGGTGTGTGTATGTGTGTACCGGTTCAAGCAGGTGGTTCCACACCTGAACCTGGAAACGAGATCGGTACTCATGGGTTCCAATAATTTGGATCCGAGAACCGACCGGTCCCCTTGGGAACTGCTAATTCTAGGTCGATTCGATTTGGTTCTAGGCTATCCAAGCGATTCTGGATCTTTTTGCACACTCCTAATGTGCACTCATAATCATCATCTCATATAATGTGATATGCCTTATGGATAGAATTAGCCATGACCATCATTCACAATTTATATTTATGTGGTATGTTCCTAGAATTAGCTATAATAGGTCCATGCCATGCATGAAAAATTATTTATATCAACGTCAAAGAGAATCATTAGATATGATCGAACCCATATGGACTTACCATGAATCGTCCAAAATCCAATCCGTGCATATTCACCTAGTAATTTCTACTACACGAAATATTAATTTTTCATGTCTTCAAAAATTAAATATGTTAATAAGAGAGCCTTTTGATAGTTATGCTATTTTGCATGTACACTATGGAGAGATACTTAGCCAATTTTAATCGAGAGTTGTTGCTATGTGTAACCGTTTTAGAATTCAATGACAATTTCATGATACATTTCATCTTTTTCAGCTCATATACTTGTGATGTCAAAAGGACATGACATTGGTTCAAAATTTGTCAACTTAAAAAACAAAAATGTAACTTTAGAACGAAAGAAAAATTTACAACTATTTAATGTGCAAGGGGATGAGATATGAAAACTTGAAGAACCACAAATTTTGGGAAGGAGCGAGACATAAAAATCTTATTGGGAATATTAAACACAGGACATCCCCACCGCGTTCAATCCAATTTCACCCGTCTCCTCACGCGAATCAAAAAGGACAGTGAATTCACCTCTTTGCCCTGCCCCCCTTCCCTCCAAGGCCTTGTGCAATCCAGCAAATAAGCCATCAGTGAGGGGCAAAAGAGTAATAACAACCTCCACCCCCTAGCTCTACCTGTAGAAAATCAAGGGGCTCCTGGGGCTACAGCAGATTAGTGTAAGGAGGAGGAGGCTTTGCCCCCGGAGACGGTCGGCGGCGGTCGCCCTCCATCTCCGGTCGACGGCGGAGTCGATGATTTCGCCACCCCGTAACGACGGCGTTCTCGCGAACGTACCTGTGCACATATGTGTGTGTGTATATATATATGTATCTTTCTGTATCTATATGTCTGCCAAACCCATGACATAGCCCCCCAAAAAAAAAAGAGGAGGAGGACAAGAAGAAGACGAGGAAGGTGAAAAGATCAGGGGAAATGATGCTGGTTTCTGCTTTGCTTTCATTTCCCTCGCATAACTTCATCATCATCATGGTCATCTTCATCGACGACTCCCCAAAGAATTCATCTCCATGTCCTCCTCCTCTTCCTCCTCCTCCTCCTCCTCCTTCTCTATCTGTGCCTGCGGATTCCGCTTCGGAAAAGAACTTGAATGCTTATGAAAGAAAGAAAGAACGAGGCTGTGATGATTCGCACGGTGTACGGAGGAGAGAGAAAAAATGAAAACCCACGGACAGGCACCGAGAACCGGCCGTATCTTGGCGGGGCGGCCAGAACCGGTCGCAGCCATGGCGGGGTTCCTTTCAGTTGTCTGATCTAAACGCGAATCTGAGCCTCCCCATCTTCAAACAATTCCTGCCCCTAATTTTTCTTTTTTATCTCCTTCTACCCAGATCTGCTAATCTTGTTTAATCGCGACTTCTTGTGTTTTACTGTGACAAAAAAGGTGGGATCTTTATCGGCCCTTTTCGCCAGTACCTGATTTTTCACTTCTTCTTTCCTTTTTCTCTCTCAGTAATTTTTACCCTCTGTTTTGTCTTGCATCAATGGCTGGTTTCTTGATTTTGCATCACGAGATTCTGGGTTCTCTTCCCTGCACATTTTTCCAAATTTGCGCTCTGGTTCTGTGCAGTCGTGTTTGGGTTCTGCGCTTTTTGCATCGACAAGACGAGATGGGTCCTCTTTTTCCCGTCTCTGCTCCTGCAGAAAAAGTACATACTTTTTGTCATTGAGAAAATTCGCTTTGAGCGCCGGATTTTAGCCGGCGATGATGTATTTGCCAGAGATGGTGAATCGTTGCATGAATTTGATGTGCACCGTAGCTGGAGCTCTCTGCAACGATAATCCGAGGAGGAGATTAGAAATTTTGGGAAAGATGATGCAAAATGAGTAAATTGATCAATGTCAGAGCATTTACTGTATGTAAAAACAGCAAGGCAGGTCAAATATTGATGATGAGTCGGTAGACATACTGGTTAAAAAGGAATTGCGTTCACCATATTGAGAAATGGTTGTTATAGTTTATAACGAGGTCGCTTTTGCTTAATAAGAGTAGAGAAAGAGAGAGAAACAAAAGATGGTTTTCGCTGTATTTAGATTGAATGGTTAAGAGGAAATTTTATCCAAGAAATAAAGATTGATAATAATGTAGTCTCGTCCGACACAATCACTCGAAATTCTTATTTTTATAATGGCATTCAATAGCTAGGTGCCATTAAAAAGGGTAAAGGAAGAAAGTCGAAGTGAATTTTTCCTAGCCGAACGTAGGAAGGAGGATATTCATTAAAAATTCGGTCATCGGTTTATCATTCCAATTTTTTGTTTAGTGCCCTATTATAATTTATGCCTATGTCATTTTCACAAAAAAAAAAAATGATATGAGACTTAATGGAGGTTCCCTTATTTGCTACTTTTTGGTTTATTTTCTTCTTCTTTTTTCACATATTCATTAAACAACAAGAGCAACGATTTGTCAAAATTGCACAGCAAGTCCTCAACCTTTCTATAAATATGCATACAAGTCATATCATTTCAATTGAGCGTTTAGCCTTTCTAAAAAGGAGCAATCAAATCATTTTGGGTCGGGCAACCCAAGCGATGGTTGTCAGGAAGTGTGATTCAAGTCAACGGTAGCCTGGGTCGCATGACCAAGTGTTGCATGAGGCCAAGCGACGGTCGCTAGGGTCGAGCGACCCTTAGGTGACGGTTGTCGACACATGTGACATTTTGGCCAGCGGTCATCAGCCTCTAATCGGCTTTTCTGTGCAAAATATGGAGAAGATGAACAATAAACAAGGGGTTAAGACTTGCATTTCGAGAGTACAACTTCCTAAAGGACCTCTGATCTAAGGACCCTTTGGAGATGACAATTGTATATCTCTGAAGTTGAGTAAAAAACGAATCAAACACTCTTTGTATTTGGCAAAGGGATTTAGAGTCTCATGACCTATTTAAAATGCCGAACCAAACGGCATCTAAAAATCTTGCATTATAATTGTCAAAGTTTTACATTTCGCTTTCACTTTACTAAACCATTCCCCAAGGTAATGACATCTTAATTGAGAAAAAAAATCGTATTAAGTTGGTTTTCCTTCGTCATGTACTAATACTCGATTGCAATTACGATAAACATTGCCCCGACTAATTACGTATATTTCCTAGCAGAATATTAAGTTGGTAACATTCTACCTAATTCCGAAAATAAAGTGACGAATAAAAAAAGAAAATGAAAAGGAAAAGAAAAAAGAAAAAAAAGAAAAATCAAATTAGAATTAGGTGGCGTTGGTGGAGGGAGGGAGAAGGGAGGGGAGGGAACGAACAACGAACGAACCCGATTCTCCGTCCTCCTCCATCGCCATCGCCATCGCCATCACCGACGGCATCTGGTTTTCGCTCAATCGATCGACCGACCGATTTCGGAGGAGCGGATCGAGCCGGCGAGATGAAGATCACGGCCCTGCTAGTCCTCAAGTGCGACCCCGGCGGCGGCGGCGGCGGCGATCCGGCAATCCTCGCCAACGCCACCGACGTCAGCCGCTTCGGCTTCTTCCAGCGCTCCAGCGTCAAGGAGTTCATCGTCTTCGTCGGCCGCACCGTCGCCCGCCGCACGCCCCCAGGCCAGCGCCAGTCCGTGCAGCACGAAGGTCGGTCTCGGTTCCGGTTGTGTTCTCCTCTTTCATCGTCGGCGTCCGCGATTCGAGGCCATGGTTTCTGTTTCCGATGCGGGTTTCGACTCGTTCCGGATGAAAATCGCGTGCCGCGTGGGGCCTCTTGCTGTGTGTAGATGTCGATCGAGGGATGTTTGATCGTATTGCGTGGAAATTTGCTCGGCAGACGAAATTGAATTGTGAAATTGCGAACTTCTCGTAGGTCTTGTGATTTGGTCATGACTCATGACTCGAAGAGACTAATAGTTAGCACTAGATTTGTGTCTGTGTGCTCCTCAGTCCTGGCCCTATAAATCTGTGGGAAGTTGCGCCGGAACCTGATTAGATTTCGTTGGAGATGATGTTCGTATGATCATTATCTCGTCTTCGCGTAAAAGTGTTTACATGCTGCGTGCAAGTTATATGAATAATGAATTCATCTGTTTGGTAATTTTTCTTTTTTTCCGCAGAGTACAAGGTGCACGCTTACAATAGAAATGGCCTTTGTGCGTTGGGATTCATGGACGATCATTATCCAGTTCGAAGTGCATTTTCTCTGTTAAATCAGGTAGAAACCCACGAATTTGTTACCTATTCAGG
The DNA here is from genome assembly GCA_017140595.1 of Eucalyptus curtisii. Taxonomy (NCBI): domain Eukaryota; kingdom Viridiplantae; phylum Streptophyta; class Magnoliopsida; order Myrtales; family Myrtaceae; genus Eucalyptus; species Eucalyptus curtisii. The sequence goes on along the minus strand of CM029496.1, from coordinate 38,896,346 downwards.
CCTTTTCTGCTTGCAGATTCGTTACTGATATGCCGATATATTGAACTCTCATTTCAAATCTGGCGACCGAATGTTTGAATGAGCTTTGCACCACTTCAATTGGTATAACCTGCAAATTTGTTGCATCTGCATGTTGCAAAATTTTCTAATTATAACAGTCCCTTGAAATGGATAGGTTGTTGGGTCCTGCCCATGTAAGAAACTAATACATTGCATGTAGAGATAGGAGGCTTCTTATAGACTGTTAGAACTCTGGACTGTTCTTATTAGTGCCATTTAGGAATTAGAATTTAAGTGATGTTTTAAGACAATTACTCTTGAGTATATGGAGGACTCCTTTGGCTGATGACTTGTGACAACAGTTAGACTTTAAAAGATTCTTGGATTGGTGACTGACTGCATATTAATCTTTAGGTTTAGTAAGAACAGAAGTACCAAAAGCCTCTTTTTAAATAACTAGCTTTAGAAATGAATCTTTTTAAAATAACGAAGTTGAGAAGTTAATAATTAATTCTGTAATGACTTTCCAGCTTATTGAGAAATTTTAAAGGAGACTCAACTACATTGATTCTCGAATAAATCTAGGGAGAACGAGTGTAAGAACGATCACAACTTAAAGCAAACAGGTCATTTGGTTTCAAGCTCTGACGCTATAGCCTTATAAATCTTTGCACATCCATATAATTTTGCATCTCTAAGTTTGAAACTTATGGATTATGTATGGTTTTATTGTGGACAGGTGCTGGATGAGTATCAGAAGAATTTTGGTGATTCTTGGAGGAGTGCAAACTCGGATAGCACTCAATCATGGCCATATTTGGATGAAGCACTGACTAAATTTCAGGTTCTGTCCATTCTCCCGTCACATTAAGTGATATTTAAGAAATTAATGGGCCTTTTATTTCTACTTTATCTTTGGTTTATCGACTGGAGCTTTAAGACGAAGTCCTCTTTTTGTGATTATGTTTATTTCTTCTTTGCATCTTCAGGATCCAGCCGAGGCTGATAAATTGTTGAAAATTCAGAGGGAGTTGGACGAAACAAAAATTATTCTGGTAAGCTGTATGCATTTTCATGTGTGTCCCCTTTCTCTCATGCATATCTCAATCTACATTTCTGGGGTGGCAATTTTAAGTAGGAAAACATGAAAGCACTGATGCGAATGCAACATCAGCAGGAGGGAAATTATGGACAGATATTTGGATGTCATATTACATGAACATAATGAAATTGTCATGTTTTGACCCGCCTTTTTGTGAGGATCATCCCTGCGTTATATTGTTGCTCAAAATTTAAGCGAGCAAGTGACGTAAGGCAACAATGCTCATTGACATGAACACAATGACACAAATATGAATTGTCATCCTGATGCATTCTCATAATCTTGCATGCATGTTTTTGCTTGAGAAGTTCCGCTTAGGGTACTCAGTACTCATAATTCTGCTAAGAAATCCTTAATATCGATCATACGGAATATAGAAGTGATATCTGCCTATGTAAAGCCTCCTAGATACTCTTCTACAACCATAAGCTTTTGTTTGGTCATGTAATCGCTTAGTTTTTTGGACAATTTGCTGGATTCAAAACTGATTTTCTGTGGACACCAGGACTGAAAAGAAAAAAGAAAGAAAGTTGGGAGTTTGGGACTTTATCTTGCAACGTGATTTTGTCTCTGTGATAGCACAGTTCATCTGTTGATAACAATTTCTCTGCAGCAAGTTCATGTGGAAGACAAATATTTGAATTTGATATTTCATTTTGGTGGATGTGAAGAAACTGGCATTATTCTCAATTAGTAACATAGTGGTGGAAATCTGAATTGGGATCTTTTGGTTTCATTCATGAGGATATGCGTTATTATTACATCCACTTACAGAGCTTAATTAGGGATACCTAGTACAAATAACAATTCAGAGAAGTTTTTTTTTTTCTTTTCAGATATGTTTCCTGTAATGTTTTTGGCCCTTGGGAAAAATAAAGCATACGTCTAAATGTCATTGCCTTGTGTTAGTGTTCAAGCACAGATCCTTAATGGAGCTGTCCTGTTCTTAGATTGCTGCCATGTAGAACATGTGCTTAGATGTTCAAAGGACATAAATGTACATTAGTGACATAAGACAGGTTTTGGCTTTTTCATTTTGCTTTCCACTTTTCCTCCATCTCTTAGACGCTTTTCTCCTTGATACAGCACAAAACTATTGATAGTGTGCTTGAACGAGGCGAGAAGTTGGACAGTTTGGTTGAGAAGAGTTCAGATCTCAGCGCATCATCACAGGTACTATCTATGATTGAAAGAGGAAAACCAATAATTTGACATTATTAATTGTCTCTCTGCCACTAGTAATCTGCATTGACCACAGGTTCATAAGTTTCATGTCCTTGTTTCTTTCTGTCCACTTCCAGTGTTCCACACCTGTCTGAACATGCTTTTCTACTGGCAACTTGCTGTCTCTTTGTGGCAGATTTTCTGTTAAGTATTTTCTGCAACATTGCTATGGATGTCATTTTCTGCGACATTGCTATGGATGTCATTTTCTGCTGAATTTCATCAAAATATCTTGAACTTGAAAGCTTAAAGTAATTCACAGTGTACCCCTTCCACACCAAATCTGGGAGTTTTCATAGCCTTGGACATAGCTGCTACCTTTTGACTTGATTCTTGATTCGTTATATTTGGCATGAAGTTTATCCTTTACACATTATATGCAAATCTTGAACATTGTGCTTTTTCCTCGAACATTGTTTCGTTATGGAGACAACTACTTTTATTGTTTTAGATTATTTCTCGGACAGATTAAGCTGCATCAATAATGTAACAGAAGTTTATTGGAGTATCATGCAACTGAGTTTTGAGCTGAGTTTTGTTGAGTCTTGAATATGAGGTGGAAGACTTACTTATTGCTACTGTTTCTATTGATGTGTATCAGAACGTGCACTTAGCTGCTGACACAATAACCTCTTCTTGTTTCCTGGAACAGTTGTTTTACAAACAAGCCAAGAAAACCAACCAGTGCTGCACCATGCTGTAGCGTTCTGAGGATAAACACCTAATTTGGTTCCAGTAGGGGTCAATGCATGTCCGTCTGGGGAATGTAGAGCAAATGGCATAGTATGTGCCATCATGGTGATATACCTTCTTTCTGCTGCCTTGATAAGTGCAAACTTGCGGTTCTTGGTTTTTGGTTTGCGAAATTTGTCTTAGATATGTATAAAAGCTTTTTAGCATCCATAGTTGATTGTCCACTGTGCTGTGATTTACTCCTTTTGAGCAATCTAGCTTGTTCGTTTTCGTTCCTACTCATTCTGTTTTTCTTTTGGTCATGTTGTTAAACTTTGCACCTTCGGTTTTCAAATCTCTACCTCGTCCAAAATCAATCTCAGAGAGGAGCATCATCTTGAAGTCCTAACTTTGCAATCCACGAAAATTAGTAGTTCATGCTAGTGAACAGAAGATGGAAGACTGCGATGGCTTTGCAAGCCAAGACTTCCTGTCTGATTCTTCACCCTCCAAATTCCCACGTTGGAATTGTCTTTGGACTTGTTAACTCTTCTTTTGCATAATATATGTTGGTCATCAAATCTTTCTGATGGGTCCTTGTTGTGTCATATGGTAGCGTGGTGCCAGTTGGGGCTGCCATTATTTCCACTGCTTTCCCAAGAATGATAGGAGATGGACCAAACTGTTCCGTGGTGGTTGTGTGCATTAGAACATGCTCATTCGACATGCATAAAAATGACGGTAGGCTAAGAGATTAGTGAGCAGAAGATGAAGTCTCGCGTTGCGATCTTTATTCATTTCATTCTTAAACACTAATTCAATATTTGCAATATCACAGCAACTTTACACGACTCGATCTATAATTACATGTTTCACACACCACTCATCAACGCAGAAACTCCTATTTACCATAGACAGACAGGGCTCTCTGTTTTTATTTTCGGGGAATATTCAGGATGCCACTTTCGCCGATTGCATCCTATTTGCCAATAAGGGACTTGAGCCACCAGGTGCCTTTGTCTTGAGGACCTCCTTCCGGCGGAGGGTCGCTCTGTGGAGTCTTGCGGAGTTTACTTGGGTCATAGCCTTCGTCCTTAGCCTTCTGAACCAGCATCTCATAAATCTCATCTTCCAGATGAGTCTTCCTACATAGTATCTGAAACACAGAAGACGAGCGTCTGAAAAACTCAGAAGCCTTATCAGAAGGAAACTCGCGTATGCGCACACGAACATGTCCTGCTTTTGTGAACCTAAAAACGATGAATTACAGTGAACAGAGATGGAGAGTGTTCGGACATACCCAGAGGTACTTTCTGGTGGGCTCTCCGATGAGAGCATACTGATAATCACCGTCCAGGTACAGCACCCAGTAGTTCCCGACGACAGGAATGATGGGCAAGAACGGAGGGACATAGAACTTGACCTTGAGCTTGGCCTCGTTGCTCTTCGGGTCCGCCTTGTACGCCGAGCCCTCGATGGCCACTCTCTTGCCGTCGTTCCAGGTCTCGTTGAGCACATGCACCGTTCCATCCTGGTTCAGAGTGTACGTAGCCCTCGTGTCTGCCCCGTTCTTTGGCACGAAGAAGGACGGGAACGACGCTATCTCGTACCATCTTCCCATGTACCTCTCCAAGTCCACGTCCTTCACGACTTCCAATTCTTTCTTCACCATTTTTTTTCTCTCTTTCGGTCTTTGAATGTGGAGGAGAGATGTGGGAGGGATTTAGCTGTGCAGAGTTTCTCTTGGAAGAGCTTCCTCAATGTTTTCTTGTTGGCTGGCTTTCGTTTTTTGAATGTCGGATATAGACGTGTAACGAGCTTCACGACACGAGATACTTTCGAAGGTGGCGGGGCTACATCTGGAGGAATTAGGGCCTTATGTTCGTGTGATTGTGAAATGGGAAAGAGAGGGTTTGGGATAAGGGGGCCTTCTGGAGTTGTCTTGTTATGGTCATTGCGTTAGGCAACTTTTTGGAGTTATTTGGAGGCAGCGCTTCTGATCAAATTTCATAATTGGTGTTCACATGAGAGGGGAGGCCACGAGGGAGCTTCTAGCTGGCGAGAGAAAGGGACCCGGTCTCGGAGGCACGTCCGGCCAGTTTAGCCCGTGAACTTATCGATCTTAGATGATACGAGCCACCAATCGGTGAACACTGTTGGGCGGGTTGGTGACCCAAACGCATTCAACATCGAAGGAACCTTTCCTCTCTTCGATTTTCGACATTCTCACTCCACTGGAGGCGGGATAAAAAGACTGGGAGACGTATTGGCGAATCAAAAATTGATACGAGGAAAAAGGGCAATTCTTTCGTCACGACAATTCCTAGTTTGATTTATGACTTCGGTTCATTTGGGGGCTATGCTGCGTGTTTCTCAAGTCCTCCTAAACTTGCACGCATGTAATACTCTAGGTGAGATCTTCCTCAATTTGTTCACTATTTGCCAAACAAACCCAGGATATCCTTGGCGCTTCGTATCTTGGTACTTCATGTCCATTTTAATTTTTTCAATACTGTTGGTAAGGAAATTTGACCGGCCACTCGCTTGTTAGATAACTTGTTATTAAGTTACCAAATCAGAATTTATCAATATAGAAACGATTTAATAATTACCGTATCCTCCGAAATTTTACTAGTGTTATTAGTAATTTATATACGTCCCACTAAATTAGTAGCTAACCAACTTTTGTGAAACTTTATAACTATGGTTAGCAAAATAGCAGCCCTATAAAGAATTTACCGAAACTTTCCAATAATCGCTAAGTTTTAACTGCTTACCGATTTGGAAGCGTGGCCTAGTAAACTACTAAGGCCATAATGAATTTACCAATACAAATTACCTACTTGAAAGTAACAAAAATTATCAGGATTTTACAAACGTCAAGTGTGCCATTAGTAACTTACTATCACAATAACTAATTTATCAATATCATAATATACTTTTGTACTGACGAGATGGTTGACGTGAGAGAAATAGGTGATCGCTAGGCCTCGACATAAAGTATCGCCAACGCATGTTGATGCAAAAGTCAATAAATGGGTAACAACACAACGCATATCGAACAATTTAGAGGAGGAGAAGGGTGAAACGAGAGAGTTCTGGGAGAAGACGAAGATCGTGGGTTTGGTCGCACGTCAAGGTGCAAGTAATGTTACATGATCCGGACTTACATGGCGCGGGCGGATTCATCGAGCAAACTAAAATGGTTGCGGCATCGCCGGCCTGGAGACCGCCTGAATGCGCATGATGCTTGGATCTTCATGGTGTTTAGCAAGCCCGGTTGTATACACCGCAATCGGGGGGTCTCTCGTTCTGTTTGGGAGTGCATGGTCCGTAAGGTTTGCCTGCTGAGGTTCTCCCGCATCCGGCTGCATTGTTCCGGTTGGATGTGGCTGCGGTCACGCTGGAAGAACCTGCGAGAAAATGGCTCGGGACGTGCGGAGAATTGATCTGATACTCCAGCGCCAGGTTGTCCGCGATGAGGCAGCTGCTGGCGAGGCCACGGCTGTGGTTGCCTGGTAAGGCGGCGGCGGCGGTGGCGGAGGAGGCAGTGATGTTGCTTGAATGTGGTGATGGCGAAGCCTTGGAGGCCAACATGAGTACTACGAGCAGTGAGGAGAGTGAGAGGTAGAACCTATTGCCGCCCATAGCTAGATCTTCAGTTCCGATTCTGAGCAAGAGACAAGTTGATGAGAACTAGTGGAAGTGGTATGGCCATTGCCCCTCTCTTGCTCCATTATTGCAATTGCTCCTATGGTGAAAGTAAATCCCACTAGCACGACATATTGATAAGATCGTTAGAAATTATATTTGCGTTGCGAAAAATAATCCGGGCTATTTTTTATATTTTGAAACAAAGCACATGGACTAAAAATTGAATATCTCTAAAGGTAAGAGTAGCAGAACATAGTTTTTTTTTGAAAATCTGTACAAGCAGACACCACGTGTTGACTCTTCGAGTTGTCTCAGAATATTCAACCCACGTTTGAATGGAAAATTGAATTTTTCCTCAAAATTTTATTAGGTGTATGAATTATACGAAATAGAATACAATGATCAAAATTAAATCCAGGACAATATATATGATTATGAGGTGAATGTTTAAATTTGTCTATCTTAATACGCTTCTCCTTCTCTTTCTCCTCCTCCTCCTTCTCTTGCTCCTCCTTCTTCGCTCTAAATACATCGAGATTCGCATCCAAAAAGTTTCAATTTTTAGAATCAAATTGATTTTTTTAATCAAGGATTTCATCTATCCATACCTTACTTTATGTAATAAAAAGAGTTTTCATCTCTACTCTATGACATGTTTGATGTACGTAATCATTAAATATTGAACTCTGGCAAGAAAAACATTGAAGGTCGCATCAAATTCTTGGATACCTACCCCGACCATGGGGACCATACGATTAAAGGTCCAAAATCATCATGAAGCACTAACATCACGATTTAGGACGCAAGATAGCCCTTGAATTTTAGGTGTTTCCCAACGAGAGTTGATAGTGCCAAAAATCAAGTTTTGCTGCTGCTTGCTGGGGGAAAATGGACAATCAAATTAGGTGGCGTGGCCACCAACACCTCCATAAATTAGTAAATTGCCTACTTGTTCAAAGTTATCAATATTATCATGACTTTTATGAACGTCCAAATGTACAAGTGTCATTGGTAACTTACCTACACTTTTATAAATTTGCAAAGAAAGTACAAAAAAAATCATAAATCAATTGCAATCAGTTGAGTTCCAAACATTTTTATATTGGTACAAATTCAGTGTAACAATTTAGGTCAAAAATCGCTGACATGGATACCGGGGGTTCTACTAATTTTTTTGAATTTTTCTTTTTTCATTCCTTTTATTTCTTTCCCTTCTTTTTTTGCTAATGGCTGGAGAGTGCTAGCCTTGCTTGTTGTAGGTGAGGGTTGGCCTCACTAGGCGCCCCTAGGCGAGGGTGAGCGCCGGTAAGGCCAGCCCTTGCCGGCCATGGCCTGTAGCCGGCAGCTAGCCATCAACAAAAATAAAAAGGGGGAAAAAAGAAAGGAAGAAAAGAAAAATTATAAAAGATAACAAAAATTATAAAAAAAAAGTTAACGTGAGCACTAGCCCTATAATGTCAATAATTTCTAATATAAAATTGACTAGATGGACTTAATTTGTACCAATGCGAAAATGTTTAAGAATAAATTGGCCTAATTAAAAGGTTTATGACTAAATTGATACCGATACAATATGTTATGACTTTTTTTATATTATTTTTCCCTAAATTTATTAATGTTCCACTAAATTAGTAACTTACCAATTCTTAGAAATTCTACAAGTGTTGTTATTAAGAACTAATCCTAATGAACAATATCCCAATGAATTAGTTGGTGTTTAATTTGTTTCAAATTTTGCAAGTCACTGTGGCGTATTCACTAATATCCTGATAATTTCGTAAATTATCACCTTCTTCAAAATTTTAAAAGTATATTCAGTAAATTATCAACGTTAATGTATTCAACAATTTGAAAAAAAGTTGGCAATTTACTGATTTGTTGAGATGTAGGTGAATTTCTTATAGTATTAGTAGTTTACCGGCCGCACTTGTCAAAATTTCAAAAAGTTATTAACTTACTTATTTATTGGTTTATTGGTAAATTTCATGGTTCGGTTGGTATTTTACTAAATTTTCAAAAGAGTTGGTAATCTATTAATTTATTGATATGTTGTAAATTACTCATAGTACTTATATTTTACTAACAACACTTGTAAACTTTAACAAAAATTGGTAATTTACTAATTTATATGGATGGTGGTAAATTCCTTATATGGTCGATATATAAGTGACTACACTTGTAATAATTCATAGAAGTTGGTAACTTACTATTTATTGGAATGTAGGTAAATTTATAGCTGGAAAATTACTTAATCAATTTTAAATATATTGTACGCATGTCAAGTTAGTTTTAATTTTTCAATTTTCCTAATTATGCATAATGTTAGTATAGTCATTTTGGTCAATTTTCATTGGAAATTGATGACGTGGCGATCTAATCATCGCCGGCCATCCTGCATAGCATGTTGCCATGATAGCAATTCCTCGCGAAAATTGGCAAGAATGACAACATAGGAATTTCGCGTAAAGTTTTAAGACTCAATTGATAAAATTTAAATTTATGATTGAATTGATATTCGTATAATAAAGTTATGACTTACTGGACAATTTCTCCAATTATATTAGTGTTGATAATTTACTCACGGCACTTGTAAAATTTTATACTAGTTGATAATTCACTAATTCATTTAAAAGTTGGTATAATCCTTATTGTGCCAGTGAGTTACTCGGTGATCATACTCTTTTTACCAATGATATTAGAAATTTACCGATAATTTAAAACCGAACCAATTACGTTTTTTTTTTTTTTTTTGTTAGATACACCCTCGATTGGACCGTAGACTCATCTGAAGCTCATCCAGTATCTATAACTTTACACAGGAAAACTCAAAAGTCAGATTGATGGGGTGATGGGACGCATTTTCATATTGCCCATATCAACCAATTTAGAAAAGTAGCAGCGTGGAAAGAAATTGAGTTTATCGTGTTAAAATATTTAAATAATAAATCACGTATTTTTTTTTAATAATTTAAACTTTTAAAATTAGCGACAGCAGCCACACAGTGTTATATACTTCATGAAGTAAAAGGGGTACACATTAAGATACTAAGAACTGTCATAAGATCCGGACTTGCATATCACAGGAGGATTCATCATCCCTGAGACCACCTGAATGTGCATGATGCCTTGGATCTTCATCTTCGTTGGCATCCCCAGTTGTACACACTGCAATGGGGGTCCGGATTCGAGCTGGGAGTGCAGGGTCTGTAAGGTTTCCCCGCCTGGGCTGGTCTCCCGCATCCAGCTGGTTCGCTTGCGTCGTTTGCGGCATAGGTCGCGTAAGGGTCGCCTGCCAGAATACGGGCTGGAACGTGCAGAGAATCGATCAGATACTCCAGCCCCATGTCGTCCGCGATGCGGCCGCCGCTGGTGAGGCCGTGGCTGTGGTTGCGCAGTGAGGAGGCGGTGGCGGCAGCGGAGGCGCCGATGTTGCTCGAATGTGATGGCGAAGCCCGGGAGGCCAGGAGGAGTACAACGAGGAGTGAGGAGAGCGTGAGGGAGGGACCATTGTAGCCGGTACGAGGGAGAGCTTCCATGCCGATGAAATATGATGTTCTAGGATTTCCCGAACATTGCTTAGGTATGTGCAAAGAGACTGGTGCATAAGAGTAGCGGAAGTGGCGTGTCCTAGCAAATTCCATTAACCCGACATTTTCATATGTGAGGACTAGGTTTTTTGTTTTTTAAAGGAAAGTACATAGAGTAATAGTGAATTTCTAAAGGTAGGTACGGAAACCATGATGTAATTTTTTCATTAATTTATATTAACTAAACGTCTCAAGTTTTGACTTAGAAGTTTCTGTCCCTATTTGAATAGAAAATCGAATTTTTCCCTCAAAATTTTTGTTGAAGATAAGTGACGCGAGTATAAATTGAATGAAATATAGTACGAGGATCAAAATCGAATCCAAAAAGCGGTGTATTTTAGATAAATCAAAACTCACATCCAAATAGGTTTCACTTTTTAAATTCAAATTTATCTTTTTCCATTAAGAATTTTATTCATCCATATCTCACTTGACTTAATGAAAAACGAGTCGTCACCTCTAATCTATGATATGTTTTGACGACGCACGTGATCATTGAAAAATTGACTTCTGGCAAACAAGAAAATATATTAAAGGTTGAATCGAATCCCGGCTATCGAGGCCCTAAGATAGAGGTCCACAAACAGCGGGAAGCACTAAAATCACGATTTTAAGACTCAAGAGAGACCTTGAATTTTAGGTTTTCCCCGTGGTGAGAGGTAGTAGTGGCCAAAAATGGAGTTTTGTTGCTGCCTGTAAAGGGAAACTGCGCAATCGTTATAGGGCAGTGCGGCCCTCAGATGAAGTGGGGCGTGGAGTGGAGCACTCTAGCCTAATGCGCGCAAGAATGTTGGTGTTGGAAGGAGAAGTGGCAAGAGAGAGAGAGAGAGAGAGAGAGAGAGAGAGAGACAGCACTAGGTTAGTGCTCTAACGTTTCAAATGAAATATTTCATTATCATTATTATGACATCAGGTCGACCTAACTTTTAGTGTGAATGTGCATGTGGATGCGGATCCTCTGCTGCTTGACTAGTATCATAAGTCTCTCTCTCTCTCTCGAACTCTCCTTGCCCTCATTGGCCATGCCAGGCACCAAGATCTGCTTGCCTGCTGCCACCGCCACATCGGCGCCGCCACCCTGATTGGACACAACCCACCTCTGTTGCCGTCATCATCAACTTCCCGCTCCAACTCTCTCGCTCGGCCATTCATGCAGCCATGTCCCTCCTCCTCTTTCCCTCGTTTCACTTCTGTTCGCCCTCCCCTTGATTTGGATGAGGCCTCGTTGAATCACCTTTGAGACCCGATCAGATCATTCGAAAATGTCGGATCTAGAGGAGAGGGGCATCCAAATCTGGAGGTGGAGGCCACTCTCTCAAATCTCGTTGCCATCGATGAATCATGCAGGTAATCTCATCTAGGTGCCAGCACGATATTATCCACTCCTACGCCCATATTGCTTTGAAACATGTCGTGCTAGTTTAAAGTTGCACATAATTTATTTACCTTTATTTAGGCAACATAGGATCCGATACATGCGAAACTCAAGATACCTCCCTTGATACCATTACAGGCAACCCCACCCAAGCGCCAACACAACTTTAAAGGATGTCATGTTGATTTAAAAAGTTACACGAGACTTATTTACTGGCGCAATGAGGATAGGTACTGGGAAGTATCTACCCATGAACTGAAAACTTACCACCTCGAAGTCATGGTGCCTCGCTTCACTTTTATTATTATTATTATTAAGACGAAAAACATAAGAAATAATTGTCCCACGGAGCTCGTTCCACCATGTCAAGTTCCCATGCGGCTGCCGGTGCGAGTTCCAGGTGAGTGAGAGAGAAGAAGCAGAGAGGCAGACAGTTAGAGAGAGGTGGAGAGGGAGACGATATGGAGAGAGGGTGCAGAGGAGACGAGCTTGACCGTCGGTGACGGTGGCCACACGGTGGAGTCCGCAATTTTGGTGGTTAGAGGTGACGGCCACTCGAGGTTGGGCTTGGGTCCGTGTTGGCTGGGCAGTTGGCAAGGTTTAGAAAGAAGAGTGACGAGGCGAGTAGAGAGTGTGTAGGGATATGGTTAGCACTAGATAACCGTTGGACAATTAGTAGGAATGACTATATCGGAATTTCGCGTAAAGTTTTAGGACAATATTGACAAAAAAATTGAAAGTTTAGGACTTAATTGACATTCATACAATATGCTTATGACTCATTAGACAATTTCTCCATTTAGATTAGTGTTGGCAATTTACTCACAACACTTGTCAAGTTGTATAGTGGATGATAAAGCATAGAGCAAACAAAATGGTCACCCCCTGAGAGGCTGAGACCATCTGAATGTGCATGACCTAGAATCTTCATGGTGGTTTGCATTCACGTGAGGATGACCCGCGAGAAAACGGGTCGGAACGTGTGGAGAATCGACCAGATATGCCAGCCCCAGGTCGTTCGCGACGAGGCAGCTGCTGGGGAGGCTATGGCTGTCGTTTCCGGTGAGTTAAGCCCGTGAACTTATCGACGGTAGACGATAAGAGCCGCCAATCAGTGGACACCGTTGGGCGGGTTGGTGACCAAAAACTGTGGTTCAACGTTGAGGGAACCAGTCCTCTTTTAATCTTCGACATCCAAGTTTGAATAGTAACACAACATTAAACTCTCTTGAAGGTGGGATAAAAAGATTGGGAGACGTATCATCGAATCAAAAGCCGATACGAGCAAATAGGGCGATTCTTCCAGCACGACAATCCCTGGTTTGATTTATGACTTCGGTTCATTTGGGGAGCTATGCTGAATAGGCAAAGGTGGAGAAAGTGCGTAAAGCTTTACCAGAGTCTGGAATTTGTTCAATACCTCGCGTGTTTCTCAATCCCTACTAACTTGCTTGTGTGTGTTATTGTAGGTAAGATCTTCCTCAATTTGTTAGAAAACTTGTGATTAAGGGGAAAAGTGCTAAAAAAAGTCCTAAACATTTTGTATTTGTGGCGTTTAGTCCTAAACCTTTTTTTGGTGCTAATTTAGTCATAAACTTTTTTACTTAGTGCCGATTCAGTCCTTTCCGGCCAATTTTGGCCGGATTTTGCTTGGGACGCCGGCCGGTTGACGTGGCCGATCGATGTTGACGTGGACAAATTTTAATAATATTTTAATATTTTTGAATTTATTTTTTTTTTTTCTTTTTTCTTTTTTCTTTTTTCCTCCCTTCGCCCGGGTCGCCGGCCACCCGCCGCCGCGCGCCCAGCCGCGGTCGGCAAGGTTGAGCCTCGCCGGCCATGGGCAAGGCTCGACCTTGCCAAATCGCGGCCCCCCTGGCGCTAGGTCGCCCTCGCGGCCCGGGCGGCGTTGGCGAGGGCGAGCCTTGCCGCCCAACGCGAGGCCGCCCTCGCACCACCGGTGAGGTGGCCGGCGAGGGTGAGCCTCGCCGCCTAGCGCGAGGCCGCCCTCGCGGCCATTGTCACGCCGGGCGGCGAGGGCGAGGTGGCCAGCGAGGTCCGGTGAGGTCGACCTCGTCGGCCGTTGTTTTAGCGGTCGCCGAGGTCCGGCGACCGGCCGGAGGAGGGGAGGGAAAAAAGAAAAAAGAAAAAGAAAAAGAAAAAATAAAAAAATAAAAAAATATTATAATATTTTTAAAATTTGTCCACGTCAAAGATCGATCGGCCACGCGCCGCCCGGCGTCAATCAATAAAATTTGGCCAAAATTGGCCGGAAAGGACTGAATCGGCACTAAGTAAAAAAGTTTAGGACTAAATTGGCACCAAAAAAGGTTTAGGACTAGATTGGCACAAATACAAAAGGTTTAGGACTTTTTAAGTACTTTTCCCAAAATTTACCAATGTAGAAACGATTTGATAAATTATCATATCCTCTGAAATTCTACAAGTATTATTAGTGATTTATTAACATTCCACTAAATTAGTAGCTCGCCAACTTTTGTGAAATTTTATAACTATGATCAGCAGAATAGCAGCCCGATAAAGAGGGAAAATTACCAAAAAAAACCTAAACCTATTGCAATTGTGCCAATTTAGTCCTAAACCTTTTGTTTTTGTTCCCGGTTCAGTCCATCCGACCATGCATAGTCGGAAAAATCTGATGTGGCATCCTAGTCGGCGTCGATCGGCGTTGCCGGCGCCGACTAGGCTTTGGAGAGCAAAACGTCACCGTTTTGCTTTAAAAAAAGTGAAAGCCAAAAACAAAAGGCAGAAGAGAAAAGGGCGTGGGGTTGGCTGGGTTCTTTCCCAAAATCAAGCAGGAACCCTAAATTGAGAGGATCTTCCCTTGATTCATGGTCGCCCGACATTGATTCTTAGTGGATGCCTCCGTTCAACAGCTCTATCGAAACCCTCGGCCTCCGCTCGACGCCTCCGTCCAACCCCTCCAGCCAACGCTCGCCCAACGCCTCCGTTCGACGCCTCAGTCCAACCCCTTCGACCGACGCTCGCCTGACGTCTCCATCTGATGTGTGCGTCGGCCCGACACCTCCGTCTGACGCTCGGCCTGACGTCTCCATCCAACGTGTGCGTCGGCTCGACGCCTCCGTCTGATGCTCGGCTCAGCCGACGTCTTCGTCCGATGCTCGCCCAACGCCTCCATCCGACGCTTACTCATATTCGCCTGGCGCTTGCTTGACAGTCACTGAACGCCTTCATCGTCTTCTTTAAATTGCAGTGCTTTATATTTATGTTGTCTTGATTTCACTTGAATTTTATTTTAAATTTCGTTGACATGGGTTTGTTGTAGTAATGGGTTTGTGGTTGTTGAACTGGTTCATTTGAAATGGCTGGGCAAATTGCCGACATGGGTTTGTGGATGGTCTCGCGTAGAATGTCTCTGTCTCACCTAGAATTTTTGGTATTGTTGCTACTTTTGGCTCATTTGGGAAGAATATATTACTTTGAGTTGCTGCCTTTGGTTCAGATCGACAAAGTTTGTCAGGTATATGGAGTTCCTAATATACTCCTCGTTCTGATTTCCCAAAGCTCGTCTGGATCACCTAAATCTCAAAGCAATTGTAGCAATTTTGGCTTGCCTATGTTGTGGATTTTATATTATACTTGGAGGGATTCTGTATATATCATCCATGAGCACATCAATTTTTTTTCACGACTCGAACTGAATATGATCGAAGCAATGTTGAAGAGAAACTATCAAGCCATACTAAGGATGATGGCAATTCAATGGATGCAGAATTCAGAGTTTTTAAGGCACAACTGAAACATTTCGAACAAGATGTGTCGAAGTTAAAGAAACAAAATTCCGCATTGAAGACAATGTTAGTTGTGTTGTAGGTGTTTATAGTGATTTTAGGAAACTTGTTATTTCAAAATATGAAGATGAATGATATAATGAGCTTGCCGTAAAATGTGTTAATGTCGTTTGCATTATTAAGTTGTTTTAGTAGATGTCATGTATTTGTCCACATGAATGAAGTGCAAGTTTTTTGCAATCTCCTTTGTGTTGCTTGGAACGGAAAATGTATCACACCAGATGATTAAGGAACATATCTAGAAGGCCAGTACAGTAAGACAAAAAAACATCAGTGTGTTAAAACAAGTCTTTGTCGCAATAATTAGACTACACTCCTCCCATCCAGTCACGCCCCAAACCAAGTCGCCTTTCTTGAAGTTTGGATGTACATTAGTCATTTGCTCAATCTTTGTTACTATATTCCTGGTTCACCTTTTCAGTGCTGCATCCACGTCCAGTTCTTCCTTGTAGTTGAAAGCATCATTAAATCCAAACTTATTCTTCAACAAATCAATCTTTTTTCCCGAACATAACAGCAAGCGAGAATTTTAAGAAAATATAAAATTGGGAAGAGAATATTAAGAAAATTCTATTCAAGGAAACACTAGACAGATGCAAGATGATAAACTTCTCTTTGCTACCGGGGCTACCAAACCCGACACCTCATTTTTAAAACCTCATTGTTTTATTGAGCATATAAAATTTGGTGTCCAAACTCGACACCTCATTTTTTTCTCTATTTCTTGCCCAACAACCCTTTTTGAAATAAACTTGGGCAAGCCTTTTTTTTTTCTTTAAAGCTTTCGAAAATAAATTCGTACGTGCTCCTGTACTCAAAATTAATCCATCAAACTTTACACGCACCTAGTTTAAAACCTCATTGTGTTATTGAGCCAATAAAATTTGGCGTTCAAACCTGACACCTCATTTTTTTTTCTCTATTTCTTGCCCAACAACCCTTTTTGAAATAAATTTGGGCAACTCTTTTTTTTTTCTTTAAAGCTTTCTGAAATAAGCTTTGCTGAAAGGTAAATTTTGCATATTATATGCTTTTCATTCTGTACGTATCTTTGGAATTGTTTATCTTCTATTACAGCTGCAAGTTTTTGTTTTCTCGGGAGGATGGTTTGTTTTAATACGTAATAAAAGTTGAGTCCTTCTGGTGTGATTGAATGCTTCCCCCTTGACATTGTAATGTCTTAGAACGAGGAGCTTTCTGGTAAGAATGGTTTCTTTTTTTCTTTTAAATTGAAATGGACTTTTATGTAGGGCGCTCATAATTGCACCACATCCCAAAGAAGTACTCATCCATTGAGTATAAAAGAGCAAATGATGGCATGCACAATCTCATTACTTCACTAACAAACACTAGCTATATATTATTCAAGTAAAAAATTGATAAATAAACCCATTTTACTATACTAAGATGGTTCAAAAGCACATCATCTCACTGATCCCAACCGTTATACAAATGACCATATAAGACAAATAAAAAAGATACATCCACAACCCTACTTCATTGATGCCATCATCAATGAAAAGAACAAATTGATCAACACCACTTCACCGAACCCATTATCACAAAAGATATTACCACAACATGTCAAAACTAAACATTTCCAAATGTTGTCACTTTTCTCTTTTCGAATAACTTCTAACGCTTGTGCTCTTGACATTAGTAGGAGGATCCATACTAGTAGAGCCACCAGCACTGCCACTTGCATTTTTATTTGTACGTCTCTAAATCTGCAAAGAGTATATTCTTTTAAAGTATTATTGATGAAACAAGCATGACATAATAGAAATGGAAGTACTAACCGGAATTTTTTGTCTTGAAAATTGTGTTTGCGAAGATGTAGACCTAGTCTTCTTAATTGGACAAGTTGAACTATTGTGTCCCGTCTTCAAGCAAGTTCGACATGTCATTTTCATTCCTATTCTCGACATCCTAGTTCCACTTGCCACCTCACCTTCCTCTCTTGATCTTTTCTGTTTACGTCTACCGCGCTTCACCTAGGTTGGAAGTGGTTCAGACGGCTCCCCATGAGTCTTTTTTCAAAATCTCTCTCCTCGAATTGGCATCATCATGTTTTCATACGCAGTTAAGAACTTTGCATTCTTATAACATTCATCAACATAGTTATATGCATAATCTTGCCTATGATTTATCGCAGAAATGGCATGAGGACAAGCGATGCCAGTAAGTTGCCATTTTCTACAAGAGCAATCTCTCTTAAATACATCCACTACATATTTGTCACCCTTATCCATTGCCTCATATCCAGCATCACCATTCTATATCACTTGACAGTATGTTGCACCGATTCTATTTTCTTCTAGTTTTCTTACGATTCTTGGATCATAATCTCTTTTCCACTTAGCACATGCATCCATCTGTCTATGCATCATTGTCATTATCATTATCCGCATTTCCTCCAACATACTATATATGGACTTACACCTAGCATGTATAATTTTTCCATTGAATGCCTTGCATAAGTTATTGTCAGTAATGTCACATTTTACATTAGTATTAAAGAAAGCTTTACACCAATGTTTTGGCTCTGTTTGCACCAGATCATGATATGCATAAGGACTAATTTTCTTCAATGCCTGAGAGTGTTCATCATACTCCGTCCTAGTATTACTCTTAGCACACTGCCAAAATAGTTTTTGCATTTGTATTCTTTTATGTTTCTTGCCCCAATTAGCATAGATGTGTCTAGCACACATCCTATGCTCATTTATGCGATAAATCAGCCATGACTCCTATAAGGCCCTGCAAAAGATAATTGCAATGTAAAACATATCTTATAAATGTGACTATCTAAAAAGTATAACAAATAAAAATTAAATAAAGAACTTACCTTTTGTTTGTCGCTAATTATGACCCAATCTCGTCCATATGTGCAAAAAATATTAAGATCATACATCAAATTTCTTAAGAACCACGTCCAGGTGTTGCTATTCTCAACTCTGACAACTGCCCAAGCAATTGGGAACATTTGATCATTTGCATCCCTTCCAATAGCCGATAAGATCCGACCTTGACAAATTCCTTTCACGAAACAACCATCTAACCCCACAACTTGCCTACATCCACTAAGGAACCCTTTCTTACAAGCTGCAAAGCAAATGTACATTCTTTCAAACAATGCCTTAGAATGCATATCTGGCTTTTCAATCTTCAATGTAATAGTACTCCCAAGATTTTTTTCCCTAAGCTCCTCCGTATAATCCCACAGTTTTGCATATTCTTTTTTATAGTTTTCCATCAACACTTTATAAGCAAACAACTTAGTCTACGTACATTGAGCTATGCTTACATCTAAACCCAACTGTTTCTTGATTAATTCCTTGAAAGCAATAATTTTAATAGTTGGCATTGCTTTTATTATAGGAAGATAATGATTTGCCAACCAAGAACTTATCACCCTCCTATTTCTGAAGCAAATGCTACAAGTATGCTCTGAATGTAAGGTCTTGACATGAAATGATCCAGTACGAGCATCAACAAAGCCAAAAATCTTCCAGGGACAACTCTCATTAACACATTTTGCTCTAACAAACTTCTTATCATTCTTTGTAAATTTTATCGCTCGACGTTCAGTCACTGAGTACTTTTTCAAAGTATCTTTGAATTGGCTACTACTATTAAATGTCATAGCCACAGTAAACACAGGCACGACACAATTAGGAATATATCTTGGAAACCTACTTCTCTTTCTGGTAAAATCATCATCTTCTCCCTCTACATCAGACCCCAAACTGTCATAGGCATCTATATCATAATACTCCGTCTCGTAACCAACTTCAGCATCAACTCCACTATTCACATCTAATGGTTGAGATGATACCAATGTTGTGGATGGTTCCCCTATAATCAGATCCTTTGTAACCCTCCCACGAAACTCAATTATATTATTCCTTGCTTCTAGAAGCTCTTCATTATCAATATCATCATCATCAGTCCAAAATCTTACATCGCCAAGAAAATTTGTCTCATCAACATTGTCGTCATCCATAATATCCCCCTCTATGTCAATATAATTACCTTCATCAACTAAGTCATTATGATCTAAGTCATCCTCGTGCTCAATAATTGTCTCATTAGCTAAACCAATATCATTGCGAGCACCCACACTAATCCCTTGACCAACACCCTCACTTGGGCAAGCATCCTCACCCTCACCACCCCCGTGACCAAAACCCTCACTCGGACTAGCACTCTCACCCTCACCCTCATCCACACCCACACCCACACCGATCCCTTGACCATCACCCTCAACTGCCTCATTGATTGCAAAATTTTCTCTATATATCTCAATTAACCCACGATGCAAATAACTGAAAAGTAAATCAACGACATTGCTCTCATTCTATATATATCTCAACCCATCTTCTAGAGACTTACCAGGAAACTTAAAATAAAGTGTTTCAAATTTAGAATTTACCCCATTCTCAATATCTCTAATGAAGCTTTCATAACTCCTTGAACCAATATCAATTTTTACCAAATCAATCTTACCCCCAACATATTCAAGCATTGGGTGACGGTAAAAATTTCCACCATGGAAAAGGCAAACCCATGCCGACTTGTCGCTCATCTCGACCCTACACAAAAGAATGCAAAATATATGTTGTAAGAAGCCACATAATGGAGATTTTAACATGAATGGCCAAAAGTGCTAATAAATATAAAGAGTTTGACTTGAGCATAAGTGCAAAATCCTTTCCGTCTCATAATTACAAGTGAAATTTCTCTCTAATTTACGAGAATTAGCTAGGTCAATTAATATCTAGTACCTATGATACAAGAGTTCAAGGTGAATAGTGGCATATAATTAGTATGCTTTCAAGTTAGATATTTGGTTTGTATAGCTACTTGAAGCCGGTGCCAAAAATCTCAAGGCTGATAAAAGAAATTTTTCTCCTATAGTATACGTGATCTTGTTTTTTTTGCAACTAATGAATGAGAAAAAAGACCATGATGCTAGGTTCTTTGTATATAGATATAGCAGGTCAATGTATTACAAGCAGCATGGCTCACAAGGCTTTAATTTTAGAATGTTACTTCATATTATCTCAATTCTTTCCTACCATCACTTCATGGATATTGCTGGTTTTCTTTGTCTTTTGGCTTTTCAGGATTTTCGACAATAGTTTCATTGTTTAGGTGGCTGAAGAGTGTACTTCTATGCTTAATTTGAAGTTAATTTGCTTAGAATCACTGATGTACTTTCAGTTTAAAACCAAACGGTTGGTTTGTTCAACGCACGCGAAGAAAAGATAATTTGGGAACACGACAAAGACAATCATAGAGACAAAATAATTTCGGAACACGACAAAGACAAACATAGAGACAAAACATAGTTTAGGACCACAACAATATACCTTTTGACAAATTTTGACTGACTTCACGACCACCCACCACGTAGCTCACCACTTGCCGATAACACAATCAAATTGGGACCACCTCACTTGCTTGTGTTTGCTGTGGACGAACGAATCGGGTCAAGTTGTGGGCGAATTGAGTCTTCGGGTCTCTCGTCTCAATTCAGGCAAGTAGCGACGAACGAATCGGGTCAAGTTGTGGCCGAATCGGGTCTTTGGGTCTTCAGGTCTTCTCGATTCGGGCAAGAAGCGACGAACAATGGCGTTGGCCAAAAAGGGGCTTGATTCACAAAGGATGTTGAGGAAATCGCAAGACGAGATCAAATCAACTCAAAATCTGCAAGAATTTCGGAGGAGATTTCACTAAGGTTTTTTAGATGATTTTGGGAAGAAGCAAGGAGCAGCCGCACGAATCCTGTAGCCAACCCA
Organism: Eucalyptus curtisii; assembly: GCA_017140595.1. NCBI lineage: Eukaryota > Viridiplantae > Streptophyta > Magnoliopsida > Myrtales > Myrtaceae > Eucalyptus > Eucalyptus curtisii. The sequence continues at coordinate 38,875,095 of CM029496.1, read as the reverse complement.
CGCCCTTTCCTCTTATGCCTTTTGTTTTTGGCTTTTATTTTTTTAAAAGCAAAACGGTGACGTTTTGCTCTCTGGAGCCATGTCAGCGCTGGCAACGCCGACCGGCGCCAACTAGGATGCCACATCAGATTTTTCCGACTATGCATGGCCGGATGGGTGAAACTGGAACAAAAACAAAATGTTTAGGACTAAATTGGCCAAAAAAAAGTTTAGGATTGAATTGACACAATTGCAATAGGTTTAGGACTTTTTTGGTAATTTTCCCAATAAAGAATTTACCAAACCTTCCGATTAATTACTAAGTTTCTAACTCCTTTCAGATTTTGGAAGCGCGGCCCTATAAAGTACTAACACCATCATGAATTTACCAACGCGAATTACCTACTTCTTCAAAATTACTAAAGTTATCAGGATTTTACAAACGGCGAATTTGCCATTAGTAACTTACCATCACTATAATAAAATTTGCCGATATCATAACTTTTATACTAACAAGTCTACCTAACAATTAAATTACTGGTCAATAACTTTTTGACCAACAATATTGGAAATTTACCAATTATGAATTTTCTTTTTCAGATTTTCCCTTTACTAAAACATAGAGTGGTCCGAAACTCATCCACAACGCTGGCTTCAGACAAAAACTATAAAGTCGAATCGTGATATAACTCTATTCTTGCATGGAAGTCCTCCATCCTCATTTTCTACTCCATGAGAGGATAAATGTCATATCGGAGCATCCGAGCTACATCTATAAGTCACGAAAGCACAATTCAATCTTCATAACTAGAATTAAGAACACATATATAATGAAGTAGAGAAATTTGTACACCTGATTTGGAATCCGTCGTTCTTGATGTGGAGTTGCGATAATCCAAACTCAAGAGCTTCTTCTCTATTGCGTTCTATATCACTGGTTCAATGAGACTGCTCGTTATGTGAGGATATTTGTGCATTAGGATTAGAGAAGAGATTTGAGCACTATCTATAGAGTTTTCAGCCAGACTCTCTCAGCGCGAGCCGAGCTCAACTCAATTCATACTAACCAGCTCGATATTAGATTAATTAAGAAATATTATATCTCACTTTATTAGACTAATCCTGTAAAACGATAAAGAATAATATCAATTAATGTTACCTATATTAGAAAACCTCTTATGACGTCAATTCGATATGAGAATAGATAGGATTGTCAGAGTTGTTGTTACTTGCGGTAGATTATCATAAGATGGTTTGAGGCGAGATAGATGGGGGATTGCTAGGACTTGACACAGAGCACCGCCGACGCGTGTAGATGTGAAAGTTGATAGATGGGCAACGGGACGCATTTTCACACTGCGCATATCAACCGATTTAGAGGAGGAGGGTGAGAAAAAGAAAAGTTCCTGGAGGAAGACAAAGATCAAGCCCATCGTCTCCATCATCTACAAAGGCACCCATCTGAAAGTGCTAGTACGAACACCTAGAGGGGGTGAATAGGTGTTTAAAATAGACTTTGGCAAATAAGTGCGGAATAAAATAAATTATGAGCAAAGTCTGAATAAGGATCAAACTATGATAAACGAGCCACCAGACTTCTAGTAGATGTTCAGAATCTGTTATGCGATAGAACGGACTTCTGAAATAACCTGTAAGTATGCAACATATTTAAATATGAAGAGTTAAGGAAAGAGAATGTTGCACACGAAATTTATAGTGGTTCGGTTTAGATCAAGCCTACGTCCACTCTCCAACGCTAATAGCCTTCTGGCTGGATTCCACTATGCAATCAACAAGAGATTACAACTTTGAGTGCAAACACTTAGTGGTAGATCACACTATCTCACTAAGTCACTTTTTTGATATTTCTCTCACGATCACAAATGTTTAAGCTTACGAAGACAAGTGTGTGATTGAAGTTCGCTCGGACTTTGGAATTATAAATTCTACGCTCCGTCTTTTACTTGCTCATCGGTCCTTGATCTCCTTATATACTCATCCACTTCCAAACTAGCCGTTGGACAGTATCTAGAGGATCGTCTTCCAATCGACCAATTGGACAGATCTGTATCTAGAAGATTTATTAGTCGTTGAGTGACAAAGATAGAATCCCAAGTTGATTTTGATCACCCATACAAACAGAATATTGGTTTCCATAAGTAAAGCTTATTTGTATAGAAAGTTCTTGTCTTCAATATCTAATTGTCAATCAATTAGATTGAGTCAATCAAATCTATCTTGATGTAGAATCCAAATCAGATCACTAGCCTTTGGGCTTGTGTTACGTTCTGTCAAGTTGTCTTGTTCTGAACATGCTTCGTGCTGAATGTGCTACGTTATGAACTTGTGTCTTGTTCTAGACCTTGTCACGTTGTGGACTTGTGTCTCGTTCTGTATGTAAAGTCTGAAAGTGTTATTTCTGAAGTAGAGTCTGAGTATATTCTGTATGAAATAGACTTTACAATCTGGATGTAAGTCTGAATATATTCTGATTTGAACATATTTAGCCTTAAGGTTTGAACACAGTCTGAATAAGTTTAGCTTCAGCATAGAGTCTTTCTTATGATTCTTTTAAGTATAGACTTTGACAATATCTTTCACATGTTCTATCACATGCATAGTCTGTTACTCAACCATTAAACACATTAGTAGCATTTGATTTATTTTGTCATCTTCAAAACATCATAAGGGATTTCCCTAACACTATCAATGTACAATTACTGTTATATGATCCGGACTTACATGGCACATGGCAGATTCATCGAGCCACCTAAAATGGTTGCGGCATCACCAACCCCGAGACCACCTGAATGCACATGATGCTTGGATCTTCATTGCTTATGGCAGTCCCAGGTGTATGTACTGCAATTGCGATCCTGATTCTTTCCGGGAAGGCATGAGTGTCTGTAAGGTTTGCCTTGTTTGGTTCTTCCGCATCCAGCCGGTCGGTTTGCGCGGAGTGTGACATAGGCCATAGAAGAATTGCCCGAGATAATACAGGCCGGAGTGTGTAGAGAATCGATCAGATACTCCAGCCCCATGTCGTCCATGATGCGGCCGCCGCCGGTGAGGCCATGGCTGTGGTTGCGCAATGAGGAGGCGGTGGCGGCGGAGGCGCCGATGTTGCTTGAATGTGATGGCAAAGTCCGGGAGGCCAGGAGCAGTACAACGAGGAGTGAGGAGAGTGTGAGGGAGCGACCATCGTCGCCGGTAAGAGAGAAAGCTTCCATGCCGATGAAATATGATGTTTTAGGATTTGCCGAACATCGCTTTTGTATGTGCAAAGAGAATAGTGCATAAGAGTAGTGGAAGTGGCGTGTCCGAGGAATCGCAAATTCCATCAACCCGACATTTTCATATGTGAGGACTAGGTTTTTCATTTTCTTAAAGAAAAGTACATAGACTAAAAGTGAATATTTCTAAAGGTAGGTATGAGGACCGTGGTGTAACTTTTTCATTTATTTGTACCAACTAGATGTCTTGAGTTGACTTAGCAATTTTTGTCCCAATTTGAATAGAAAATCGAATTCTTCCCTCAATATTTTTGTCGAAGATAAGTGACGGGAGTATAAATGAATGAAATATAGTGCGAGGATCAAAATCGAATCCGAAAAGCAGTATATTTTAGATACATCAAGACTCATATCCAAATAGGTTTCACTTTTTAAATTCCAATTAATCTTTTTCCATTAAGAATTTTATCCATCAATATCCCACTTGACATAATGAAAAATTGAGTCGCCAAGTCTAATCTATGATATGTTTTGAGGACACGTGATCGTTGAAAAATTAACTTCTGGCAAACAAGAAAAAACATTAAAGGTTGAATCGAATCCCGGCTATCGAGGCCCTAAGATAGAGGTCCACAAACAGAGGGAAGCACTAAAATCACGATTTTAAGACTCGAGAGTCCTTGAATTTTAGGTTTTCCCCGTGGTGAGAGGTGGTAGTGGCCAAAAATGGAGTTTTGTTGCTGCCTGTAGAGGGAAACTGCGCAATCGTTATAGGGCAGTGCGGCCCTCAGATGAAGTGGGGCGTGGTGGAGTGGAGCACTCTAGCCTTATGCCCGCAAGAATGTTGATGTTGAAAGGAGAAGTGGCAAGAGAGAGAGAGACAGCACTAGCTTAGTGCTCTAACGTTTCAAATGAAATATTTCATTAACATTATTATGACATTAGGTCGACCTAACTTTTAGTGTGGATGTCATGTGGATGCGGATCCTCCGTTGCCTGACTAGTATCATGAGTCTCTCTCTCTCGAACTCTCCTTGCCCTCGTTGGCCATGCCAAGCACCAAGATCCGCTTGCCTGCTGCCACCGCCACATCGGCACCGCCATTCTGATCGGACACAACCCACCTCTGTTGCCATCACCATCAACTTCCCGCTCCAACTCTCTCGCTCGGCCATTCATGCAGCCATGTCCCTCCTCCTCTTTCCCTCGTTCCATTTCTGTTAGCCCTCCCCTTGATTTGGATGAGGCCTCGGTGAATCACCTTTGAGACCCGACGAGATTATTCAAAAATGTCAGATCTAGAGGAGAGGGGCATCCAAATCTAGAGGCCACTCTCTCAAATCTCGCTGCCATCGATGAATCATGTAGGTAGTCTCATCTGGGTGCCAGCATAATATTATCCATTCCTGTGCCCATATTGCTTTGAAACATGTACTACTTTAAAGTTGCACAAGATTTATTTACCTTAACTTAGGCGAAGTAGGATCAGATACATACGAAACTCAAGATACCCCCCTTGATACCACTATAGGCAACCCCACCCAAGTACCAACACAAATTTAAAGTATGTCATGTTAATTTAGAAGGTTACACGAGACTTATTTACTAGCGCCATAAGGATAGGTACTGAAAAGTATCTACACATGAACTGAAAACTTACCACCTTGGAGTCACGGTGCCTAGCTTCACTTTTATTATTATTATGATTACTAAATAATATGAAATTATTATATTACCATAATAACAAAAATAGCCTCATTATTACATTGCATATTAATAAAAGAAAAATAGCCTTATGAGGGGGAGTAGAGAGAGTGTAGGGCTTTTCTTTTCAGGTATGTTTAGCACAAGACAAAATTACTGATCCAGACGCGAAGCAAGGGCCACGGTAGGATGGGAAATTACTTGCTCGGACTCAGGTAATCTCCAACATTGATCTTCACCATTCAGCACACGAGTCCTGCATATAGGCCGCCGTGATCAATACTTGTGTGCATCAGTCAATCAGGTGTGTAAAGAAAACCTGAACTGAATCGATCCAATTCGACTCGAACCAAGAAGTTCAGTTTTTTTTTTTTTTTGGTTTGGATGATAGGTTAAAATTGGTATCTTAACGTCCGAGCCGAACAGAACCGGAACACCTTATGTCCATATCTAAAAAACTGAAAAACTTCATTTGTCTCCTTCCCCCACCCCGGTCCTCAATTCTGCAACTCCAATTCTTGTAGGAGCGCCCTCCTTCTTGCAACTCCGTCAAAAAGATTTGAACTATTTTTTGTTCTGATACCATCAGTGAGATTTTGTGAAATTATTGCTAATTAATCTGAAAATTCAAACGGTTAGATATGTACGCAGTTCAATATTTAATTATTTCATAAGAAGAAGAAGCAAAACAAAGCCAGCCCAATATTGTGAGTTTTTCTATTGGTACCTGTACTTTTAGGCGGGTTGGGGATCCAACCCCAACCCCTGGCCCAACATTGTGAGTTCTTCTATTGGAACATACAAGCTTCCCTCTCTTCTATCTTCGAAATTCTCATTTGAATAGTAAAGCAAAATTAAACACCATTAAAGATGGGATGAAAAGATCAGGAGACGTATGGAGGAATCAAAAGTTGACACAGGCAAAAGGGTGATCATTCCACTATGAAAAATCACTAGTTTGACATATGACTCTGGTTCATTTGGGAGCTATGTTGCATAGGAAAAGATAGAAAAAGTGATTAAGCTGAATTAGAGTTTTGGAATTGCTCAAAGTCTCATGTGTTTCGCCACTCCTCCTAACTTGCTTGTGTATGTATCATCGGAGGTGAGAGCTTCCTCAATCTGTTCTCTATCTGCAAAGCAAAACCGAGATATTCTAAGCGCCTTGCATCACGATACTTCCATGTCCATTGTTGTCGAAGCATTTTGTTGGTGGAATTTGTGCTCCCATAATTGGAAAGGAGATATGGATTTTGTATTTCCCATTTTTGCATCTTGATTTCAGGGATATTTTTCCTTGATATTTTTCCTTTTATGGGTGCTTGTTTCCTTGGTTGTAGCAACTTTATTCTGTATATATAGGTTGCATTTGACAGTTAGGATAAAATTCAGGAGATGAAAAAATTTATTTTATTATGTGTTTGTTCCTCGCTCAAAACAAAATAAAGTCAGATATAAAATGGATATAGGTCGGATAAAATTATCTCATAGGAGAGATGGGATAAAGGTTGATTGAATTTCTAATATTTATAATAGGAAATTTTGTTCTCAAATAGAAACTTCTTAAATTTAAAAATTTAAAAATATATTCAAATATAAATAATATTTGAATTTCAATTGAAAATAACAATTTATTTTAATTTAAGCTTATTTTTATTTATATATTTGAATTTAGTTCTATCTTATAATATAAAATTCAATTTATGAATATATATTTATAATTATTACGTATTTTAGGTGTTTTAGGTATATTAGTACAATTTTCTATTAATAAAATTTATTAGAGAATGATGGAAGGGGAAGAAAGAAATAGAAAATTAATAAAAAAAAGATAGGAAAAAAAAAAAAAATTGACTAGAAATTTTTACCATTTATGTCTGTAAAATTTGTAATTAATTTATATTGATATGGTATTTTAATCAAACAATATATATGATACGATGTGAATATATAAAATTTTATTACTGTAATCACTAAACAATGGATAGAATATAGCAAAAGTCTTTGACTTTCATATATTATCTTATCTAGTTCTATCCTAGTTATATATCCATATGACCAAATGTAGATGATGATAGATTATCTCTCACAACACAAAAAAGAAGAGTGTGAGAGTTTTGTTCGGGGACGTAGGCACATTGCCGAATCTCATTAAATTCTTGCCTTGGTGGTTCTTTGTTTGTTTTCAACACATTTGAACTTCTTGCTTGTCTGGACTTCCACTTTCCATAGACTCTGCTCTTCGGTGGCATCGGTTTAGGAAGTGAACGACAAATTACATTAATGGAGACACGAGCATTGTAGATCATTCATGCACCAGAGCATTCCAGGCACACTTTTTTATTTTGGTGGCTGCTTATTGTGAGATTGCAACAATTATATCTTACGCAAAAACGAGAGCTTTTCATGATCAAGCCTAGCCTTATGCACAAACAATTCAAGAATAGTATCACACTTTTGGAGGAAGCTCCACCTACCTCCTAACGTCCTAAAGCCTGAAAATTTTATGTGTTGGTTCGTTAAAGTGATGTTACTGGTGATTTTTCAAGACCACTGGTAAAATTTTTTTGACCGGTAACTTGCTTGTCTGGTAATTCTTCAGTAAGTTTACCAATCTAATAAGGATTTACCGACATTCAAACCATTTAATAAGTTACTAATTGTAAAATTTTACTTGTGTTACTTAGTATTTTACCAACGCTATGATAAACTTATCAACATTCCACTATATTAATGACTTACCAACTTCATTGAAAATTTATGAACAATTAGCAAAAGATACCAACCCTATAAAGAATTTGCCAACCTCCCAATTGATTAGTAAGTATATGACTTATTTCAAAATTTGCAAGCACGACTCTTAACTAATCAACACTAAAATAAATCTACCAACATCCCAACAAATTAGTAAATTGCTTGCTTTTTCAAAATCACCAACATCGGATTTTTTTTTACGTTTGAATGTACATGTGTCATTAGTAACTTTCAAAACTGTAATAAATATATTGACATTCCAATAAATTATAGGGTTAATACCCTGAAAAATCCCAAACTGGTATACGTGTGACAAATTTACCAAAAACTATTTTTTTTACCATGAAAAACCCCAAACCGGTACATATGTGACAAATTTATCCTGACTGACCATAAAAAACCTTAAACTGGTATATTTATGATAAATTTACCTCAAAATAATTTATTCGACCACCAAAAATCACAAACTGGTAAATTTGTAACAAATATACCCCATGTTAAATTGGATTAATACCACAAAAAAATCACAAAAATTGTAAACTGTGAGAAGCGGAGAGTAAAATCCCAAATTGGTATACCAGTCAACTGTCACGTATCTTTTAGCTTAATAATTTGACAATTAAATTTAACGAAAACTATCAAGGGGTAAATTTATCACAAGTGTACTGGTTTGGGATAAATTTGTCAAAGGTGTATTAGTTTGGGGTAAATTTATCACAAGTGTACCAGTTTAGGGTTTTTTAAGGTATTAACCATAAATTATAACTTATCAACTTTTTAGAAATTTTACAAGTGTTGTTAGTATAATAACAATCCCATAAAGAATTTACCAACATCCTAATAAATTAGTAAATTATCAATTTATAATTAGTAAATTACCAACGGTTTTAGTAAATTTACAAAGTTAAAAGCAAGTTTTCATTTTCCTATCAAAATTTAAGAAATAACCGATATTTCAAAAAATTATGAAAAATATCATATGTGAGTCTACAGGTCAACATTTATGTATCATGACACTTTCATGTGTTGCTAGAAAGCTTAAATTGCGTTTGCCATAAAGTTCAAATTAAGTATAAGGTAAAAAGTAAGAATCTATCCATACATGCCCCAAAAAAATAAAATTAAATAACATTAAGTGGGCCTAGGGCAATCCCATTAAAAAATGTGCCCAAACTTGCTAGATGAATCCAGATTTTTCATCCCCCCAAAAAAAAATGTTCAACTAATGAGCAAGATTTATTTTTATTTTGCTAGATTAACAAAATAACTTCCCTAGTAAATGTATAATAGAAAACTTCATGATATCATGTTTATATCTCCATTATGTTTGGATTATCAAGTCGAAACACCCATTTGTCTCACTCCTTATCCGACATGGTGTTATCCGCTTTAGTGAAGATACCGACGGTCAGTCTTCATCTATCCACTAGCAAGATAACTCCTCACTTCCTTTCTTGAGGTAACTTCGAATTGATTTTTTTATTTTTCATCTTTATGCATGTTTATTCAACCTTTATTATTATTTAAGATCATGTCGTGGTCGGATTTTTCACACATATCGACTAATCCACCTGCCCGAGGGATTTAAGGGAGCACTCCCTTACATGAGCCTGATGCAATTCTAGAGTTTTACTCTGGGAGTGCTTCCAACAAGGCACGATTAGAGATCAGTCTCCTTCAAGAGGGAATTTTTCGTCGCCATTATATTTTAAAATAATATTGATTTTTCTCTAATTATAACATATGTTGGTCCTTTCAGGTAAATATAATAGTATTTTGTAAAATACAATATGCAATACAGTATCTTCCTAAAGTACATAATGGCATGCCAAAAGCAATTCATCAATAATAATCGTCTATTTATTAATAAATTCATTAGGACGTTTGTAAACTTATCAACCCCGTTGGTCGTCAATGCATTTTCACATAGCGCATATCAACCAAATTTAGAGGAGGAAAAGACAAAGGTCGAGTTCATCGCCCCCCATGGTTTAAGGTGGCACACATCAAGAAACGGGAAGTGTTATATGATTCGATCTTACATAGCACACACAAATTCACAGAGCAAACTAGATGGTCACGACATCATCAACCCTGATACCACCTGAATGTGCGTGATGCCTTAGATCGTCATGCCTTATGGGCAACGGGCCCGGTACAAATGATCGCATCTGGGTCTTGGACCAGGTGGGGGAGTGCAATAGTATCTTTTTCCTGGTCGGTTCCTCGCCCGCATCCGGCTGCATTGCTTCGAATGAGTGCAGGCCTGGCCGTAGAAGGTTTGCCCGAGAATACGGCCTGGAACGTGTGGAGAATCGATCAAATACTCCAGCCCCATGCTGTCTGCGATGAGGCTGCTGCTGGTGGTGAGGCCGTGGCTGTGGTTGCATGGTGAGGAGGCGGTAGCGGAGGCGACGATGTTGCTTGAATGTGATGGTGAAGCCCTAGAGGACAGGAGTACCATGAGGAGTGAAGAGAATGTAATAGAGCGACTACCATCGCCCATAGCTGGCTCTCCCATGCCGGTGACTATGATGTTTTAGGATTTGCCGAACCTTCTCAATAGAGCTGTTAAACGGATGGATCAGGTTGATTTTGGGTCGGGTCATTAATGATATGACCCATTAACCCATTTATAACTCATTTAGGCCTAATGTAAATTTTTCGACTCATACCCGACCCGACCTATATTAATAAAATATTTTCATATTTAATCAAATTTATAAAAACTTATTCTTATGTTTTTTTAAAGATTATATTACTAAAAAACTTCCAAGCAATACAAATCCAATCAATAATTTTTTAATTTTTTATAATTTTTCAGTTTTTTTCTTTTTCTTTCTTTTCCTTTTTTTCTTTGCATCCAGAGAGGTTCGCCGGCCAACCTATTTAAAACCCATTAAATCGCTAAGCATCCACTAACCAAAAAAAAGAAAATGCTAAGCAACCCATTTATGACCCATGCTCATCGATTCTAGTCTTCAAAACCTTTCGCCTCTTCAGTAAGGTTGGTGCAGGATTTGTCACTTTATTATTTACATCCTCGGAGAAACCATGATTTTGGCCCTTCAAAGAGCACATCCCAATATTCACACCTCTACTGATGGCAGAAATATCTTCCTTTGGTGGCTGGCGGTGTTCTTCCGCTCACTTTTACTTCATCAACTTCCATTTTATCTTCCTTGCACTTCTTCTCATAAACTAACTTTGGAGCTGAGACTTTGGCGCCATTAAGCTTTGGAGCTGCCAAGTGAAATAATTCCCTCTCTTCACTTCACCTAACGAAGGGCTTAGCTACCGCACAGAACCTGAAAAATCACAGAGAGAAGTCGTGTTTAGTCCTTGTCAAAATATTATGTTTAGTGACACCTGCATGCATATAGATACACAGAACCCTGAACCAAGGCATCACACTTGTTATCTCTCAGACAATTCTCGGTGATTGCATCCTGGCTGAAAAGCTCCTCTGCCTGCACAAATTCAGCATTCCAAAGTGCAGCTGGATCCTTCGGAATGCAAGTTTGCACACTATAGACTTGAACTGAGCATTCACTGTCAAATTCTTCCCTGGCTTCTGCATACACATCAAGCAAAGTAAATATCCCTTATGGACTAAATAAATAAAAAATTAATCAAGCCATAAAATTCTTAGGAATATACATTTAATGATGATCGAATTTAAGGCTAAAGTAGAATGCTCATAAAGAAAATGAGGGAGCCAAGTACCTCATAATATTGCTGCAAAAGGCCTTGATATAAAGAATATGGAACCCTGCAATGACTGAGAAATATCTCATTTAATAAGAGGAAACTTCTTATGGAAAAGTGTAAGTTTTCGTGTACCTCTTCATTATGACCCAACACCTAGTCTAGAACCTGAAAAGGAAAAGCATCAACTTTGATTATAAGTTGTAGCACCACAAAGTATACCAAGAATACATCATTATGAAGACAAGTGTATTAAATCATATGAGCAAACGAAAAGAATGAGATGAAAAAAAGTACCTAATGCAAATAGTCTTGAAAGTCAATGGTGAGAGACTCTTCATCCAAATCTTCTCCAAATAACCAATTTCTAGTGCACAGCTTAGCCTCTACGCTTTCAGGGGAAAGGGAGCTATGATATTTATTTAAAATGCGTCCTCCAATGCTGATGGCTGATTCTGAGGCAACGGTAGTGATAGGAATGCTCAATATATCACGTGCCATGAGGGATAACTCGGGATACCGATGAGAATGAGTCTTCCAATAATCAAGGACATTGAGATCCGGGAACTTCTTTCTATCAAGCCTATTCTCCTCCAAATACAAATTCAATTGTGACTTATAGATTGTGATCCAAAGTGTTCACTCTCAAATGCATCATACTCACCAATGTCATCCCCAATGTTCTCATCGATGCCCTCAACTGAAATGTTACCTCGACTAGTTGAAGAAGTAAAGCGATCATCTCTAGACATAGAGGTCACATATTCATCAAAAGTGTATAGAGTTTTTCTCGAATGCCCCGTACAAATTCCACATGATCATCCATATCCAACTTTGAGTAGCAAAACTTTAACAAGTGTAACTTATAGCGAGGATCTAATATAACAGCAAATGATAAGACAACACTATAACACTTCCAATATTTTTCAAACTTTCTAAGCATTGCCTTAGCCATAGAACTAATAGCCTCAACCTCAGTATCCCTTGCCTGTATTAAACGAAGCTGAATCTGCCATACTCCATAAAAATATAAATTCGCCGTGAGGATATCTAACTCCAGAGAATAGAGTAGAAATATCATAAAAAGGGTTTTAACAAGAAAGCAATTTTCTTTCCTCTAACCCAATATTTAGAAGATGGACATGTGACAAAGTTACAGTCAATTAACTTCAAATGTGAAAATGCACATTCAAAGAAAAGGGTACGTAGAATTCCATCTAGTAGCCACATCTTGACATACCTTTTTACTGGTCTTTAAGCACGACTGCGATATACATTCGACAAATTTTACTCTCCTCCCTTGTGTAGCTACATACTTGACAACTTCTCTAATATTATGTAATGATCCATCAATAACCTTTAGACATTCCTGTACAATGAGATTTAAAACATGTGCACCACAATGCACATGAAAAAATTGTCCATCACATAACAAGGAGGATCTCACAGAAGGTGTATTTCTCCAAATATCAATCATACTGTTATTGTATGATGCATTAGTGATGCTGAAAATCTCTCTCAATGTCCCATTCTCTCAACAAAGTCAGCAATTTTTCTAAAAGTATGGCACCACTATATGGAGGTGGCACATAGGAGAAACACAAGACTTCTGATTGCAATTCCCAATCCTCATCGATATAATGGGCAGTGACAGTCATATAATGATCCGTAGTAATAGAAATCCATAGGTCAGAAGTCAAACATATTCGGATCGAAAGAGACAATAATTTGGATTTCAAAATTCCCTTCTCTTTCTCATAAACTTTTACCACATCACTTCTTGCTGTATTCCTTGATATGTGCAATCACATCACTTCTACAAAAGAGTATGTATAATTGTGTTTGATTATCGCTCTTGCAAGCATATCTCTAAACACACCTAGGTCGAATTGTACTACAGAACTATCAACATTAACCTCTCGGTTGGGACAAGTATCTAAATGACGCAACAAGTTTTTTGTCCTATGGCTAGCCATGTAAGTTACTTCACACCACTTACATTTAGCCTTACTCATGCCATCACCATCTGTGACTTTTTCAAATTCAGACCATACAATCGAAGTGCATTTTCTTGAATGCATAGAACAAGTAGAGTTATCTTCCTCATCCTCATGAACTAAGGATCCTTGATCCTCGTTATGTCTTGACATGTCAACTAAGAAATCTTAAATCATAAGATGAGTGTAGCCCACCTCAATATTTGGGCGAACAACACGAACAAGCTCCCCACAAACTCGTAATGCTTCTGCTGTGACTTTGTAATATCTCTCGCCAACAGCAGATAAAACAGGGGAGGAAAGCGCCTAAAACATCATAATAAAGACAGAGAAAGTAAACACCACCAGCTGCAGCTGATTTCATATAAACCCAACTCTTGAGGAAGCAGGTAGCATAAACAGTTTATATACACAGCAAAGGTAGGAATTATACCTTTCTGTAAGGATGGAAAACAGAAGGCGAATGTGAAGTCAACACCAATCTTGTAAAGATCAAAGCTCAGTTTTCAAATTTGATGTAGATGACTTGTCCTAGAACATATAAAAACATGACGGTTAATAGCCAGAGAAATAACCGGTAGATCATTTACATCATAGAGTCAAAAAACTCTAACAAAACATTTGGAAAATGACAATGTACATACACTTAGTGCTTTTCAATTCCAGGAATAAGTGATCCAATGTGGTCAGCAAGACAATCTGGCAATACAACCACAAGTTCTTTCAAGACAGCAAAAGCACCAACCTGCAACAATTGCATATATTAAAATTTGCTAGGAAGGAAAAATGTCTAAAGAGACTGGAGGACTGCACCACCTTAGTTTTGATTGATTTCTCACGCAGCTGTCTGTTAATAGATCTGACAATTTTTGCTACTTCTTGTTTCAACAACCATCTTGGACTGCATTGCACACCCAAACCATTAGCACCATAATTTATTGACCAACAAGATTTTTAAAAGTTCAGAATCTCAAATAAACATTAGCACCACAATTTAAAGACATTTTTCCAGACTGATATGATCTTCTACAAAAGAAACGAAACAATGAAAAAGTAGATGGTAAAGATACGGCTATGCAATTTTGTTCGACCATAAAATTCCTCCGGATATATTTAACTGTAGGGTTCTACTTTTGAGAACATAATCTGTAAACGAAAACTTAATGGTTTTGTGACTCTAGAGATTAAGTATTAGCACCCATTAATCTACAGCTACACAAAATTTTCATCGAATATTGCTTGTACGAAGAAATTAAGATGCTCTAGAATTCAGGAACTAATGCAGAGTAGCTATTCTTGATAGAATGAATAAAATTGAATCCATCTACCAAACTTGAGGAGATAATCTCGTTAACAACAAGCTAATGTGGCATTTAACGTAGCTAATGGTGTGGGTGAGTACAATAGAGATGTCAGCAAGACAAAACAACGTTGTTTCTCGCCAATCAATAAAGATGTCGTTTTTAGACTTTTGAATCATTGACTCATCTGTTTCAACGAGGGGAGGGGGGGCGAGAGAGAGACAGAGAGAGAGAATAAGCAAACCCCATATTGAAAAGATTAGAGTTGTTAAAAGAATTCGTTCTGCCCCAAACCGAAAATTATTGTTGCAAAGAGGAGATACTTTTGTCGCATGGATATAAGTTCATACAGTGTTTCTGGATTTGGCCTTCAAACTCGTAGAACGCCCGTGGTAAATTTTAGAAATCCTCTTTGTTAACTCATAGAAGTGTTCTAAAGAATAAAAATTTGCTTTATTGTACGGTTATTTGGATGCAAAAGGCTGCACTGTAGTTACTTTGAAATTCTGTGTATTGTTTAAATCAATTGAACAAGTTATGCTGTCATAATTAATCGAAATGGAAGTTATTACCCGTGAGTTTTCTGTCGACTCCCTTGATATGTGCAATGAGAACCTCTTCCCATGCCTTCACTTCAGAGGGGTGGAAATTCTTCCCATCGCTTGATATGTGCGGTCACTTGGAATGGAATTCCATTTTTCTTCTTTTTTGCTCGATGCCTATTTCCGTACAGCTTCCTATCGACAATCCCTAATCTTCAACTGCTTGAGGCCTCCTTATTTTGGCATTTCCCAGCACTCTTAAAACCTCTTCAGTAATCGTTTCAATTTCTTCTTCGAGACTGCAGCAATGCACAACGAAAAAAAAAAAAAAAAAAGGTTTATCTTCGTCAGGCATGCAAGAAAAGGATATCAAAATGGCAACATAATTGGTCTTCAGCTACCCCAGAGTTTGGTTGGACATTGCTCAATATGAAGAAATTTAAGATGCTCTAAAAATTCGCAAAACCAATGTGATGTTGCTGTTCTTGATGGAATCCGTGAGATTGAATCCAACTAGAAATGATTTGTCTGTCTCAACAAAACTTGAATTCTGAGATAAGCAAATTAGACACGGGTCCTAAGCAAGATCTTAAGAAATCAGGACTCGTTCTTGCAAGCTATTTCTTGTGATATTTTAAAACAAATTAACTGGGAATATTCTATTACCATCTATATCTATACTTAATATAATGAAAAGAGGTACCCTTATTCCGTTGTGCATTTTCTTCATCTTTACCTTCTACCAGCAGAACACCCAAGAGACAGAAATTAAAAGTCCTTTTTAATTTAAATTAAAGATCCTAAAATGAAATTTTTGTGGATATAGTGACTCCCTTAGTTTTGACAATATTAAATTCCTTAAAAATATATTGAGGGTTGTGTACATTAAAGCATAAATTTTATTTATATTTTAGCCACCCAACCTTGCATTTTATTACGGCCATTAAACTAATTAACTTTTTCCGTTAGCATTTGCTGTGGCGCATGACTTTCAAAGGGATTAAGTGCAATTTCATTGTAAGTTTCACAACCGATGCCTTTTCTACCCTCATGTCAAAGTCAAATGGATTATACTAAAACACAAAAAAGGAAGTTTTCCACTATTTAAATTAAGTTTTGCATATTAATCTGCTTACTTAAGGACAAAATATATATAAAAAAAACATAGAAAAAATAAAAAATGCTGGGTTAGTATAAGCAACAAAAAAAGAATGAATTTAGATGAAAGTTATGAAATTAAAATAACTTTTAAGAGCCCTAAACTGATACAATAAGGATAAGACCGATTTGAGGGATATGAATGCCTTTTTTATTTTTCTTAAGTTAAACACATTAAATATGTACAATAAGCACTGATAGTGTTAACGAGCCAGATAGCAAATTAAGTCCTCAGTTTTTCTCCTCTTTTCAACTTTATCCCCTCTGTTTTAGGTTATCAAAATAAATCTTCACCTTTCAAAATCATATCGAATCTATCCTGAGACCTCCAAAATTGTCTTTCGATTACCGTTTTGCCCTCTTTAGCTTTAAGTATTAATAACATTGCAATTAAAACTTTATTTTATTGAAGAACCTATTTTTCTTTTGTTTCTCTTCATACCAAGAAATTCAAAAATAGTTGGAATAAACAAAAAATGGCCGATATGGAGTAAGATAACTATTCTCCCTTGAGTTATACATCCGTTATATTATATTAAGTCAAATGTTCTCTTTCGAATAACAAATAAAGATGAATCTTCCTTCTTTAAGGGCAAAATCGGAATTCGGGAAAGAATCCAATCGAATATTCTCTCTCATAAATGGTGTTGAAAGACCTGGAATAGATTTGAAACAAATTGGAAAGGTTGGACATTTTCAGATAGGTTTAAAAGGTTGGGATGAAAATAAACCGTCTAAAAGGTTGGAATTTATTTTGTCATTGTCTTGTAAGTTATAATCATATTAGATAATCTTTCCTAAATTTTCATACATGATAATATTTCCTAAATTTTCATACATACTTATCTTGTTAATTTGAAATTTTTTAATTTTTATATATTTTCATAATAAAATTAGACTAACCCTGCAGTAAAAATACCTAATTTATTCCAAACTAGCACTTTTGCAGTACCTTTCATGTTCTGTTATGGAGAAAATTGAAGCAAGAATTTCATGGCTCCTTTAATTAATGTTATTATTGCTTTATATTACAGAGTGCACCAAAAAATGACTTTCAATCTCAAACATTATAAATAAAATCTATGGAAGCTCATGCATTCTGTTTCCTATATAAGAAAGAATCATAACTATATAATGTCAGACAAACACTAATTGGAAACTTAAAAAGGCCAAAAGAGGTAAAACATTACCTCATGTAACTCATGAGTTCTTTCTTATAACATCAAATCAATTTCGTATAAGCACTAACACTGTGCGGAAGGCAAGATTTAGAGGGGAAAGAAATAGAGTGGAAGAAGGAATGATGGGGTGGTGAATGCAAAAGCATCGTCACCCCCTTTCTCTTATTTCCAAATATACCCTCCACACTAATAGGAAGTGACAAAATTCTGAATAATGATATGGTAATTGTACAATGAGATATAGTTACAATTATAATTTAAAATGCCAATTGTCATTTTTCTCTCGTCATTTTTCAAATCTCTAACATTTCTTCACCTCAGATTTCTTCACCCACCTAAAAACCGCAAAAATCTATTTGAGTGTAGTTGAATACTTTTGTGCAAAAGTTTGCATTACAGTGAATTTGAAATTCTATGGTAGTAAAGTTCAAGTGAATGACTTATTATCTCATAATTTAGAAGGTAAACTGCAATTAATGAAAATAGCAGCATTACCTATTAGTTTTCAGGTGGTACCCCTTGATGCCTGCAACCTCTCTTAAAGCCACTTCCCATTCCTTCATTTCAATGTTAAAATTCCCGCTGTGCTCATCTAGGGCACGTTGGTATGAATCGGCTTCACGCTTAACATCATCATTCTCCATGTTGTAAAAAATGGGCAGAATCCTTTTTTCCCCATTTGACGTTGACGTGCATTGTACAATGTGGGCTAGCTCATGAAGACAAAACGAGCTGGAAACATATTCTCTAGATAACAGGGGTATGTAACTATAACTGTCATCAAATACTCGCAGAATTTGGCCTTGCATTTCCTTGCCATAATCGCATTCTACCGCATGCAAAAAAGTTCGAATTTTGTTACGATCAAAGTTGTTGTAAAGGATCTCGACAATGTTATAATCAGTGTCTGATCCCCTAAAACTCAGGAACACATCATACACAGGTATTTTGCAATGAAGCCAGATCGATCCTGGGTCATCCAGCACTCTTTCCAGGAAATTGCAACCACGATTATCCAACTTCAAGCCTTCCATGCCTTTGATACCCTTGATCTCTCTTATATTTAGACAAGCCTCCAGCTCGATGAGTCGTAGCTTATCTAACTTCGATAAGTTGGGTAATATTTCTATCTTATTACAGTAGGCAATACGGAAATGCAGCAATGATTCCAGTTCCAATAGACCATGCATCTCAACCAAATTTACCAATCTGTTCAGATCCAAGTACTGTAGACTCTTCAAGCATGACAGACCTGATATTTCCACGAGTAATTGGCATTTACTTAGTTTCAATTCCCTCAAATGTTTCAGGTCTTGATGGACAGAGAAGCATCGCATTGGGTATTCAATTACACACAGAACTGACAAATTTTTTAAGTCGGAAAAAGGTGGTAGTGGATTAATGCCCCTAAATTTCAAGGTTGACAAACTAGATGGAAGCGGATGGATCGGTTGCTCCTCTGGCAAATCATTCGTCCAAATTGGGTCAGGTTCCTCCATTCGATAGGTTAACTTAGATAATTCCAGATATGCTAAGCTGATGAGGCTTGAGAGGTCAGGGATATATGGGAAGTCACGCGCTTGTATGTGAAGGCGTGTCAAACTTGATGGAAGATCCGGTACTTTTTGAATCCGACTTGAACTCATTTCGAGTATTTGTAGATGAGAGAGACAACCCAGCACCGCTGGGAATCTAGCTACACGAGAATATGACATGTCCAATATTCTCAAACGGGATAGTTTCCCAATTTCCTTTGGGGTTTCATCCATCAGATTCCAACAGTTCTTAGCATGTAACTCTTCAAGCATTTCCACTTGTCCGATAGTACGAGGAAACTTTCTTATCTTTGTATAACTTACCTTGATCACTTTTAGTTTCTTTAGGAGTCCAATGGAATCAGGCAGTTCAACTATTCCTGATGTTGATAAATCCAACTCAACCAACATTTCCATATCTCCGATAGAGCATGGAAGCTTTCGTATCCCCACACATCCACGTAAAGATAAACGTGTGAGTTTCACCAACCCCCCAATAGACTTTGGAAGTTGGCTGATTGCAGGGTGCTCATCTAATATAAAAGTTGACAAATTTACCAGATTGCCAAATGTCTCAGGAAGCTTGAATGGTTGATAATTTTTGGGCATGACAATCTCCGTCAAAGATTGTAGAGAACCGAATTCTACAGGCAACTCCTGAAGAACCCAGCATCCATTGATATTGAAAGTTCTTAGGAGTTTTAGCTTACCAATGGAGCTGTCAATTGTGGTTAACTGGACACATCGAGCAAGAATCAATTTCTCCAAAGACTTGAAGTTGGAGAAGTCGGGTGTCATTTTTAATCGTGGGCAGCCCGTCAAATCTAGAACTTTCAATTTGTTCATCTGCAGAAAAAGAATTTAGCAAAAAATAAATGAGAGACATAAGGTTACCTGGTAGTATCATAAATAGCAAAAAATTTGTAAATCAATAATTTAAGGTATTCTGGGGTAATGCAATTTTCTTGGGGATGTTGCAAATAATCCTCAATCTGAGTTCTTTTTAATGGAGTTAGGCACCTGCTCGAAATCAAATTTATACCCTGGGGAAAATACAAAGAACCATCCCTCTCTTCACTTCACATCCTTTATTTCTGAAGCCCACAGGCTGCGTCTTAGAACAAAACTGCATTACCGCATTCAGCCCGTCTCCAACTCAACTATCTCTTACTGTTGGCTTCATGGGTAATTTAAAGCCTAATAATAGTCAGATTATAAAGTGATGGATTTAAAAAATAATACGACATTCCATTTCAAGTTGAAAAATTTTAGAAAGAGTCTGGGATGGAGGGAAGGGTTTGTAAGAGGTGACTGTAGGCAACTCTAGTGGGGAGGTCCATTGATAGGGGTGAAAAGCAAAGGATTCGAATTTCAAATCGAACTAAGTTGATTTCATACAATTTTGGTAAGCCCAAAAAATTGACCTAAAATTAAATGTTTGAAATGGATAAAGAACTACATTACATTTCATACTGAATTATAGATTTCCATGCAATTTGATTTCACGCTGTAGTCAAAAACTAGATCCAAAGTAAAGCTCGAGACTTTGCTCATTAACTCGACTTACTCAAAAAAGCAAAAGTAATGTCATTTTCATTTATTTTATAGTTCATTAATGCAATTAGAAAGAATTACTTACCTATCAAATTAGGCTAGTGAGCCCCTTGAGTTGAGTATAATGAAGTTTAAGCTCACCTTGATTTAAATCATCAACTTAGCTATTCCAAATAAACTTGTGATCCTTTACGCCATTCAAGTGGAGTCTTGCGTGTCTCAAACTTAATTCTAATTTACTTTGGTATCACTGAACTTGACTCAAACTATACATTCATCAAGTCATATATGATGCATATTGAAGCAAAATATCACTTACTTTTACTAGAATTCAAAAATTCCAAAGCCTAAGCACTTTTTTTTTTTTTTTCGTGGGACATAATTTTGTTTTACTTTCATATATAGAAACATATTGAATGTTTACTCATGCCAAATAGATTCTACACTCATATGAAATTGAAGTGCATGCAACCATTATGTCAATCCTATAAAGTAATGACAGAATAACGCAAAAGATATATCCTGCGTCTATCATCGTGAATTAGATGACAACATAAAAAAGTATATAGAGTATGGTATATCATACCTTCATTTGACTCCACCCACCCCAGTTATCTTCAATATTGCTATACGAAAGGTTGAGCACAACCAAATTACTAAAGTGAAAGTTATTTGCATGGAAAGTTGTTTGCAATGTCTGCCAAGAAAGCCATCTTAACTTTGAAAGAAGATTCTTGAAGTCGCCAGAAAAATCCAAGCCTCTCACTCGAAGGAACCTTAGGTTTGGTAGAGCAAACAATTCTTCAGCTGCAAGGTTGTGGTTGCAGCCGCAGGAAGTCAGGCTTAGTGCTTCTACATGTTCATTTCTCTGCCAGGGGAGACTCAAGATTAATTGAGTGCACAACAGTTAACACTCTTACGGAGCTGTAAAGAAAGATAGCACATGAACACTGATAGATGATTTCTCCAAAAGGTAACCTTCCATGGCACACGCCTATCCCCAGCTAGTAGACTAACATGTTTTTCTATTTTTCAAGAAATATAATTAGCTACAATCTTCATAATTTTTGAAAGTAAACTAAAAAATCCAATAGAATAGCACGTGAAAGGGCGCTTTGTTGTTTCAAAATTTCCAAAAAACTATTTTCTTTCCTATAGAACCTAGAAAACAAAGCTCCCTATTAGGCAATCTGTTTGGTCTCGCTCCTCCAATATACAAGACCTTTTGACACAAATGTTTGAGAGAGAGCTATCCCAATAGCAGGACAAACAGTGAGTAAAACAAAGCCAACTATAAAATGAAAGGAAAACAAAGCCAACTATAAAATGAAAGGAGTAAAATGACAAGTTTCTCCTTCCAAAAACAAATTATGTGACATAATCTTCCATTTTACCTCTTTTCTCTTCAGCAATTCTACAGCATCCTCATATTTCCACACCCTACTAACTTGGTGAGTTTGTTCCTGAAGGATGATGTGCCTTGCCAGATCTTGAAGTTGGTCATGCATCCTAAACTTGTTATCTATAATTTTTATCAAGGACCGTAGGCGGAGGACACGAATTGCACTGTGAGGATGGTACTTACAGTCTTCCCACATGATAATTGGACATATTTGGTCCTCATTAATGAAAACGGAAGCAATATCAAGAAATATTTTCTTCTCCTTATCCTCCAATCCTTCAAAACTAATCATTAAAGCATCTCGGACTCCCTTAAAAGGACCTTCGTCTAACTTCTCCAATGTCTCTTCCAATAGCTTTATTTTGTCACCATGCTGTTCCGTGGCTAAGCCCAACTGATAAAGATAAGAACCAATCACCTCAACAGCCAAAGGAAGCCTGGCCACTCTACAAACTATTTTTTTGGAAAGAGCATCATAACCTATTGGAGAGTCACTTCTAAAAGCATGCTTATAAAACAGCTGGAGTGCTAGATCAAATTGCATTTCCTGAACTGTATAACGCAAAATTCCTTCTGTTTGATTCCGGTTCTCTTTACTAGTTGATTCCACTTGAGTCATCAAGATACTTTCATCCCTAGTGGTGATAATGATCCTGCTACCAGAACCAAACCAATCAGATTTTCCGGCTAGCTTTTCGAGTTGCTCTTTCTTGTCTAGATCATCAAGAACGATGAGTACTTTTTTTGTACATAACACTTTTTTGATCATCTTCATCCCACTGCCAACATCTTTAATTTGGTCAGTAATGCTAGAATCGACAAAATCTAATAAGAGCCTTTTCTGCAAGTCTAGAGGACCACCAGGATGTTGCCAATGTACTCGAACATCTTGAAGGAAACAGCAGCCTTCAAAGTGAAAAGATAATTTGTTGTACAAAACTGTGGTAAGAGTTGTTTTTCCAATACCGCCCATGCCATAGACACCAATGAAACGTACACCATTAGAGCCAACATCCAACAATTTCATTAGAGCTTCCAGTTGAGCATTATCTTCAACCAAATGTTCAGTCACAATCATGTCTCTTGTATTAAGCTTACGGGAAACCACTTCAACGATCGATTCAATTTGTTCTCCGTGGCTGCAGCAAAGCATGAAAATGTCATTCGGTCAAAGACATGATAGACTATAGGATTCTGGGGAACATGTGGATACATTGCTATATCAACTACTTGAACAAATGGAAATTAAGCATTATAATCAGTTGAACTGGAAACAGGTTGGGTTTGACATAGTTTTTAGCGGGCTTGAAGAAAGTTCACCTTCTAACGTAATGCCTCATTGCCATAAGTTTGAAAATTTGGACGCACAAAGTTCCTTATAAATAGATGTGGTTTGCAACTATTGGCCAAGAGAAAAGCGTCAGGAAAATTCCCCTTCGCCTATAAAATCTCGTTACTTTGTTCGTGCAACCTCTACAAGAGGCCTCTTCCACTGCTTCAACTCAGCAGGGCCGAAATTCTTCTTCCGTACAAATTGGTTTTGAGCTTAACATTACCTTTCGATACAAATATTGCAATATCATTCTCTTTCCATATATATGGGTTAAATATTGTCATATGGCGCTAATAAGTTCTTTTCATTACTAAGTAATTGAATATTTCACACTAAAGAAATTCTGTAAAATCTTTTAAACGTCCATTGTTTGCACATGCACTTTTGTAATGTTCATTATGCACTCTTTTTAGAAAAAAAGCATTCTAGTCATGGCTTGGTTTAATTTTTAATATTGCAATATTCCTATTGATTCACCAATCTAACAAGAGATTGTTGTTGTGCAAAATTTTGTCATTACCGTGGAAGGAGAAACATGCATAAAAACAAATGATTTTCACTATACTGATTGTGATAATATGATTAACTAAAAAAATCAATTATGTAAAAATTATGATCAAGACGGGACATGAATTTAAAAATGCCTCGTCTCTATTGGATTTGATCCGGTTTGTCATGCTTTAGAAAAGATCAGCCATATTCTGCTCTCTACTGTGGGTCTCGGGTGTTGGGCATAGCCGTCATTAACTTTTGACGCAGATCTTAAATAAATGCCTCAATGCTTTATGTTCGGAAATTACGTGGGACAAACGTTCATCCAATGAAATATAAATATTGTGCTTATTACCTATAAAAAGTGGAGGAGAAATTTACCGCTTATTCTGAAGTTCCAGTCCAATTAACTTTCCAACTGTTTTAAGGGCACTTTCCCATTGCAGCACTTCTTCCGAGGCAAACTTCTTCATCTTCTTATGCTTGAGTATGGCCTTCTTGTACAAATAAGTTCTGAGCTTCACATCATCCGTCTTCACGTTGTAGAAAATGGGGATGATCTCTTTTTTCCCATTTGATTTTGAATGGCATTCTACAATACGTTCTACTTCACGGAGACACCATATACTAGAAGCGAAGTTTTGAGAGAAGATGATGATGTAGATCCGAGACTTGTTCAATGCATTCAAAAGTTCACTGATTTGTTCACCAAGTTCGAGCTCTTCACTGTCAAGGAAAACGCGCATACCTGCACGTTTTAGGCTGCAGTATAGGTAATCAACGAAAGTTAGGCGTGTGTCGCTTCCCCTGAAACACAAATACACATCATATTCTACTCCAGACGCATTGTCCATTCTCGACATAGACTCCAAGTCCCTCCCAAGCGTCTTGTTCTCTTGTCCAGACACATTCTCTGGTCTTGAGGTTGACTCCGAGTCCCTCCTCTTCGATTTCGTGAGTTGTCCACGAGCAAAGTTTCTTTTTCTTTTGCCCATTATGAGCCAACAAGAGCCTGAACAGAAGTCGAATAAGAGCACTTACAGTCCTCCTACAGTCAAAACGAGGATGGCGACTAGAGACTGAACTCCATTGAAACCCATCAGAGGGCCGATCCTCTCAGCAGTATCATCCAAAGAAGAGAACCACGCTTCTGTAAAAAGAGCTAATTGGGATGTTGTTCAGTGGAGGAATATCAACTATAACTTCTCGAGGTGAAGAGAAGAAGGGCAAAGTCGATGCAGGGAGGTTGAAGGCGACTTTCTGGGAGACGAAGGGAGTTGCCAAAAATCAGAACATGGAGGTGCACAGAGACTGATAGGATCTACAATACAGGGCAAGGGCCAAGTCCTCGTGGTGAAAAATCTGTGAAGACCATTATCACCAAGGCACCTGGGTCCCACGTGGCCTAACAGCGGGGAGTTGAATATTAGAAAAGGGAAAATCACACAAACAATAAAAAAAAGAAAAGGAAAGGGGCAAAATTGAAATTTCGAGATCAATTTAACCAAACATTCCATGTTTTAAACGGCTTTAGAAGGACATGGGCTAGTTTTTAAAGTAAATGGTAAATAATTTGAGTTTTTTTCCTTCCAATCTATTCATGCTTTTCACTGTTTCTTGGCGCAAAAAAGTGCAGGAGCTAGAAGACAGAGAAAGGCGGTAGGCTTTTCTTTACAGCAAAACGATAATGTTAAGAAAGGTGATTGGATATCGACTACTGTTTTTTTTAAGTCAACTAATAGTTTGTTCAAATCCCAAAACAACCCACATTTGAACCACAGCGGGTAAAAAGAGTTAATTGAATCTCGAGGACAGGTGATTTTTGGCCCTACGATTGCTCTCATTATGAAGAAAACATCAAGAGTCCTGGGGAGGATTAAGGTTATCTTCTATGAAAAAGAGGACTTGCAGAGTAACAAGTGTTAGGTAATAAAATATGCAAACGACTAAAATCAAAGTGGCACCAACCACTAGGATGGAAAGAACGATTGAAATTAATTTGTGTAGTTGGGTATCTAAATGCCAACAATTGGTCAGTACACTATAAGTTACTATATAAAGTGTAACGTAAAGCCTTATAGTATTCGGGATAATTAGTGATGTTTCAAAAACAAATGATGCTTGGCATCCATGTAAATAATGAGAATGATTAACCTTCAACATAATATAGAGTTGTTAAACGGGTGGGTCGAGTCGGGTTTGGGTCGGGTCATTAATTGTCCAACCCAAATTGACCCATTAACCCATTTATAACCCATTTATAACCCATTTATGCCTAATGTAAATTTTTCGACCCATACCCAACCCAACCCATATTAATAAAATATTTTCATATTTAACCAAATTTTTGTTTCATATTTAACCAAATTTAGGAAAAATTATTCTATGTTTTTTTTTAAAGATTATATTACTAAAAAACTTCCAAGCAATACAAATCCAATCAATAATTTTTCAATTTTTTATAATTTTTCAAAAAAAATTATTTTTTATTTTTCTTTCTTCCAAAAAAATTATGTATCTTTTAAGCAGATAAAATCCATCAGAGCATGACAAAATGCACATCCAAAGTTAACAATACAACAAAACTATGCTCAAGGAGCAAGAAGTTGAAAAAAGACATTAATACAAAAACGGTCTTGAGAATAGCGAATGCTAGATGAGCAACTGAATGTGGTACCTCTAAATAGTTAACATATCATAGCAACAGATACTGTCGCTCATGTGCTAAGAGGTGCTTCATCTTACAATGCAAGAGCCATCAGACTAATAAGGACAACAAAGCATACACATTAAAAAAAGAAAGCCCTCTGCACCTAACAATCTCATCGGTAATACCTAATTTTACAGACAACAGCAAAGGTAGGAATTATACCTTTATGTAAGGATGGAAAACATAAGACGAATGTGAAGTCAACACCAATCTTGTAAAGATCAAAGCCTCAGTTTTCAAATTTGATGTAGATGACTTGTCCTGGTACATATAGTAGCCAGAGAAATAAGCAGTAGATCATTTACATCATGGAGTCAAAAAACTCTAACAAAACATTTGGAAAATGACAATGTACATACACTTAGCGCCTTTTCAATTCCAGGAATAAGTGATCCAATGTGGTCAGCAAGCCAATCTGGCAATACAACCACAAGTTCTTTCAAGACAGCAAAAGCACCAACCTGCAACAATTGCATATATTAAAATTTACTAAGAAGGAAAAATGTCTACAGAGACTGGAGGACTGCACCACCTTAGTTTTGATTGATTTCTCACGCAGCTGTCTGTTAATAGATCTGACAATTTTTGCCACTTCTTGTTTCAACAACCATCTTGGACTGCATTACACACCCAAACCATTAGCACCATAATTTATTGACCAACAAGATTTTTAAAAGTTCAGAA
Source organism: Eucalyptus curtisii (assembly GCA_017140595.1). Taxonomy (NCBI): domain Eukaryota; kingdom Viridiplantae; phylum Streptophyta; class Magnoliopsida; order Myrtales; family Myrtaceae; genus Eucalyptus; species Eucalyptus curtisii. The sequence continues at coordinate 38,847,828 of CM029496.1, read as the reverse complement.
TCTCAAATTAACAAGAAAATGCAACTAGGTATCCTAACAACAGAACAGTAATTCCTGAACCTCTAGGACATAAATATTGATCACTGACAAAAATACAAATCGAATTGTATGATCACTGACATAAATATTGATCCTGAATCTCTAGGACTTGATAACTCATCATCCAGAAAGTTTCTATCTCAAAAGCTCTTCCATCAGGGTAAAGCATCCATTCAAGTTGAATTATTTCTGGTTAAATCTCGATGTAACTGCAACTTAAATGAGAAAGCATATAAAACTACAACAATGCTTCCCTAATTTCTAAATCACCATCACAATCAATTAGATGTCAAGAAAACTGAATCTCCATTGTCCTGATAATGACAGCAATGAGAGAGAAATGGTCCATCCAATACAAATACAAATGATAATCATGTCTAACTCAGCCCAAATCAAAATCAGATGCTGTATGTAGCATCATCTCTGCAATTTCATGTCAACGTTCCAAGAACATAAAAATGTGCACAATACCCCCAATTTTATTGTCATGCAGTGTGACAATCAGACTAACTCGTCCTGACACATAAGGCAAGGTAACTGCCCCTCACAGCCCATTTAATACTAAGCATGAGATTCTACAAGAAACTATAAAAGTTACCTTTTGTTTCTTGTTCAGAGCTGGGTTAACAGCTTTTTTGGCCTCTGGCATAGAAGCTTCAACAACACTTCTCCTGGTAGGTTTAGTTGCCTCTGGTGCCAACTTTGGTTTGGCTGTGTTATTACTTACTGGCTGGTAACTTATTACGCCAGAAAGCTTTTCGCGAAGATCTCGCACACCAGAAAAAGTCCCCTTTGCACCTTGAGATGCTGGCTGTAGACCCTTCTTCTGGAGCTTCAAATGCAGATCACGGCCCTCGACCCTGCGATCTTCGCATGCGAATACCACAAAGTCAAAATCATAAGAGGACCATTTTTTAATAGAATAATAGTAGAAAGACATTTTTCCGGACTGATATGATCTTCTACCATACTTGAAATCTGAGGTTCATCATTCTCGTAAAGATCATGTTCCCACTTATCGTCTTGCCTCTGCCTGCAGAAACAAGGCAGCAATTCAATCCGCACATGTTCCATCCAATAAATTAAGACATTTGAACCAGGCAAAAGCGAACAGTCAAAAGAGTACCCCGAGCAAGCTCAGAAGTCCATAATACACCATTACTACGCTTAAAAATCAACTTACAGACGCCTATAACTAGAGGAAAAAAAAGCCAGAAGCAATCGTATATGGGCAATATGCTCCTTTAGCAGTTTGCCAAAATGGAAATCCAACCGTCCACATTCTAACCCTCGAGCAACAGCAATTCGGCGGCGGCCCACCAAAAAAAATTTAGTAACCAGACCACCCGAAAGATCAGCACCTACACAAAGACCAGGAAAACGACTCCAACGACACCGATCGCTCGAATTTCGCGACGACACGAGACCAGAACGAGAACCCAAAAGAAAGGAGGGGGAAGGGGGGAGGATAGAGAGAAGGATAGCAACTCACAGCAGAGTTTAGGTTTGCGGCCGAACCGCGCCGGACGACAGCGACGGAGATCTAAAAGACCGCAGATCCGCCCAATCAAAGCGCAATCGCTTTCCGCGAGCGAATTCGATCGCCCCCTTTCCGCGGGCGGCGGCGGCGGCGGCTGACGGCGGAAGGAGAAGGAGGAGAAGAAGACGGAGGTTAAGCGAGAAAACGAAGAGAAGGAAGAGTGAGAGTAATCGCGTCCGTGTGTCAATTTCTTAATAGGTTAAATGCGTGCAGATTAGACCCATTAACGATCTATTTAAACAAATACGGATTTTGTGTACTCATTTTGACACCTCTACTTCTCATATGGCTCGCTTCATGTCTTTGTTTTTGGAAGCACGCACGATGCTTACGTACGTGCTAGACGCTTGTTGATGAGATTAGTGGAAGTGGGGGCCCCATAGCCGCTCTTCCTCCATTATCGGGGATAAAGATATCATAAGTATCATAATCTTTGTATGACATTCATTTAAATACCAAATTTTTTTAAAACGTTCACCTAAGTATATGAAATCTGACATAGTATAATATTTATGGTGAATGTTTTTAAAAAGTTATGACACTCAAGTGATCGATTGAAAAGTTAAATGACACTCAAGTGATTGGAAAAAGAGTTATGATATTCAAGCGATGGAGAAAAAAAGTTATGATACTTATGAAAGTTACGACACTTATAATTATTGCAGTTAGGCTATAAGTGACTGTAATTTCCAAAAATGACTCACTTTAATTCAAGTATGAGATAAGAGCTGCAAAATTAATTAAAACATATAGAACATCAATTTTTATAAGGGAAAATACCGAAAATCATCTTGTCGTTTTAGCCCACGGGGTAAAACAGTTTTGTAGGCCAGAAACGACCTTCTCCAATTTTTGGCCAAATTGGCCCCTTAAATTTTGCTATTTGGTCCTCAGACTTTCCAAAATAATCAATTAGACCCCAATGAACAACTTTCTATGTTTCTTTTTTCAAGTATGGCCATTTCTTTTTTTTTTTTTTTAAAGATATTCACCTAATTGATCCAAATGTGTCAAAAATGATATATTCCAAGTACATTAAAACTCGTATCCAATAGGGTTCACTTTTCAAAATCAATTCGATCTTCTTTAATAAGGATTGCATTCATCGACATCCCACTTGGCATGATTGAAATGAGTTAAGAAATGGGCATATGACTCGTTTTATCACCTCTACTCTACGACATGTTTGATGAACATAAACATTTAAAAAAAAAAATTGAATTCTGACAAGCAAGAAAAATCGTTGAAAAATAAATCTAATTCTTTCATACCTACCCCGGCCGTGGGGACCATTAGATAGAGGCCATCGATATCATCTTGAAGCCCTAACATCCCGATTCGGGGCTTCAGAGAGCCCTTGAACTTTTGGTTTTCCATGGTGACAGATGATAGTGTCATAAAATCAAGTTGTGGTGTGCTGCTTGTAAGAGGGGCAATGCGCAATCGTGTGGATGAACTGGATGTGGAGTGGAGCACTCAGTCACGCGTGCAAAGACGTTAGCATCGAAAGGAGAAGTGGAAAGAGAGAGACCACAAAAGCTTATTGCTCCCTCCTTTGAAAAGGAAATTTATGGCAAACATTCATGCATTAAATCGACTTAACTCTTTAAAGTCCATGTTATTGCGGAGGCACCAAGATCTGCTCGCTACCACAACCGCATCGACGCGACCACGATGACTACACACAACCCTCCTCCGTGGCCGTCGCCATCAAGTTGCTGCTCCAACTCTCTCGCTCGGCCATTTACCCCACCGTGTTTCTCATGCTCTTTCCCTCACTCGATTTCCGTTCACTCTCTCTTAGATCTTGACGAGGGCTTGACGCTGCCGTCAAGCCATGCTAGGATTTGGCCATTGCCATTGAGATCTCATGAGATTTGACGGCGATGCCGTATCTAGGGGAGAGGGCCCCCAGCTTGTGTCAGATCATGTAGGTAGCCCCGTCTAAGGGCCAACACAATATTATATGTTCTGGTTGCGGCTCATTCGTGCTAGTTTATGATTGCTCAAGATTTATCTACCAATGCAACAATCTATATCTAGGTGACAAGCAATCTGAATCTCATATTCCCACTCTTGAAATCACTATAGGCAACCCTACTCTAATGTTAGCACAGGCCTACATGCATGACTTTAGAATGCGTCATGCTAGATTAAGGTTGCACGAGCTTTATTTGGTAGCACAAACGGATTATGCCTCATTGCACTTTTATTATTATGATAAGTACTGTTAATATTATTACAATTACAACAATAATAAAAATGGCCTCATTATTACATTTCCTATGTTATGTCAAGCAAGTAAGCCAACAAAAATAAATAGAACAAGAAAATAAATTGAATATCGAATTTACATGATTCATGAACACATGCTCATTTTGGATGCTCTTTGCAAAAAGAAGACTCATTTCTTATATGTTGATAAGAGTTTGATCCAAAACATGAAGCTTACTCAAATTAGGTAAACACTAAAATATGAACCAACTCCAACTAGGAAAGCTATTCAAATTAAGAAAATTTCTTTTTTGGGCTCAAACTTGAGATAGATTTTCAATAACTTCCACCTTGGCTTAACATTTGAGCCAAGTCCTATATTTGCTTCTTTGAAAATCCGAACTCGTATGCTACTTTCCTACAACTCCTCACGGGTTCAATTGCCATAGACATCTCCCAAGTCTTCCATGGATCTCATTAGAATACGAACTCCACTTACGCCTTTGATTGCTCCACAATGATTTTTAGACACAACATCCTCAACCACAAATAAAACAAAATCACGATTGCATCCATATTTATTATGATATTGAACATGTACCCTGTGAAGTAGCTACAACAATCGTTTGCTCTACATACTCCACTTCATTACAACCACTATCTGTGTCAATTAATGTGCAAGTATTCGATACCTTAGCAGTTTTTGGTTGCACCTTCACCTTAAGCGAACATAATCCAAATCCATACAAATACGGCTACACTTAGGGGGGTGTGCGATTTTAGGGTACGTTTCGGTTCCATCTGAAACTTGGAACTTACTTGTCGAGACATGTTCTAAATTTTTAAAATGTGAAAACTTATCCAATATACCCTAGATCTATAGATTCAGCTCTAGGTTCTACCAATACATTGTAAATGGTTTTCCAGAGGGCATTTTGAGAATTTCTAATCCCATCTTATCCAATCTTATTATATCTCAATCCAAATTTGGATGACCAAATGTAGGCTGATAGTTTTTTTTCCCTCAAATGTGGAAATCATGTTTTGAAAAAAGAAAACTAATCAATTACATATGAAAAATTTTGCAAATAGAAAGTCAATTAAAATTTGATGAATGAAGCACATATTTTGGTGCTAGAAAATTGATCTAAATTTTTCTTTAAAAAATGTTTTTGTTCTACTTTACTATAAAATGGAAACAAAATCCTTGACTGCTCATATAATTTTGAAAAAAAAAAAATAAAAGAATGTTTTTGTTCTAACATTTAAGAAAACGTACCTAAATTTTATAAAATAAATGAAAGATGAAGATAGAGGTGCTATTTTCACCCCTATTTTGTCTAAGATACTCTTTTTTCAGTTGATTAACCGAAATGTCCTTATCTCTCTTTCTTCAATTTATTTATTTTACTAGGCTAAGCCATTATACACTCAACAATATATCATCTTATTCTACATCACATTATAACTTTGCCTCGAGAAAGGTTGTTATTTCAATTTGTGATCTCATATTTCTAATCACAAAAAATCCATAGAAATTCCTAATTATGATTGCTTATGAACACACAATCAATTGCCTATTTCTTATCAAATAAATTTGAGCGAAATTAATTTTCAAAAGTTGAAAGATTAAATTTCAATCTAATTATCTAGTCAATCTTGTAAAAAATAAATAAAAATTATCAAAATATGGCAAAGGTTAATTTGTTAGAAGCATGATTAAAACATTAAGCATGTTTATATTTAGATGATCTAAATTATTAATGAAATATAAGCATAAGAAGGGGAAAAATGAACCTATTGCTATTCTACTTCTACCACGAAGAAAATAATTGATGTCAATTGTAAATTCAATCTCATAACAAGTGGATTAAAACTATAAATGTGTTAAAACTTTTCCCTGTAAGAATCTAATGTGAGTTTGAAAGTGAAGAATGTGTAACTAGATTTTCAAACCCCATATTGCAATTTAGATTAGAATATGAAAAGTTCAAAAGAAAGAACAAAATAAGCAATCTTTGGCTTTAGAAATCTACAAGCTTATTCCCAAAAAATACCCACAAGATCAAGATCAGTTATATAATTATCGTAAAATTTAATTTTCAACTTTGAAATATAAATTCGCTCAAATTATTTGAATAAAAGTTAGGCGATCTATGTTGTGTTCTTAAGCTGTCATAAACAAAACTTTCTAATTATATATATAGTTTTTGTGATTAAAAATATGAAACCATAGATTAAAATTAACAATCTTCTCCGATAATGTGATATCCTGTTGGTGTAATGGGGCAAAGAGAGATAGAAATTAAGTAATTAAAAAAGAAAATTAAGTTAAAAAAAGAAGAAGAGTGCTTTAGCCAAAATTGAGGGGAAAGTAACGCTGCCCTGTGAAGAAAGTCCAAAAATGAATAAATATCTTGTTCTAGATACGCTATTGAAGACCTGAAACATCTATCGCGGCCACCGACGAGTCGTCATCGCCGCTGGATCTTTGCATTGGCTAGGCCAAGCCATCCTCATGGTCGACTCGTCATCAAAGCATCACTTCCGTCTTTGGAATTGGTCTCTCTGTGTGTTTCCGTGCGCGCATATATTTTAGTGTTTTCATATATTACTTTTTCCTTCAGGTTAGTGTTCTCATCCCCTATACAAATCTCCTTCCCCCTTCTCTATCGCATTGGTGTTTCACTGGGTGTTGGTTGGTTCCCTTCCACTTCGCTGGATATTGCCTGTAAAGCATGGTGTGGGGTTTCAGGGAAAAGCTCTTCCTCCATAAGATCCTTCTTCATATTACCCTAGTCTGTATTCTTTGGTTTCAGCTTTCAACCAATTTCTGCAAGCATAACAAAAGATAGGCAGTCTCTCATTTTTAAGATCCATCTGTAATTTTTTCTCCTAATTACTCGCAAAAGTCCCTGGGATCAGAGGTTCAGATAAGTCTAGAATCACACGATCTCTCCCATTTTTCTGGATTGCTGAAATTTTCTGATCCACATGCTCATCACTAACTGGACCAATAATCTTTGCTACTCGATAAACAGCTTCTTCCAACATCCACTCATAAGACAGCCCATATAGAAAGGGATAAGTGTACTAAAAGTCTTAAAATTTGTTACGAATGTGCAATTGAGTCCTAAAACCTGTTACAGAAGGTACAATTGAGTACTCAAAATTTCAAAAAGTGTAATCAAGTTCTAAAACTTATCTAGTTTGACAAAGGTCGAGGTAGAGTGATCCTTTATCACCTTTGGTACTTGTGTTGGTTATGGAAGTATGAATTTAAGTGGGATGAAAGGTTGTACACTCCACTTTTGGTGTGGCAACAAAGTTCAGTTTCATATATTGTTGTTGGAAATGTTACAAACAGTTTTTTAAGCATAATTTGGTATATGGGTGGCTTTTATCTGAAGCCTTTTTGTACAGGGACGGCATCCCCTTGGTACATTCTTAATGAAACCTCATTCATCATTAAAAGAAGAACATCAAAATAACCTGAGGAAAACCTGAAAAGAGCCCATATAACCGTCATCGAGCCGTCTGGCTTCGTATATTTTACACCCTTTTGCACCCAAAAAAAAGGAGAAATTTAATCGTATTGTGATCTTATATAGCAGGAAATTTAGATTTGGTCGCATGGTGACACTCGGCACGGCAGATGATTGAGTACTGGCTTTTTAACTCGTCATGAAATTTATTTGAAATGCTATAATGACCTCCGTTACCTTGCGGCTCAACGAAAAGGAGAACTATGGAAAACTACTTTCTTGATGAAGCTGACAACGAACATTCAAAGAGAGCTATAAGGTGGGGAATTGGCAGTTGGCACATCCAAGAACGTATGGAACACCTAACTCTCTAGTCGGAAAGCGCTAAAAATGGTGATTTCCTGCAAATGATTGTACAACCTCAAAATGGAGCATGAAGCTGCAATGGTGATTCTTATCTTTTCGCTTTCAAGTGCTTCTGTTTCATCTCCTCCACAGTGAGAGAAAAGCCTTCAAAAGAACTTGGTGAACCGTGCGATGAACCTTCGGAAGTTGTCCATATAGAAGAACCCATAAGTGGACCCTATTATGAATCCAAAACTTAGCCCAGCAACCAGTCCAACAATTATATCCTTAGGCTCAGGCGCATGCTCAGGCTCAGGCGCATGCTCAGGCCCAGTGGCATCATTTTCTTCCTGAGTAAAGCAAGGGCGTTGCAGAATCGAACCGCACAGCTTTGGATTTCCTTCAAAACTAGCGCTAGGAAAAGTATCCAATTGACCTCCGAACGGTATCTCTCCATCGAGAACGTTGAAGGCGACGCTGAAGTAACTCAAGAAATGCAAACCAATAAGTGATGCAGGAATCTTTCCTGTCAAGGAATTCGAAGAGAGATCTAGTCGTTCTAGATTGGTGACCTGTGCTATTTCATCTGGAATGCTGCCGGAGAAGTTGTTTCTTGAAAGTGAGAGGACGTTAAGACACTTCAGCCGACCGATCTCAACGGGGATGCTTCCACTAAGACCGTTGCTATCCAGATATATTGCGGGAGGCAGGACACGTCGCCCGTTGAAGAGCCTCATTGTTGATTTATCAGGCATGACAAAAATGGGAAGGACTAGAGGACTAAGGCCGAGAATATTGCCCGTCTCTCCTGAAAGAGCCGGGAGTACTGTAAGTTGCTTATGGAATGATCCTGAGAGAAGGTTGCTAGACAAATCTATGTAGAACAGATACGGCAGACTGCTGAACAAGGGAGGAATTTGACCTGTTAGTCTGTTCTGAGACAGGTCAAGGATCCGTAGATTTCCTAGCTTAGCAAGCCAAACTGGAATTCGACCCTGGAGTTGACATCTGCCTAAAGCCAATAGCTCTAGATTTTGGAATCCCCTCGAGTTGACTGTCATGTCAATTTCTGGCATCGATTCGCCTATGAAGTTTTGGGACAGAATGATGGCAGTGAGGTTCCTACAGCCCCTTAGACTTGTGAAGGTTGCAGTGATGTTCGATAAGTTGCTTCCTGAAATTGCCATGAAAGATAACGACTGCAGTTGAGAAATTTTGGGCGGGATGTCCCCTGCAATTCTGTTAGCAGATAGTCTGATTGCGGTCAGTGACTTACAGGAAAGAAGGCTTTGGGGGAAGTTCCCGGAGAAGTCATTGTAGCCCAGGTCGAGTACTCTTAGTCGGACGAGGTTGGAAAAGTTGAACTTGGATAGATCGCCCAGCAACGAATTGGACCGTACATTCAGTAGCATAAGGTTGGTGCAGTCCATCAAGGGTGAGGGCAACGAGCCACTCAATCTATTATTTTCCAGGCGCAGCTGCTGCAGATTATACAGCTTCCCAGTTTCTGCAGGAATTGGGCCGGTAAAGCCGTTCGCTGAGAGGTCGATGATTCTGAGGTTGGTGACATTGGCTATTGCTTCGCCTATGGGCCCGGAAAGCTGATTTTGAGGCACAGAGAGCTCTTCAATACTTGCACTCTTATAGAGGTCACGAGGAAGTGATCCTGTGAGAGAGTTAGAACCAGAACGAAAAATCTTTAAGTTCAAACATGACCCCAGACCTTGGGGTATTTCCCCCCTGAAGTAATTCACGGAGAAATCCAAGAACTGGATTGAGCGAGAAGAATTGATCCATATGTGAGAGGGGATGACTCCAGTAAATTGGTTGCTGCTCACACTTAAACTTGTCAGATTCCAGGCATCTTTCAAGAACCAAGATGGGATGTCTCCCCCCATTCGATTTCTTGACAAATTCACATTTTCTAAATGACTAGACGACGAAGATGATGAAGGAAGTTTGCCGGAAAGATCGTTGTAGCTAAAATCGATGATCTGCAGATTATTCAAGGACGAAAAGAATCCTGAGGGAAGGGAGCCAAATAGAGAGTTGCGAGACAGATTGAGGTGGGTGAGATAATTGACATTAGCAAGACTTGGTGCCACGGGACCGTGGAGGCCTCTAGAAGGGAGCCATAGACGAGTCACTCGATTCAGGTCTGAGTTGCACGTGATCCCTTCCCAGAGGCAGCAGTCGATGGCATTAGACCAATTCAGAGATGGAGAAGATGACATGCTGGAGGCGAAGGACAGGAGTGAGTTGGCATCGACTTCATCGCAAGCGTGGATGGCTGAAGGAAAGCAACTGAGTTTGAGTGATATGATGATGGTTAGGACCACGGTCATCTCCATCATTCTGGACAAATCTCGGTGTGAGAGATGACACGGTCAAGCTTTATCGCAGCTTGTTTGGCGGTGTGCCGGAACTTTTTGTCGACGAAAAGGCGAGGAAAAGAAACGGGTGAAGGCGTTGACAAGGAGGACATAGCTGAGCTAAATGAAAGCTAAGTCTTCAGCAAGCTGCATGGGAGATGACATGCTACCGAAAACTAAGTTGGGGTTTAACAATTTGGAGTTTATGCGAGGTTAGGAGTGGGGATGATGTGACAGACAATGTAGTGAGGGAATTGCAGGAAACTGCTGAACATGTGAGGTATCTACTACACCATTCTCGGTGTGGTGTTTCACCAGCCGATAGTGACTCTAAGCATCTTATTCTACGTGGCGCTTTTTTTTCTATAATATTTGGTCTTTATTAAAAAAGAAAAAGGATAAAAGAAAGAGGAAAGTTGGCAGTGTCGAAAGGTAAGAAGAAAAAGGAAAGAAAATGAAGAAGACAAACAAAAACATGGGTGCACACGTCTCGCAAACCCAGCCACCCTAGATTGATTCCGTTCCGCAGTGCCCCTCGAGGATTCGAATCATTGGTTAATTTAATCGGAAGAATTTGTGAAATTAATCATAAATTTGAAGTTTTGTGAATTTTTAAACTATAAGGTTCGCTTTAGGAGTTGTTAAATTGTTAAATTATATGGAAATGATAGTCCAAAATATTATGGAATAATGGATTTTACGAAAGTCGATTTCAAGTTACAATTTGATCAGAATGAATATTTTAAGTTTCGCACTTGAGCTGTGCATAGCAAATAGCAACAAATAACTGCTTTGGTCGAGCATTTTATTGGTGTGAATTTGTCGTTTTACCAGCAATTAAACTTAATTTAGTCGATTCGTTGTTGAAGTAGCATTTTGCTTGATTTTGATATCGTTTCTCACTTATTTGATAGGTTGCAAGTTCGTCAACTTGAATACTGTACTTTGTTTGATTTAGAACAAGTGAGTGAATTGCTTATTTCTTCTTTGAAATTATAAACTTATGTCTTGAAAATATCATGAATTAGTTACGCTGTAAATCGGAAAGATGTACAACAGGATGTGATATTTACAAAATTTGAAAATGCCCGAAGTGGCTACCTTAATAGCAAGGAGGGGATGCCGAATGCCGAGCTAGTGACTAGAGTGAAGTTGTAAGAGGTGTTTAGAGCATGTTTATTACATAAATCCCGTTCGAGCATTTATTAATATTTTGATTATTTTGAAATGGCATGGTGAAGCATTAATGGGAATGATTTATGAGTTGATTATTGTGAAGATTGTTTGAGAAAAGTTTTATGAAATGAATAGCAAATGGTTATATGTTCTGGAGCACACACCTGCTTGTCTCTGTGCAAGAGACAAGGCGATAGACATGCTTATCTATGTGCAATTGACCTGTAGCGAAAGTAATCATCTTCACGTTTTACCAAATCCTATCTTCTCTCTTTCAATAGGGTTTTCTTTATTTTAACTAAAGCCAGTTAAAAATTCACCTAATTGGTCCAAATTTGTCAGAAAAGTATTTAATATGGTTTGCTTTTCAAAATTAATTTGATCTTCTTCAATAAAAATTACAATCATCAATATCTCACTTTCACGCGATGAAAATAAGTCACAAATGTATGATTTATATTATCACCTCTACTTTACGACTAGTTTGATGGACATTAACATTAAAAAAAATTGAATTCTGACGAACGAGAAAAACAATTAAAACTAGAATAAAATTATTTCATACCTACCCGAACCATGGGGACCATTAGATAGAGGCCATCCATCATCTTGAAGCCCTAACGTCACGATTTAAGGCTTCAGAGAGCCCTTGAATTTCAGGTTTTTCATAATGAGAGTTGATAGTGCCAAAACACAAGTTGCGTTGCTGCTTGTAGAGGGAAAATGCGCAGTCGTATTGGGGGCAGTGTGGTCCTCAGATGAACTGGATGTGGAGTGGAGTACCCAGCCATGCGGGCAAAGACGTTAGCATTGACAGGAGAAGTGGGAAGAGATTGACCGCAAGAGCTTAGTGCTCCCTCGTTTGAAAAACAAAATTTTGTTCAACATTATTGGCGTTAGGTCCACCTAACATTAATGTTAATGTCATTGTTGACTACCCTCACAGGGCTTGCCAGGCAAAAGATCTGCTCGCCGCCACCGCCGCATCGAGGCAACCACCATGACCGGACAGAACCTGCCTCCTTGGCCGTCGCCATCAAGTCGCTGCTCCAACTCTGTCACTTGGTCATTCACCACACCATGTCCCTCATGCTCTTTCCCTCACTCAATTTCTGTGAGGGGGTCTTGATACTACCGTCAAGCCATGTCGAGATTTGGCCATCGCCATAGAGATCTCATGAGATTTGACGGGGATGCCAGATCCAAGGGAGAGGGGCCTCTGGATCTTGTCGCTATCAACGGATTATGCAGGCAGCCCCATCTAAGTGCCAGCACAATATTATTTGCTCTGATCGTGGCTCACTCATGCTAATTTATGGTTGCGCGAGATTTATCTAGTACTGCAACAACCTATATTTAGGTGACGTGGGATTAAAAGATATCTGAATCCCAAATCCCCACTCTTGAAACCTCTTTAGGTAGTTACACTCGCACGCCAGCACGGTCCCGCATGGCTTTAAAGTGTGTCATGCGAGTTTAAGGTCTCGCGAGATTCATTTGGTGGTGCAACCAATTGAGTCTCATTGCACTTTTATTATCGTGATAAGTATTAATAATATATTACCATTACTATAAAATAAGAATGGCCTCACTATTATATTATCTATATTGCGGAAAGCAAGCGATTGAATACTAAATTAAATAGTATAAGAAAATAAATTGGATACTAGATTTACATAATTCACGAGCACAAGCTCCTTTTGGATGCTCTTTGTAAAGTCGACTCATTTCTTATAAATAGACAAGAGTTTGATCTAAATTAGGTAACCGATAAAATAGGAACCAACTCTAACTCGGAAAGCTATTCAAATTAGGGGAGTTTCCTTCTTGGGTTCATACGTGAGATAAATTTTCAATAATTGCCACCTTGGCTCAACATTTAAGCCAAGTTATAATTGCTTCTCTTAAAATCTGAAATTTTATGCTACTTGCCTACTGCCCCTCATGGACTCAACTGTCACAGACATCTTCCAAAACCAAGCTTTGCTTGAACTTAGTCATGAACATGGATCTCATCAAAATGCTAACTCTCCCTTAATTGCTCCACAATGATTTTCAGACACGACATCCTCAACCTCAGATAAAGAAAAACCACCATTGCATCTAATATCTATTAGGAGATCGAATATGCACCATGTCAAATTTAGCAGTTACCGTACCATTGGCTCAACAGGCTTTGTCTCGCTACAAGCGTCATATGTGTAGATTACTACGCAAGTATTTGTTATTTCATGAGTTTCTGGTTGCAACTCCACCTTAACCTTAACACCATGTAGATTTGTACAATTAACGCTTCACTTAGAGGTGCGCGGTTCTGGGGTAGGTTTTGGTTCCATTTGGAACTTGGAACAGGGAACTTACCTTGAACTGATTCCTAGCTTATAAACTTGGAACTTATCTTGTATACCTCAGAATCAACTTTGGAAACATAGATTCGGTTGTAGGGTATACCAATACATTGAAAATAGTTTTCAAGAGGATATTCAAAATGTTTTAAATCCTACATTATTCTATTCTATCCCAATTCAAATTTGGACGACCAAATGTAGGCTAAAAGTTTTTCCCCTTAAACACGGAAAATTACATACTAAAATTACATACTAAGAAGAAACTAATCAGTCAATTAGACATGATAAAGTTAGCAAATAAGAAATCAATAAAAATTCGATATATGAAGCATATCTCTTGGTGCTAGAAATTTGATCTAATTTTGTCTTTAAAAATTTATGTTTCTTCTACTTAATATAAAATAGAAGAAAAAATCCTTGGCTGCACATATAATTCCGGAAAAAAAAAAGATTTTTTTTCTAATATTTAAGAAAGCATACCTAAATTTTATAAAATAAAATGTAATATGAAGATGGAGGCGCTATTTCCATCAGTATTTTAGTTAAGACACTTTTTTCCGGTTGCCTGACCGAAATACCCTTATCTTTCTTTCCTCAATTTAAGTGACTTTATTTCTATCATCTCTGTCATCAGTTTTGCAATACAATGCCACATTACACCCAACAAAATATCATCTTATCCTATATCCTGTTATCATTTTGTCTAGAGAAGGTTGTTAATTTTAATCTATAATCTCAGATTTTTAATCACAAAAGCTCCATAGAAATTCCTATTTATGATAACTTATGAACACACAATATATTGCATATTTCTTATCAAATAGCTTAAGCAAAAATATATTTCAAAGTTGAAAATTAAATTTCAATCTAGTTATCTAGTCGATCTTCATCAAAAATAGAAAAAAAAAATTGATCAAAATATGGAAAAGGTTAGCATGATCATAACGTTAAACATGTTTACATTTTGATCATATCTAAATATTAACAAAAGATCAGCACAAAAAGGGGGAAAAAGAGGAACTTCTTGCTATTCTACTTCTACCACGAATAAACTAATTAATATATTGTAAATTCAATTTCATAACAAGTAGATCAAAACTTTAAACATGCTTAAAGCTTTCCTTTGTTATAATCTAATGTGAGTTTAAGAGTGAAGAAGGTGTAACTAGATTTTGAACCCCATCCTGCAATTTAGATTAAAATCTGAAATATTCAAAAGAAAGCACAAAATAAGAAATCTTTAGCTTTAGAAACCTACAAACTTATTCTTGAAAAACACCCTCGAGGCCAAGATCTACTAGATAATTATATGGAAATTTAATTTTCAATTTTGAAATATAGTTCTGCTCGAATTATTTGAATAAAAGATAGGCAATTGATGGTGTATTCTTAAGTGGTCATAGATAGAAATTTCTATTTTTCTATGTAGTTTTTGTGATTAAAAATATGAGATCATATTTTAAAATTAACAATCTTCTCTCATGACAGTATGTCGGATAAGATGATATTTCGTTTCGTGTAATGGGGTAAAGAGATGATAGAAACAAAGTAACTTTTGTTGGTTAGCCTGATTAAAAAAAATGAAACAATACATTGAAGAGAGAGAAGGGTCTTAAATAAAGTGACCTTTGTAATGTGTGCTTCGGTTGGTTTAATCTACTGAAAGTTGATAGGTTTAATTAAGGGTGTGCAAAATGGACCATTCGAACCAAGAAACACCTAGACCGGACTAGCTAGTTTGATCCAGTTTTTGAGAGTGTTGGTCCGGCTCTCAGTTACTAAAAATGGAATCAGTGTCCAGGCGGTTCGATTCCCGATAACAAGGGAGAACTGGACCAACTCGACTAAATTTGCTTTTTTATTTTATTATTTCTTCAGAAAAAGTAAAATGTGATTCAAACATCATTTCGGTCCAATTCTAATTAGTGGGAAAAAAAGTAATGGGATAAAAGTAGTGAGAAAAAATAAGTGACCAGTCCCGGTTCCAAAATTTTTGGAATTTGGTCATCCCTATCTCGGTTTCCAATTTTATCTTGGGATCGGATTGGATCGGGAACTGATCACCTCTAAGTTTAATAGTTTTCGAAGGCCCCGGGCAAATAAATCGGCAACAAGAAGCGGGTGTACGCAGGCCAAGGGAATGAAATTGGGTGATATGTCAGTAGGGGTGAGCGCGGTTCTCGGGTAGAACGGACCGGAGAACCGAACCGAGGGTTCGGCCCGGTTCTCGGTTCTTAAAGGACCGATTCCGGTTCCCGGTTTCGGAACCGGTTAGGGCTCCAAAAGCCAAAAGAAGCCTCCTCTCCCCCGCTCCCCCTCCCCGCTCGGCGCTCCCTATTTAGATTTCAAACCTGGAACTCTCGTCGCCGGACGCCGCCGCCCTCAAGGCCGCCGCCGCCGGACGCCGCCGGACGCGCCGCCGACGTCGTCGTGCGAACCTCGCCGCTTGACGCCCGTCGCCCGTCGCTCGCGCGTGCTCGCTCGCCCGCCGCCGACACCACTCGACTCTTGCCGCCGGACGCCGCCGCCCTCAAGACCACCGCCGCCGGACGCCGCTGGACACCAGTCACCGACGCCGCTCGGGCGAACCCTCGCCGCTCGACGCCAGTCGCCGCCGTGCTCGCTCTACCTGTCGCGACGCCGCTCTGTCGTGTACCTTTTTGTTATACGAATAGAAGGTGTGATCTGGTGATTTACGCTGGTAAGGCGAATGAGAAGTTGGCATCGGGATTACTTGAACCATTCCTTTCGCATCTTAAATCCGCGAAAGATCAGATATCTAAAGGTGGCTACTCCATCACTCTGAGATAAGATGCTTCCTGGTTCACTAAAGCCACTCTGGAGAGGTAATCTAGCAAGCATCCACGCTTTCAATTGCTTCAAGTAAACTGTCCCTGCATTGAATTGCATTTGATTTCCTTACTACTTGCAGAATCTGGAAGTTTGTTCTAAACACGTTATGCTCTTTGGAATGTGTCAAGGAGATCAATCGAAAGGGCGAAAAAGAAATAATATGTGAATGCCGTTACACCTGATTGCTGATTATGGATTAGTTTACCTATTGATAAGATACTAAATAAGAAAATATACTTGACGGTTGTGATCAATGTTGAATGTACTGAATTTTCTCTCCGTTTTTCTTTTCTCGTCTTCATTCAGATTTGTAAGTTTTGTTAGGACGCCTGAAGTTCTAGAGAGATTTGTCACATTAGAGAGGGAGATTTCCCAGATGCAAGAATCAATCCTATCCAATGAAGCTCAGAACATCGATATGGCAATGGAAGGTAGGGTCGGCATTACATGCTTGAATACCCTGACTGTTAGCAGGACTTTCTGAATTTACATAATAAAAAATTGGTCGACCTGCTTGGTGCTGACTGTGAGCAGGTTTTTCTGGAAAAGAAAAAAGTAATTTAATTGCCTTGCATTATTTATTTATTTATTTTTTGTGGAAAGCACAAAGTTTTCTTAATCAAACCTTGCCTTAATGAACTGCATATTGATTTCGGCATTAATTTATTCCTAGCTGCTGATAGGCTGAAAGCTCTGTACTCTCTTTTTGACAGGAAATGCGTCAGTTTCTGAGGGAAACTTCACAAAGTCATCTGTGTCCTATAAGATATGTGATCGTTCTAGCAAATAATGGAATATCATGCGGTAACATCAAATTATGATGGTGGACATCTGTGTTGTGATGTTGCTTCTCAGTCCAAAGCAAAATATGATGGAGCTGATGATGCCGTCACTGCCTCAGAAGAAAATTCCAAGTAAACTACCTTGTCAATAGTATTTCTCTTTTTGACAGGAAATGCGTCAGTTTCTGAGGGAAACTTCACAAAGTCATCTGTGTCCTATAAGATATGTGATCGTTCTAGCAAATAATGGAATATCATGCGGTAACATCAAATTATGATGGTGGACATCTGTGTTGTGATGTTGCTTCTCAGTCCAAAGCAAAATATGATGGAGCTGATGATGCCGTCACTGCCTCAGAAGAAAATTCCAAGTAAACTACCTTGTCAATAGTATTTGGTCAAAGCATAGGCCATTAGATATGCATCTCCGAGCTCATTGACTATTTCACTCTGGATGGTGACAGGGTCCATCTCCAGCGGGTTCTGGAGACTCGAAAGGCAGTGCTTCGGAAGGAGCAAGCAATGGCTTATGCTCGTGCTCTGGTTGCTGGGTTTGAATTGGAGCATATAGATAATCTCATATATTTTGCTGAGGCCTTTGGAGCTTCGCGTTTGAGGTATGGGTTAAAAAAGAAGTCTGTTATCTGCAAACAATAAATGAAGATGTCAATTTTACCCTACTGATTCGATTGAAGAAGGCATTTTATCTGAGATATGCGGACATAAAATGAGGAATGCAAGACTCCTTTGTTTGCTAAGACGTGGGAAGTTACCGTAGAGTATACACGTACGTCATAGTTCAAATCTGAAAATGAAAAAAAAAAAAGAAAAAAAGAAAAGAAAAAAAGAACTTGTTGGAACTTAGAACCGACTAACCTCCGTGACAGCAGAGGTTTCAGTTCTTGATTCGCGGGTAGGTTCTAGCTTCCAAAAAATGAGGAACTTTTTGGGTAGGTTCCTGTGTTCCGACTTTTAATCGAACCGGAACCTGTAACCGCTCACCCCTAAATTACGCTGCAATAAATTTGGGCTTGAAATGGGTAAGTGCCCAATCCCTTCGTACCTACATGTAGATAGGCATTTCATTTGTTGGGCCCATTAGAACCTCTTTTTTAAAAAAAAATTTTAGACAAACCATTTATGATCCGGCCCATGAAATATTCAGATAAAAAAAAAAAAGATTTTTAGATCCATGTTGTATTAGAGAAGGTATTTGGAAAAAATAAAATTGCTCCACTTTAGCGGGATTTTGGAAATTTTTCGAAACTAGCAAGTGATAAGGAGAAAGCTTCCTGCCATTAATCGAGTTTCACTTCTGTGAACAAGGGGCTGACTAATACATGTCTAACTAAAGAAGCAAGGTAGTAATCGACATTGTAGAATTCTCGATAAGGATGTAGTCAGTTTAAGAAAAAGTTCACGCCCTCGTTAATGACACGAACGGATTCCTTTTCTGCATTAAAATAGATAAAATTGTCATTTTGGAATCTCAAATTGCATGATCGTCCTTAATTCATCGCAACTCGTCTAACTAAATTGTTTAGCTCTGATCGGCATACTGCACGTCGTTCAATTTGGCTTGGCTAATAGATGCTTATTAAATCATCGATCTGAAAGACTATTTAAACGGTAATCAAAGCAAACTGATAAACCTAACCTCCTGTCAAAACAATAATCTGAGTTTCATTCTTTATAGACAAAAATGTTAGCCCGAAAAACAACTACCTATCATTTCTTTCAATTTCCAAATCTACGATTACATGATTTCGTGAATGAATTAATTATTTACACATTGAGTAAGAACATTTGATGTAGTAATTTTACAAATGATTAATATGTTTGATTTTGTTTGGGAAATATCAGACTCAACTTTATGAAATCAAAAGGGATTGAACATTTTTATATAATTTAGCTATATCTAAACGGTTTCTCTTTGACGCGGCTAGGTTTCATACTTTCTTTTGCAATCCAACCCCTGACTTTTTTGTATTTTGGGCAACAAATTGAATTCAATGCACATTCTACCTATACTCACTCCCAGACAGAGTCCACCCAAATGCACTAGATTTTCAGGAGATACACATTGATTGACTTCATCCATGGAGTCATTCTATATGATGTGTTCCGACAAACCATATCATTTGCAGGAGGGCAATCGCGAAGTTCCTGATGCAGATGGCTTTCATTACCACTTAGACTTTTCCCCTCGGGAGAACGCGGTTTCTCAAACTTCACGTTTTCTGTCCAGCGTTCATGCGCTCAGACAGCGCACTGAAAACAGCAACCAGCATATAAAATATACATATGTCCATCACTCAAGGTCATTAAACTATTGAATATATACATTCGTGTAGATCTAAGCCAAGCTGAGAACGCGATCTTTCAGTATCCAAAACAGGTCACAGGAATGCAGCTTGTCTTTGCCTCTTTCGGATCTGATAACATTGGAGTCCCCAAATAGGTCGACATTTTGGTCAATCCATTATTGTTCTTTCTGGGAGGCTCCCCAGAGAAAAACTTCAGGAACGGGATTACTTAAAAAGGGAAATGTACTAGCGAAGTGTCGACTGTTGCCAAGTATGGAAAGTCCAAGGAACAAGAAGAGAGGATACGAACATGGGACTGGTGTTTTGGAAGATGGCGCAGTCATCGCGGGGAAGCGAAGAAGCAGAAAATACCCACTTTGGGAAGGTCAGTGTAGCTCAATTTCTGAGTAATTTGATGCTTTTCCAATCATGGGTATTTGTTAGATATGGATTTCTCATTCTTTATTGGTGATATCAAGTAAATTGACTTTAGCGGTACAGAGAGTTGAGTGAGCACTTATGAGTTGTGGTTCAGTTACTTCTGATTATTAATGCTGACTCCTCAACTTGTTTGGAAGTGAATTCCTTGTATTGAAATCCATTTTGTAGTTTTTAAGTAGAAGATGATATGATTGAAGAGTACTATTAAAAAAGAAAAAAATGGAGAAATTGTGCCGGATCAATCTATAAGGGGCAAGCCATTTGAGATACTTGAGAATGGCATTGGCATATTGTTGGGGATGTTAAGGAAATCTCTTATGATGTTTTGAAGATGACAAATAAATCAAAGACTACTAACATTTAATATTTGAGTAATGGATTATGCAAATGATAGAATGTGTAAATGACTTTATCAAGGATTATACTTGGAAAAACCATAAGATAAAGTTGAACTTATTCAGATTGTATTTAGATTTTAAGACTAAATATGTTCAGAAGCAGAATATGTTCAAACTTACGTCTAGAATGTAAAATCTACTTCAGACGGAACACACTCAGACTTTATATACAGAACAAGACATAAGTCCAAAACGAAACAAGGTCTAGAACGAGCACAAGTCTAGAACATGACAATGTCTAAAATGAGACACAAGTTCAGAATGTGACAAATTTAGAACGAAGCATGTTCAGAATGAGATAACTTGACAAAACATGACACAAGCTCCAAAGGTATAACGGCTAGTGACCTGGTTTAAATTCTACATCAAGATAGATTTGATTAACTAAATCTAATTAATTGACAATTGGATCTTGAAAACAAGAACTTTTTAAACGGAGAAGCTCTACTTATAAAAATCAAGATTCTGTTTGTATGGGTGATCAGAATCAACTGGGATTCTGCTTCTGTCACTCAACGGTTACTAAATCTTCTTGATACAGATTTGTTCAATGGGTAGATTGGAAGACACTCCTCTGGATACTATCTAATGGGTAGTTTGGAAGTAGATGAGTATTTAAGGAGACCAAGGATAGAGGAGCGAGTAAGAGATGGAGTGTAGAATCTAGAATTCCAAAATTTGAGCGAACTTTAATCATACACTTGTCTTTCGTGATCTTAAACGTTTGTGATTGTGAGAGAAATACCAAAATGGTGACTTAGTGAGATAGTGTGATTTACCACTGAGTGTTTGCACTCAAAGTTGTAATCTCTTATCGATAATATAGTGGAATCCAGTCAGTAAGCTGTTAGCGTGGGAGAGTGGACGTAGACTTGATCTAAACCGAACCACTATAAATTTTGTGTGCAACCTTCTCTTCCTTTAAGTCTTCTTATTTAAGTCTGTTGCACACTTATAAGTTATTTCAGAAGTCTGTTCCATTGTATAATAGATTTTGAACATTTATCAGAAGTCTGGTGACTTGTTTATCAGACTCTAATATTTATTCAGACTTTGCTCACAACTTATTTTATTCTATATTTATCTGTCAAGACCTATTTTAAACACCTATTCACCCTCATCTAGGTGTTCTTACTAGCATCATCAGGGGAGACATTACAATTAAGAGAGAGTGCCATCAAGAATGCAGATCAATCAATTTGACATATCAACATGCTTCTGTATGTGTCTCGTGGGTTGGTAGAACATTGCTTGGAAACACTGCCGAAATCTATAAACTTGCATGCTATTGATAGAAGTCATGAGGTCCAAGCTTGTTGAACGACTTTATTGTATGGCTTGATAAATATGTTCACTTTTGAGGTGGAGGTAGTTTGAGATAATCGAGAGTCTGGTTTGTGCAACATCACCATGGAAGCCTTGAAGGTGGACATTTTGCAAAGGTTTTACTCATTGCTGGAGCCTCTCCTGTGAAGAATTGTGAGTCATCACCTCTTTGTTTAGACAATGGCACCTTGAGAAATGGTCTCTTTCATGATATGCGGGTTGTCTTCCATTGTCATTCACATGTTCTAATGTTAAAAGATATTTTTGCTTCAATTATACCGGTTCATTGAGTATGCCATATGTGGAAAATGAGGTAAACATCACTCACTCCAACTTTTATATTCTATTTCTTGGTTATAAAACAAGTGATCAAAGAAGTAGAGAGGGCATTGACAAGATTAGGCCATGCTAGGCTAGTTGAAAGGTGTGTTGCTAAGTTCAATGAAGGACATAGACCCCATTTACTAACGCTAGCATGTGTTAGTAACAATTAAAACAGAAACAGAGATATCCATGCTCACATAGAGATCTCATTGTGCATGTGCTGAGAATTATGCAAGTAGAGTTTGCAATGGGATGAAATAATGATCAATTATACTTGCATGGCAGAAAGGAGCATCCTGAATCTGTTAATTACCATCCTATCTTTGAAAGATTATATTAATCAATTGATGAGTGTTTGTGAATGCTACAACTTCTCTCTACTGCTGGAAGAACACAATAGCAGGAGCATCAGAGGAAATGCACCTTGTGTTTTGGGGGTATGCGAGGAGGAAGACTTTGCTGGATAGCATAAAAGTTGTTTTTTGCTACTTAGATCCCAAAAACGGCTTGCTGTCAAAATGTTTCTGTGAAATTCTACAACACAATTAACTCTAGTTAATGTGCAATTTTGGTATATATAAAATTTTAATCTCCATGGTTAAAATCAATTCACTAACACCCACTATCGCGTTTAATTTAGATACCGGATGTGCAAAACATTGAAATTGTAAATGACGACGCAATGAGCAAACTTTTCAGCTATGGTCATTTGAGTATAGTATATACTCACAAATTCCCCTCTATAGGTCATTCCCATCTAGAATACAAAATCTAGAAGAGAAAGGTATGCAACTTCAATTTAAGACCAGAATGCCACCCCACCTATTCACTGGTGGAAGGGTCGAGATTCTGTGAAATCACTGCTAACTAATCTAAAAGTTCAAACTGTTAGATAAAGACGCAGTTTAATATTTAATTATTTCATTAGAAGAAGAAGTAACACCCAAGCCGGCTTGACCTGAACCATTGATACCTGTACTTTTAGGTTGGTTGGGCATCCAACCCCAACCCCAACCCTTGGTCCAACATTGTGAGTTTTTCAATTGGAACATATAACCTTCCCTCTCTTTTATTTTTGAAATTGTCTTTTGAATAGTGATGCAATAATAAACACCATTGAAGATGAAATGAAAAGATCACGAGACATATGGAGGAATCAAAAGTTGATACATGCAGGTGATAATTCCACTATGAAAAATCACTAGTTTGATGGATGACTTTGGTTCATTTAGGAGCTATATTGCATAGGGAAAGATCGAGAAAGTGATTAAATTGAATTAGAGTTCTAGAATTGCTCAAAACCTAGTGTGTTTCGCCACTTCTCCTAACTTGCTTGTGCATATATTGTAAGAGTTTTCCCAATATGGGCTATATTAATTGATATTATAATTTACTGTTTTACAAGATTGATCTATGGTGAGATAGAAGTTTTTTAATTAGTCTAATATGTGGCTGGTTAGTGTGGACCTAGTTGAACTTGACCCGTAATAAGAGGGCATGGTTGGAAATTCTATAAATAGTGCTGAAGTCTCTCATCTAACCCTAACTCTCACAATTATCCCCACAAAGGAGTGTTTACCTAGTACTAAAGGGTGATGGGCTATCTTATTGAGCCAGTGATACAGAGGGCAATAGAGGAGAATGACTTACGCTTGGATCATTGCTTTTCCGCTTCCGCATCAAGAACGATGGATTCCAAATAAGGTGCGTTAATCTTTCTATTTAATTATATGTGTTCTCGTTCTAGTTATGGAGATCGTGGGATTGCTCATTTTTTGCGATTAACATATATCATCAGAGGTGAGATATGTTAGAGAAAACTCCTTATGTTGTTTTGAAGCTGACAAAACTTATCTAAGTTCTATTCTGAAGATTGCCAGACTTTTGTGCCAAAGTCTATCTTACAACAGAAGTCTGCCCACTCTGACAAATTTCCGATTGAACGCAAGTGAAGAATGAAGACTTATCCAGACGCGTGATTATCTTTCTTTCTTCAAGGGTTTGTTTCATACAAATTATATATGGCTTTCTGGTTGAAAATGCCACCTACGAGATTGATTATCTTTATTGGAACCAACTTAGATACATCAAATCTTTTTGGATAGCAAGTTGATTTGGGAAGAATCTACTTATGGAAACCAAGATCCTAATTGTATGAGCGAACATGATTGACGGGTTTTCATCACAATCTTCAAACGGCTCAAGATCTTCTTGATTGATTCTGTCTAATAGGTTGATTGGAAGAATTCCTTTGGAAAGTGCCAACGGTCGAGAAGGCATGAAGCAGTATTTAAGGAGGCCTCTCCAGTCATTCGATATAGTGCGTGAAAGAAGAATTCCAAAGTCTGAAGCTTACCATTTACTTGTTATTCCCTACACTGTGCTCAAATTTGTACTCAAAAGAGAGAGAGACTCAAAGAGATACTTTATAAGAGCAGTAGAGACTCTTCACTGTGAAGTCAAGATCACAATATTGTAAATTCTCTTTTGATTCTTAGTGGAAACTAGCCAGAAGGCTGTCGGTGTGGGAAAGTAGACGTAGGCTTGATCTAAGCCGAACCACTATAAACCTTGTGTCTATTTTTCTCTTCCCTGAACTACTTTACCTTATCTGCTGCGATATACTTCTGTGTTTTGAAATAGTAGTTAAAATCTGAAGTCTTCTGCAAAATCTATAGTCTACCAGACTCAGGTTAAAAGTAAAGATTTTCACTGCATTTCGCAAAATCTATTTTCACACCTATTCACCCCCCTCTAGGTCTTCTTACTAGCCCTTTCAAGACATTTCGCAATCTATTCCTTATTTGCAGAGCAAACCCAACATATTCTAAGCGCTTCGCATCATGATACTTCCATGTCCATTGTTGTCAGTGCATTTCAACTTCTTTCTCTGGAATTCCACTTTATATATACTCTGCTCTTTGGCGGCGTCAGCTCAGGAAGCAAAGAACAAATTACAGTAATGAAAACACGAGAAGAGTAGACCATTCATGCACCAGACTGTTTGGGACACAGGTTATTTTTTTGTTTTTGTTTTGTTGCTTATTGTGAGAGTGCAACATTTATATCTTACGCAATCGATGGCTTTTCATGATCAAGCCTTGCGTTATGCACAAACAATTCAAGGTCAGTATCAGACTTTTGGAGGAAGCTCCACATGCAGCAAACTCTTAACATCCTAAAGTCTGAACAATTTCTATTAGGGGTGTGCAACCGGACCGGGTATACCCGGTTCCCGGACCGGCCCACCCGAAAGCAGGGTCAGGAACCGATTCCCGTTGAAATCGGTCCAAGAACCGGTTCCCAAAACTCGGAACCGGTTTAAACTGATCCGGGAACAGATTTCAAGTGATTACCCGCCTAGAAACCGGTTCCTGGACGGGTTTTGGAAATGGTTCCCGGATCGGTTTTGGAAGTAAAGGTCAAAAACCTTTTTTTTTCTTCCGATTTCTATTCTTACTCCTGTAATCACACGACGTTTTTCCTCTTGGCTCTCTCAAACACGCACAACACTTCTCCTTTGTCATTTCTCTTCCTCACTTGCTTCCCTCCCTCACTAGCTCCCTCTCACACTATCTGATGGACGGACGATGTTCGTCACCGCCAAATTCTTGTGTATGACATGGATTGACTTGCCTAATTTCTCTTTTGTATGAGGAGTTATGCTTGCATAAATAAGTAGCTTCATGTAATAGTTGTGGGAATAGGACTAATATTAGACCCATGTTTGTTGCTAATTCTTTGCTTTATGATTTTATTTATTATAATTAGCCATATGGATCCTTAATTTTTCGTTTAGTCAAAAAGTTCATGTATTTATTTATTACAAATGCTTAATGTTTCAATACAAATTAGGAGGATTACGTTATTTTCTCGTATACTAATATAAAATTCAAAGTCGTATAGGATATCGAGAGATTGCAAAACAGGTTCAGTGAAAACAGGGTTGACCCTTGAACCGGATTGGAAAAACAGGGTGGATCGGGTATAGGGTCCAATACAAACAGGATCGGGTATAAAGTCCAGAAAATGGGAACCGGTTATAACATGGTCGGGTATAGGGTTCAGATCTAGACCCTACCCACCCTGGACCCGATCACCCCTAATTTCTGTGTTGGTTGGTTAGTGAATTCTTGGTAATAAAATTGACTGGGCACTTGCTTTAAGGTATTTTTTTTTTCAACCTAATTAGGATTGACCAATGTTGAGACAATTTAATAAGTTACTACCTCTAAAATTTTACTGGTGTTACTTAGTATTTTACCAAAACTATAATAAACTTATCAATATTCCACTAAATTAATGACTTACCAACTTCATTGAAATTTTATTAACGATTAGCAAGATACCAACCCTATAAAGAATTTGCCAACCTCCCAATTGATTAGTAAGTATCTGACTTTTTTCAAAATTTACAAGCATGATTCTTAACTGATCAACACTAAAATAAATTTACCAACATCCCAACAATTTAGTAAATTGCTTGCTTTTTCAAAATTACCAACATAAGATTTTTTCAACGTTCAAATGCATGTGTCATTAGTAACTTTCAAAATTGTAATAAATGTATTGACATTTCCATTAAATTATAATTTATCAACTTTTAAGAAATTTTACAAGTGTTGTTAGTAGAATACCAATCCTATAAAGAATCTAACAACATCCTAATCAATTAGTAAATTATCAATTTATAATTAGCAAGTTACCAACGCTGTATTAAATTAAAAAAAGTTAAAAACAAAATTTTGTTTTTCCTGCAAAATTTAAAATATAACCGATATTTCAAAAAATTATGAAAAATATCATATATGAGTCTACATGCCAACATTAATGTATCATGAAGTTTTCATATGTTGTTAGAAAGCTTAAAATGCGGTTGCCATAAGATTCAAATTAAGTAAAAGGTAAAAAGTAAAAATCTATCCAAACATGCCAAAAAAAGTTAAGTGGGCCTAGGGCAATCCTGTCCAAAAAAAAGGTCCAACTTGCTAGACCAATCTAGATTTTTCATCCCCCCAAAAATTTGTTCAACTAATGAGCAAGATTTGTTCATATTTTGCTAGATTAAAAAAATAACTTCCCTAGTAAATATAAAATAGAAAATTTCATGATATCATGTTTATATATCTTCCATGTTTGGATTATCCAGCCAAAACACCCAGAAAAATGGAACAATTAAGTTATCCGCTTTAGTAAAAGTACCAACGGTCAGTCTCCATCTATTCAGATGATAACTACTCACTTCCTTTCTTGAGGTAACTTTAAATTGATTTTTTCTTTTCATCTCTATACATTTTTATTCAACTTTTTATTATTATTGATCATCCCTAGAGGGATTTAAGGGAGTAGTCCCGCATATGAGCTTGATGCATTCAAGATTTTTACTCTTGGATTGCTCCCAACAAGGCAAAATTAAAGATCGGTCACGTTTCAAAAGGTAATTTTTCATCACCATCATATTTTAAAATAATAATGTTTTTTATTGTAATTATCACATATATTGGTTCTTTTAGGTAAATTGTTCGTCGGGGAAAGTTCCCTCGACAAAATCTTTCACCGAAGAGGCAAAGCTTTGGCTTTATTTTTTGTAACGGGTCCTATGTAGCTCTAGAAAGGAATCAATTATTCTAAACTAATGGCAAAGTAAAGTGCAAGAAAACAAGAGGAAAAGTAAAGGATGATTGAATGTAAAAGTGCGATAACATGAAAGATAACAGCTTGAAACTAAATGATCGATTGTTGATTTGGCAAAAGGTCCTTATATTGATGCCTTTTTGGCCATTTATAATGGTATTCTACATATAACTATCTTTTTACGGTTACTATTTCGATATCTGCAGTGTTTCGGAAGTCTTGGCTCTACATTGGTAATTGCCCCGCCTGGCTGATGTTTTCATTGGTATCGATTCCAGTAACTGCTTTCATCATTATCTCGTTGGTTTCGGCAAGCCCCTTGTTGCATTGTTTGAAACCCCCATTTGTCGACTGTTATGTTTTGGGCCTGCTTTATTCTCTCCAGCTTCCGAAGCCCAACGATCTAATTTGGGCGCCAACATAAATATAATTGTATCCTGTAAAATACAATATTGCAATACAGTATCTTCCTAGAGTACATAATGACATGTCAAAAGCAATTCATTAATAATAATCGTCTAAATATTAATAAATTCATCAGGATGTATGTAAACGTATCAACCCCGCTGGTCATCAATGCATTTTCGCATAGCGCATATCAACCAATTTAGAGGAGGAAAAGACGAAGATCGGGTTCATCGCCTCCATGGTTTAAGGTGGCACACATCAAGATAACAAGAAGTGCTATATGATCCCAACTTACATAGCACACGCAGATTCAACGAGCAAACAAAGTGGTCACGACATCATCAACCCTGAGACTCCCTGAATGTGCCTGATGCTTGGATCGTCGTGATTTCGGTTAGCATCATCAGCAGGGCGGCAGGGCTTTTGATCAAATTTCATTAATGGTGTTCACATGAGAGGGGAGGCCGTGAGGGAGCTTGTAGCTGGTGTGAGAAAGGGACCGGGTCCCCGAGGCACCACTCAGCCAATTAAGCCCGTGAACTTATCGGCTTTGGACGATATGAGCCGCCAATCAGTGATCACTATCAGGGCGGGTTGGTGATCCAAACCACATTCAACATCAAAGGAGCCTTTCCTCTCATCGATTCTCGACATTCTCACTCCCTTGAAGGCGGGATGAAAAGATTGGGAGACGTATTGACGAATCAAAAGTTAATACGAGCAAAAAGGGCGATTCTTCCCTACTTTGATTTATAACTTTGGTTCATTTGGGAGCTATGCTGTATAGGTAATGATAGAGAAAGTGCGTGAGCTTTATTAGAGTTCTGAAATTTGCTCAAAACCTCCCGTGTTTCTCAACTCCTTCTAAACTTGCTTGCATATAGTATTGTAGGTGAGATCTTCCTTAATTTGTTCACTATTTTGCAAAACAAGCCCAAGGTATCCTTGGCACTTCATATCTTGGTACTTCATGTCCATTGTAATTTTTTCAATACTGTTGGTAAGAAAATTTGACTGGCCACTTGCTTGTTAGATAGCTTGTAATTAAGTTACCAACGTTACAAGAATTTACCATTTAATAAATTACCATATCCTCTGAAATTTTACAAGTTATTAACATTCCACCAAATTAATAGCTAACCAACTTTTGTGAAATTTTATAACTATGATTAGCAAAATAGTAGTTCTATAAAGAATTTACTAGCCTTCCAATTAATTATTAAGGGTATGTTTGGTAACCATTATATTCTTAAGAATAATTCCTAATCATGAATAGTTTTTTTTCTGATTCTGATCCTGAAATGAGTTTTTGAGCATTCAAACGCATTCGGTAATTGCACAAAAATTCTATTCCCGGAATTAAAAAAAAAAGAAAAAAGAAAAGAGAGAGCATGAATGTGTTTGGTACAACCCTAAATTCTTTTGTGATATATAATTTTTTTTAATCTTTCAAATATTTTCTGAGATTTTTCTTTTTTCCTTCTCTTCTTTTTCCTCCTCTAGTCGGTCGCCCGGCCTTGGCGATGGCCAGTGATTGGCCAGAGATGAGACCCGGAGACCTCGGTCAAGCCTTGCTGGTGATTGGGCGAGGCTTGACCTCGCCAAATCTCACCCAGCCCAACCTCGATCAACCAAGGCTTAGGTGAGGTCATCGGACCTTGTATTTGGCTAGTCAACTTCCATCGTTGAGCCTGATGACGGGCTAGAGGAGGAGGAAGAAGAAATGAAAAAGAAGAGGATAAAAAAGAGAAAAGAAAAACAAAAGAAAATGGCTTGAATCTCGAATTGTTTTTGGGAAAAACGAAGTAAATTTTACTTCTTGATTCCTTTTAAATCTATTCTCAGACCAGCGATCCGTTCTCAAGAATAGAAAAATTAGCTGATGTTATCAAATAGATTTATATTCTTTTTTTTTTTTTGTTTATTAGCCGGTTACCAAAGATGACCTAAGTTTCTAACTTCTTTCAAATTCTGGAAGCGTGAACTAGTAAATTACAATACCATAAATTTACCAACACGAATTACTTACTTCTTCAAAATGACTGAAATTGTTAGGATTCTACAAACGTCCAACGTGCCATTAATAACTTACCATCGCTATAATAAATTTATTGTTTTACCTAACAATTAAATCACTGGTCAAGATTTTTTTTACCAACGTTTTTAGAAATTTACCAATAGTGAATTTTCTTTCTCAGAATTTCCTTTATTGAACCGTAGAGTTGTCCGAAACTGATCCACAACGCTAGCTTCACACCAAAACTAAGTAAGTCGAATCCTGATAAAAGTCTATTCTTGCATGGAATGGAAGTCCTCCATCCTCTTCTTCTACTCCATGAGACAAAAAATGTCATACCGGAGCATCTGAGCTACAGCGATGACGATATGAGAAGAAATAGGACCGTCGAAGTCGTTGTTGCTTGTAGCTGATCGCCATATAAAATGATTTGAGGTGAGATAGATGGGTGATCGCTAGGCCTCGACACAGAGCACCGCCGATTCCTGTCGATGCAGAAGTCAATAGGTGGGTAATACGACGCATTTCCAGGCAGTGCAAATCTAACAATTTAGAGAACCCGGGAGGAAGACAAAGATCGGGCTCGTTGTCTCCATCGTCTAAAGAGGCACACATTAAGGTACAAGTACTGTTATATGATCCGGACTTACATGGCACAGGCGGATTCTTCGAGCAAACTAAAATGGTCGTGGCATCGCCGACCCTGGGACCGCCTGAATGCGCACGATGCTTGGATCTTTCACGGTGTTTGGCAAGCCCGGTTGTATACGCAGCAATTGGCGGGTCTCTCATTCTGTTCGAAAGTGCATGGTCCATAAGGTTTGCTTGCTGAGGTTCTCCCGCATCTGGCTGCATTGTTCGGGCGGGCTGTGCTTGTGGTCACGCTGGAAGAACCCGCGAGAATACGGCTCAGGACGTGCGGAGAATTGATCAGGTACTCCAGCCCCAAGTTGTCTGCGATGAGGCGGCTGCCGGCAAGGCCGCAGCTGCGGTTGCATGGTAAGAAGGAGGAGGCGGCGGCGGCAGAGGCGGTGATGTTGCTTGGATGTGGCGATGGCGAAGCCTTGGAGGCCAAGAGGAGCACAATAAGCAGCGAGGAGAACGAGAGGGAGATACTATTGTCGCCCGTAGCTAGATCTTCAGTGTGATTCTGAGCAAGAGACTGAGTTGATGAGAGCTAGTGGAACGGAAGTGCTCCATCATTGCAATTGCTCTTATGGTGAAAGTAATTCCCACTAACACAACATTTTCATAAGATCTCCAATAAATATGTGATGAAATAGAAGTTATATTTTCGTTGCAAAGAATAATCCAAGGACTATTTTTATATTCTGAACAAGGCACATGGACTAAAAATGAATATTTCTAAAGGCACGTGGACCACAGCATAGTTTTTTAAAAAATCCATTCAAGTAGACGCCACGTGTTGATTCGTCGGTCTTGTCTCTGAATATTTCATCCACATTTGGATGAAAAATCAAAATTTTCCCTCAAAATTTTGGTAGGGGTCTGAATCGAATGAAATAAATTGCACTCACCAGAATTGAATCCGGGTGATAGATGAATGCCTAATTCCGTCCCCTCTATCTCAATACGTAATCATTAACAATTGATTCCTGGCAAACAAGAAAAACATTAAAGGTCGAATCAAATTCTTGGCTTACGTACCACACAATCACCATGAAGCACCATGAGGCACTAACATCACTATTTCTTAGAACTCGAGAGTCCTTGAATTTTAGGTTTTTCCCAACGAGAGTTGATAGTGCCAAGAATCAAGTTTTTGCTGCTGCATGTAGGAAAATGCGCAATCGTATCTATAGTTTACCAAACGCACTTGTGAAATTTCAAAAAAGTTATTAACTTACTAATTTATTGGTTTATTGGTTTATTGGTAAATTAATGATTCGGTTGACAATTTACTCAATTTTCAAAAGAGCTGCTAATCTATTAATTTATTGATATGTTGTGAATTTCTCGTAGTACTTGTATTTTATTAACAACACTTGTAAACTTTAACAGAAATAGGTAATTTACTAATATATATGGATGGTGGTAAACTCCCTATGTGGTCGGTAGATAGGTGACTGCGCTTGTAATAATTCAAAGGAGTTGGTAACTTACTATTTATTGGAATGTTGGTAGATTTATAGCTGGAAAATTACCCAATCAATTCTAAATATAACATAAGCATGTCAAGTCAATTTTAAAATTTTCAATTTTCCAAATTATGCATAATTTCGATATAGTCATTTTGGTTAATTTTTCTTGTAAATCGCCAATGTGGCAATCCAGTTGGCTGTCCTGCATAGCACACTGCCACGATAGTGATTCCCGGGGAAAATTGGTAAGAAAGATAACATTGAAATTCCGCACAAAGTTTTAGGACAAAATTAGTAAAATTTTAAAATTTAAGATTGAATTGACATCCTATAATAAGTTTGGGACTTATTTGACAATTTCTTTAGTTACATGAGTGTCGATAATTCACTTACAGCACTTGTAAAATTTATATTATCTGATAATACACTAATTCATTTAAAATTTGGTAGAATCACCTATTCCCCGATGCTCTATTTGTTTCCACATCCTACATATGAAAGCTTTCTTTTAATCAATTCTAGTATGATGATACAAAAATTCTCCAGATCAATAGATGGGCTTCAACAACCGAAGAAAATAACATCTCGGTAAAAGGTTTTGGGTATTCCGAGACCAAATCATGACCATCAATCTCATTCATCGTGTTGGTCCTTCCCCTTTATCGCATAACGTAATTATCTCTCTCTAATTTCCGCACAAGAAAAAGGGAGTGGTATTGCCGAGAAGGATGATGCTTCAAACCAATCTCATCACGTACCCAATAAACCCAAAACGTACATATCTATGCCAAAAGCTAATATCATGCTAGATTCCTTGGAGGCAATGTTTGATGCCACAGATATTATGCAAGTGATTTATATAATTCAATCATTCTGTGGGATAGTATAAACTCTTAACTCAATACCACCACCACTCATGAAAGCGCTTGTAAGACCTTTTAAATTCGATCCATTTCAGCAAAGGGCTCGTCCTTCGTGGCAATGTTGGGTGCACTTGTGCAAGGAGGCATTATGGCCTCGTTCTCGTCTCCTCGGTATCCCCATCTTTGACTAAGGAAACCGTAAATTCATACCCCAACTCAGTTGTCGGTCTATGTGGCAATGCTAGTCAACTTCACCACATGTCAAAGAGTTATATGTTAGGCGGAACATTTATGATTGAAGACGACTATTGTCGTTCAAACCAATCAAATGAAAGGTCAAATTATGAAATCCCCCTCAGCTATCCTTTCCTTCAATTATAATTTGTATCCTCCTTTACTTTCAGAATCCTAACCGCAGGACCTTTGAACAATCCTGTACTTCTCCTTATGAATTCTAAAGCCACATCAGGGAAAATGTTAGGAACCCATAAAATTACCAATGGTGGTCCATCCCAACAAGCACTAAGAAATTTAGGTAGCTTCTATTATAGATGAAGCCAAATATTTTTAGGATTTTTTTTTTTGTCTTTTCTATTAGATTTGCTTTTAGGTTAAAAGCTACACCTTTATATTAGTGATGGTAAGACGCTAGCCGTCAAGACGCTGAAAAAGAAAATAGAGAAGCAAGAAAAAGAGAGAAGAAAAAAGTGAGTTTTTTTTTTTTATGAGGGTTCTCAATCTCTTTGTGCCCCGATCTTGAGAGAAGATCATCATTGTATTCCAACTTTTTTCAAAGTGTAGTGGATTCGCAGAGTGCCTCTACGCGGAGACGTAGCCCAGGTTTGGGTGAACTTCGTTAACAAATTTTCCGGCGTGTTCTTCTGATTCTGTTATTTTATTATTATATTTTGCTTGGTGAATTGTTTGCGAGCGTTATTTTTCTGGAATTGACGTGCGATTTCGAAACAGCTTTGATTTTTTAGGTGAAATAAAAATGAAATACCTAGAAGGAATGAAAGAAAGGAAAGAGAGGAAGGAAGGGTAAATTTGCAAACATATGAGGACAAAAGGACAAAAAACAATAACAATTAAATAACAACAACAACAACAACAACAATAACAACAAATTGATAAAAAAAAGACACTGAATCCTAAACTATGTCCACGATAACATATTTGTCCCGAACTTTTTTTATTGTGACACAAAAAACCTCAAACTTATACTTATATGACACAATTATTTCAAACTTTTTTTTTGTGACACCAAAAGCACCAAACTTGTACTCATATGATGCATTTGACTTTCCATGGCTAAGTGATTGTACCCAATCTTAGTACTTAGATGTCACCTTTTAAAGTCTGATCTATTTTGCCGTATGATTTGTCCTTGGAGGCGATGCAAGGAGGCATATAGGAAGGAGGTGGCCTCATACTCGTCTCTTCCGTGTCCCCATCTTTCACTATGAAAGCGGTGCTCATTCCCCAGCTCATATGTCGATCTATATGACAATGCCAATACCATACACCTGCCACGTACAATGTTCGAATGTTAGTCGTGGAATTATTTTCCTAATGCAAAAATGGTATTTTTGTCCAAATGCAAAAAGGAAAGAAAAGGGCATGAGGAATACCTGGATTATTTGCCCTGAATCTAATCGCAGCCCACCCTCTTTTAGGAATTCCAAATGTATTGACTTTAGGCGGGTCAACCAAATTGTACATTTGAGGATCGGTCTCGTTGTCGAAATTTCCTAAGCCGACCCCAATAACATAAAAGCTATGTCCATGCATGTGCATTGGATGATATTCTGATTGGTCCAACAGATTAGTCCCCTGAAACACTATCTCTACAGTTTCGTTGTAGTTCAGAACTTTCACGGATGTCCCTTGGGCAGCGTCGGCAAGACTGGTCGACAAATCATCTCCCGTGAAATTATACATAACGGGAGGAAGATCGGGAAAATCCATGGTGTAAACTCCGCTGATGTTTCTGCATATTAATGGCAAAAGGATGCGCTTCTCATGATCTTCATCTATCATTAAGGTGAAAAAATATTCAAATCAGAAGGGAGAGAGAGATGAACCTGTAATAAGCTTGTAGCACATCGACAGATGGGTCCTCCCAACTTATGTTATTTAAGGTTGCGGCAACTCTGTAATCATTGAAATAACACGAATCATCTAGGCATGCCACATGATTCGGGGAAGCTGTGATGAACATCCTTGTCGTCACGTTGCGAGGGACGTCCACGGGATGTTCTTCAGATGCCAAGCTTCTCACCTGTTGTATGAAACTCGCTGCAGCACTGTAGTCATGATAAAGTGGTAGTGTGTCATTTGGGTAACTTGGTGGTGACGTCAAACTAAAATTCCCTTTATACTGGATGATAGCAGTAGCAACTTCGTGGACAAAATTGATGAAATCGATGTCTTCAGTTGAAAATTCTTGAGCGGCCAGGTAAAACCTTCCTGGAGGTTGATTTGCCGTAACTAATACATCCATCGTTTGTCCAGATTCTATCATTAGATACGAAACAACGATTGGTTTTGTGTACGCTCCGTCCATCCCAACTAACGTCATGTTATGATCAGCGATGGAGATGAACATTTCTGAACCGACCGCTGCATTGACTATACAAAAGAGATAGGTCTTGCCATAATCGACAGAAAAGTGAGGCGTGGTTTCTGTAAAATTAATAGCATGAAAAAACAATATATTAGACATTGTACATAACAAACATGTCGACAAACCATTATCCATGATCTAGACAATTCAATGCTTAATCATACACATCTATGTAATTCAATGCAAGTTAGATTTACTACAGACAGGCGCTACTGAAACTGTTAGTTTTACTTTTAGATACACAATAAGTATCAACATTGCAGTATATTTTTATCAAAGAGAATCATATATCTACAATAACTCGAAATGCAAACATTTCAAGGAAGTAGCCTTTACCTCATGGTCTGCATCCCTACCCTCATAAGCATAATGTCCAAACAGAAAGGAAAAAAAGAAAAAGAAAAAAAGAAGATGGGAGAGTATAAATGTACCGTTGGAGCAAGGAACAAAATCTCCATATTGTCCATTGATCATGTAACCAGTTGCACGAGGTACGTGATTAGTGCCTGCAGACAATTCCATCTCTAAAGCTTTATTTAGAGAAATTCCTTCATTAAACCAAGAACCTGCAAATCATGAAAGGAAAATTGGAAACTGAAGTACATCAACCTTTGCCTTTACCATGCAACCGCAAAGAAATGCATAGTTGGAAAACAGAGATAGCGACGGAGGATTTCCATCGTAGAAAGTTCTGATCATTAAACCCCAATGTCCACATGAAACATTCAAATAATCTCAATATTCTAGTGAGGGAGTTTGATCTTCACTATAATATACACTTTTGCAAAGTTTTCAAATAGATAGCAGCCCACGATCATCAGTTACTTTGTATGCTTTTAGGAAGAGGCATGCTCTAATGAATTCTACTTTTTTAACTCTTGATCCACTTCCTGCCCTTAGCCTCCAGTTTTATGTCTAGAAGGACCCATAAGAAATCTTACGAGCACATACCGAGCAAGATTAAATGTTCTCCATCCGGTGTAGTGAATGGGAAATTTGATTCTTCACGTGGTAGAATGACAATAGCACCATACACAGTAGATCTTGTCCACTCATTATGGGCATGCCACCAAATAGTTCCTTCTTCATCAGTTAAATTTACTTCATAAGTAAAATTTGTTCCCGGTGGAATAGCGCATTGCGTAATATACTCCGGACCATCTGACCATGGATTTCGCGGTTGCTTCACCCCGTGCCTACAAATCAATGAATTTGATCACATAAAAAGTACTCGAGGAGCTAGACAATGTTTTGTTTGCATTTAATAGTCAAAATTCTTTGTCTTTCTTGCACATATTTTACATAAAATATTTTTTCAACATTGAGGCTCCGTTTGTTTTGCCAAAAATGAATGATTTGGAAAATATTTTCCTAAAAATAATCGTTTGTGTCACTTATGAAAATGAATGAACGAAAAAAAATTTCATTGTCCACAAAAATGTTATACATAAATTGTTATCAATATTGAAATCATTCTCTATTGACTAATTATTTCAAGCGATACAAGTGATCGTTTTTAGAAAAAAAATTTCCGAATCATTTATTTTCTGAAAAATAAATGGAGCCTAAGTATAGAAGTATTTGATTTTCAAATTTCCTGTGCACTTATGTTAATCATTCTTGTTTTAACTGAGAAACCGAGCTGAATTAAGGGTATATTTGTCGCACCAAAGACTTCTTGCCGCTGGAAAATGTTTTCAGGAAATTCAATTTCAGAAAGTAAATCGATTTTTACTGTTTGTTTGTGCTGAATCAAGTTGAAAACTTTAGTTTCATAGTATTTGCTAATAAGTGAACCTACTAAACGCAGCTTCTATATTTAAAAATGACATTAGGAACTAATAAACTAGAGTCAACGTTGTTTTAGTTATTTTATAATCTATCAAAGTGACATGAATTACGGAAATTATTTATGAAATTATGAAGTCACGTTTTTAAAATGTTGTGTATGGTCGTGCTTTCCATAAAAGCAGAAGAAGATGAACATTAATAATCAACTCGGGGCGTGCTTGAGGATCATTAGATAGAAAAGGATTTGTTGATGAATCCTTTTTATCTTCACCCCAAACCTGGGTGGTTGCCCACTTGTGAGGGCCGCCTGCGATAGTCCCCAAATGGGACGCTCATTTAGGCTGTGTTCCTTATTTTAATAAGCTGATAGTTGCACACCTCATACTTCTCTTTGATAGGTGAATGTTGTTCTTCTCCACCAACCGGGGAATGCAAGAGGTGACATTACAGGATCTCTCACCCTAGGGTGGATCTCTTGCTTGTTTCTTTTCTCTTGAGCTTTTTAAGGACTTCCCCGGGCCCGAATAAGTATACTTAGGAGATATTAGAAGAGATTTATGGAAAAAAAAAACAAGTGAAAATTATCAAAAAGAAAAAAGAAAACTATTTCATGAGTGATAGAAACAAGACATAGAAAGACTGATTCTTCTCACTTACACATGAAGTAAAAAAATTAGAGAAGATGATTTTTTTCTTGTCAGAAGGAGAATCTTATGAAATCGACCCTAAACTACTAATGAGCACCACTAGAGAAAACCAGAGGTTCTTGAGAATATATCCTGTAGTATAATTTCAGATACAGTTTCGCTTCCTTTTAACTGTCTATGGCATCACAAGCTAACAACAGGAGAACGATAAAAAGTAAGAAGAAGGTGGGCAGGATAAAATTACCAATGAAGAGTGACCCCGTATAGTCCTTGATTGCGAACCTTCACGTACACAAGATCGCCCTTTCGAGCTTGAATGGTTGGTCCAGGAAAACTGTCGTTCACCACTAGAATCGTATTGGTTGTACAATTCCTTGTGACGTTGATTTCTCTCAACTGCAGAGGGCAAAAAAGAAAAGAAAAATGATGATAAACATCACACCATCATTATAAAATTTACCACCCGTATGAAAGAAAATGACATCGTAAGATACGGGATTGTCCAAGCACGTGCAAAATGATTGTGGACCAATTTTAACCGAGTCGTTGGCTGGTCCCTCTATCTGGTGTCCCCCAAATTTCAGATTCTTTTGGATGTGTATGTTCACGATTTATCTGGTGAAAACGACTCCATCATCTAGCTGGTTCTCTAAGTGGCGACATAAGGGGACCGTGGAGGGGCTGATGTTTACGTGAGCCCAAGTCATATGCACAGTCAGATCACATGTGTCTTAAATGGGTCCCACCTCATTTAACACCCCATGCAAATTGGATTAACGTCCACACCAAGCGCAAGTAAGATTCTTTGCCTCTAAATGGATCATCACCCGAGACGATTTTTGGGAAAAGAAGAAAAAGATTTGAGAATAATTAATCGCTATCATGCAAATTGCATTATCACTGGTTCCATATGCTCCGGAAACTGAAAGTTTCATTTGTCTATTAAATATTTTAGCAAAAATCTGAACAACGTGAACTGCACACTTAGCATCACAGACATAAACTTGAGTTACTTACGACGAAGTCGTAGTAGTGGACATCACCAGCTTGAGCTCTGAGGAAGACGTTTCCAAAGAAAAGCAAGACCGCAGCAAGGAAAATGATGGAGGAATTGGACGACGATTTGGCCATGCTTATGATCGTTCAACGCTCGATCTGATCTTCTCTTTACTCTCTCTTTCCTTTCGCTGGTCTTGAGCTGGTTCTCTCTTCTTTTATAACGAACGACCAGTGCAGGGCACATCCTACGATTTAGCTAACGGTCAACTAATAATTGCAATCGGGCATAAG
Source organism: Eucalyptus curtisii (assembly GCA_017140595.1). Lineage (NCBI taxonomy): Eukaryota > Viridiplantae > Streptophyta > Magnoliopsida > Myrtales > Myrtaceae > Eucalyptus > Eucalyptus curtisii. Next base: position 38,808,501 of record CM029496.1, on the reverse strand, counting down.
ATCCGATCCAATCATTTGTCTCGGAAAGCAGCCTTCCGATCCAATCATTTGTCTCAGAAAGCAGCCTTCCTCTCTCTCTTTCTCCCTCTGAACCTTTTCGCGTCTTTTCCACTTTTGGAGTGGAGGGATTTTATCTAGATCTCTCCCTTCCCTCCCTGTTCCTTTTTCTTTTATTTCCTTTTATTTCTTTCCTACTTCTCTTGATCTAGTTTTAGATCTAGAAGTTTTGCTCTCCTGATCATATGTCTAGGAACTTTTCTCTCCGATTTAAATATTAGATTTTGAAATTTTAATGAATAAATACTCCATCTCCAGTTTTAGGCAACTTTGGTATCTAACTTCACATGGTAAAAGAATTTATATTCATGAATCTCTGCTTTTGCCAGAATAAAAAAATATATATCTAAAAAAAAAAGATTATGAAGTCTCATGTGAATAAGGTAGTAGGAATCATTTTGTGTGCAAAAAAGAAATTATATGTTGGTATTGAATTGGTAATGTGCGGTGGGCTCATAAAAGCAAGTTGATGATGATTTTTTTGACTTTTACTTTTAAGATGTGCAATGGTAAAACAGCTCTTGAAGTCGGCTAATCTTCTCTAGTGAATTCCATTTAGAATTGGAAATTCGGACATGTTATATGTTCTTATTTGCGCAATATGAACAAAGCTAAATTGCCTAAATATGTAAATCTCGGCAGTATGTTTACACCGTATGTCATATCTCTAAATCCAAATAAATGACTTTCACGGTTTGCTTGATCATCCAAATGAATGACATTCATAGTTTCCCTAATCATTTTTTTTTGTTTCATCCTGAGGTGAGTAGTCTTGAGTGATGCAAAAGGAAATTCTTTTTTTTTTTTTTTATAATTTCAAATATGTTATGGTCAATTTGAACTGTATTGTAATTATTATTGATTATTCATAACAAGACGAAGGCGATACCTTGAAAATTACAATCAAGAAATTAAGGGCATATAACTGCACTTGTTTATGGACACAATTAACTTCATACAGAGACTAGCATTTTCAAGTTGAGGATCTATGAATTTACCTCGATGATTTAATAAGGCCACTGACATCTTAAAGTGTCTTTATCGAGCGCCGTGCCCTCTAATTTATACATAGCCCTTTCAATTAATCAATATATATATATATATATAGTGGGAAACAGACTGAGAGGGTACTATGCTCTAGTTTATTCACAAGCACGATGTCTCAATTTTGTCTCTAACTCACCTAATCTTCGGGGCAGGTATCAAGCAATTAATAAAAAAAACAATAACAAACCATTTTGCTAGAGGGATAATCTATTTGTTGAAAAGTAATTGGTTAGATTCGACCTAATGAATCACACGATCAAATGGTAAGAGACTATTGAGATTCATGTTAGGTCTCACCAAATGAGGAAAAAAAAAAGGTTCTTTGGGATTGCGCGACAAAAATACAAATCATTCTCAAGTATCAAACTCCCTCAAACCATAAGAACGAATAATTTTATTTGGTATAGTCTCTTTTGAAGTTTTGTTAGAGAAATTTGATTTACAAAATTAATATTGTATATGGTGTGAACACTTAATAGCGATTCTAATCATTTTCAACTAATTTCTCCTGTTGATTTTGAACCTCTTATAAGTCAATGAAATCGCTGTCAGTGACCTACAAGGAGCATCATCGATGGATTTGCTACATCGGTTTAAGCTTTCTTAGCAACGCACGCAAAACCCCTCACCCTAATTGAAGCTCTCAAGTTCGTATATGCAAGGAGACACAAAGTACTATTCTTGGAGTTGGATAGCTATAATTCAATACATGGTTTGAAGTGCACAGATTGAATCCGGTCGGACGAGCGTGCACTTATTCAATTGCAGTCTTGAGCTGCTAACCCACGAAAAATGATTTCTTCATTGCTATTTAAGCCTTTTGCAGTACCTGTGCGCATGCTTTCCCCTAGCTTTCAACAATTTCTTTGGCAGCTTAAGAATTTTGGCTCCAATAACTTGCCAAACTACATATAACTGATTCGATGAGTTGGAGTTTGCCTGCAAAAGTCAAATGCTTGACATTCTTCGAATGGTTTGCAGTCCTTGTCACTCAGCTTTGCCAGATTTTGATAGAAGTTCAAGGTATTTACTAGGCAATGCACCTTCTAGAATGCCACTTATTTGGAGCATATCATCCCGATATGCTCTGTCGTTTGTAGCCAAAAACAATTCTATTTATAAGGATTAAGTTTCTAACCTAGAAAGTTGTTGAAACTGTTGAAAGACATCTAGTATAATATAAGAAGCTTTGTCACCTTTGAAGTCATAATATGATTGCAACAAAACTCATATAGATTAACTTGTTTTTAGTGGCAAATTAGGCCCATCGTATGGACTGGGGCAGAGACTATCCATTGGTCACCTCTAAAATCCATACCTTACCCCAGAGCTACCGAAACTCTTCAGGCCCTACGCATGGAGCAGCGACATATTTGTTGAAATTGATATTAAGATAGTTGTCATTCCTAAAAGATATCAAAATTGCTTGCGGCCTGCAAGGTAAATTATTCAATAGTAAAAAGGTGAACATATTAAATTGGTGTCTCGTTACTCCTGCGATGACACCGCATAATCTCTTCAGTGTACCCCTTAAAAAGAGTTCGATTAGTTGGTGTTGATTGAGTCAAGCCTCAAGTTAGAGTTTCCGAGATCAATTTAAATTCCAGTAAATTTCAACGTCTGATGTACACTATTAGAGATATCAATATAAGTTAATCGGCCAAACTTAAATCAATTTATGCGTGTCCTTTTTATTTTATTTTATTTTTAATTTTTAAAGCCACGAACAACTTAAAACGCCTGGCAGATCCTGGGCATAAAAAAAAAATCGACTTAAAAAGATAGAGAGGAGAGATAATGACATTGCCATTCAACTTCTATAAACTACCACAAGAACAAATTTAATCCTAAACAAAAAAAAAACTAAATTCGTGAGGTTTGCAAGATCTTCCATAAATTTTTAGATAATTAAGTTTCACGCCAATGTCTCTGAATTATTAAAAAAAAAAAAAACTGCTCTCCTCAAAAAAAAAAAAAAGTAAAAAAAGAGTTGTCAATGTTAATCATAGAGGCCGTACCAAAATCCCACTTCTTTTTGGGAGCATATATAATCATAGAGGCCGTGCCAATTAGTCCCCGCAAGTTTTAGCATTTATAATATTGGCCAGGCCTTCGGTCGACGTTGTGCAACCTCACCTCAAAAGAGAATCATTAACCTACAAAGAAAGTTTGATTAATCAGTCTCATCCGAGTCAAGACTCAAGGTCAAGTTCCAAAATAATTGATGTATATTCCAATTGTTTTTATTAAAATGGGATAAGTGCATTAAAGGTGCTAAAACTTGTTACGAGAGTGCAATTGAGTCCTAAAACTATCAAAAAGTACAATTGAATTATGAAATTTATCATGAAATGCAATTGAGTCATGAAACTTGTCATGGAGTACAATTGAGTCTTGAATTTGTCACCAAGTGCAATTGTCAAGCCCCGGACCTTACCCTCACCAAGGAAAAGCGACAACCGCTTCGTCGGGATTAATTTGCATGTCCCAAGAGGCTTCGTCGTCCTATCGATTTTATCTTTCCATTAAGCATATGTGGAAGCGTGCAACTCAATCATCTAATCAACAACATCAAATGGATAGTAAGGAAAACACACATAATACGCAACTTATATGCTTCATTATATAACCGGAATGATTCATTACAAGCCTATTTTTTTAGGACTATTCTGATTAACGCCCCACAAAAAGAGATACGGGGGAGGTTCCGGTTCATACCTAAGATAATTTTCAATAATTTCCACTTTGACTCAATGTTTAAGCCAAGTCATAATTGATTATCTAAAGATTAAAATTATATGCTACTCTCCCACTGCCCCTCATGGGCTCAGCTATTACAAACATCTTCCAAATCTAAACTTTGCTTGAACTTAGTCATAACCATGGATCTCATCAAAATACTGACTCTAATTTAACTGCTCCACAATGATTTTTAGACAACATCCTCAATCTCACATAAAGAAAAATCACAATTGCATCCAATATATATTATGAAGATGGATGCGCTATTTCTATCTCTATTTTAACTAAGACACTCTTTTTTTAGTTGACTAACCAAAATACCATTGTCTCTCTTTCCTCAATTTAATTGACTTTACTTTTATCATATCTCTTCAGTTTTACAATACAAATGCTACATTACACCGAGCAATCATCTTACCCTACATCCCATTGTCACTTTGCCTAGAGAAGGTTGTTAATTTTAATCGATGGTGTCACATTTTTAGTCACAAAAGCTTCATAGAAATTCCTATTCATGATGGCTTATAAACACACAATAACTTGCCTAATTCTTGTAAAATAGTTTTGAGCAAAAAACTATAATTCAAAGTTGAAAATTAGATTTCAATTTAATTATCTAGTCAATCTTGATAAAAATGGAAAAAAAAAATTGATTAAAATATGGAAAAGATTAGCATGATCAAAGCGTTAAACATGTAACTATTTAGATCATATTTCTAAATATTAATGGAAGATAAGCATAAATAGGGGAAAAAAAGAGGAACTTCTTGCTAATTTCTACCATGAATAAACTAATTAATATATCGTAAATTCAATCTCATTACAAGTAGATCAAAACTTTAAATATGCTTAAAGCTTTCCTTTGTTATAATCTAATGTGAGTTTAAAAGTGAAGAAGGTGTAACTAGATTCTGAACCCTCATATTGCAATTTAGATTAAAATGTGAAATGTTCAAAAGAAAGCACAAAATAAGCAATCCTTAGTTTGAGAAAATTCCAAATAAGGTTTTGAAGGGCCATCATTTTCTCAAATGAAAGCTCGAAGTGAACTTTGTGTCAAATAAGGGTTTGAAGTGGCCATGGTTGTTGCAAATAAGAGCCTAAAGTGCTCATGGTTGTTTCAAATAGGGACTTGACCTCATCCACCGGCATTTTCATCCAATTACAATTTTAATCTTAAATTATTTTCTTATTCTTTTCTTTCCCTTTCCTTTTTTTTTTTCACTTTTTCTTTTTTATTTATTTTTTCGGTCAGGGGCCGCGGTCGCCAGTGAGGGATTGATGACCCTCGTTGACCACTCTTAAGGATTGACAAGGGCCTACCAGCCTTCGCTAGTTGCGGGCGAGGTCGCCACGCCCAATTCGCTGGCCGCTACAAAGGTGACCCTTGCCCAAATTTGGCAAGGGTTGACCTCGTTGATGGCCGTGAGGGCGGCGTCGGCCCCAGGTGAGGCTGACCCTTGCTCAACCCTTTCCGATACCGCCAAAGAAGAAAGCAAAACTAGAAAAAGGAAAAAAAAAAAAGGAAAAAAGAAAAAAAAAGGAAAAAAAATATAAATTGCTAAAATGCCCTTAACTAACCAAAAAGTCAAACCCTTATTTTTGTTGGTTAGCCGAATAAAAAAGAAACAATACATTGAAGAGATAGAGAAAGGGTATTAAATAAAGTAATTTTACAGAAAGTTGGTAAGAAGTGGGTTTACGCAGGGCCAAGAGACTGAAATAGCTCGATACCCGGCAATAGAAATGGGCTTGAAATGGGTATGTGCCCAATCCCTTCATGTAGATAGGCATTTCATTTGTTGGGCCCATTCGCACAATCATTTAAAAAAATTTAGGCAACCCATTTATGATCCAGCCCATGAAATATTCAGATAAAAAAAAAAGAAAAAGAGTTTTAGATCCATGCTGCCAACTGTATTTGAGACAATCCCCATTCAGAGGCATTTAAAATAAAATATAAAAAAAAAAAAGCCCATGATTAAGTTTCTGGCTTTGCTGATAAGAGTTTTCACTTCCCTCATGAGTTGATCTTACTTTGAATAAGGTAGCGGACTGGATTGTAAAAATTCATCCGTGTGGATCCTTACCTTATAATTGGTTGTCTAACTCCCCTCATGCCCTTTGGGTTTTATTGTGTTGGGAATCTCGTTTTATGCACTTGAACTCATTGAGATAGTAATGCAATTCATATTACTGACAAAAAAAAAAAAAAGAGAGAGAGAGAGAGAGAGAGCTCCTGCCGAGTAATAAAGAGAAAGCTTTAGTGGGTTTTTGGAATTTTTTTCAAACTAGCGAGTAAAAAGAGAAAGCTTTCCTGCCGATGATTGAATTTCACTTATGTGAACAAGGGGTTGACTAAGACATGTGTAACTAAAGAAGCAAGGTAGTAATCATCGACATTGTAGAATTCTCGATGAGGATGTAATTAGTTCGAGAAAATGTTCATTGCCCTCGTTAATGACACAGATGGATTCCTTCTATGTATAAAAATAGATAAGAGTTGTCATTCTCATATCTCAAATTGCTTGATCGTCCTTAATTCATTGTAACTCCTAAATCATGGATCTGAAAGGTTATTTAGACAGTAATCAAAGCAAATTGATAAAGCTAAACCTCACATCCAAACAATATGTGGATTTCTCTTATTGCTTAAAACAAATTATTTGGAGGTTAATATGTTCTTGCGCGTTCGATAAATGGTGATTTTAATATCTAACAATCCGAGTTTCATTCTTCACAAACAAAAAAGTCAGCCCAATCAACAACTACCCATCATTTCATTCAATTTCGAAATCTAAGACTATATGATTTTGCGAACGATTGTACAAATGGTTAATGGGTTTGATTTCGTTTGGGAAATATCAAACTCGACTTCATCAAACCGAAAGAGATTGACTGTTTTCGTATAGTACGGCTCGATCTAGTCGGATTTTCTTTAACGCCCCCAGGTTTCATACTTTTTTTTGGGCAATCCATCCCCCAATGTTCTTGTATTTTTGGGCAACGAATTTCAATTAAATGCACATGCTACCTATTTACTCACTCCCAGACAAAGTCAACTCAAATGCACCAGATTTCCAGGTGATACACAATGATTGACTTCATCCGTGGAGTTATTCCACACGATGTGTTCCAACAAATCATGTCATTTTCAGGAGGGCAAGCACAAAGTTCCTGATGCAGATGGCTTTCATCATCAATTAGACTTCCCCTCAGAAGAACGCGGTTTCTCAAACTTTACGTTTTCTGTCCAACGTTCATGCGCTCAGACAGCGCACTGAAAACAGCAACCAGCATATAAAATATACATATATCCATCACTAGAGGGCATTAAACTATTGAATATATAAATTCGTGTAGATCTAAGCCGAGCTGCATTGAGAAGAGATCTTTCAGTATCCAAACGGGTCACAGAAAAATGCACCTTGTCTTTGCCTTTTTTCGGATCTGATAACATTGGAGTCTCCAGATAGGTCGACATTTTTGGTCAATCCATTATTGTTCTTTCTGAGAGGCTCCCCAGAGCAAAACTTCAGGAGCGGGGTTACTTAAAAAGGGAAAATGTACTAGCGAGTGTCGACTGTTGCTAAGTATGGAAAGTCCAGGGAACAAGAAGAGAGGATACGAACATGGGACTGGTCTTTTGGAAGATGACGCATTCATCGTCGGGGAAGCGAAGAAGCAGAAAATACCCACTTTGGCAAGGTCTGTTCAGCTCAATTTCTGAGTAATCTGATGCTTTTCCAATCATGGGTATTTGTTAGATATCGATTTCTCATTCTTTATTGGTGATATCGAGTGAATTGACTTTAGCGGTACAGAGAGCTGTGTGAGCACTTGTGAGTTGTGGTTCAGTTACTTCTGATGATTAATGCTGACTCCTCAACTTGTTTGGAAGTGAACTCCTTGTATTAAAATCCAGTTTGTAGTTTTTAAGTAGAAGATGATATGAAGAGTCCTATTAAAAGGGAGAAAAACGGAGAGATTGTGCCGGATCAATCTATCAAGTGCAAGCCGTTGGAGATACTTGAGAATGGCATTGGCATATTGTTGGGGAGACATTACAATTAAGAGAGAGTGCCATTATGAATGCAGATCAATCAATTTGACATATCGACATGCTTCTGTATGTGTCTCATGTGCTGGTAGAACATTGCCAAGAAACACTGCCAAAATCTGTAAACTTGCATTCTGTTGATGGAAGTCTTGAGGTCCAGGCTTGTCGAACGACTTTATTGTTTAGCTTAATGAATATGTTCACTTTGAGGTGGAGGCAGTTTGAGATAATCGAGAGTATGGTTTGTGCAGCATTGTCGTGGAAGCCTTGAAGGTGGACAGCCTGCAAAGGTTTTGCTCATCGCTGGAGCCTCTCCTGCGAAGAATTGTGAGTCATCACCTCTTCGTTTAGACAATGGACAACTTGAGAAATGGTCTATTTCATGATATGTGGGTTGTCTTCCATTGTCATTCACATGTTCTAATGTTGAAAGATATTTGTCTTTCAATTACACTAGTTCATTGAGCATGCCAGTTGTGAAAAAGGAGGTAAACATCACTCACTCCAACTTTTATATTCTATCTCCTGGTTATAAAACAGGTGAGCGAAGAAGTAGAGAGGGCATTGACAAGATTAGGCCATGCTATGCTTGCTGAAAGGTATGTCGCTAAGTTAAATGAAGGACAAAGACCCCAGTTATTAACATTGGCTTGTGTTAGTAACTATTCAAACGGAAACAGAGATATACATGCTCACATAGAGAACTTATTGTGCATGTGCTGAGCATTATGCAAGTAGAGTTCGCAATGGGATAAAATAATGATCAGTTATACTTGCATGGCAGAAAGGAACATCCCGAATCTGTTAATTAATATCCAATCTTTGAAAGATTATATTAATCAATTGATGAGTGCTTCTGAATGCTACAACTTCTCTCTACTGCTGGAAGACCACAGTAGCGGAAGCATCAGAAGAAATGCACCTTGTTTTTTGGGGGTCTTCGAGGAGGAAGACTTTGCTAGATGGCACAAAAGTTGTTTTCGGCTGCTTAGATCCCATAAAATGGCTTAGTGTGCTTCATCCATTGCAAGCAATTCTTTAACTGCTGTCCAAACTTTTCTGTGAAATTCTTTAACACAATTTACTCTAGTTAATATGCGATTCTGTTTTATATAAAACCTCACTCTGCATGGTTAAAATCAATTCTCTAACATCCAAAATCACGTTGAAATTAGATAACAGATGTGCAAAACATTGCAACTGTAAATGACGATGCAATAAGCAAACTTCTCAGCTATGGTCATTTGATTATGGTATGTACTCACAGATTTCCCTCTACAGGTCATCCCCACCTAGAATACAAAATCCAGAAGAGAAAGGTATGCAGCTTCAATTTAAGACCAGAATGCCACCCCACCTATTCACTGGAGGGAGGGTCGAGGGCGAACAAGGTGCAGCCATTCATGTTGTGTTGATAGACCGAGCCACTGGTCTTGTGGTGCAAGATGGGCCTTCATCAAATGCCAAGCTAAATGTCGTCGTGCTTGAAGGAGACTTCAACGACGAAACTCAAGGTGATTGGAGTGAGGAGCACTTTGAGAGTCTTGAAGTGAAAGAGCGGGAGGGCAAAAGGCCACTTCTCACAGGTGATCTCCAGGTTATACTGAAGGAAGGGGTTGGAACTCTTGGGGAACTTAGTTTCACCGATAATTCCAGCTGGACGAGAAGCAGAAAGTTCAGGATTGGTGTGAAGGTCACCGCCGGATGTTGTGAAGGGGTTCGTGTTCGTGAGGCTAAAACTGAGGCTTTTGCTGTTAAAGATCACAGGGGAGAATGTGAGTTCATAGCTGATTTTTCTCTAGACCGCACTTAACAAGTTCAGGATAGAGATGCTACAGCTGCAAAATTCCTGCAGTCTTAGTGAGAAATTTCTTGGATATTAAGTTACAGTTTATAATCACTTGGATGATCTACTTCACTTTGAATTAGTGAAATAAGATCATTAAGTTTAGTGGAAAAACATAAGGATCTTAAATTAGTAAGACAAGAGTCGTAAACTGTAATGATCCGCTTGATAGTCCTTTCGGTTCTGCTATATCGTTATTGCTCATAGATGCAGGTTCAGGTTTAGTTACAATGACATGGATTGTATTTTTCAGTGTATAAAAAACATTACCCACCTGCTTTACATGACGATGTATGGAGACTGGACAGAATTGCAAAGGATGGAGCTCTGCATAAGAAGCTAATTAACGCTAATATTGTAACGGTTGAAGATTTTCTACGGCTTCTTGTCAGGGACCCTCAGAAGTTAAGAAAAGTAAGGACTTCCTTTGCAGGTTAATTGATATTTTCTTTTTATCTTTTTCTTTGATCTGCTTAGACAATGACTATTCTGTGTGTGTACTGATAATCATGACGAAACTATAGATCCTAGGGAGCGGAATGTCAAACAGAATGTGGGAGAATACGGTCGAGCATGCAAAGACGTGCGTCATGGGTGGGAAGGTGTACATATACTACACTGACGCCAATCATAATACTGGCGTGGTCTTCAACGATATCTATGAGCTCAGAGGCTTTCTTACTGATGGGCAGTTCTTCTCTCCGGAAAATCTGACCAACAAGCAAAAGGTTTGCTCCTCTACGATTGACATGTTCTGCTAGAGTAATCGATCCCCTCCCCCTCCCTCCATCACGCATGTTCTGAGAATGTTTCTAATCAACTTAATGATAATGACAAAGAACAGTTTCTTTTATATGCAACTCATCTTTTCCTGGTTTCTCTGTCCACAGATCTCAGTAGACTCCCTGGTGAAGAGAGCCTACGAGAACTGGAACCAAGTCATAGAATATGACGGCAAAGTTCTAAGCTCCATCCCTGGTACAAGGAACGAAATGACATCCTCAGTTTTCCCAGAGGCTGTAACCGAGAATGCTAGTGTTCGAGATCAGCACTACACAACGACCACAAAATACTCACAGCCATATTCATCACAATGTGAAGAAAGAGACCCGCATTGCCAAGATCAGAATATCTACCAACCGATTTCTCCACTCATGGAACTTCCGATTATTAGACTTCCTCAAACTGCAACTCAGGTTCTAGATGCTCCACAAGAAGCATTTCCCAGCATTGGTACAGATTACTTGTCCACCGGCACTCCAGGGATCGGGGGGACTAATTATTCTGGAGACTTGTTTGCGGAGGAACTCCGGCTCAGGAGCATGGAGATGCTGCAGAGTAATGATATGCAGAGACTGCTCAGGTCATTCAGTACCGGACCCAGCTTCCACCATTCGAACGAGGATAGCGTCACTTATGGTGTTCCGTATGACAGTAGGACGGATTGCCAGCTCCAGCAGAAGTGCAGCCAGAGCTCAGGAAAAGCCGTTGTGGGCTGGCTTAAACTGAAGGCCGCTTTGAGATGGGGCATATTCATTAGGAAGAAAGCTGCAGAGAGAAGAGCTCAGCTTGTAGAGCTTGATGACTCCTAGACTGCCTATCTTTGTTTAATTTTCTTTTTATTTTTCTGCCTCCCCCCGTTAGCCTCTGTTGGATACTCAGGCATTTTTAACTCCTCTTTTGTCGACTTTAAAATGGCGATATCTTAGCAAAATAAAACGGCTGGAAGGATCTTTAACTTCTTTTTCTTCTGGCTTTTTTTTTTTTCACTTGCATTTTGGCATATCAAAGTCAAGAAACAATTTGGCGCCATAGAAAGAACTGAGAAGCATAGTAGATATCCGGGTGGTCAATTTTGAAGCAGTTGATCAGATTCTCAACTAGCATATTGAGATTTTTTTCAGTAGCTCTATAAGGACATGGAAATTGTCAAGTTATCAAATCTAAATAGTGTATAAATGATAGAAAGACCAATACACATAACCAACTCTGATTAAGTGTCGAGCAAAATAGATTCAAAAACAAGCACAAGCAAACATATAACTCAATGCCGAATTAAACTATCATTATGTGCATTGTCTCAATCATATCAGCAAAGAAACGGAAGGAGATTGATCATATGGAAACATAACATTGCAACTTTCTAGTGCCATTATTATGGTATGAACAAGGCAGAGATCAAACAATATGAATGAAGAAGAACTGCGATTAGCAGAACTCATAACAGGCATCTAGACAATGAAGACTCAGAAGAAAAAACTATACTCAGGAGAAAAAAACAAAAAAGAACTAAATTACAGCACGATGAGAGCTCTTCAAAAAATTCGCAGCGGAGAATTCTCATATGCATGACCCAAGTGGATAGGGGTCAAATCCCAAATCTGCATCCATCAGTGGCGTTCCATTGTGGTCCTGCATACATACACAATTCCAGTTCAAGAAAACCATAATATTTGTGGAAACGTTTTATTCAAGTAGTCAAAAGGCGAGGGAAAGAGAAGCAGAAAGAAACACGACGAGTCACTAGTATATCAAACTCTCAATGTATGAAAAAAAAAACTATGTTTACCAGGATTAGGTAATTACATAAAAGGTGAAAATACTCCATTTTGTCAAGTTCTGTTTATCTGGAAATATGGAGTCCTGCTAAGAGAGCAAGTACCACAGACCCATAGTATACTGATCTCCCTATCTTTCTTTTATGAAAATCGTAGTCTAATTTCTAGTTATGGCTCATTAGGGCCAAGGTAGTCTAATTGAAATAGAATCAAACACAGTACCAGCATCAACAATGACATTTAGAAGACATGCTGAGGTGTGTTGTACCACCAAGAAGTGGCTAAGACTGAGGTAATCTGATAAGTGTTCTCAATCTAAGTATTCAAGCGCACATCAGCTAACCAGATCTATGTATTTCTCATTAGTACAAAAAGACCTGACCAGATAGACTGTCACTGACCAAGAGGTGCATTTGACTGATGAAGCTGTCCAGCCGTTTGGCCAAAGAGAGAATATCACATACTACATGTGTACCTAATTATGACAAATGTAATAACTATCATGGTAATAAGCTGAAGAGATTCTTAAATAATAATGCATCTCAAGATATGTTACTTACACGCTTGATGGCATTCATTAGCTCATCCAAGGACTCGTAACTAGCTTCAAAGATACAATCCTGCGCCTTTGTTTGCTCAAAGGGGTTGTTGTCACCAGATGTTATGATTGAGTCCATAGAAGATATATCAACTTCGGCATGGCAAACGGCAGACCGAGCACCTGAATTTAGTAGGCTAGGCAGAGAAACTTCAGCATTTGGACTGCAGTGTGCATTAGTTTGCCCCATAATATGGCTGACGGAACCAGCAGTACCACTAGGAGGAACAAGACAGTTCATTGCACTATTTTGACTCAGATTTTGTTTGTAATTCTGGGATTGTTCTTCCCATCTTTGGACTTGTCCAAAATTCACATTCTGCACAGTATTGACCAACCCCGCTTCACACTGAATGTCACTTCTATATTCATCCATAGTTCCTGCCACTGCGCAAGTTGATAAGAAGTCAATTCGGCCTTCACGTAATTGTGAGGTAGCCAAAGAACTGCCCATTGACCTTTGATCGAGATTCATTGTCCCCGTCAGTGGCAGAGGATTTGAAGAATGAAAACTGGACAACTGCATGGAAGCATGCCACATATCATTTGACCTACATTTATCGACAAAACTGGGTCCAGATACAAAACCTCCAATGTCTTGGGTTTGTGCCTGATTCCCCCGCAAGAAAGCCTGATTGCTTCTTGGAACGTATAGAGAATTGCTCGAGACACCAGCCACCGCCCTGGTATCTGAGAGGTTAGTGGCAACACTAGCATTCGTTGTATCAATATTGAACTCTCCTACAGGGGTCTTTACATTTCCCTGCTGCAACTGGTTAAGCTCCAAACATGTTGGAATTCCTTGAAATGGATTGGCAGTCCGGGGACCAACAGCATTGACCGAGCTGCTAAATTGTTGAATATGGTTTGTCCGATACGCTGCAGAGGATGTGATCCCCCGCAACCCTAAACTAGTTGGTGTGCTTAGCCTACCTAGCATCCCGCCTGCAGCATAAGAGGATAGAGATGTGCTAGAAAGCCTTCCTGAACCAGCTAATGCATGAAAATCTCCAAATGCAGCCTGGCTTGCCCCATTGCTATTGATTCTTTTCAGGTAAAGCCGATATTTCTGTATCAAAGCAACAGTATCAGACCATGGATCGTTTCGGTTATAAATTATATACGCTAGAAGACACTGTAGGTCATGCAAAAGGGGCTTAGCTCATAGTAATAGTCATTATAGAAGAAACTCCGTGTGTACTAAGCAAAGATTCCTAGCATATATGGAGATGGATAACCAGCCTTCCGTTTAAAGCATTATTTAGGAAATAAAATGATGCATCTCCATATCACCTACTTTGTAAAATAATAGTCCCATCATAGGAAATGAAGGATAAAACTAATGTAGAGAGAATCTGTGAAATACTGTGACAGTTGAAAGAGTGAATAGTTATATAAAAGCATTCTCAAGACCTCCACAGTGACTCAATCAAGAGATTAGTGATGAAAATCATTAATAGTGACAAAGAAAATCTATAAGAGGGCAAAGAGCAGGGGCTTGACCTGTAGGTGACTAGCCACATTTTCCCTTGTAATGCCTTCAACATTCATCAAGTCCAGAATTTTCTTAGGGACAGCCTCTGCATTGACAGTAACAACAAAAGGCGGTTCACTCAAAGGAGAAGATTTCTGCAAGAATTAGCATAAACAAGGTTGAACAACCAAACTACGATGCAATCGTGAAGCACTCACTGTCATATCCTAATTGTTCAACAGCTGAAACAAACTTGCGATGCAGATCGACAGACCAAACAACTCGAGGCTTTTTTTGGTTCGACTGGTCATCAATCTCGTGTCCATTCTCTTCACTGTCTTCTTCCTCGTCATCTGTCAGGTCCTTCCTCTTCTTGTTGGGCTTTCCATTCGGATCAACATTACATGTTGATGCAGGTCCTTGCTCACCAGCCCCAGATCCATCCAAAGGCTTAACTACATTGGCAAATTTGGTTCCCTCCTTTGGTTCAATATTTTTTCTCCTCACTATGTGTTGCCATATGTTCTTGAGCTCCTCCATTCTGGCGGGTTTCAACAAATAGTCACAAGCACCATGAGTGATCCCCTTCATCACAAGTTCAGTATCGCCATGCCCAGACAACACTGCAAACAATTAAATGGACCAAAATTACATCGAGGCCAACTAAGTTATCTCAAGGAAAGCGACAATAAATAAAATTCTCAAGAAACGGGAATTTCGGCTTACTGATGACAGGCAGATCCATTTCAAGACCCACGAGCTCTAGAAGCTTAAAACCATCCATGTCAGGCATGTTCACATCGCTAATCACCAGGTCAAACTTGTTCCTTTTATCCCTCAGCATTTTCAGCGCCACGGTTGCCTCACTGGTCGTAGTAACTATAAAAGATCAAAGAATTAAACAAGAAAGAGATGCAACTGTGATAAGACTTCAGATCCATTTCCAAATTCAAGACCAGAACATCACAAGTTGCAATCATCATTTCAATGAAGGAATTCCCCAAAACACGTCCTTAAATGCAGACAAACAATATCCAACGCCCCCCAAACTGTCTAGCAATTCTAAATAAAAGCCAAAATCCAAAACTCTGTACCACAATTCCACTGATCTAACGCCATTCTACGACACAAAGAATCAACCATAAAATCAACCGACACTCGCAAAAAGGCAAAATAAGCCGCCAATCTGATTGGCCCTTACACACATGACAAACAAAGAACACCAACTCAACCAGAGAATCCTCGAATACACTAGGAAGGCATATGAACAAGGGTGTCAGAACTATCAAATTGCAGTCAAAACTGAAAACAAAGATCCAACCTTGATATCTGCACTTCCGAAGCATACCCTCCAACACTTTGAGGCAAGACGCATCGTCATCAACGGCCAGGACTCGCATCCCGACCGGGAACGGGTCCTTCCCATCCTCGTTCAGGAAGCCACTCTTCCTGTCCTCCACAGTCATTGGCCTCTCCCACAATTCAAAAAGCACCCGAAGGAAGGAAAAAGCTAAAACACCCACCAAGAACAGAACAACAAAATCCAAACTTTCGTGCGTGAACGCTCCAAAACCCAGTTCTTGAAAGCGAGCAAGAACCAATAAAACAGAGAACTTTTTCATGTGTTTTAGTGAAGCTAAGTCCTTTCAAGCTTCCTCAGCTTTTGTGAATTATAAATTTCCACGAGAGCTCTTGCCCCCTTTTTATAATGTCCTTCCTCTCTCCCCCCTCCGTTCGATTCTTTTATGGCAATGACACACTTTCCCTCATTGGGTTTCAGTGTGGGAGGGACTTTTTCAAGAAACAGAGCGACTGGCTTTTCAACGTTTGTCTGTTTTTCTTTCCTTATCAGACCCCTGCTTTTTCAACTTTACCATCTGGGGGGATCCATTCAATCTCCACCGTCCATTCCCCCCTGGGGCGAGCTAATTATGGTCTCCTCCTTTGCCTAGGTAGAATTGATTAACATACTTCTAGTGTAAGCACACTTTATTCTATATCTCACTTTGTCAAAGTTACCTTTCTCATGACAAAGGCTAAAAAGAAAAAGTCACCTTTTTATGGAATTTATGGCTCATACCAATAAAGAAGAAGTTACCTTTTTATGGGTTCATGGCCATTTTTTTGAATTTGGATGGATTCCCCGGAATTAATAAATCCCAGTTCATAGTACATAACCCTACGTGATATAATATAAAGGGAGACTACTTTTAAGGAGAATAAGCCTTTTCCATATTCTCAATATGACCTTGGTTGAACAAGTTTTTAGGACAGAAACCAAACTCACAGCTCAATTGAGCTTCTAATCCAATCCATCCTCCTCCGTAAATTTTTAGCACAGCTAATTTTGTTATGCATATCTCTAAGTTCATGTCTAGATACTCTACGGTCATATTTCCGATAAATTCTTGATTGTTGTTTAACGCACTTTTATGTCAGAGTGCGTAAATGTTCTCCGGATTTTTTGCGATGGCAAAATTTATTTCCCCTGACGGTTTTGCGAAACGTGTAAATCTAAAAGCCAATGATCCAATCCAAACGCATACAAATATGCACGTGAATACTAAATACTTCCATTCCAGCAGTGCAAAATTTCGTTAGAATAAATTAGCAATGCACACCTCTTTCAAATACTCAATTCACATATCCGCGGGCTATGAATAGAAAAGATTGACCTAGTTTATTCTTGAATTTGGTATTCTATTAAAACCTAAGCGCCTATCTCGAATGTTAACATTGAGTCTTGTATTATGTGATTTATTTCGCTTCCTTTTCTTTATAAACAGAAAAATAATTTAATCCCGGAATATGCTTTTCTTTTTCCCTTGCACTGAAAAATCAAACCACGAATATGTGTCTTATCTAGCATTATTTCCTTAAGTTTTTTTTTTTGGAGATAATCATTATTTCCTAATGTTGAATGGATAATTTATTCTGTAAAATCACTATTTTATCGCTCATGGTGGTTTGTGTTTTTCCTTCCTTTTCTGTCCTTCTCTTTTTACCTAGGCTTCATGGTACGTTTTCATTTTATTGACCAAGAAAAAAGTCTGAAAAACGTACGGCGGGAAGACTGCACAAGTTGTAGGAATGAGGAACTGTTGGCCCCATCGTACGGCTCAAAAAGAAACAGACAATTTTCTTTTTGGTTGTCCTTGTCAAAGGATTAATTATTTTGTTATCATAAGTTTCTAGTTTGGACATTATGGATCCATTATCTGTCAATTATTTAGGCCATAAATGCTAATGATATATTCCAATCTGGCATTTATCCCCAAAATTAGTCATCCTTTTTAAGAATGGCCCGTGATTTGTGGATCATTAATTAATCATCGAATTAGAGGAGCATTCTGCCCGAATTAATCGTGCACAGCTGGACCTAATTGATTAAATTTTTATTCTTGTTGAATGATGTATTTTTGGTGATTGGCTAGATTAAGAAAAACAATAAAGAAACGACCATGTGGGAAATTACATCCTGCATTGCCTTATACGGAGAATTTAAGGAAAAAAGGGTGTATCTGGTAAATTAGTTCATGTCTTTTAGCGACCTTATTTATTGTATTCAGCGTGGAACAAACCAAAGATGGTCTTTCTTTATTAGCAAGTGCACCAAAGATGTTCGCATTAAACGTTTTATCGAAGATTTCATAAAAAGGAAACGTTCTTTCATTATTACCACATTGGGAGAATTCATAATATGGAATTTGTACTGTGAAACATCAAAATACAACATATTTTGTCAACAGTTTTTGTTTTTCTTACTTTTACGATCCAATACGAGAACGCTAGACATGATCCATTGGGACGCCATTTATATGAAACAAGATAAAACCCAAATTATAAAGAAAAATCCCAAATATGACATCACATGATATGGTTAGTTTTACATATTAACATAAACTAAGATGGGTTTCCTCGTAATCCTATTTTTTGGCATGTAGAAGCGGAATGAAGATATTTTAAGCGAGCATGAAATTACAAACATGATTATGACACATTAACACGAATTGTCATAGCCCATTTAAAGCCACATCAGACCATTCTAGGAACCCGATCTTAGTGTAAATAGGTCAGGCAAAAAGGGAATTCCAGCATGCAAAATTAAATTAGAATAACGTCATCTTCAATGTGGAATGGAGAGTACCATTAATCTTTTTTCAGTGGAAACTCAATGTACACACACGCCAGCTTAACATTTCGAATTGATTGTGAGCTAGTCTATACGCAAGGAACACACCCATTAAATGAGTTATAAAGGCGCTTAGGGTTATTTGCGAAGTTTGCAAAAACTTTGGAGCGTATAATTGCCAATATTTAAGGGGAAACATATATTTGCCATAAAGTCCACGGATTAGGGGCATTTGCATTAAATGAAATTGAAAGTCAGGAGGGAAAATAAAAATGGGGACGATGATAATTGCCTATATCAACAAAGGTTTAGAGAGTCAAAACTTAGGATGGAGAGTGTTTAGGTTAAGAGCCTTGGCAATTACAATCAAAGCTGTCAACACAAACTAGACCGGACCAACGAATTGCGTACAAAACCCGACGATTAGTCAAGCTGCAAAAAATAGTCGGGATCTTGCATCTCAGAAGACGCCGAGATCGTCTCGAGCTTGGTTCTTACTCGGTATCGCTAGGGTTAGGTCTCAGGATATAAAGTAATCCCTCGCAAATGTCCCGTCCTCGGTCAACCTTCCGAGAGGGGGCAATTTGATACTCAGACCCACTCGAGATTCCAAGGAGGGGAGGGGGGGCCATAGATCGAAATGTAACATGTTCCGAGGTCGGCAGTCGATGATGCTTCGGTCCCGTCGGTCATCATCCGGCCTCGGTCAAAGATTGCTCATGTGTATACATGTTGCCGGGGAAACACAGCCATTTCACGAACGAGACAAAAGTCATATGATTTGAAGCCATATATTCAATGGATTCATGTAAGGGTTTTGGCACTGAAACTAGTGGAAAGAAAAAAAGATATGGGAAAGCAATCAAGGACCGAAGGAATGGAATCCTTTGAGATGATTATTCAATGGATTTATGTAAGCTTAGCCACTGACTGATCCCACTAAAGTTCAAAGGGGTTCTAATTAGATATTCTTGTTTTACCAACTGGTTTTCGAGTTAATGATAAGCAAGGACGGAAGCAGCCAAAAAGAGGCCCTCATTATCATTTCCCTTTTCGTGGAAAATTGTTGGTCTACAAGTCAAGGGTCGACCTAACCGAAATTCCAATGGCTTGAATAATCCGTCCGTGGAGAAAGCACGACTTTCTCAGCAGCGCGCAATCATGATTTTCTTGGTTAGATGTGAAGATTGCATTTCATGATTCATGTGTATAACTTCCTAGTAATTTATTATACTGCGTGGTGCTTGGGATATGCACAAACAGTTTTTAGGGGAACATGGACTTGATGGGCCGGCTGATCGGGCCTGCAAAGCCCTGCACTACAAAAAATAAGCCCACCAAGCAATTAAAAAGCTGTCGCCGTTTGGGTTTCATTTGTTTTGCATTTAATGAATGATTTGAAAAATATTTTTCTAAAAATGAAATAAATCAACGAAGAGTATATTCATTGTCCTTAAAAATGCTTAGACATAAAATGTTGTAGATGATTAAAAACATTTTTCATTAACTAATTAATTCAAGCAATTAATTTTAGGAAAATGTGTTTCAAATCATTCATTTTTTATGAAACGAACGAACGAAGCCTTATCAATACACTTGTGGATTATTATCACCAAGTCTGCAACCATTACCCACCTTCACCTCTGTTGCTGCTTCCATCGCCACCATAAAGACCCTGCCTCAGCGCCTCTCTCCCTCTCCCTCTCTCTCTCATGAGCATCGGCCGGGAACGAGATAGGGTGAGCAAGTCCTTGTGTGGAAAATAATTTGATAAAGTTTCAAATTATTTATTAGAAGCATACACTCGTTAGAATTTTGATAAAAACTGTCAATTATGATATCTCATATTTATTCACATTCTAAAAAATTGTTAAAAGTACCACTATGTTATGAGCTCGACAATATTTATTATATTTATTTATTGGTATTTTTAACTTAATAACATATTTATTTTAAATTTCTGCTTTAATATTAAATTAAGAAGATAATTGCCTAGGTGAGGGGGGTAATGGAAGTTGAGGGTTGGACATTGAGTCATAAAGAGGATGTGTACTGGCTACATAAGGAGTGTAACCAAGATTCTACACATCTTATATCTATCATCATTTGTGGAGGATACGAGATGTGTAAAAAATTATCCGTATAAATAAGATTAATCCTATAGCAGAAGAATTCTACTTTTTGTCCTTGTACTTTCATACTTTTTTTTTTTCTAATTACGACATCGTATTTTGAAGTATTCTAATCAAGTTATTCTTCTTGCACATGTTGCCTATTTTAATCCCTCCAGCGTTAAATCCGACCAATTCAAACTGGCAAGGTCATTGGATGATGCCGGAGGGTGACATGGATGATATTTTTCCAAGTCAAACCAAAGGGCATGTAAAAGAGAGATTATGAGTGGAAGAAGAACATTCTTTTTCCTTTATCATTTCTTTTTCCAAGGCGGTTCACGATAGTAAAATGTTATTTGCGTCACACTCAGGCTCTATTGACAACTCCATCGACTGGATTTGACAAAATGTAGTGTTGGAGGAAATTTATTAAATGATTTGTATAAGTGGAAAGACTTGATTAAAAAAGATAAAATACAGGGACTTGATTAAAAAAATTTGAAATCACAAGGATAGGTAAATTTTTTTGTTATAAATCGTAATGCCGTCGGTTGTTGAGTTTTAAAAAGTCAAAAGAAAGAAGAACCCTACATCATCCCTTTGTATTTGCACCGTTTGAACCTTTTACTTGTCCATTTCCGGATCATGAATTTTACTTCAAGGCAACGTGCCAGACACAAAAAGCCACTTACTACCGGTTAGAGGCTTCAGGTACATTCACAAGCCGTTAACTTAAACATATCATTTAGTTAAACTCTTGAATATTTTGAGATATTTTTGTATTCATTTGGTCGTTCGGTTGTAATATATGGCCTTTAAAAACAAGAAAAGAAAATAAAAGAAAAGAAAAAGAAAGGGTTGAAAAGTCAAAAAGGGAAGCTAAAGGAAAGTGGAGGAAGCTTCGGCTGAGTTTAAAAAGTTAGAGAGAGGGAGAGAAAGAGAAGAGTATCGGCAGAAACAGGGGAAACGCGAAACAGGGGAGAAGAGAGAAAGAAGAGAAAGGAAAAAGGGAAAAAGGGAAAAATTTCGGCGCGCTCGTGGTCCGGACGCCTCATCAAGCCGACTCAAGTGTGTTTTGCAACGCCGGTAAGGAATCGAAGCTTTTAATCACTTACTTCAAGCAATCGCCGCAATTAGGGCTCGAAATTCGGATTTCTTGGATATTTGTGTGGCGAAGCCTGATTTTTGAGTCGTTGAGCTGTATATTTTTATAGAAATGGTACTTTGGGACGTTGTGAAGCTATAGCATCTTACGGATCGTGATTTGAGCTTGCGGTTTGTCCGGAATGGAATTTTGAAGTTGGGGACGCATTCGGGTACTGTAGCGAACAGTATCTTCGAGCTTTTTTTTTGTTGTTTTCGGTACTGTTTTGGGGTGGCTGAGTTGGGGTTGTTGTTGTACGTTAAAAGAGCTTTCTAAAGACTGTAAGATGGCTTGAAACGGAAATTTGTGGAGGGAGTTATGGCGTGACGAAGTTGGCGCATGGACCGCGCCTAGCTGAAAATAATGGGTTTCCGCTAAATTGTGAGCTTTCGTGGCACATAGGTGTCGTTTATCGACTAATAGGCCTAATATAGGCGAGTCGTTGTAAGAATATCCCTTTTTACTCTGCCTTTTGATATTGTTTTTCCGTTAATTGTTAGGGATCCAAGTGCGTGGTCCGAGTGAGCATCGTAATTGATTTTTGACTTTTTCCAGGTGAGTGACACTATTTCTTCTTTGTATTTTAAACTCATATTTTGAGAAACGTGGTGGATTATATAATCCATGAGTTGATAAAAAAGCATATTTTGTTGCATAAAACAGGATCGAGCTATTACTGCCATTTTTGTTGTTTGAAAGGAGTTATATTTCGATTTCGATTGGAATGGTTGTTTGAAAATAATTTGTGAAATTCTTTATGAAAGAATCGAAGAATGCTTTGATATTTATTTATCAAATTTTGAGTTGTGACATGACTTCCTTTCGATGTTGGATTACTTGGATATTGTGATTGGTGGTTGATGCTCAATGTCTCTATGGACCCGAGGGGTGTGGGTATGCGCATACTTAGTCTAGGATATCCTTGTGGGCCGAGCCACCGGCTAATAATAGGTGGAGACCTTGCCAAGGGGGAATCTTGGTCGTCTTGTCACGGGCGTTACGCGTGACCATGGTTAGACATTTGAGCATGAATTGGTCAATGGAGTGGACCATTGACGTGTGATTTGAGTTTGGTCGATGGAATGGACCATCGATGTGATTTGATGAGATTAATCAATGGAATAGACCATTGATGCATGTTTTACGAGATTGGTGATGGACTCGACCATTGGTACTTTTGGTATTTGAGTTATGATTTGGTATTATGATAAAGTGAGTTATGTTTGTGTTTTAAAATGTGCATAGTGATTTCTCGATCCGCTTAGAAGAAATGTGTTACTCATGAGCCGTGGTAGCTCACTCCTCTCATCTACTTGTTTTTCGGGTTCTTGCCGTAGTCGTGAATAGGCGTGAGCGTTCGTTCGGGGAGGACTTTTTGGTGGAAATTTTTGGGTATGACTTGTGCATAGTTGATAAGTTTATAAGTTAGTCTTTGTAGTAGGTGTATGTTTTGGTTTGGTGGATTGTAGAGAAACTCTGATATTGTAACCAAATACCCTTTTTGTCATGTATATATATATGGATGTATATATGTTGATATCGGGTTGAATTTTGGTTATGTTGAGGCTGCGTCCTTTGTTGAAAGGACGGCCGTGTCATGCCCTTGTTCTAGTTGATTGGGGTGTGACATCGGTTCTTCAGGATTAATTATGGAATCATTGTGCTATGATGTTCAGTTTTTATGTCAATTTTGTTTTCTTGCACCATGAACTGTAATTGCTTCATCCACTCACTTATAACTGTTTTTCAATCGTGGATTAAACTTGAATCCATAAGAAACAATCGCGAAAAAGGAATTTTCTTAGACTTTCAACTATCTTGGATGATGGCTCACGTTGCTCTATGTGTCTCTCGCAAGTTTTCACACATATTAAACGAACTCATTGTGCACACAAGACAAGACTTAACGACATCATGTTTATATGCAAAAATACCATGAGCCCGTCTGTGACGTCAACATGGACTTCATTTTCAATGAGGAAAAGAAGTCTTATGAGAAATTAATTATCCTTTTTAGCACCACCCACAATCCTATTGGCAAGGGTCCAATTTGGAATTTCCTAATATGGCCCGAGTTTCCTTACAATTTATTATGGCTTGCATTTCAAATCAATCGGGATTAACTTTGAGCCATAATCAACAAATCTCCGCCTTGGCAAGAAATCCAACGCCATCCCCATTGATTGCCATCTCTCACAAGCTCCTTTGGGCTGTTCACCCTCTACAGACGCTCGCGTAATCTGAATAGTACTGTCGCTCAACAAGATATGATTCGTTAACTTGTGTACCATATCATCTACCTTGCTCACTTTTTCAATAGATGTGGTTTTGTGTGACACAATATTACGAATAGAGTGGTGTCCGACATCAATGTTTTTGTTCCCGTCATGATACATTTTATTACAATCAAATTCATTGCACCTTTTTTTTTTTTTTTGTGACTGAGGATCTGCTTCATTGCTCTGTAAGGCTTACGTCCGAGTATTCACGATTATACTTCGAGGAGGAGTAGCACATGAACTCACCACCAAGTGGCCCCCCACTAAAGGACGAAACCAAACTGGGAAGAGTCAAACTCTCAACCTCCAGCATTGGCGGGAGGGAACGCCTTCACCAACTCAGCCATGCGCCGGTGGGTAAATTCATTGCACTTTGATTGTCGCAATATCCAACAATCTTCTTTTGTTGCAATCCCAGATCACTGTCTAAACATTTGAGCCAAAATACCTTCCTTGGTTGTCCCATATACTTTGCTTGACTCCTTGACAAAGCAATTGCCGATTGTAATTTCACTTTTCACTGATTGCACAACTTGCGAAACTGGACACATAACTTGTTAAGGACCTCCGTCCATCCATGTCATCGACAATATCCAAATCCTCATAACCAATTATACCTCAGGGAGCCCGTCTCTTCACCGCCATCTACTGTCCCTCTCAAATTCATTGGAATCCATTTTCCAGTGTTTCTTTCCAAGATTACTCGTAAGCCTGCTCATAACACACAACATGCAAATACATAACTTAATGCACACCATATCATACATAATACCATTAACAACGCTAGCATAGGGAACATGAGACATATACTCTCACTCTCTGACAGTGGTCCAATGACAACTAAAAGCTTTAAGGGTGTAACTTATAAGTTACTCACTGTTTGGCCTTATGCATGCTAAACCATCTTAGCACTTTACATATGTAATCACCCTGCGATAGCTTAAGCGTCCTTGCAGACCTATTCCTCTAAATCTCCATATTGAGCAATTTTTTGCTACATCTAAATCTCTCATCATGAACTCACCACTCAATTATTGTTGCAGCTCATCAATGTTATGCATTTTCTTGGTTTCTATCAACATATCATCATCATACAACTAATAACAGTAGCTAACGTCCACTAACCTTCTATAGCGCTCCTTCTATGCTACTGACAGGTAATAAATGAGTCAAACCATTTGTATAACTACCAAGGATATTGCTTAAGGCCATAGAGAGATCATTTAAGCTACCACAACTTGTCTTCTTGGGCCTGAAAGTGACAACCTTCCGGTTGTTGCATGTATCTTGTGTAGAAAAGTGACCTAACATCTACATGCTCTCCGCTACAAGGCATGCCTCATACTGAGACGCCTCTGAACCAAGATTGCCATGCTGCTTCTTGAAGGCCACTTGCATCCCACCATCTTCTACCCCTTTGGAGGTACTATCAACTGTGATGTCTGATTTAGTTGAAGAGACTTTTATCTTCTCTCTACACCTTATACCGCCTCTTGATATGAGAGCGAATCCAGTGTCTCCTCTGCAATAGATAAGGATAAACTACACTTTAGAAGTAACTCAAACGATAAAACTGCACATGTGTGGTTCCTCTAATCTCTCTATTCTCTATCTGTCGCTATAGACTACACCGTCTTTGTGAGCTCCACCTCACCATCAATACTATCCTTTGTTGTGGGTTGACTCGTGTCCTCATTGGCACTTTGCTCGGGACCTCAATCCCCATTACTTATGTGTGTTATCCACTGGGCTTCACCGGAGCGATTGCCCATTGGAAAGTTGAATGAACGAATATAGGACCGCACAACACCAACACAAGTGGTGGACCGTCACATGAATAGAACACCATCATGCCAGAAAGGATATCTGAAAAGAACTAGATACAGGTCTAAATGTCCGAACAAGACTTTGCCAATGCCTATACTATATGTTTCTGGAAGAATATATCTATTGATCAATCGAGTCAAATGATCAAAATAAATGAAATTTGGTCAACCGTACATGAACCTACATAGTTACATAACGTGAACAACTCATGAAAGTCAAGGGCAACTTGCGGTTTTAATCCTTTGAGCGTCGATTGCGGTATGCACCGCTTTCCAGATTGTGAGCCAAGTCAAATACGCAATTAGGTACTGCGCAACATCAATTGAATAACCAATTTCCTTCGTGTTCAGGTTTGACCTTGAGGCTTGAGCTCATTTAACTCTTAAATTGATAGCTACAAAATCATTGACTTCTTCCTATCGACTAGGCAAAGTCAACCTTTGCCTTTTCGAATGTTCCGCTGACAATGCAGTCTTCGAAATTATATGCGCAAAATTAACCCAGCTATAACACGAATGGCCCGTAACGGTGTTTGAAAGTACTTCAAGCAATTCACTAATTCCATTTAGTTTGACTCAATTACACAAATGAAACAGTAATTCGTTACA
Source organism: Eucalyptus curtisii (assembly GCA_017140595.1). Classification (NCBI taxonomy): domain Eukaryota; kingdom Viridiplantae; phylum Streptophyta; class Magnoliopsida; order Myrtales; family Myrtaceae; genus Eucalyptus; species Eucalyptus curtisii. Next base: position 38,782,015 of record CM029496.1, on the reverse strand, counting down.
TTAGCGTTGAGTTCAATTACACATGTGATAAGTGAATTGTGTGGGATGAGTATGATGCCAACAACTCAGCTCCAGACATAATGGACAGATCAGTTTGGACCAAATAATGGAGCTGGTCAAGAAAGGCAGCCCTCTAGATATATTCCCAAATTCATAATTTAATGCTCTTTTACCAATAAGGCCGGCGATTCTCAACTAAAACAAAAACCACCACTCACTAGCATGTCCTCCATTTCCTTATCCTCTCTAGAATATGGTTCCAAAAGCACGCAACTTGTGGACAAAATCAATCATTTCTGCGGTCCCAAGAATTTTCTTTTCAGTAACCTGATCTGGATGATGCCTAAGAGACATCTGTTTTGTACATATACATAGGCTCCAACCCTTTTGATTGCACACATGCCTTAGACATTTGGAACCCTTTTCCTGCAAAGCATGGCAAATTTCAGCTTCTTGAATTTGCTCTTCATAGTTCTTTTCTCAACGGCAGCCGTGGAAGTCGCTGTCGCGGCTTCGGCTCCGGCAGCAGCTGTTAAAGGCGCTTATTATCCTTCGTGGTTCTCGAGTTCTTTCCCTCCGTCATCCATTGAGACATCGCTCTTCACTCACATTTTCTACGCTTTCCTCTCCCCAAGCAATTCGACTTACAAGTTCGAAGTCTCAGACTCGACGGCCCCGCTGCTCTCGAACTTCACTGCCTCCCTCCGCCGGAAGAACCCTCCCGTGAAGACCCTTATATCCATCGGCGGCGCGAGTGATGGCCCTACTCTGTTTGCCACCATTACATCGAGTGCTTCGACGCGGAAGCTCTTCATAGACTCCTCCATTGAGGTCGCGAGGAAGTACAGTTTCGATGGGCTCGATCTCGATTGGGAAATGCCCGAGAACCCGAAACAGATGGAGGACTTGGGCTTGTTGTTCCAAGAGTGGCGGAGCGCCATAAAGAGGGAGGCCAAGGCCACGGCTCGGCCTCCGCTGCTTCTCACGGCGGCTGTGTACTTCGCCGTTGACTTCTTCCTCTCGGGAACGTATCGCATGTATCCCGTGGCTTCGATCAATCAGAACTTGGACTTTATCAACGCCATGTGCTACGACTATCACGGCTCGTGGGACACTTCGGCCACGGGGGCCCAAGCCGCATTCTTCGATCCAAATAGCAACATAAGCTCAAGCTATGGCCTCAGGTCATGGATTAAGGCCGGGTTGCAGAGAAAGAAGTTGGTCATGGGCTTGCCACTTTACGGAAGGACTTGGAAGCTCAAGGATCCGAACGTTCACGGCATCGGTGCGCCGGCTGTCGGGCTCGGCCCGGGAGACGTTGGCGTGCTCACCTATTCCCAAGTGGAGACGTTCAACAAGGAGAACAATGCCACCGTGAAGTACGATGCGACCACCGTGTCGACCTACTCTTTCCAAGGGACGTCGTGGGTGGGGTACGACGGTGTTGTCTCGACGGCCACTAAGGTTCGGCTCGCTCAGGCCCTTGGGCTAAGAGGGTACTTCTTTTGGGCTCTCAGTTATGACGAAGAATGGAAGATATCGACCAAAGGTAATTTACTCGCTCCAAGTAGTTGACTACATTTGAAAGTTTATTAGTGGAAACGCTCTACAAGAATATGATAAGCTCATTCGATTTGTATTTTGCAGCTTCCAGGGCTTGGATCTATGGAAAATGAATTGGAAATTGAAAGACAATGTGGGGGCCTCACTGGAGCTTGGGACATTTTAATGTCTACTGGGAGCTCAACATAGGACAGAACCTCCCATCATAATGCATTTAGAATCATTAGTTTAAGTTTTAGGTAATGTTGATTATGTCTATTGAAATAACGGAATGGATAGAGGATGAAATAAATTGATCTTCTGAAGATTATTCTGTATAGTCATTATGACTACGTGAATGCACTTGTAAGGATGACTATCATTCTGATCTTAAGACATCTCTGTAAAATAAAACTATTTATCGAGGAGTAGAACATGTATGTTAAATGGCATGGTAACTCTCATGATGGTCAATTAAAAGTTCCACGTTTCAACTTGAGATGTCCAGGCCAGCCTATCCTGTTGTTTAGTAAGCAAATTTCAGCCAAAAATATTAATACATGGCATTTCTCGGTATTCCGTATTCATATCCTGTAAATAAGAAAGTACAGGCTTCAGGATGAAGCTTATCAATATCGATCCCCGTCCACGTACCCAGCCCATAGACATTGTAGTCTGTCAATTGCCACTTCCCCCTGTAGTTGAAGCTGCAAAATATGAAACATGATACAAGTCAATCGACTTCCCAACAATATAAAATGGCAAGGCACGTAACTATGCTCTACATGATAAGAAGGAGGCTATCCGATTGCTTTATTTGAGTCGTCTGGCAGCATTAATCTCAGTCCCGCAAAGTAAATTTAATGCACTATACTAATTACCTGTCCGAGAAAGAGTCCAATCCCGGTCATCATACCCAACTGCCCACAAAAGGTAGCCTCCAAGACCCTGCTCCTTAGCGAACTTGACCTTGTTCTCTATTGAGGTCGGGCCATCATATCCAATCCTGCTCGTTCCAGCATAGAAATAGGTGGACATGGTCTCAGGATCATACACCACGGTGGATATCCCACGTCGATATCCCATTGCTTGTGCTTACGTTGCTTGCCTTGTCGTAGAGCAGCGCATGCTCGGCCATGGCCGTCCTGTCCCAGGTCCCATGGTAGCCGAAGCATGTCACATTCAGAAGTCCGAGTAATCCCTCATCGCTTCACCTGGGTAAGACATTGTCGGGTCATTGGATAGGAAGAATTCCGCGGAGAAGTACACGGCAGCCATCAGGAGGAGCTTTTGCCCGCCCGAAGCTATGTGCTCCTTCTCTAGGGAGATTTGCAGCTCCTCCAAGAGGTGGGATAGGTTCGACATGTTTTGTGGGCTGGTGGGGAATTCCCAATCGGAATCGATGCCGTCGATATTGTAGTCCCGAGCCACACCAATGACGGACCTAGGGAAGGCCCCCCTGTAATTCTTGGAATTCACGGTTAAGGCGGCAAATATGCTCAAGTTTGAAGCAATACCACCGACCGACAGGTGGGCCTTTACCGGGGGGTTATTGGCGTGAAGAGCGGCGATGAAGTTCCTCGTCCATTTCTTGTCCACGTCTGTGATTACAACTTCGTAACTCGACAGGTCGAGCTGGACAAAAGCGTAGAAAATGAGTGAAGTAGGAAGTTTGAATCGCCGAGGGCGGAAAATCCTCCGCTCTAATACCCACCTTTGATTCCTTGGGAAGGAGGCAGAAAAGGAGGTGCATTGGTGATGGAGAGGGGGCATCCGGTGGCTCTGGTCTAGGCAAAATTGGCACAAAAACTGAAGAAAGCTTTGAGGCTTGCCAGCTGCTAAAGCGCTAGGAAAGGCAAAAAGAGGTCCTCATTATCATTCCACTTTTCGTGGAAAATTGTTGGTCTACAAGTCAAGGGTCGACCTAACCGAAATTCCAATGGCTTGAAGAATCCGTCCGTGGAGAAAGCACTACTTTCTCAGCAGGGCGCAATCATGATTTTCTTGGTTAGATGTGAAGATTGCATTTCATGATTCATGTGTGTAACTTGCTAGTAATTTATTATCTGCATGGTGCTTTAAGACTTGAGAGGGACATGGACAAACAGTTTTTAGGGGATCATGGACTTTATGGGCTGGTTGATCGGGCCTACAAAGCCCTGAGCTACAAAAGATAAGCCCACGAAGCAGATGGACAAATTATTGTCTGTTTGGGCTCTGGTTGCGAATAATAATTGATTTCATAAACATTTTACTAAAAATGAGATGAGAAAATGAAATGTTTTCCCTTTTTCGCCCCCATGTCGCCACGCGGGAGGGGCGTGGGGACGTCAAAATATTTTGGACATAAAATGTTGTATATGACGAAAACATTTTCTATTGATTAATTATTTCAAGAGATTAATTTTATGAAAATATTTTCCAAATTATTCGTTTTCCATGAAACAAATAAAACCTTATCTATATGCTTTGCATTAATATTACCTATAGAGGTGTCAAATGGGTGGGTTGGGTCATTAATGGGTCGACCCAAATTGACCCATTAACCCATTTATGACCCATTTAAGTCTAATGTAAATTTTTCGACCTATACCCGACCCAACCCATACCCGACCCGACCCATATTAATAAAATATTCCTTATTTAACCAAATTTAGGAAAAAATATTCGTATTTTTTTTTAAAGATTATATTACTAAAAAAATTCCAAGCAATACAAATCCAATCAATAATTTTTCAAAAAAAAATATATTTTTTCTTTTTCTTTCTTTTCCTTTTTTTCTTCTCGCATCTAGAGAGGTTTGCCGGCCAACCTATTTAAAACCCATTAAATCGCTAAGCATCCACCGACCAAAAAAAAAAAAAAATGCTAAGCAACCCATTTATGACCCATGCTCATCGATTCTACTCTTCAAGACCTTTCACCTCTTAAGTAAGGTTGGCGCAAGAGTTGTCACTTTATTATTTACATCTTAGGAGGAACATGAAAAAATGTAGAGTTTGCACACCGCCTGCACAAATTCTCGGTGATTGCATCCTGGCTGAAAAGCTCATCTGCCTGCACAAATTCAGCATTCCAAAGTGCAGCTGGATCCTTCGGAATGCAAGTTTGCACACTATAGACTTGAACTGAGCATTCATGGTCAAATTCTTCCCTGGCTTCTATATACGCATCAAGCAAAGTAAATATCCCTTATGGACTAAATAAAAATAATAATTAATCAAGCCGAGAAATTTCTAGGAATATACATTTAATGATGATTGAATTTAAGGCTAAAGTAGAATGCTCATAAAGAAAATGAGGGAGCCAAGTACCTCCTAATATTGTTGCAAGAGGCATTGATATAAAAAATATGGAACCCTGCAATGACTGAGAAAAGGGAAAGCATCAACTTTGATTATAAGTTGTAGCACCACAAAGTATACCAAGAATACATCATTATGAAGACAAGTGTATGAAATCATATGAGCAAACAAAAAGAATGAGATGAAAAAAAGTACCTAATGCAAATAGTCTTGAAAGTCAATGATGAGAGACTCTTCATCCAAATCTTCCTCAGGCGGAACTCCAAATAACCAATTTCTAGTGCACAACTCAGCCTCTACGCTTTCAGGGGAAAGGGAACAAGCTCCCCCACAAACTCGTAATGCTTCTGCTGTAACTTTGTAATATCTCTCGCCAACAATAGATAAAACAGGGGAGGATAGCGCCTAAAACATCATAATAAAAACAGAGAAAGTAAACACCCTGCAGCTGATTTCGTATAAATCCAACTCTTGAGGAAGCAGGTAGCATAAACAGTTTATAGACACAGCAAAGGTAGGAATTATACCATCGAACAAAAGATAACAGAAAACCGCCGAACAGTTACAAACTTTCCAATATAGAACCTAATTCACCAGCCCGAAACGGAATGACCCACATAAACAAATCATTCCGGAAGGCAAGAAGAGAGGACCTCTGACTCAGCACAGCATAGATGAACTAACTCTGGTGCAGAATGGTGGAAAGCAGATGGCTTTAAAACAAGTATTGGGTTGGGAGCCTAGACGACCACACTATGTCAAAAGGGCACTTAGAAACACACCCAAAGGACAGCCCCACGTTCTTGGACTCATTCTTAAATTCCGCCCATGTTCTCGGAACCAACATAAAAAACGGCCAAGCGAAGCTTTCATGCCGCAACTCCATCGACAAAAGAAACGATCTCGCCCTACAATGGTCACCCCATCTTCTTCCCAAGGGAACAGAAAGAACAAAGTCCAAACCACCGATGAATCACACTGTGCTCTCCAGCTTAACATAGACAAGACGGAGAAAGCAAGACAACAAGCAAGAGAACCAACCCAGATAGCAAACCGCCCGAAAACGAAAGGACAACTCGCCAAAACCCTAGAAACAAGATCCGTTTCATCTACCTACATGCTCAATAATGCAACCATGGGTGAATAAAAAGACAGACCCAAAAGGCAAAACTACAAGCGTAAGCGTAAAAAGACAGACCCAAAAGGCAGATCCGCAGATCCGCCCAACCAAAGCACAATCGCTTTCTGTGGACGGTGAAGACGGCGGCGGCGGCGGCGGCTGACGGCGGAAGGAGAAGGAGGAGAAGAAACGTAGAAGTCAAAATGCTCGGAAAAAGACAGAGGAAGTCGCCGGCGAGCTCTCGGCCTCTCGAGTCCCGACTTGCACTACGTCGTACGATGGAGGGTAAGCGAGAAAATGAAGACGTCGAAGAGGGAGAGTATGGGTTTGAGAGTAGACCCATTTAAGATCCATTTATCTCAGCTTTTTTACTTTTAAAACACATTATAGGTGCAAGCTTGATCCATTAACGACCCATTTAGCTATAAATGGGTCAATGATCCATTTTGACACATCTACTAATTATGCAACCACCGCCCACCTCCACCTCCGTTGCCACTGCCCTCGCCACCATAAAGACACGGTCCCCCTCTCTCTATCATTAATATTACCAAGTCTGCAACCATCGCTCACCTCCACCTCCGTTGCCGCTACCATCGCCACCATAAAGACATGACCTCTCTCTCTCTCGTGAAATCTCAACATCGTTGTCGGGAACTCAATGAGGCCTGGTCATTGGATGATGCCCAAGGGTGACATGGATAATGTTTTTAGGTCAAAACCCAAGTGCGTGAGAGAGAGAGAGAGAGAGAGAGAGAGAGAGAGAGATTATTCCAAGTGCATATGAGTGGAAGAAGAACATTCTTTTTCTTTTAGCTTTTCCCTTTCCATGATAGTGCTCATGACAGCTAAATGTAATTCCCATTACCCTCAAGTGTTGCCGACAGCCATGCTCGCGGGATTTGACAAAATGTAGTGTCCGAGGAAATCGATTAAATGATTTGTACGAGTAGAAGAACTTGACTAAAAGAAAATAAAAGTACAAGGACTTGATTGAAAAAAAGAAAGAAGAACACTACATCATCCCTTTGTATTTGCACTATTTGAACCTTTCGCTTGTCCATTTTCAGATCATGAATTTTACTCCAAGGCAAGGTGCCAGACACAAAAAGCCACTTACTACTGGCTAGAGGCTTAGGTACATTCACAAGCCGTTAACTTAAACATATTATTTAGCTAAACTCTTGAATATTTTTTAATATCTTTGTATCGGGAGAATTACTAAAAAAAGTCCTAAACCTATTGCAATTGTGCCAATTCCGTCCTATTTTTTTTTTTTTTTGCCAATTTAATCCTAAACCTTTTACAATTGTGCAAATTCAGTCCATTCGGCCAAAATTGGCCTGCCGGCGCTTACGTGGACGCTAGCCGGCCAGAGAATGATTTTTTAATTTTTTTTAATATTTTTTTTTTCGAATTTTTTTTTTCCACCACCTTCTTCCTCTGGCCGGCAAGGTCAGCCTCGTCGGCCACTGGCGAGGCTCGCCCCCACCGGCCACTGGCGAAGGCGAGCCTCGCCATGGCTAGGCGAGGCCACCGTCACTCGCCAAGGCGAGGCTCGGCCTCGCCCGGCCATGGCGAGGTCGAGCCTCACCAGATCCGGCAACGGCGGCCTCGCCGTCGGGGAGAGGCTCGCCTTCGCTAGTGGCCGACGAGGGCGAGCCTCGCGCAGCGACGGTGAGGCCGCCGTCGCCCGGCCAAGGTGAGGCTCGGCCTCGCCCGGCCATGGTGAGATCGAACCTCGCTAGATCCGACGACGGCGGCCTCGCCGGTCACCGGCAAGGTCCCTCGCCTTGGCCGGGCGACGACGGCCTCGGCGTTGCCGTGCGAGGCTCGCCCGTTAGCCACCGGGCGAAGGTGAGCCTCGCCCGGCGACGGCGAGGCCGCCGTCACCGGATCTCGGTGAGGCTTGACCTCGCCATGGCCGGGCGAGGCCGAGCCTCGCCTTGGCTAGGCGACGCGGCCCGCCTCGCCGTCGTTTGGCGAGGCTCGCCGCCGGTGATCGGCGAGGCCGACCTCGCCGGCCCTCCCCTCGGCCGGCGGCGGCTAGAGGGAGAAGAAGGTGGAAAAAAAAATTCAAAAATAAAAAAAAATTTGAAAAAAAAATAAAAAAAATATTAAAAAATCATTCATCGGCCGGCCGGCGTCCACGTTAGCGCCGACTGACTAATTTTGGCCAGATGGACTGAATTGGCACAATTGTAAAATGTTTAGGACTAAATTGGCCAAAAAAAAAAAGTTTAGGACTGAATTGGCACAATTGCAATATGTTTATGACTTTTTTTGGTAATTCTCCCTTTTTGTATCCATCTGGTCGCTTAGTTCTTCAAGATTAATAGTGGAATCTAGTGCTATCATGTTTAGTTTTGTTGGGAATGTAGGATTCCCAAAATCGGATTCGATACTAAATCGAACCCCTAAAACGAATGCGGAAGACAAGCCCGGGAAATTCACATGTATCACCGATCGTAAAGCACACCACGGAATCGAGCGTACCTTGTTAGCCACAGATTAAACACCGACGCCGATAAGAGGAAGAGAATTTGGCCCTGTTCGATCCGATGACGCCAATTCGCCTTGAAGGGAAGAAAACGTCGCCTTTAGCGTTTTGCTTTTCTTTTTGGAGGGAGAGAGGGAGAGGAAACGTACGCACAAATGCCAAAAGGTGTGTTCCTCCCTCTCTTTCCTCCCTTATATACGTTCCTTCAACAAAAAGGAACGTACCCCTTCATCCATGGGCCCTAATCTTGTGGGCCGGGCTTTTAGGCCCAACATGCACGGACGGGCCTTAAGCCCATCACATAAAACCATCATCTCCCACTCGCACATGGTGGGCTGAACAGATTCTCTTTACCTCTCTTCAACATTCATGCGGTGAATAATCCGTGCGACCAGCATACTTTGAGAACTCGTTGCTATACATCTGTTAGGAATATATAACAGCTCATAATGGGCATCACACTCGAGTAGATTTAGTATGCGTTCCCTAGATCGATCGATCACATTTATATCTCTCTTGATCTCTTTTAAACAATGATATATATATTGTATTCACAATTATGATTATCCCAAAGACAGTCATAATTTGTTAACCAAAGTGAATACAAAACTACAATGTGATTCTTCAAATTCGATCTTCCTCTTTCCTTCAAACTCTCAATTTCAGTTTAGCTTGCTTTTCTAGAAATGTCCCATTAGATCGAATCAAACTCATGACCATTGGCAACATCCTAAGATAGCAAACACTAAATAGAAATCTTGAGAATAAGTAAGAGTCATGAGGGCACTAAAATTGAGGAACTCTTTTCCTCAAGAGTCTCACACGGCATAAAAGTTGAGATCAAACTTTTGCCACTCTTATTGGTCGTCTTATGCATACGTAGTATGAAATACGTATTACAAAGTATTAACTCCTTTCCCATGGAGCGTATGTCTACACCTTTCAATACCGTACGGATGATAGTTCGACATACCCAATGTCTAACTTGAGTTCACGTATCTACTCATTCACAAAATTCATCGAACTCACATCCGGCATCATAGATGATAAAGTAAAATATGTGGGGTATTTTACTTTCGGACATAGTAAGTATTATGTCCTCATCTTAACACCCGATTAAGGCGGTATACGTATTTTAAGCTTGAGCTCTCAATTATCACCTAGATAATAAGCTTAAAAACAATCTCATCTCTATTTATCACACAAGTAAATAGAGGCGATTACCCGTGTGAGTGGGCTAATCTTATATCTCGTCCGACATACTTTCTTAACTTAAAGCAATGCACTGAGCATTAAGATGCATAAAGATCAAACAAAGATTCATAGGCATTAATGATGAAAACACAAATTCATCAAATGTGAACACTTAGGGAAATTACAATATTCAGTACACCAGCCTCTACGCAATCCTAGAGATTTCATATGGCCACAAAACACATCTCTAGGTATTGGCTTTGTCATATGATCTGCTACCATTCTATGCGTAGTATGTACTCTAAGTTCACATCTTTTCGTGCAACCATATCCTTGACAAAATTATACTTGGTATCTATAGGTTTGGTCTTGCCATGATATTTTGGATCTTTGGTGTACACTTTTGCTGCTTGGCTATTACAGTTAACCAACAATGAATCTGCAGCACTTCTAATAACACCTAAATGATCCAAAAAAATCTCTTAAGCCAAATACCTTCTTATACCTGCTGCTGATAATGCCACGAACTCAACTTCCATCGTGGACAAGGCTATACATGTTTGTTTCTTACTTGCTCCAACATATGGCGCCATTATTATTCGGTAAGAAAACAAACCCAGAGGTAGATTTTCTTTCATCTAAATCTCCTCCTCAATCAGCATCAGAATAGCCTTTGAGTTGCAGATTCTTTCCTTAATAACTCAGCATATAATCAGTAGTCCCCTTTAGATACCTCGGTATTCTCTTAACGGCTTTCCAATGTGCTTGACCTGGATTGGATTGGTATCTTCTCACCATTCCAACTGCAAAACATATGTCAGGTCTTGTACACATCATAGCGTACATCAAGCTTCCAACAGCACTAGCATAAGGAACATGTTTCATTTGTTCCTTCTTTTGTGGAGTCCTTGGACACAGTCTATGGCTCAATCCTTCACCTTTTGCAATAGGAGTGTCTATGGGTTTACAATCTTGCATACGAAATCGTTCAAGAACCTTGTTTATATATGTTTCTTGCGGAAGAGACAACGATCTCTTCGAACGATCTCTTGAAATCTTAACTCCAAGAATGTATGCAGCCTCACCCATATCCTTCATCTTAAAGTTGGAAGATAACCAACTCTTGACAGTATTAACAAGCTCCATATTGCTTCCGGCAATTAGTATATCATCAACATATAATGATATGATCACAAATTGATCCTTGGATCTTTTGATATATACACAATGATTCTCATCTATCATTGTAAAGTCATATGCCATTATGGCATTATGAAAACGTATATACCATTATCTTTGACGATTGCTTAAGGCCATATATCGACCTCAAAAGTTGACATACCTTTTCTTCTTGGCCTTTCACTATGAAACCAGTAGGTTGTTCCATATATATTTCTTCCTCTAATTCTCCATTGAGGAAAGCAGTCTTTACATCCATTTGATGTAACTCAAGATCCATACTAACCACTATTGCCAGAATAATGCGAATCGAGGCAAATCTTTCTACAGGAGAAAATGTTTCCTCATAATCAATTCCTTCATGTTGATTATACTCCTTCGCTACAAAGGCGAGCCTTATGCCTTTATATCGAGCCATCAGCCTTTCGCTTTATTTTGAGAACCCACTTGTTCCCAATAGCTTTGCGTCCTTTTGGAAGATCAACCAGTTCCTAAACTTGGTTTGACTTCATTGACTCCATTTCCTCTTCCATTGCATGAATCCATTTTTCCTTACTAGGGTAATTCGAGCCTCATTAATATTTCTTGGCTCATCCTCATCTTGCGGAGCAATCATAAAAGTTTCCCCTTCAATGTCAAAACGTCGACGGGGAATACTTTGGCGACTTGTTCGCCGTATTGGAGATTGTATACTTTGCACATCATTCCCCATTATGCTCCCACTTGGATTAGATAATGATGACGTCGTCTCATCATGTGGTTGCAATTGAGAATGAGTTGAATTCAATTCATCACTTCTCATATTACTCCCACTTGGACGAACTCCACTAATATCATTATCTTGATCCAAGATTACAAATAGGGAGTAATCTGCCCCTATTTCGCCCTTCTTAGGAAATTCATCCTCTAAGAATGTGACATCCCGTGATTCAAATTCAGTTATACTCCCACTTTCCTGCTCACCTATGAACACATACCATTTCGAGTGTTCGGAGTATCTCATTAAAATACTCTTCTTTCCTTTGGGACCCAATTTCCCAAACTTGTGAGAGGACTCATGAGTATAGGCAGCACAACCCCATGGCTTAAGAAAACTTAAGTCCGGTTTTCTACCTGTCCATAACTCATATGGAGTAGAAGTAACTGATTTGGAAGGCACCCGGTTAAGTATATAGGCAGCAGTTAACAGCGCATCACTCCAAAAAGTGATAGATAAGTTAGCATGCGCCATCATGGACCTAACAATTTCCAGTAGGGTTCTGTTTCTTCTTTCCACAACACCATTTTGTTGAGGAGTATATGGAATAGACAACTGTCTTTCTATTCCTTTTTCATCACATAATTTTCTGAACTCATCAGATAAATATTCTCGACCTCGATCGGATCTTAATACTTTTATTTTCTTGTCTAATTGATTTTCTACCAAGTTCATAAACCTTTTGAAACAACTTAATGCTTTAGATTTATGAGTAATCAAATAAACATATCCGAATCGAGTATAATCATCTATAAAAGTGATGAAATAAACAGCCCCATGCCTTCTTCTCACGTCATTGAACCACGACGTCGAATGGATTAAATGCGAGAGGAAATTAAGCTCTTTTATCTTTTCTAAATGGTTTGCTTGTCATTTTCCCTACTAGGCAATGCTCACATATGGGCAAATCGACTTTTTCAATGTTGCCCAACAAGCCCTCTTTGGCTAATCTATTCATATGTTGTTGGCCAATATGACCAAGTCTAGCATGCCACATAATCACATCATTATCATATTAAGTAGAAGACGTGAAACAAGGGAATAACAAATATTGACATCACCACGGTCGACATTTAGTACAATAAAACCATCCAGAAAGTGACCACAACCATAGTAGTTTGTATCCAAATACAAATCTACACCGCTATTACGGAAGTTCACACTAAAACCAAGCTTAACCAACATCAAAACAGACACTTAAATTTCGACGAATCTCCGGAGCATATAGAATATCATGTAGGAACAGGGTGCGTCCACCACGCATGTTCAATTGGCAGGTGACAATTCCTTTAACTCTCAGCTCTGGAGTTATTTCCTACATAGATCCACTTAGTTCCAGGTTGGTATCGTCGGAATTCCACGAAGGATTCTCTATCCTTCGCTACATGGTCTGTTTCTCCCGAATCTACAGTCCACAAAGGATTGGATTCAGCCAATAATACAGAACTTGACACATAAGCAAAGTTCTCAAATGTACAAGAGGTGTTTACCTTTTCGGCTCACAACAATTGCGAGCATAGTGACCCTTCTTGTCACAATTGTAACACCTCACCCTTGACATTTTCTTCACTTGAGGACGTTTTCCTCTCTTGTGTTGGTTAACTCTTGATTTCTTGCAACAAGGACTTGATCCTTTGCAATCCCACATATTGAACGAATCAATACGCTTGCGCTTAGAGCTCAAAGCCCTTTCGAGCTAGAACTAGCATTGCAAATATCTATTTGCGGCTCAAATGCCGTTAGGCGGTCCCTCGCTAGCTCAAGGTGGCGCACAAGATCCTCAAGATCTTCCATAACATGGTCAAGAGCTTCTAGTGCTTCTTGCTTTTCCAGCACATATTGAATCTTCATATTCAATATTTCACAATTGTTGCCGTTCATATCAGCAATTACGTTCTTAGTTCTTTGAAACCATCGATCTGAACACATCAGACATATATGCACGAATAATTAATGCCTATCATTTATGCATCCACTTTGCACAAACCCATCATATCAATGAATAATTTCAAGTAAGGTTTCAGAATCAAAAGGTCACTATGTTTCCAATCATCCTCCAAAAATCCTAACTCAAAATTATTATTAATATAATTGTCTTATGCAAAATAAATTCTATGAAGTTACAAAAACTTCTATGAACTACCCATAGTCAACAATAACAGAAAGCAAATAATATTTGGCATCCAATAGAATAATAATGCTTTCACATAATACAATTATCCATTACACTAAGCAATATATACATAGGAAAAATATCAACATAGAAAGAGATATTCACACCCAAAAACATCTTAAACTAATTTAAGAAATAAATAGGGAATGTCCCTTCTAATCTATCGTTAAAATATCGAGAAATTTGAAGGCACATTTGCCAACCATGGAAAAAACTTTTGGAGAGTTTTCATGTCGCTTCCAAGGCGCATTCACTCTGCGCCATGTGGAGCTCAATCTAAGGGTTGAAGTTTTGGTTAACTCAATCCTATAGTACTCTCTAACAAAAGCTACCACTAGCCTCCTATAACCCGGGACCACGTTGACCTCCCATAGCCGATCTAACACCGCTTGCCATTCGGGTGAAAGAGTGTTCATCAAAGCCGACACCTTCTCAAAATCCGGCATAAGATAACCATTCCGAGATGATTTCTGTATCATCTGATTGACCCTGACCACATGTGATACTAAATCACCGTTATGCCACCGATAATTAGCTAACTCTTTCATCAGCCTTTTAAGTCTTGCACTTCCCTCGTCCGTTCTCGGGATTGCAGGTATCCGTGCATAACGCATCATAGTTCCTGCAACAAATGCAGAACTAAAAATGGATTACTTATAATCCATAATGTACATAAGGGAAAATACATAATTTTCCATAATTCATGCAACAAATGCAGAATAAATAATGGATTACTTATAACCCATATAGACATAATTGAAAAAGAAACAGATTCTTTTCCCTTTTTTTTTTTTGGGTCAACGGTCAACGGGTCAATGCCGGTCAACGGTTGCCGGTCGTCGGGCTTGCCGGTCGGACCGGGTCGGACGAACCGACCGGCACGTGCCGCGCGCGTGCGCGGGCGACGTCACGCAGACGTCGGCCGGCACGTGCGCCGGCATGCGCCCGGGCCGCCATGCGGGTCGGGTCGGGTCGCCGGCCGGTGACCGGCCGTGAACGGTCGTCGGCGATGACGTCATCGATGATGTCATCCCGGCGGTTACCGTGACGTCACGGTGACGTCAGCACGCGTCGGTTCGCTGACCGGTGCGTGCCGGTTCGCCCGGCCGGCGGGGCGCACGTGCCGGTTCGCCGACCGGCGCGCGTGCGTGACGCACGCGCCGGCCGAGCGGCGCCCGGAGCGCGTGGCGCCCAAGCGCAGCGGCTTCGGCGCGCGTGTGGGCGTGTGCGGTGTCTCTCGGCGGCGGTCGACCCGTCGACGGACTCGTCTCGACGAGCTCTTTCACCCTATGCCATCAAAAATTGATTTCGACTTACGAAAACTCGAAAAAATTGATGAACAGTGCTCGGGTGTCGGGATTTTTCGCCCCGATAGGTTTTGGCCGAATAATTCCGCGAAAAATCAATCAAAAACATGAAAGGGGTCGGGAAAACATGAACAAGTGCTCTGATACCAATGTTGGGAATGTAGGATTCCCAAAATCGGATTCGATACTAAATCGAACCCCTAAAACGAATGCGGAAGACAAGCCCGGGAAATTCACATGTATCACCGATCCTAAAGCACACCACGGAATCGAGCGTACCTTGTTAGCCACAGATTAAACACCGACGCCGATAAGAGGAAGAGAATTTGGCCCTGTTCGATCCGAAGACGCCAATTCGCCTTGAAGGGAAGAAAACGTTGCCTTTAGCATTTTGTTTTTCTTTTTGGAGGGAGAGAGGGAGAGGAAACGTACGCACAAATGCCAAAAGGTGTGTTCGTCCCTCTCTTTCCTCCCTTATATACGTTCCTCCAACAAAAAGGAACGTACCCCTTCATCCATGGGCCCTAATCTTGTGGGCCAGGCTTTTAGGCCCAACATGGGCGGACGGACCTTAAGCCCATCACATAAAACCATCAAGTTTTATATCAAATTTGTTTTCTTGCATCATGAACTATAATCGCTCAATCCACTTATAGTGTTTTTCAATTGTAGATTAAACTGGAACCCATAAGAATCAATTACAAAAAAGAAGTATTCTCACATTCTCAACTATCATGGGTGACGACTCACATTGCTCTACGTGTCTCGCCCAAGTTTTCACACATATTAAACAAACTCACCGTGCACACTAGATCAAACTTAAGGACAACATGTTTATATGCAAAAATACCATGAGCCCTTCTCTGACGTCAACATGGACTTCATTTTCCATGAGGAAAAGAAGTCTCGTGAAAATTAATCGTCCTTTCTAGAACCACCCACAATCCTATTGGCAAGGGTCAAATTTGGACTTTCCTTATATGGCCGGGTTTCCTTCAAATTTAGCTATGGCTTGCATTTTAAATCAATCAGGATTGACTTTGAGCTAATCAACAAATCTCCACCTTGGCGAGAAGTCTAACTCCATCCCTATTAATCGATGTCTCTCCTGAGCCCCTCAGGGTTGTTCACCCTCTACAGACGCTTGTGTAATTTGAACAATGTCGTCACTTGCTCTATAGGATATGATTCTTTTTTTTTTTTTTGGTGAAGAATGATTCATTTTTTTGTATCCCATAATATCTAACTTAGTCATTTTTTCAATGGATGTGGTTCTTTATGACATAATATGACAAATAAAGTGGTGTCTGGCATCAATGTTTTTCATCCGATTGTGATACATTTGATTACAATCAAATTTATTGCACTTTGATTGCGGCAATACCCCCAATCTTCTCTTGTCGCAATCCCATCTCTAAGCCAAAATAACTTCCTTAGTTGCTCCATTGACTTTGCTTCAATCCTCGATAAAGCAACTTACCAATTGTAATTGCACTTTTAACCGACTGCACAACTCGCAAAACCGGACACATAACCTATTAGGGACCTCGATCAATCCAAGTCATCTACATAATTTGTGGAGAATTACCCAAAATGTAATAGTTGTGGGAGATGACCAATCAAAGAGTTAAAAAAAAAAAAACCACTGCTTTAAAATGGACGATTGGGAGCTGCTTAAAAGAAAGAAGGGCTTCGTCAATGAACGGAAAAGCGAGGAAAGGCAGGAAAAGGAAAAAGAGAGAAATGTTGAAAAAGTCAACAAAAGAAAAGCAAAAAGAGAACAGTGATATGCTTAAGCCCTTTTATAAGGTGGAGAGCACACGCATGGGTAGAGGGAAAAAGAAAAGAAAAAAGAGAAAGGAAAAGAAAGAAAGAAAGAAGAAGGAGAAGGAAGAAAGGAAAAAGAGTTTGCATGTCTACACTACTGGAGCCTCGCCAAGTCGAAATTACTCCGATCCGCAATGCTCGGTAAGTACTCACGCCATTCGTTCGTTCAATCAAAGTAGTTTTCGGATTTAGGCTAACATTAAAAAATTCTGGGAAATTTGAGTTGCGTAGTCTGATCTTTGAGTCGTTGAGCTGCGTATATATATATAGAAATGATAGTTTAGGGTGTTGTGGAGTCATAGAATTTTATGGATCTTGATTTGAGCTTATGATTTAACCAAAATAAAATTTTGAACGTGTGTTATGAATAGTGCACGCCCAGCCAATTCGAGGCCATATTTTGTCAGTTTTTAGAGTGATTTTGGAATGGTCAAGTTGGGGTCCTTATAGTGTGTTGAAAGAACTTTTTATTAACTGTAAGAACGTTTGAAATGAAGTTCGGTGGAAAGAGTTATGGCATGACCAAATTTTGTGCTCAAGCTCCACATTGTGGACGGGTTGAATAATCACTTTGGATATGCGATTTGTTAATGTTGAGAAAACTCCTATTAGATTTTGAAGATTGACAAAACTTTCATTCTCTTATTCTTATTATGAGGAATACTAGACTTTTATGGAAAGTTGTCAAAATATATTTTACATCAGAAGTTTGTCCCACTCTGACGAAGATTCAAATTAAACCCAAGTGAAGAACGAAGATATAATCAGACTCAGGATTATTGATCCTTCAACAAGGAGTCAGTATAAACGAGATATATCTGGCTCTCTGGTTGAGAATCTCACTTACCTTTTATAAATATTGATAAAATCAATCACAGATTAATAGAATCAATTTCGAAGACAAGTTTTTTTTTGGAAAGAATCTACTTATAGAAACTTAGATTCTCATTGTATGGGCGACAGAATCATTGGATTTTCACCTCAATCTTCAAATGGCTACAAGATCTCTTTGATTGATTTTATCTAACGAGATGATTGGAAGAATTCCTCTGGATAATGCCAACGGTCATAAAGACATGAATGAGTATTTAAGGAGGTCATTCGGGTTATTTGAAGTGTATGTAAAAATTAGAATTCCAAAGTCTAAAACTTCTCAAATCACTTGTTCTTCATCGATAGTGCTCATATTCATACGAGAGAGAGAGAGAGAGAGAGAGAGAGAGAGAGAGACAAAGTAGTGACTTAGTGAGAGAAAAAGAAACTCTTCACTAAGCAATTAGACTCATACTGTTGTAATTCTCTTTCGATTCATAGTGAAATTCAGTCAGAAGGCTGTCAGCGTGAGAGAGTGGACGTAGGTTTGATCTAAGCCAAACCACTATAAATCTTGTTTTCAATTTTCTCTTTCATTAACTCCTTTAATTTAATTATTGTGATATTTTCTAAGTGTTGCTATTTTGAATTTATATAAGAAGTCTGGTATCAGTCAGACTTAGTTTGACGAAAACTTTTTTAACTATTTTAAAATCTATTTTTACACCTATTCACCCATCTTTAGGTGATAATACTAGTTCTTTCAGTTAAGGCGTGAGAGTTATTTTATTAGCGTTTAAGCTTAATTTAGCTTAGCCGTAGTTGAGATAGCATTTTATTTGGTTTTTTATGCTATTTCTCACTTATATGATAGGAATGCAAGTTCATCGGATCGAGTGAGCCTTGTTATTTGATTTGGGACAAATCCAAGTAAGTGATGCTATCTCTTCTATGGCTTTGTAAACTCATGTCTTGAAAGTGATAAATATTTGATAAATTGTAAGTTATGAATCAACATTTTTGTGGCATAAAAGTCTGGATTGGGTAATTACTACGTAACTCAACAAACTCCAATCCTAATTGGTAATAAATGATGCATTTGGTAATGCTTTTGGGAACAAGAGTTTCTGATTTTTTGTTCTCGTGAATAGAAATAGAATAGAAACACATCTGGTTTCTTTGTTACCAGGAATATAAATAAGAAACAAATAAAAGTTGATTCTTATTCTCGGGAACAACTCAAGCAACAAACATTTTTTCTTTTCTTCTTTTTCTCTTCCTCTCTTCTTCCTCATAGCTCGTCACCAGCCTCAATGAGGCTCAGGGGGACCTTGCTGGTGGCTGACGAGACTCCGTCGAGACCGGCGACCTCATCAGTTGGCCATGGCCAAGGCTAGCAATTGGCTAGAGAAAGGAGAAAGAAAACGAAAAAGAAAAAAAATGATAAAATTATTAATAATTTAAAATAAATTCTAAGTTAAAAAAATATTTGGGCTCATATCAAACACATTTTTATTTCGGGAATATAAATTTTGTATAGTTACTAAACGCCTTAAAATGTTCAGAAATTATTCTCGGAAACAAAAATTAAAAAAAAAAATATATTTCTGAACAAAAACTGTTCCCGGAAATAGAAACATTATCAAACACACCCAAAATAAAAAAAACTTACCTTTGATCATTCCCATTTCTAAGGGGAAAATGGGTGATCATCTTATTAGGGACCGCAAAAAAGATTAAACATAGTAATAAACACGTGCTAAGTCAAATTTCATAAGAAGACATTTCCATCCTCACGCAGAGAAAGTGTTGGGAAGACGTCAGACAACGTGAGGAGACGATTTTCATTAATGAAACCTATAACGAAAATTTGTAAACTTTGGGAGGACACATAGATTAAATCCGCCATTGATTGCGTGACAAAGAGAAAGGATGATATGATTGACCAAAGAAAACTTAGGTGATGTACCATTTTGGTTCCATAACTCTTGTGAAACTGAAATTGGATGTTCGAACTTATTTGTACCATCAAGTTTTTATGATCATTTTAATATCTGTAATTAAGTCTTCTAACTCATTTAGTCCGTGCAATCAAGTCCGTGCAATCAAGTCATTTTGCCACTTGTTATTATCATCATCATAAACATGTTAATTTAGTAATACTTACTTGACAAAACTTTTGTATTCATTGTTGACATGGTGCCCAGAGCTATATTGGTAGAATAGCGGGAAGTGAGTGCATATCTATCTCGGAAAATTAATAATTTGGAGATGTTTTCTTATAATGATTGTTTGTGTTGCTATGAAAAATTAGTTGATGGAAAATAATTTCATCAACAGCAATGACCCCTAAATGAATCCATTATTGATCAACAAATATTTTTGGTTAATTCACTTTTATGCATAATACAAGTGATCATCTTAGGATGTTTTTTAAATTACTAATTTTCGGCAAAAGAACCTTTCAAGTGTTATAACTTGGCATAAAGAGACACTTAAGTGTCATAACTTATGAAAGGTACACTTAAGTACCACATTCGAAGAAAAAACGGATCACTTAAGTGCCACTTCAGCCAAAGTCCGGCCAAAACGCTGACGTGGCATTTTTTTGCGAAACGAGTGCAAAACGACGCCGTTTTGCACGCTGATGTGGCCAAATAATGCAAAAACGACGTCGTTTTGGGCTGACATGGTAAAAAAAATATAAAAAATAATTAAATTAAATTTAGTTAAAATATGAAAAAATAATAATGTTAAAATTAAATTTAGTTAAAATATGAAAATAATAATAATTTTAAAATTAAATTTAGTTAAAGTATGAAAAAAATAATTTTAAAATTAAATTTAGTTAAAATATGAAAAAATAATAATTTTAAAAATTAAATTTAGTTAAAAATGAAAAAAAATAATTTTAAAATTAAATTTAGCTAAAATATGAAAAAATAATAATTTTAAAATTAAATTTAGTTAAAATATGAAAAATAATAATTTTAAAATTAAATTTAGTTAAAATATTAAAAATTAATAATTTTAAAATTAAAAAGGGGGGGGGGGTGCGGTGGCCGAGGGCTGAGCCCTCGGGCACCGCCGCCACCTCCCGCCGTTAGCTTGGGAAGGGCGAGGGTCACGGCCCTCGCCCGGTCCGCCGTGCCCGGTCGGCCGGGGGTCGCCGGCCCCGGCTAGTGGCTCGGTGACCTCGGCCGACCCTCCCCCTCCGTCGTCGGCTGGCCCTTCTGGCGACGGCGGGGGAGGTGGCGGCGGTGGCCGAGGGCTAAGCCCCCAGCCACCGACCCCCCCCCCTCCCTTTTTTTATTTTATTTTATTTTATTTAAATTTTAAAATGATTATTTTTTAATATTTTAACTAAATTTAATTTTAAATTTATTATTTTTTCATATTTTAACTAAATTTAATTTTAAAATTATTAGTTTTTCATGTTTTAACTAAATTTAATTTTAAATTTATTAGTTTTTCATGTTTTAACTAAATTTAATTAATTAATTTTAATTATTATTATTTTTTTACCACGTCGGCTCAAAACAACGCCGTTTTTGCATTATTTGGCCACATCGGTGTGCAAAACGGCGTCATTTTGCACTCGCTTCGCCGAAAAATGCCACGAATGCAATTTGGCCGAATTTTGGTCGGATTGGCATTCAAGTGATTCATTTTGCTCCGATTTTGACACTTAAGTGTACGCTTTCGTAAGTTATGACACTTAAGTGTCATTCCTTTCGCTAAGTTATGGCACTCCGGGTCCGCGTCTCCTAATTTTCTGTAAAGTAAACATACTCATAGGTCATGGAAAACTTTTGCATATGTCAGAGAGAGAGAGAGAGATATTTAGGTTTCAGCACGCCTTTTTTATTTTTATTTTTTGTTAAATATGATGGCACCTCGATAAATCTAAGGTTAAAACAGTAATATGACTTGATCTTGGTCCTCTATTATTCGGTTGCCTATAATTTGATCATTTGAGGAAAATGAACTTAAGCTGTAAATTAGCCCCTTAATCATTCGAATTCTCGTAATTCCATTTTTCTTTATCCGTCTCCATCTCCTTTCTTCGTTCCAAAAAAAGAAAAAATAATCAAGAAATCTTATTATGTATAGTTACTGTTTTGAAAATCAAACTTATTTTAAATAAAATATATCCGCAAGTGTCACGTCGCGATTTATTCAAAAGAAAAAAATGAGAGCGGCAAAGAAATTCACAGTAAGTTGTCTCTCATAATTGCGTCAGACATCGGAGTTATCAACGTTAAGTACAAGCTGATTCCCAATACGGACATATCGGGTTGACTGTCGTTGAATTCTCTCGGCGTGTCACGGACCGACCTCGATCCAATGGTCTTTTGTTAATCATTTGCGAGTTACATGCTTATATATGCTTTGAAGGTGAATCTGGGCTGTATGTTTCTAAATTGCATTCTTTTTTGTGTCAGGTAGTGCGTGTTGATGATGAGTACATAAGTCTTTGGACGCATGTCTTCGTTTTAAACATCATTTAGTAATACGCATGTCTTCGTTTTAAACATCATTTAGTGATTTTTCTTTATTAAATTAGCTCTCTTTAGTCTGGCGTAAATTTGACTTTGAATTTAGTTCACGGGGTTCTTATCTCGAGGTTCAATAACAATGCTTTGTATATTCTTTACTCGACTCCTATCGAGTTTGCTTTCTCGTACTTTACCTTTAACTCGGATTGGTTGCGATTGTTTACATTCTCGGCTTTGTATATTCTTTACCCAAGTTAAAGGATATCCGTGACACCACCCTTGGACAAGAAATATGTGAATGAGGCTCAGATAGAGTGATGAATCTATGAATCCAAGTTCAAAGAAATGTAAATTACGATGAAATTAAAAAGTATTGGAGTGATAACTTTCCAATTGTGTTGCAGGCTTGTAAATTTGTTGCCTCGACCTCGACCTTCTCCTCTGTTTTCACTTTCCTTTCTCTTCGACCTAGATTTGCATTTTTTAAGTGCAACTTTGCTTTGATCCATCTTTGATTTATTGTACTTTAATATAAAGTCGTGAGTTATAAAAAAAATAATATATATATATATTAAATCTTACTCACATTTACATTAAACGCCGAGAAAAATACAAAAGAAAAAACCTAAACCTATTGCAATGGTACTAATTTATTCGTAAACCTTTTTAATTGAGACAATTTAGTTCTAAACATTTTCACATCGATACAAGTTATAGTCCATCAAGTCAATTTAGGCCAAAAATCGCTACGTAGACATGTTATCTTATGTGACACGGCCAAAGCACTAATGTGGACATTTTTTCATAATATATTTGAATTTTCTGTTGTTTTTTTTTTTAATTCTTTTTTTCTTTTTGTTTTCTCTTTTCTCTTTCATGTTGGCCGGCAAGCCCTCTTGGCTCTCGCTGAGTGCTGATGAGGGTAGCATCCCTTTGCCAGATCTGGGTAAGGGTTGCCTTGGTCTCACTGTTTGTGGGTGAGAGTGCGAAGGCCCGCACCTAATTTGGGCGAGGGCCACCTCACCCCCAGTTGGCAAGGGTGGCCGGCAAGGGCTTGTTGGCTCTCACCCTATGACTGACGAGAGTCACTAGTATGAAGGGGAAAAAAAAGAAAGAAATTTTTTTTATAAAATACAAAAAATTATAAAAATTCAAAAAAATATTAAAAAACATACATGTTAACATTGTCTATGCCACATAAGATAATTGGAGTCTGCGTCAATGGTTTTTGGCTTAAATTGATTGAATTGACTAAATTGGTACCAATATGAAAGGATTTATGATTAAATTGGCATAATTGAAATGTTTATAATTGAATCAATATTAAAGAAATAGGTTTGGGAGTTTTTTGGGTTCTTTTACCCGTTAAACGGGTGGGTCCGGTCATAAATGATCCGACCCAAATCAACTCATTTAACCTATTTATGACCCATTTTATTGTAAAGTGCAAAAATTTTGATATATACCGATCCGACCTATACTCGACCCATACCCGACTCACTTAACTAAACCCAAGAAAGCTTATTTCTTATATATATATATATATATATATATTTAAAAAATGGTGTTGTTAAAATAGTTTTATGTAACACAAATTTAATGGACAATTTTTATATTTTTTAAATTAATTATTTTAAAAAATCGAATTTTAATTATTTTTATTTTTAAAATTAAAATTTTAATTAATTTTTTTAAAGAATATAATTTTTCTTTTTCTTTTTCGCTTTTTTTTTTTTCTTTTTGTTCTTCTTCTTCATTGGCCGGTCGTCAACCACGACGACAGCCGGCGATCGGCCACAAGCAAGCCTCAAGCTTGGCGAGCTCAAGGCTCGCTAGATCGATGAGGCTCAAGCCTTGCCGGCCGTCGGCGAGCTCAAGGCTCACCAGATTGGTAAGGCTCGAGCTCGCCTCTTGCCGGATTTGGCGAGGCTCGAGCCTCACCCGACCCCGGCGAGTTCGAGTCTCGCTAGATCGGCGAGGCTCGAGCCTTATTGAACGTCGGCAAAGCCTCCACCTCGCTAGATCCGGCGAACTTGAGGCTCGCCTAGTTAGTCGCCGACCATCACCGTGGCGGCCCCGAAAGGAGGAAGAAGAAAGGAAAAAAAAAAAAGAAAAAAAAAGAAAAAGAAAAGAAAATTATAATTAAAATAATTATAATTTTGATTTTTATAAATATATATATTTATATATTTATATATTTGTAAAGTTAAAGAGGGAAGAGAGAGATTGTGAGGTTTTGGTTGAAAATGGGTTCTAAATCCAACCCATTTAAGACCCACTTAAGACCCATCTATCTTAAATTTTTAATTGTTAAACCCATTTAATTAGTTTCTTAAAAAATAAGTGACTCATATATGACCCATTTAAATATATGGGTCTAAGACTCATTTTGCCACCTCTACCCATTAAACACCTCTTAAAACTACATTTGGTAAAAATGGGTACTAACACAAAACTACATTTGGTAAAAATGGGTACTAACACTCTCATTCTAGAAAATCTAATTTCAAAGACATTCATCACAACAACTGCTATGAAATTATAGTTCCTCCTTTCTTTATGATAATGGAAGATAGCTACAAAAGCTTCAAGTAATAAAGAAGTTGTGCTCTTTCTTTTTATTTGATTATGAAAAAAAAATTATCTTGCTTTTCTCCCTTTCGTAATTGTCGATGGTGTCAATAAGTCACGACCCATGGTGGAAAAAACAGAAAAATTTGTGGATCTCCTTTTCCATCATTTTAGAACGTTAATGTCGCAATCGCTGACTTTATCAATGTATTTGGAATAATTTTTACAGGTACGCCTCCGACTCATTGGTAGATGAAGAAGAACCACCGACAGGTTGTGGAGCGTTCTTCTTCGGTGGTTGTGGAGCGTTCTTCTTATGAAATAAAGACCAAAATATGTTTCTAGACACTACTCGATGAAGATGTGATCTCTGTCCGTTGGTGGAACTCGTGGTATCGAATCGACTGACGTGTGCAGCATACATATTTCAAAACCAATTCATCACCATTGCCAACATTTGCTCCACTTAGACCTCCTCTCCCAGTCTCAAATTTTCTTGGTGAGGAATAAGGAGAGTTTGAGCCTCTCCAAGTTGAACCTCAAATCCAAAACAATGGATGTCAAAAGAACAGGCGGAATAATCTTTCAATATTTAATGAATTTTGCCTTCATGGCTACTATTGTTGTGACACCAGTGCTACTTGCGCAACATATATTTTCCGCTGTTCTTTATGTTACGTGATAAATAACAGTCAATTGCTCTTTCAATTACATACATATGTGTATTTTTAGCAAAGATATGAGTTTAATTTACTAACAGAGGCTTGAAGCAGATATATAAACTGAAAATAGAGAAGTTGGAATCATTTTCTTCCACAACGAATTGAATAAATTAGCCAACTCACCAGGATAGTTTTTACATTATACTTTAAGGGACAGGATTTACCGAACTAAAGGCCTTCTATATGATTTCAATGGAGTTAATATTTATGGACGACTATTATCATGAAAATTACATTGTTGTTAACAGATGTGATGGAACTATAAATTATGGTGTGAATCATATTATATAAATGGTCTATGGCAATTAGAACTAATGCTGAAGGCGTTAGAACTGCTTGGGTGTGTTTGTTGTAGTAAAAATGATTTTATATTAGTGCATTGATGTAGGGAAATTTCCATGGCCTATGCACCACCAAAAGCTTTCTTTCTTGTTAGAAAGAATTTCCAACGCATTAACTAAATAATCCTATCACCATCCAAAGAATATTTCGAATTCTAAAAGTAAATCTTCCTAATATATTCACATGACACTCCTAACCAATTAATTAATCAATGATTTGCTTGATCATCACGTTAATATTTCCAAAGTTTTTATTCAAGTAAATGAAACATATCACACCTCCATCATGAAGTTCACTGCTCACTTTAATTAAAAATAGAATAAAGTAAGTACAACATACAACTAATAATCTACTTAAAATTAAAAATTCATGGAAAATATGATATCATTTGGGTTCACATCGAAACCTCATTAAACTAAACCAAATCGAAATACAGTGTAACTTCACTTAATTAAAAGAAACTATTCGTAATGGTGCTCTAATAATGATTTCGCAGAAACTACATAAAAATAGGATGTCTAATAAATTTGGTATCTTTGGGGCCGAGTCCCTTATCATGATTCGGATGATACAATGTCATCGTTGTCCTCTTGTTCGTGTTGAGAAAGTTCCTCTAGAGTCAATTCTTACGAAAAGAGTCATGTCCTATGACAGCTATTTCTAAATTTTTTGCAGAAATTGGATCTATTGTCTTCCCAAATTCAGTGGCTAGTATTGAACATGGAATTTGATGGTACCATAATTGCTTATAGGTTCAGTAAGTCAAAAGTCATGGTGGAAAAATGGGAAAATTGGTGGTTGCCCTTTTCCATTCTTCAACCCCGTTGTCTTCGTCAACTTTATTTAATGTACCTGAAGTAGTCTATTTCCAAGCATGCCTCGACTTATTGATAGATGGAGATGAAGACTTAGCAAAAGATTGTAGGGTACTCTTTTTCTTACAAAACAAAGACCATATTGGTCGTCGTTCATGGAAATGGCACTCATCGCATCGCATCGACTGGCATTTATCCCAGACCAACTCTTGCCATGGCCAATATATGTTCCACTTGGACCTCCTCATCCAATCCTAGCTTTCATAACACGGAACAAGGAGAGTTTCCCACCCCACTTACTTGAACCTAAAATACTAAACAGTGGATGTCTAAAAAATAGAAAATTGTCTTCTTCTTTTTTTAAATTGAGGAATTTCCCCTTTATAGCCACTATCAGTGTGATACCGCTGCTACTTGTATAGCGTAAATTTTCTTAGCTATTCTCTTCGTTACATGGTCAATGACAGTCAATTACCCTTTTCGTTGATATATTTGAATGCCTCATGGCTAAACTTATCTCTGTTATATATGAGGCAAAGTCAATGGGGATTTTCAACAATATACTTTTGCACAAGAATCTCATGAAGACAAATGCTTTCTATATGTATTTTAATAAATATTTTTACATTACAGACAAAACCTTTTGAATTGAAAATATCAAGATAATTTACATGCGATCTATACAGTCTTCACATTTCAAATTCATTTATATTTAACATTTGATGTCCAGTAATAATTTCAATTTATTTCTTGACTTGTCTTCCTTACGTCAATGATCAAGAGTACATAATCTTTTATTCTATTATATTTATTAATCATTTTTTTACTTGCTGAACTGAATCTGGCATTTGTCCGACATTTCAGACTTTAGAGTTGAAAGTTATTCCAAACAAGGCGGGAGGATAGAAATTTCTTCGGTTCTTTCCGACCGATTGTAGTCATTTTCTATTATACTTCAAGGATAAGATAAAAGCCGGACTTAATGAACTACGTTGGTTAGATGATTCTCTTCCCTTTCTTTTTAGTTACATAAATGAACAGTTTCTGATTTGAAATTTCCCTAAAGTCCGAATAAGAACATCATAATTACAAATAGAACATTTTGATCATAATAAAGTACATATCGTATGCGCATTACATAATGTTGTGTTTTTCTTACATATCATAAACATCATCCACTCATTCCCGACACCACCCAGAGTTGCTAAAAGTGTTGGATATTTCAATAGTTTTTGAAATTTCAAATGCTGTTATTTTTGTAACAGTTTTCTATCGTCATCAATTTGTAACCGTTTTTATCCATCATTAATATATAATGGTTTTGAACATTTTACAATGGCCCTATGTCGTGTAACGACTTTGTAACATTTGATTTATTTATAAACCCCCATTATTTGTAACGGTCATGTATTAATTATCAACGAATTTATAACGGTTTCTAAACGGCTCTCTTTTTCTTTTACAGATAAATAATTACTTTGAGTGTAATTGAAAAGTAATATCAACATACCAAAACCAGAATATCATTATTTCTCTTTTCCTATCTTCTTAAATATCAATATACCAAAATAACACCACCGGCCAAATAGCGTGGAGGGTAGGATCTCTGGTTTCCCCGGTGGAGGCCAAGGTTCGAAGCCCCGCGAAGCGAGGAGGTGAAAACGTGAAGTGGTGATTTAAGCGTGACGTCGAGGGTGGTGGTTTCCCTGCTAGCGTCACCGGGGGGTTTACGGCGCACTACCGGTGCAAGCTGGTTCCTCCTGAATCAAAAAAAAAAAAAAAAAAAAAAAAAAAAAAAAAAAAAAAAAAAAAAAAAAAAAAAATATACCAAAATAACAATATTCATGTTTCTCTTTATGTATTTTTTTTTGTTGGGTTATACACATAACGTTCTTTTGTTTCCTTCTAATATTTAGTACGGAGTATAGAAGAAAGTCTGTTGTATCTTGGGAGGATAGCCGCTGAAGCCTTACTCACTGAGTTTCGTACTTCGAGTGGCAGAATTATCCTTAAGGACAGTGCTTACACACCTCAGACATTTATTTTTATTTTCTAATCTTTTGCAATGTATTTCCAATAGTTATTATTATTATTTTTATGTATTCTAATATTTTTCCAACAAAAAGTGCGTATTTACATCTCATGACCCCCTTTCAGAAAACAAGATAGCTAATGTAACATGTTTAATCTTCCACGTTCTTATCCTCCGACGAACTGATTTTGATGGCCTGGTTTCTCTGAAGTTCGTCATACATATCTTGAAGTTTCATTCAGCAGTAAGACGATGAAAGTTACCTCGGTACAGTTGCATTTCACTATAATTGACAGCATTAACGCCGACACCGTCCTGCCATTTCAGTTACTCGACACCAAGTTTAGCCGCTTCTTTAGCTTCTGATTTTTTTTTTTTCCGTGAGCTAGATAACCCAGCGGCGGATAATTGCATAATCGTAATTAGGACATTCGATTTGTTAGAAAAGCATGACACTTGCCATCTTCGAGATGTTAGTCATGTAGAGGCTTTGGTAAATCGAGTATTTTGGCAATTTTTTTTCAGAGTTTCCTAAAATCAACTTTAATCACTTTCAATTCATTGCTCATCTCTAGAAGAAAGAAAAACAAAAACGTTAACAGCCCTAGTATCATAAAAGCAACTTCGTGAGAAATTTATTCGCAATAAAATTATGTGAAATATGATATGGTATATATGAAGATGGTAGGAAAATAACATACTTGCAGACTATGATTTTCATGGCTTCCTTTGAATGTTCAGTGACTCTAGATATCCTGCGAAATGGTGACGATGACAAGTCAACCGCAAAATAAAAAATAAAAAAAAAAAACAACAACAACAACAACTTTTTTAGAAGTTGTTACTTGGAGCTGTTAAGGAAGGTTAGTAGAAAAAGCATATAAGAGTGAGAAAGAAAAACGGGTAGAACCCGCTCGTTTCATGGAAAAAAACTTCACGAAAACGTTTTTCGGATTTTCTAGTGTTTGTTGGAAAATGAACCAGTCAAAGAAAACATTTTCTATTATGAAAAAACGCACCTTCAAAAGTGGGGCAAAATTTTTCCACTTATTTTCCATTACTTCTTCCACCTCACTTTCTTTCACCAAACATATTTTCTTTTTATTTTCATGTTTTCTTTTTATTTTTTATTTTTTGAAAAATCAAGTTTTTAATTTCTTTTTCTTCCCTTTTCTTTTTCTTCTTCCTTGGCCAGTCACCGACCATGGCGATGGCCGATGACTAGCCACAGGATAGCTCGAGCCCCGCCATAGGTCAGAGAGGTTCGAGCTCACCGGATTTCTATGAGGTCAAGCCTCGCCCGATTTGGCGAAGCCGAGGTCACCCGAGGTCGGCAAGCTCGGCCTCACCAAATCCAGGAGCTAGGTGAGGCTTGGGCCTTGCCCGAGGTCGCCGAGCCTCGTCGACCTCCGGCGACCTCGGCAAGGCTCGAGGGCCCCCTAGCTCCTCAAATCTGGCGAGGCCCAAGCTAGCCGGCCTTGCCAAGCTCCGGCCTTGCCGGCTTGGGGTGAGGCTGGAGCTCACCCATGGCCAATCGCCAATTGTCATTGTAGCCGGTGACCGGCCAAGACCAAGGAAGAAAAAGAAATAAAGAAAAAGAAAGGAAAAAACTTTTAAAATTGATTTAAGATAATAAAAATTTATTGAAAAAGTGCATGCAGAAAAAGATTTTCCTTACCAAATGGTAAAAAATATTTTCTAATTCATCTTTAAATTTTAACTAAACATTGAAAAATATGGTTATTTTCCCGGAAAATAGCTTTCTAGAAAACAATTTTTAGAGATGTTATGTTTTTCGCAAAATCAACGGAGCCTTAAATCCATTCTCACAGCCATTAAGATAAGTGAGGAATGATTAAGATCCTTTTTCCGGTGAAAATCAATCAAGCCCCCCAAGATCCATCTCGCTGTCAAACCATGGAAGTAAATTTGCATTTACACTGCCTTTGTGCTCCTGACGCGATGGACTCAATTATTATTGGTTGCATTTGATGTCTAGACCATTTGATAACGGGTCATGCAAGGCATGACTTGATATTGAGTGGCTTTAGGTGACCAGAGATCAGAGAAAGGAACTTTAACGATACATTAGTGACCTCTTTTTTTGTTCTTTTTCTCTTTTGTGAATCAAGGTCAAAGTTCGTATAACTAAAACAACGGAAATTTTATCTTCCTTAAGGAATGTGTATTTTTCTGCCATTATATAAACAGAAGTTCTCAGGTTGATTTTTAAAAACAATGGCTACCTACTTCTATATTAGCTTTGTGCCCGTACTTTTGTGTGCACTCTTTGTCATTCAGGCCTCGGAGTTTAGTCACTCCAAAGTCTCAACAAATCTAAGTTGTATTGGTGCTGAGAGGGAAGCTCTTATAAAGTTCAAACAGGAGCTCACCGATCCTTCCAGACGTCTATGGTCATGGATTGGCAAGGATTGTTGCAAGTGGCAAGGAGTCACATGCAACGAGAACACTGCTCACGTGTCGAAGCTCGATCTCCATAATCCCTGTGATGGCTTAAAGAAGTGCAGTTTGGGAGGTAAGATACATATTGCTCCAAACAAACTGAAACATTTGAAGTATCTAGACCTCAGCTTCAACAATTTTTCAACCCAAAAAATTCCAGAATCCTTAGCTTCTCTTAAAAAGCTAGAGTATCTCAACCTCTCAAATGGAGGTTTCTATGGAGATATTCCTCATCAGCTGAGTAATCTTTCCAATTTACGGTACTTGGATCTTAGTAGTGGGTGGTTGGTGCACTCTTTAAAAATAGAGAATCCTCAATGGCTATCCATATTGTCTAACTTGAAGTACTTGGATCTCTCTAATACATATGGTCTAGATACCAAAGAATGGTTAACTCTTATCAACATGCTTTCCTCCTTGGAGTTTTTAAGATTGAGTGGATGTGGTTTGGAAGATGTTCCAGCCTCCCAGCATGTCAATTTCACTTCTCTTAGGTTCCTTGATCTAAGTTACAACTCCGTGAATTCATCTATTCCTCTTTGGTTTCAAAACTTCAGCAAACTCGAGTATCTTGATTTAAGTAATAATGATCTCCAAGGTATATTCCCTGCTGTCATCCTTGAAAATAGTCCGTGGCTTAGATTCTTTGATGTCTCTGGAAATAAACTAGAAGGTGAACTTTTGAAAAATTTGAGCATTTTCTGCAATCTACAAGTATTGCGCTTGGGTTATAACAAATTTAGTGGGAGGATTTCTGACATCAAAGGTGATGCTTTGATTTGTGGACAAAGCAACTTGAAGACTATTGATGTTTCCAACAACAATTTCAATGATCACTTGCCCAATCAATTTGGGAATTTCAAAGATCTCGAAATCCTTGATCTTTCATGGAACTCAATTTCAGGTCCTATTCCCACTTATGTGGGCCAATTATTGTCTCTGAGAGAGTTGCAGCTCTCTTCTAACAAATTGAGCGGAAACATTCCAGAAAGTATTGGGCAACTATCCAATCTAGAGGTAATGGACATTGGTGATAATCAATTAGATGGAGTTGTCAACGAGCTTCACTTTTCAAGTCTCACCAGCTTGACCTCATTGTACTTTTGGGGGAATGAGCTTGTTACAAATGTTAGTGCATCTTGGGTTCCTCCTTTCCAAATTCAAGAAATTTTTATGTCAAGTTGCAAAGTGGGACCAAAATTCCCAAACTGGCTTCGAACACAAAGGACCCTTTTAGCATTAGACATGTCAAATGCTAGCATCTCGGATGAAGTTCCCTATTGGTTATCCGACGTTTTATCTGACATTGAAGAGTTGAATCTCTCAGGCAATATGCTCAGAGGAAAAATTTCCCAAATTATAGGGAAAAAGATGCCACTATTAACGCTAATGTCACTTTCTAGAAATAACCTTAGCGGTGGTATTCCAAATTCATTATGCATGTCAGATTTTTTGTCTTTTCTTGATCTCTCTAAGAACCAACTATCTGGGAAACTTCCGCAATGTTGGAGGAAGTCGCAAGCAAATTTGCATTGGATTTTATTGGGAGACAACCGGTTAAATGGTCAAATTCCAAACTCTCTATGCTATCTAGAGGGATTAGAACTTCTAAGCTTCCATGGAAATGGCTTGAATGGAGTGATTCCAAAATGTTTACGAAGCTAAATTTAGAAATCCTTGATCTTAGTGATAATCAATTCACTGGTAGAATACCTCGTTTGGACGACACACTCAATCATTTAGGATAATCGATCTTGAGAAAAATTACTTCACCGGAGACATTCCTTTAGAGCTATGCCATCTTCCTAACCTCCAGCACTTAAGCCTAGCACATAACAACCTTTCTGGAGGCATTCCTCGTTGTTTCAACAACTTCTTGCAGATGTGGGCTAATTCCACTTTTTATCCATATGGGGGATTTGTGTCGGGGGTTTCTATTATGGTTAATATGAAAGGAATAAGCCTAGAATTCACCAAGACGCTCCTATATTTATTTTCCATTGATCTTTCAAGAAATGCATTAGACGGACAAATACCAGAAGGATTGACTAGGCTTGCTCGACTTCAGAATTTGAATCTCTCTCAAAATAAGCTGATTGGAAAAATCCCTTCAGATATTGGCAAATTGAGAGATTTAGAATCATTGGATTTATCCAATAACAAGCTATCGGGAGAAATCCCTCCTAGCATATCCAATTTAGACTTTTTAAGCCGTTTGAATCTTTCATATAACAATTTGTCTGGTCCCATTCCATCGAGCAATCAACTACGCACTCTAGAGGATCAATCTATTTATTGTGGCAACAATGGACTTTGCGGAGCTCCTCTTTTGAAAGTTTGTCCAGGCGATGAGCATAATAATATGGATAGACCATATGGTCACAATACAAGTGAAGATGAATCTAATGAAGGTAACTTCGTTCTTAATTGGTTTTACTCAGGATTGGGATGGGGTTTTGCGATGGCATTAATGGGATTCTGTGGTATATTACATATTAATCAAACTTGGAGGACCTCCTATTTTCAGAGAGTGGATATGATTATTCAAAAAATTTTGCTCTCGAGGATGATTACTATGCTTTGGTTCAAGAGAGCCTTTCAATTTCAACTATGCAATTAAGAGGTTATCTCTCATGATCTGTATTTTCTTTTCCTTATACTCATTTATTTTGTATTTTCTTTTCCTTATACTCATTTATTTTGTTGATACATGTTGTTAATTATTTCTATATTTTGTCCTCACATTTGTGAGCCGCAGGTGACACCTTTATGAAAGTACAGGTTGATTAATCCAATTCTGGAGACATGTGCCACTACAATTGCTATGAAACTGATAGTTCCTTTCTTTATGATGGAAGATTGCTATTGAAGCGTCAAGTAATAAAGAAGTTGTGCTCATTATTGTCCAACATTTCTCTCTTTCTTTCCGTTTGGTGATTAAAAAAAAAAAATCTCTTGCTTTTGTCCTATAAAATAATATGTATATGTTTAATGTGAAATGAGCAGATTATGTGTAATTAGACAAGTCTACTATTCCATATTTGAAACACCGCTTGGTGTTGCTAGCATGTGAAAACCGTTGATAACTATCAAAACGTGTTTAACAACAAAAATTTTAGTTGGTAACTTTGTTGACCCTTGAATTTTTGTCGACACATCAAGCATTTTTTTTTTGTAAAAAGAAAAAAAAAATGAGAGTAAGCATTGAAAAAATCCGAATAAAAAAAAAACAAAAGGAAGAAAAGTTAAACTATTAGCGAGGTGTTTGCTAGTGTGTCAAATGATACAGAGGATGAAAGTGAAAATATCATTAGATGTCGTTAAACCAGGTCGAATACTTTATGAAATAGGTGGAGTAGCAGAAAATATAGCCAGAAAGGCTATTTTAATAACGCGTCCGAAATGGCTATACGAACTCAATTTATTATTTCGGGATAGGAACGTAGAACCAAAGAAAAGAAGTCTTGGGGATAAAAAAAAATTGCAGGTTTCTTTTTGACAAACAATATTTCTAATTTTTTTACTTCGCCCTTTGCATTTGTCAACAAAATCTTGGTATATTTTGTCTTTGAAAGGAAGCTTGATGGGTGGCTATTGATACTTAAATTTTTGTCGATAAAGTGAATTTGCATTTCGGTCCATTCGTGCGATACCCAGCTATTTAGCTCAGGCGACCCATGCTACTCAGGCCCAAATAGAGACTTAGTCTGTTTGGTCCGAAAGAAAAACTCAAATGAGTTCATAGCCCATTTGAACTCTGACTTGGAATTTTCAACAAAAAGGGCCCATCCAAGTGAAAAACAAAGAAAGCCCATTTATTTAACACAATAACCCATCTATCCATGGCTCGTTCTGTCTCGCTCTCTCGGCGAAGTCAACGCATGCTAAGATTGAGCGAGGCCATTCATTTCAAATTCACCTTGCATAATTTTGGCAAATTCTTCGCACATTAACTCGTCAGAAGAACAAAAAATTATGTCTTTCTCCATATATATGCATAGCCAACATATCCATATCTTTGCATTTGACAGAGAGTAGTATTAACCTTCCTTTAGTTGAAACATTTTAAATGATAAAAGAGATGAGATGGTCATACCAAACTCACGATACTTGTTTCAAATCATAAAAGTACATTTTCAAGGTTGAACATGACTAGGAAATTTTGGATTCTCAACCTTGGGAAGTTGTTCAACATAAATCTCTTCTTGAATATAACCATTTAGAAATATACTTTTGTCATCTATTTGGTAAAGTTTAATATTTTTAGAACAATCAAAACCAAGCAACAAGGGAATATCGTTAATTCTCTCATCAAAATCAATTCCATCCTCTTGAGAGTATCCCTTAGTAATTGGCCTAGCCTTGTTTCTAATCACATCACCATGATCATCCAATTTTTTCCTAAAGACCTAAGATCTAACCATACAATTCATAGGTATATGAACCAATTTTCATACCTTCTTCTCTCCAATTGAAGCAGCCATTCTTGCATAGCTATAATCCACTCATCATCATCATCTAGGGTGTCATGAACATGTTTAGGTTCTATTTCTGAAATAAAAACAACGTATGGACAAACACTTCGTAGTTACCCCATTTGATGGATCTCCGATAATAAGATCTTTTGGATGATATTTCACGTACCTTTGATCTTTAGGCAAATCTCTTGATGTAGATGGGGAAATCCATAAAGGCATGCTCCAAAAGATCTATATCATCATCAATGCTTTTGTTAAATAGAAATAGATTCATCAAATATAACATTAGTATATTCCTCAATAACCAAAGTTTATTATTATGCAAAGATTCACCAAGAAACATATCTTCATCACTCTCAGCATCAAACTTATAAAGTTCTTTTCCCCATTGTTAAGAATAAAGCTGGTACAAGTAAAAACATGAAAATAAGCAAAATTAGATTTCTTTTCTGTAAAGAGTTCATAGGGGTTCTCTCTAAAACAGGTCTATACAAAACACGATCCAAAATATAACCATCGGTTTTTTACAGATTTGGTTCCAAACAATTTGGCAAAGAATTTCACAAAGCAATGTTCAAGCAATTTCTTAAAGAGGGTGGTTTTTCCTTTTTGTTACTCTATTTTGTTGAGGACGTTTTGGGGCCAAAAATTTGTGATCAAGACCATGGCCATGGCAATTGTGCTACAAGAGTTGGTTTTCAAATTGACTGCCTTGGCCACTTCGAATAAAATTTAATTGAGATATTTTTCTCTTTTTGAATATTTTTCTCGTTTTGAACCTTTTTGTTAATGGGCAAATTCATGAAAAGCTTCAGCTTTATCAGCAAGAAAGAAAACTGAGTGTATATAGAAAAATCATTGATAATAACAAGACGACATTTTTTACCATCAAGACTTAAAGGATTTTCATGGACCAAACAAGTCCACATGAAGCAAATCCAAAGGTCTAGAAGTGCCAACATGGTTATTTGACTTAGAGGACAATTTTGTTTGCTTTCCTTTAACACAAGCGTTACAAACTTAATCTTCAACAAAATTCAAGTTAGGTAATCCACGAACTAAATCAAGCCTGGACAGCTTTGAGATAACATCCATACTAATATGTCTCAACTATCTATGTCACAACCAAGAACCATTTCCATTAGAAATGACAATAGGTGTTCCATCATTCGAACTCAAGTAGCCCATTTTTTTTAATAAAAAATTTTATGTCTTTTTTCCAATAAACTTAGTAATACCGATACAAGTATCAATAATAGAGCAAGTGCATTTAAAAATCAAGAAAATCCTTTTATCACATAATTGCTAATACTAAACCTTCAACAAGCAAAATTACGGACATTATTAATACCTACGGCCTTTCCTTCTGAGTTTGTCACCGCAAGTTACAAGTCCTCCATCCATTTTCTTCAAAAATTGAATAAACTTGGATTTATGTTATAAGTTGAACACCTCCATGGAAGTACCATTTGTGCATATTGAGCTTAGTCCAAAGTCATATCCAAAAAGAGCCAAAAAATTATCAAAAAAAGTCATAAATTTATTGTACGTATGCTAATTCAGTTAATTGTGCTAATTTAATAATAAACCTTTTAACATTCTACCAATTGAGTCCATCCGGCCAATTTAAGCAAGAAATTGTTGATTTAAACACCAACTGTCTCACACGGCATAGCCAATGCTAACGTGAACATTTTTTAATAAATTGTTAAGTATTTTTATAATTTTTTTGTTTTTTCTTTTCTTTTATTTACACTTTTTTTTTTTTTTTTTTTTTTTGGGACTAAGGGCCTACAAGGGTCACTAGCCACAAATGAGGGCCGAGATGCCCTTGTCGGCATTGGATGAGGGTGTTGCGGCCCTCACCAGGTCTGGGCAAGGGACCATGCACCTTCACTTTGGCCAGCAAGGGCATCACAACCCTCGCTAGAGCTAGGGCAAGGGTTGCCAGTGACCCTTGCGGGCCTTGAGTCCATATATATAAATAAAAAAGAGTAAACCAAAAAATTATTAAAAATAATCCATGTCGGTGATAATTGTGTCATGTAGAACCATCAGCATTCACATCAACGATTTTCAACCTAATTTGGCAAGATGGACTCGATTGACAAAATGTGAAAAATGTTTAGGACAATTGGCACAATTGAAATGTTTCCGAATAAATTAGCAAAAATATAATAAGTTTAGAACTTTTTTAGTAATTGTCCTTGCAAAGAGCACATTTAAACATCGTTTCTTGGTCCCAAAGTGTATTGGGTTCCTCAGATTTAGTAGAGAAAGTACCCTTAGGCATCAGCACTATTCTTACTCTTCTAGCCACACCATTTCTGCAAAGAACAATTGTGCGCAATGCGTCCCTATTTACCACAAAGATTGCAAGTAATCAATGCATGAGAAGCTTTAACAAATATGGTATGCACACTATTATTCAATTGAAAAGGTTTATACCCAAGCCCAATTCCGTTAGTAG
The DNA here is from genome assembly GCA_017140595.1 of Eucalyptus curtisii. Taxonomy (NCBI): domain Eukaryota; kingdom Viridiplantae; phylum Streptophyta; class Magnoliopsida; order Myrtales; family Myrtaceae; genus Eucalyptus; species Eucalyptus curtisii. The sequence goes on along the minus strand of CM029496.1, from coordinate 38,743,906 downwards.
GAAATCTTTGATCTCCAACCATTGTTTCCAATGTCTCAGTACCCTTAGTAAACTTTTGCAAAATAACATTTCAATCCTCATTTTTACTTTTGCTAAGAGGTATGACATGGATTGGCAACATCTTCATCACTAGAGGACTCCTCTACTTCGCTTTAGCTTTCGCTCCGGGTAGATGCCAATGCCTTAGTCTTTCCGTTCACGAACATTTTATAATCTTTCTTCTCATTCTTGTCTCTTTTGTCCTTCTTGCCAAGCCGTTCGTTCTTGTCCATTGTATCTTTGAGACAAGTCCTGGACATTCATACCTTAGATGCCTCGACTTGTTACAATTGTGACATTGACGTTGTTTCTTCAATTTGGATTACCTTTTGGAGTTCTTGCCCCTGAGTATTCTCATGTACTTTCACATGATTATTGTCATGTGTCATCACTATCTTCTTTTGGCTCCGTTTCTTTTGAAGTAGTAGCCTCAAGAGCTATCCATTTCTTCTACTTTGTATCTTCTCTCAATCAAGCCTTCAACTTGATTTCATGTATAAGCTTTCAGGAAGCTCATCAAGAGACATCATGGAAAAATTGTGAACGTCGTCAATGGCTGACAATTTCGGCTTCAAAACATCCGATAATTCTCTTAAAATCTTTTGATATAGCTCTTCTTAAGGTTAAACCTTTGCCAAGTGATCTCAGTCCAGTAATAATGTTGGTAAATCGAGTAAACATATCAACGATTGACTCACCTTCATTCATAGTAAAAGGCTCATACAAATGGGTAAGCATAATTATATTAGACTTTTTGGATAAGGGTATTGAAAGTCCTAAGACTTATAACAAAGAACAATTGGGTCCTAAAACTTTCAAAAATTGCAATCAAGTCATAAAATTTATCTAATTGAATTCTAAAACTTTCAAAAACTACAATCAAATCCTAAAAACTATCAACGACTGCCTTACCTTCATTCATTTATGTCATTTATGTTACGTATTAGTATAGACACATGTTGGGGTTATTGCCCAAGCATCGACGTGTTTTTGCGTGGTTACGTCCATTTCTTCATGATGCGTACCGCTGTCCAGGCCATGGACAGCAAGCATTGGACTTGTTTAGTTCATTCGACGAGTCACGGGCCGACCCACACGCCTCAGGGCTCGGAGCATTTATTAACCTTTTTTGGTCTTGTTTTACAACTTCGAGGTGTCTTGGTTCGGCCTTCATTGGTCCTTTCGGCCCGTATATGCATTGGGAGTTTGTCGCAGTTGTTTTGGTGTCGTTTAGTGTATAGAGAAAAAAAAAAATCCAAGGCCCACTGTCCAGATTTTAAGCGTGCTGAACAGACGTCGCCTAGCGAATATTTGCTCTTGTTTCGCATCTTCAATGCGCCTTGGGTCAACCTTCATTGTTGTTCCTTCTGGCCAGTGGCTGTGTTGGGGTCGTTCGTGACCCTTTTTGTGGCCATTTAGCCCTCAAAAGGGGACCTAAGGCTTGCTGCCCAGACAGTGTATGGGCTGGACAGCGGACTTTTCGCTCCTATCTCGGCTTTATGGAAGGCCTCAAGCGGTCCTGGGTCACCTCTTGCTAGCTTGCATCGTTTCCTTGTAATTCCATAGGCTTATATAACATGTTTTAATTCACGTCCTAGCATTCTAGTTGTTTTGTTATTTCCCGGCGAGCATCTAACTTGTTTTAAACTCTAGTTGTTTCCTATCGTAATATAAGTTCAGAAAAGGTAAAACGGATGGGAATGAAAAGGCAAGAAAATGGGAATTGCATTTAGGTAGAATTTGCATCACAGGGTTCAGTTTCATTCGAACTTAGTCTCATTCTATTTGATTTAATGCTTCATCGTCATCCTCTAGTTTAGATGTTTGCATGCCATAGTTTAGGTGGATTGCATGGTTAATTTTATGCATAGCTTACGGGCGTCCAGTCCCGAGGCTTAATAACAAGACGATGTTTAATTTTGTCTGATATAGCTCAGTTACTTTCCTTTACCAAACTTTACTTATCTTGATGTTATTGCATTCTACTTGATTATTCCCTTATTTATATGTTGCCGTTTCAATGCTATCGCAATCCACCAAACCACCTTAGGATCTTTTATCAAATGATACTAGCATTTTGATGGACAAAGTGAGTACTCCTCATATGCATATAATTCAAGAAAATTATCCAAAAAGTTCTAAACATATTGTATAACAGTCAATTTGACATATCTTCCCAATCCCAATTGGCTGGAAATCACTGTGGCGGTCCATGCAGCGCCAAATGTTTTACATGGCGCACTCGGTGTTGACATGGACGATTTTTGTAATTTTTCAAAATTTCCTAGATTTTTTCTTTTCTTCCTATTTTCTTCCATTGGTCGTTCGGGCTCAACAAGAGTTGCAACACCCTTGTTGGCCTTACCAAATTCGAGCAAGGACTGGCAAGCCCTTGTAGTGGCTGGCGAGGTGGAGTACCTAACCATGTGTGATAAGCTCTCGCCTTTCCTCACCGTGTCCCTGAGTTGAGTTCAACTCAAATGAGGTATTGTGGTTCAGAGAGTTCTAGATATTCAGGTCATTAGGGAGATTGCATCTACTTATGGAGATTGTAGATTCTTCGAGAGTTGTTTTTTGTCATTTTTTTCTCCTACAATTTCTGCAATCATGCCTTTTTGATTTGTAGAAAATAGTTGAAGGAGATTTTTTGTTTCTATTTTCGCTTTCCACTCTTTATCTAGAAAGTTGTTGCGCTTTCTCAGAAGAAATTACTAGCACTTGTTAGTTCTGTTAGTTCAAATATTTCTCTGTTCAAATCTAATCAGAATCGGGAAGATAAGTGAGAGCTTCAAGTTGGTTTTCTCCATCGCCATTTCCTCTCAAGTCCTTGGGCAGTTTTAAGCACTTAGATATGGGTTTAGTCATGCAGGTTTTGACTTAGTTGGCCCAAATCCAGTTGTTACGAAATCGCACATCAATCCTAGAAAAATACCGTACACAAACAATCTACCCAGGTAGAATATAATAATAAATAAGAGAATCGGAAGAACACACTAGAAAATTTGTTATTGAAGTTCACCCAACTTGAGCCATGTCTCCAGGTAGAGGCACACTACAATCCACTAGACTTTGAAGAAAGTTGGAATACAATAATGATCTTCTATCAAAATCAAGACATAAAGAGATTGAGAACCCTTATAAAGAAAAAAAAAACTCACTTTTTTTTTTCTCTTGTCTCTCTATTTTTTTTTTCAGCGTTTTGACAGTTAGCATCTAACTCACGTTGGTATAAATGTCTGCCTTTTAACCTAAAAGCAAAATTAGTAGAAAAGACAAAAAAGCCCATAAATTTTTTTTGGCTTCATCCACCATCAATCTCCCATTTAAAGACAAATACACTCAATCCACCAAGCAACTATGCATCCATCTTCTTCAAAAGTTCATAACTTAAAAATTTGTGCCTCTTGATACTCATCATCAATCAACATGAAATAATACCAATGGTAGTAGTATAAAAAATATATTTTTCGTTGTCTACTACCTTGGTAAACATGTCAGCTAGACTTTCTAAACCATCAATCTTTTGTAACATTAACTCATTATCTTTCAATATCGACCTAATGAAATGATAACGCTTCTTGATATATTTAGTCCTCAAGTGATTCGCTGTATTTTTTTGTAATTGCGTTACAATTTGACTATTACTTCATAGTATGCTCACTGGTTTCTTTCGATGTTACTCTTTCATGTAATCTTGTAACCACATGATTTCCTCGGAGATTATGTGATCACCATGTACTCTACTTTTGTCATCAATAGAGCCACTACTTTTTGTAGTCGAGATACTCAATTCACTACTGTGCCTACAACTTTGAAGACATATTCAGTGGTACCTTTAACACTATCTTGATCACTCAAGTGATCTGCATCCACATAACTCTATAACTCTAGAAATGTACCACCGTAACAAAGAAAATAATTTGATGTACCCACTAGATATCTCAATAATCTATTTTATTGCTCTCTGCTTGGGTTCTACATATATTGACTCACATCTCTTATTGCTTGTGTAATGTCTAGTCTCGTGCTCACCATGGCATACATCAAGCTTTCCACTGCTGATGCATATGGAACTATCATCATATCATCTTTCAAAGCATGAGTACTCGGACACATATTCTTCGAAAGTTTGAAGTGACTCTCTAGAGGAGTTGTGACTAGTTTTGCCTTATTCATGTTAAATCTCTTTAACATCTTATTCACATAATCTTCCTGCGATGGCCATAATTTCTTATTTTCCAATCTTTGATGATTTTCATGCCTAAAATAATATTGGGCTCTCCCAAATCTTTCATAGTAAACTACGATGATAACCTTTTTTTTTTTTTTTTTTTTTTTTTTTTTCACTTTTGCAATTCTCTTCATATTGGAGTTAGCCACTAGCATATCATCACATATAAATAGAGATACGCAATATTACCATTGCTATACTTGCGAAAATAAACACAATGGCTCCTCATAGTGTGCAAATCCATTTTCTTTCATGAAACCATCAGACTTTAAGTGCCACTGTTGTAGAGCTTGCTTCAAGCCATACAAGCTTTTTTCAAACGACATACCATGTGCTCCTTACCTTTTACTTCAAAACCTACAAATTGCGCCATATATAACTATTCATCTAAGTCATCATGTAAAAACATCGTTGTCATGTCTAACTACTCAAGATGAAGATCCTCCCTTGCAACTATACTCAGCAGAACTCCGATTGATGTCATTTTCACTACAAGTGAAAATATCTCGGAGTAGTCGATACGTCTTGCCTTGTGTCCAATACTATCATCTGCTTCATTTCTAATCTTGTACACCCACTTATTTAACAAAACTTTTTTGCTTGTGGGCAACTTGGTCAACTCCTAAGTTTTGTTATAAAGTAACGAGCTTATCTCGTTTTTCATAGCATGCGAGACATGTCTTTCTTTACCTCATCATAAGTCTTCGGTTCTTCCGAATCTATATATAAGACATGGCTCAAAATAATATTAGCTAATGCATTAAAAATTACCTTTGGCATTCTCACATGTGTAGATCTTCTTAAGATGGATACTTCAAGGTCGTTAGTCTGCTTCGAATCAATGTGTTTCTCTTGAATTGCATCCTCAATGATTATAGGCTCATGTTGAACAGCTCCTTCAAGTATACTTTAATTTACTAGAACCATCTTCATGGACATTGTGTCCAGCTCAATATATTATGGTTCTACCACCTTTTCATGCTTTGTTTAACAATCCCTGTACATCTTTTCTTCATGGAATATCACATTCCGACTGCGGATGACTTTGTTATTCTCATAATCCCAAGACCCATAGCCATACTCATCACCCACCATAACTGATAAAGATGCACTTTTGGGACTTACCATCAAGCATGTTTCTATCCTCCCTGTCAATTAGCACATGCAATACAACAACAAAATTTTAGATATGAATAATTAACCTTTTTACCTAACCATTTCTCTTGTGGTATTTTTCCATCCAACACACTAGATTGACTCCTGTTGATCAAATAAAAAACTGCATCAATTGTAGTAATCCATAAGTGTAGTGGGAGACCTGCGTATAGTCTCATGCATCTTGCACGTTCTAGAATAGTCATATTCATCCTCTTAGCTACGTCTCTTGAGGAATTCTAGGAACAATCTTCAATTCGTGTATACTTTCCCAGCTCAAGTATTCTACAAATTCCTTATTTGTGTATTCACCACTATTATCAGACTTCAAGACTTTAGTCTGATAACCTGTCTCTTTTTCTATCATGATCTTCCATATTTTGAACACCCGGAATACTTCTGATTTTTCTCTAAGAGTATAGACTCAAGTCTTCCTTGTTGCATCATTAATGAATGTGATAAAATATCTCTTACCATCATAAGAGAGTTCCTAAGCCGGTCCCCACATATCAATGCAAACTAACTCTAGTTTCTAGCTTTTATTATGTTGCCCATTCAATTGAAAACTGATTGTCTTCTATTTTCCATAAATGCAACTCTCACAAAAATCTGACTCAACTTTCTAAAAACCCAAAAGTAACTTTTTTGAATGTAACCGCTTTACATTCTTTCCACCAAGATGTCACAAACGATAATGCCAAAGAGTAGACAAATTACTTATAACCATTATAGTTGTACCTATATCATTGATATTGTCTCCTTAGAGATGGTAAAGTATACACATACGCTTTTCCTTTGCTACTACTCTTGCCTTTGAGGTTATCTTCTACTCTCCACATCCAAAGATTGTTATCAAGCCTTCTTGGTCAAGTTTACTAGTTTAGATCAAATTTTTCTTTAATTCTGGAATATGCCTTGTTACACGCAAAACTAGACGTCCTCCATCTAAGATGTTAAGAGTTATAGTTCCTTTTTCAATAATCGGACATATGTAGCCGTTTCTACAACCACTTGTCCAAAATCTTCATTGGCATAATTAGTAAATATGTCTCTTGGCGAGGTGCAATGGAAAGATGCACCGGAATCAATAAACCACTTGTCTATTGGCAAGTCAGAATATACAGACAAAAACACAAGTTCTCTAGCAAAGGTTCATCGCTAACCACATTCGCTCTTTGATGCTCATCTTGCTGCTTCTTTTGTAGGCTTCATATTGAAACATCCGATGTTTGGTTTGGTGACAAAACTAACACTCATCTTTTGCAACCTGTCTCTTTCCCCTTAATTATGACCTACCACACTCGCTAAATTTTTTTCCTTTGCTTTTTCTTCTTCCAATTCTGCTAGTGTTGGCAAATATGTTGATGCCGAAAAATTATCTCCACTTGAGACTTTTCCTAGCATCTTTTCATCCATGATACAGCTCACAGCATCATCCAGAGTCAAATCATCCTTCATGGTGCTCGAAATTCCTTGCATTGCTATATTGTAGCTTTTCGAAAGGAAACATAAAAACAATAAAGCTTGAAGTTTCATATCTAGAATTATGCCGGCGGATTTCAATTGGCTTGTGACTTGTGTGAAACTATCAATATGCTCTGCCATAGAACCTCAGTCAAATAACTTCATATTAACCAGTTTTTTCAACGAAAATACTTGATTTGATGTGGACGGTTTCTCATAAATATTCATCAAATTATCCATAGCCTCTTTTGTAGTTTTTGCCTTCAACTTGCCAAATATAAATAAAATATTGTGTTGAATTCATCAAGCGATAATTTTGACAAGACGTATCCATTGGACAGCAGATAAAGGAGAAAAAAAGGACAGAAGGACCCCTGGAGTGCCATAACTTGGCAGAAAGAGATACTTAAATGCCATAACTTATGAAAGGTACATTTAAGTGCCAAAATTGGAGCAAAAGGGATCACTTGAGTGCCAATCCGGCCAAATTACATACGTGGCATTTTTCCGGTGAAGCGAGTGGAAAACGACGTCGTTTTGCATGCGACGTGATCAAATAATGCAAAAATGGCGTCGTTTTGGGATGACGTGGTAAAAAATAATATACAATTAATTAATTAAACTTAGTTAAAATATTACAATAATAATAATTTTAAAATTAAATTTAGTTAAAATATTAAAAAATAATAATTTTAAAATTAAAAAAAAAAAAAAAAAAAAAAAAAAAAAAAAGTGGGGGCGGTGGCTAGGGCTTAGCCCTCGTCATCGTTGCCGCCTCCTCCGCGTCGCCGGGAAGGGCCAGCAACGGAGGGGGAGGGTCGGCCGAGGTCGCCGGGCCCGGCCGGGGCCGGCGACCCGGCCGACCGGCGGCGAGGACTCGCGAGCCCTTGCCCCAAATCGGGGCAAGGGTTGCAGCCCTCGCCCGGATCCGGCGAGGGTTGGCGGCCCTCGCCCGAGTCAAGGGCCGCCGTCCCTCGCCGGATCCGGGCGAGGGCCGCAACCCTTGCCCGATCTCGTGGCGAGTGGCGGGTCGCGGCCCTCGCCTCGGATCCGGCGAGGGACAGCGACCCTCGCCGTCGGTCGGCCGGAGGTCGTCGGCCCCGGCCGGGCTTGATGCGACCCCGGCCGACCCCCCCACTTTTTTTTTTTAATTTTTTAAATTTTGTTAATTTTAAAATTATTATTTTTAATATTTTAACTAAATTTAATTTTAAATTAAATTTAATTAATTTATATATTATTTTTTTACTACGTCAGCCCAAAACGATGTCGTTTTTGTATTATTTGGGCACGTCAGCGTGCAAAACGGCGTCGTTTTGCACTCGCTTCGCCGGAAAAATGCCACGTCGGTGTTTTGACCGGACTTTGGCCGGAGTGGCACTTAAGTGATCCGTTTTTCTTCAAATGTGACACTTAAGTGTACCTTTCGTAAGTTATGGCACTTAAGTGTCCTTTTGTGCCAAGTTATGGCACTTGAAATGTTCTTTTGCCAGAAAGAAAAGAGCTACATTTATTCATTTCTAGAGTTGAAAATGCCATTCAAGCACTACAACAGTTTAGTTTTATAAATAAAAACATGATGAATAGTTCTTCCCCTGCCAATTAGTAATTACATAAGCTGAAGGTCAATATCTTTCACTTTTACATGTATGCTCCCCAAACTGCCAGCACAAATCATTACGCTAGGCCTCTACTCAAGGAAATGACTATAGCATATATTTAGCGCCTAAAAGCACTAGTGGTGATGAGGCATTTAGGTGTGTCTAATATTTTCTCCCAAGTGCATGGGTCACTTGAGCCATATGATGTTCTCGGATAAGTTAATTTTTCTTTTGCATGATTAATGCAATTATCGTTCCGAATTTCAGTAATTAATTTGTGATATGGTGCTTGTATAATGGTTCACGACACTACCAATAAATTTGATAATGCAGTATACCCAATAATAGAGTGCTTAAAGTAAACTAGGAGTTCTCGGGTGAATTTTGATCTACTTTCTACTTTCTGCTTGTGTCCCTCAGATGCGGCTTGAAAATACGAAAGCTGGGAGGAAGGGGAACTTAAACGTTGCGACAGGGGTATTGTTATCTGAACTACAATTTTGGTACACATGGAGGTGATATCTTATCATAACTTCTGATAGCGACATCGCTTTCAGATCTTCCAAGTCGCACCGTCGCTTCATATGGTTGAAGTGCGAAAGGCAAAAGGAGACACCTTGGAATTCCACAAGGTTCTACGCCCATAGTTTTCTTGGTCACGCTTAATGTTATTTTAATGCTTCTGTGTACATGGCTCCTGCAAATAGCATGGTATGTTAATAGCTGAAGAGGGATGCTGAAAATCTGGTCTCATTTGAGATTTTGCTATGATCCTTATGAATTTTCCTTTACTTCCTGCAGTTCTATAAGAACCTCACGAACCACCTCAACGACATCGTTTGGAAAACCGAGGAAGATATGCAAGAAACGAAGTAAAGAAGCTGGGTGGACTCGACAATTTTTTAGAATAACTTCAGCTTGTGATCTTCCCAACTGTCATGCTTTTGCTTTGTATCTTCGTTCTAAGAATGCCTCATCAGACAAAAATAAACTGCAGCAGTATGTTACAATCATGTCGTGTGATTAAGAAAGAGTGTCGCAATTTCTTCGGCATCCTCTGTCTTATTGTTTGAACAGTCCAGACTGTCTTATTGTTCGAATAGTTCAGAAAGGCGAGTTAGGGAAAGAACGAATAGAATCATTGTTAAGCATTGAGGAGGCTTCCCCTTCGGACATGAGTCTCCTTCCCCTTGTCAAGCTTTCCATTGAAATCTTCTTTTAGCTTAAGTATACTTCAACTTTATTTCAAGAAAACCGACGGAAATTCTCCAGCAATTCTGGTAATGATCTGCCGCATCGTCCAGGCATTGGTTCGATTCCACTTAAAAGCAGTTTGACCTTACCATAACCAAATAACCGATGAATTTACTATTGACAAATCGATCAGGTTGATGAGGGATGACTATAACAATCTGGGATTAACCAACACATTTAGAAATTAACCAAAGGAATAATGAAATTGCTAACATATTCAAAAGTTTACCGATCATATTTAACAAATTTGTGATTTCCGCTCAAAACTTTTCGTCTTTGCATGCCAACTTACCAATTATAAATGATAAAATAGTTGAAAACCTTCTACAATAGTCATAAGTTTTTTTTTTTTTTTTTTTTTTTTTGGTATACTAAACGAGTCTCCCCAGTCAATATCAATCATAAGTTGGGGAGTGTGCATGGTCTCTTTAGCTATGAGATGCAACTCCTCATTCTTTACGAACATGAAATGTCTAAAGACGTCACTACCATTATTCATCCATTCCTCGCCAGACCCCAACTAGACTTCAGTGCCATCCTATACCACGTGCAAATCTTTCACACTTCATGTTTCCCCGAGCAGGCCTCTTGGACTCTTCGACAAAAACAGCTAGTTTCACTTCATGTTCCAATGGCATCTTTGATGCCTAAACTCTCAAGGTAACTTAGTCAGAGAAATCCACTGAGGACGTTGCAACTAAATTAAGAAGTATAACTGCTATTATGCATAGTAGAAAAGCATCAGCATGAGACTATAATTGGAAAACAAAACAGATAAAGCACGTTCTACCATTCCAACAGAAGACTACCAGATGCCCAAAAATACAGAGCATAAGTTCTTTGCTATGTGCAACGTCCTATCTTCCCAAAGGGGGATGCTTAAAAACAGTCGAAGAATTGTGCAAAGGCAGGAATTCCATACAGTGGGGATAATAAATCTTCAAATTTGTAGATTATGATGTAAGCCAAATATCCCAATACTGTGGCAATGTCCAAGCGCATCTACAAGTAAAATAACCTAAATATTGGATAATGCTATTATGTCACAACTAACCCATATGATCAATAAAAACATGCAAATCAGAACTACTCACTACTTCACAAAAAATTCTAAAACATGTACTCATGGAAAGGCCTTTCATGTGCAAAGTTCAAAAGTACCAAGTGTAGCATTCAACTAGGATCAGAAAAAGGCATGTAAGGTAATGGCAGATAGCAGCAGTTCTTTTGCGTCATAAGATTTGATTTGAGAGATGCTGCAGGCTTTTGAATAATACGTATCTAGAAAAGAAGGATAGATTGTTGTCACCCTGTCAAACAACAACGGTTGGTGGAGTATCAGTTCCTTGAATCATTGAAGGGAAAATTTGAGATTGAAAAATCAAATATATAAAGAATACTGCTACTTGGACATCTAAAACTACGGGTGACCTGTTCCAGGATGTGTCAATTCCATGGCAAGAACCTAGTACTGACCCTGGAGGTCTTAGTCACAATTGATCCGCAACTGGCCTAAACATGAGCAATGGAAAATAACATACAATATCTATGATTTGATTTCCACAAAAGCTCTTCCCAAGAATTGGGCGATTCATTTCCGAGGAACCGAATCAATTACACTTGGCCGGTTTCAGGTCGATTTCCAGTACTACTCAAGAACCAGTGTTTTTTTTTTTTTTTTTTTTTTTTGGTGAAAATCAGGTCTTAAATATCATTGATGATCTTTTATAGCTGTTGTCAAGTAAACTCTTGAGAGCTTAGTGGTATTATGAACACGCCTCATACTTGAGCTCACGGCTTCCAATCCCTCTCAGTTGCAACTTGCTATTATATTTTTTTCAAGTAAGGTGAAAGACCGGTTCTGAATTGGTTTGAGCCTAGAACCACCTTGGTTGGTTGTTTTCGAGGTCCAATTTGTGGTTTTAGTATAAGAATCGGGAGCCAAACTAGATAAAGACCGACTCTACGGCTTCATTATTGAGAAGTGGACCCATTTTTTTTTGGGAACTGACCTGGAACCGGACTCGATCAGGATGGCTCTAGCTGGTTCTTGGCTTGAACTGGACTTGCTCCACACCGCTAATCCAAACTCTCCAACTAACTTCACGAATATTAGATGACAAACAATAAAATCTAGTCAACAGCAAGCCAGAATTGAAGTCATAAAGCAATATGTAACTCTTTTATGTGTCCATAAACTACCTACAACTAAGTAATTATCAGGAGTATCAAATATTAGATTTGGGGCTCGTATTCTCTCATCTCAACACCTTTCCCTAATGTTAAAAGATTATTATGAGTCAATCAAATGTTGAGCAACTTAACAATTTTAAATGAGTAATGCGATTTAAGGTCTTCTTATCCAGTGGATATACATCCTCTGTACCTCGCTTTATTTTAAATGTGATTAACCATGAAAGTTTTTCTATTATTATTACAGTTGACCATCAAAGTTACTTGAAATGCAATAATAAAGCAGGTAGTGAATTTTGGTTCTGGCAATTAAACATGAAACCATAGATGATATGAATGGAAGTAATTTAGATAGATCACTTTCTTTATTAAACTCTAAACTACTTCACTAAAGGAAGAAATAAATCTAGAGTAGTATAAAAAGAGTTCATTCGGGACATGATGAGAGCAGAGACATGATGAGAGTAGATCTTCTACATATCGCGTCCATAATACGGAATGATACTTTGTGAGGAAAGATAACCTAATCAATTGTGAAAAATGCAGTGAATTCAATTCTAGAAGCTTAGAGCTCATCGATTCATGTGGAAAATTTTTAAAAAACGACAAACATGATAATGTCAGATACCATGAATTTAATGGCAAAGCTTGAATAGGAATTCTCTGATAGATCTATACTTCCAATGAATTGAACCCAGATTCACCTTGAACATCAGTTTCGTCCACTTCTTCAGCATAAAGCAATACCAACTCCTGCAAGGCTGCTTCCTAATAAAGACAATAGAAAATGACATATGGTGAAAAGCTAGGCTGGGTGCTAATTTAAACAGCCAAATAGTGCACATAGTTGTCCATGCCATAGATTTTAGAGGAACTCTTTTTTGTTGAGGGGGAAAAATGCACTAAGTAGAACAACAAAGCCTGGGTTGCCGCACAATTTGCCAATAAAACCATAGGAAGTTAGCAGCTCAACTTGCATTGAAAAATAGGGTGGAGTAAAAGTTACCAAAAAGAACATAGTGTGGTTTGGTTTGGTAAACCGTATAAATGCAGTTTGTTTGGTCCGGCGCCCAATTGAATGACAAAGGGCCGTGCTCACCTCCACTATCAATAGTGCAATGTGCATCGACCAACAACTTAAACGGATATATCAATGAAGGTATAAAACGTTAGAAGAGCAGCACATTCCATGAAGCTGAATACCTGAAGGGTAGATTGCGAGAGGAGAATGGAAACTCCGGTTGAAATCGACACTTCCCAAACATTGTTTGCCCAAGATTTCTCCTTAACAAGCCTCCATACGTCACTAAGTGAGACATTGGATATGGAGATTGGCCTGGGTGAACATAAACACTTAATCTATTATGTTAAATAAAATACATTTTTGTATCCGCATTTGATCATTAAATTATTGAAGGATTTAATCAACGAAAGGAAGAAACTGAAAATGAGTTCCCAAACCTTAAATAAGGTTCAAATTCGTCATGATCTAGTAGAACTCAAATGGTGTTTCTGGCATTGGCGGCACAAGTCCAGTCCACGTAAGCAATTTCCTTAAAAGCCTTCCACGAGATCCAGTTGATGATAAGATGCCTTCCTAACGTGTCACTGCCTTTTGAGCTGCAAGCCAGATAGGGAGCTCCTGATTTGACTGCAATCCTACTTCAAATGTGCCACCAACCATCTCCGCAGAAAGTCTGAGTTCTGCAAGCCAGAAGCTTCTAAACCCAATGCTTCAACTTCTTTGTCCAATCCTTGGTTTCTTCAGTTGAGTAAGAACTTTTCAATTTCTGTTTAACCCAATAAATAAGCCATTCTCTCCAAAGGGAGAAAGGATGATGCATTTATGGTAACTGCAGGCTATATTCAGATATTGTCCTATTTTTTCTTTATCAACTGTTGAAAGTCGGGACATTCAAACTTAGGCAGTCCAGCTTGACGTAAGCAAAAAGTGAATTTAACTTTATCTCTTTCACATCTTGAAGTAAGTTCCTACAGAAGAATTGCATTGCGTAAAATTTACATATTATTAAAAGAATCAAATTTGTTAAATTGCAGAACCAGAAGGGCAAGCCTCAGAGAACCTTCAGGTCTCTTTGGTTCACAAAAAGAAAAAAAATAAAATTGCAAACTATCATTCTCTTTCCATGCAAATATTATGTTACAGAGTGTGCTGGTGACATACTAAGGAAATTTGATTTGAAAACAAGGAAACTGCAGTCCATTTTGAGCTAAAGCTTGGATAGCAGGCGCAATGGATTTTTTTTTTTTTTTTTTTTTTTTTTAAATTAGCACACCAAAGTCTAAAAGAACATAAAACAGTGGAAGGACATAATTATCATTGTTCAAAACAGCTGTTTTCAACTCTTTTGTGGACTAACGGAAATCTTTTACGATGGATCATTTTAATGATAAAGGCTTGAAAAACCTCGTTGTCATCATTTGAAACAGTTTATATGGAGAGGTAACAAGTTTGTCTATGGAAAAGGAAATCACAAAAGTTCTACACTCGAACGAATTCAAAACGTTCCTATCAAATTAGCCTCGCTCCTGAACTTCCATCTCCACAATTCTCCTCCATTTTCTCTGCCTAAAATGAGATTTCATCTTTTGATGTTCAACTTTCACTATGTATTCTTGCTATCCAAAAAGTTCTTCAATATTTTTGTTCTGTACAGCTAGAAAAAAGAAATCCAGAATAAAAGCATATTTATATTGAAGTAAACTAATACAGCCTACGCTTATACCTAGAGGCATTCAGTAATAACAATATGTGCGTGTGTGTGGGAGGTACGTGGGTGTAAAAACATGCTGCAGAGAAAGGAATGACCTCAATTACCCACGTCCCGAGCTTCCCCAATGGTTTTGATATGGTAAAGAGAACTCCTTGCAGAAGTTCGGACCGTATTTAATCCGATTTTTCCACCAATAGTAGGCCCTTAGGCCAAACTCAACATTGTGTTGTCCAGATCAAGATATGCGCATAGGCCAAACTCAACCGGCGAGGCTTTCGAGGGAGGCGATGTGCCAGAGGCAGATGAGCAGCGAGGCTTTTGGGGAGGTGGAGCAGGAGAAGAAGCATGAGGGCCCTCAGGTGCCGACCATCGACCTCGAGGAGCTCAGGAAGGCCGCCACCCACCGGGGCATCATGCACCTCGTCAACCACGGGATCCCCGACGACCTAATCGAGCGCGTCAAGAAGGCTTGGGAGGTGTTCTTCAACCTCCCGATCGAGGAGAAGGAGGAGTATGGAAGGTGGGACGCACGGAGAAAGAAACAGATAAAAAGCGTGGTCCCGGTTGGGTGCCATTTTTTCTAGAGAGAGAAAGAGAAAAAGGCCTGGAAATTGAAGTGGGGAGCGAGACATTTTTGACCGGGAGAGTTTGGCGTATACGGCCGTCCTTTTTTCTGCCACTGCCACCAGCCGAAAACCAGCCGGAGGAAGGAGAAAAACAAACACACCCTATTTTCCCGCGAGTCCCACTCTTTGGACCGTGTCAATAATGGAATATTTCTCATGAAAAGACTTTTGATTTTTAGCTTCATTCGTCTCCTTGTTTGCACTCTAATTGATAAGACGCCTGGTTGCACCCAAGGTCGATGCGGGGCTGATACGTACTCGAGTTTCTCTTGCAGCGAGATTGGAGAAGTTGGTGAACGGTGAAGTTGAATTAACTATTGCATTAAGAATTCATGTAATTGTTTTTTATATCAAGAGATTATTTTTTAAGGAGCCGTGATGACAAAATGCTATTTGAGTTATCGGGTGTAATTGAAAATTTAAAAATATTGAGAATACTTGAATTGTTCAGGTATAATCATAATCCCAATCGCATCGCTTTAATTATGATGAAATTTTATACCAATCTCATCGAAAACCTAGACCGCATCGATCATGTAATGTAAATCCGTCGTTTGATTTTTCATCCCATTTATTTTTATTCGATGGCTTGTCCTTTTATTCACAAGAACAGATATTAGGCAGTTGGAGACACGTTACCTTTTCAACAAAGGGATCGTAATTGGACGAAAAGTAAAATGGGCCGACTCTTGACCAACCTACGGAAAGTAGGCTGGGCATCATCACAACACACGGATGGAAGTGCAAATTGATTCAAAAGGAGATAAAAGGACCGTCTGCTATTAATGATGGGAAACAAGAGGGAGAAATATCAGGGGCCAAACAGTCCCGCGTGGGTCCCACGATCCTCGAAGTGGCCGCTTCCGGCCCTTGCTTCGGCATCCTAGCGATGTTCTCCGCGTCGTCATCTGCGGCGGGCATCGGAAGCAGCCGCCCTTCCTCAGGGGGCCGGCGAAATCTCCGCCCTCGTTGCTGAGGGAACCGTGTTTTTCGCAGCTACTAAATGGGGGGGGGAAGAAGAAGACAAAAACATTACCAGTTTTGGATGACCAAGCATCATAAGTAGCTACAGAGAAGACTATTATTTATAGAAAGGTTATACTCACCACGGCATTCGCTTCCAGCTTTCCTCATGTGGCATCTCTTGGGAATGGAGATAGCTGCAGCAGGGATGATCCGGATCTCCTTCGCTGCAGGGGAGAGAAGGACAGCGCACAGGCAGTGAGGACCGGCACCAACGAGCACGCCGACTCTGGTGCAGCAGGCGCGTGGAACCTTAGCCTCGACGTCTCTAGCTGCGTCCAGGCAAGGACTCAGCCTCGCGAAGGCCGACCTTATTGGGGTCCCCCCGCATTCTCCCACAGCGCTCGCTTCCCGAATGAAGCCGGTCGCCAATGCCGTCATGATGGACAAAAGCAAAAAGATAGAAACTCGAGAATTGTCACCCATTTTTCTTTCGGGAGATTGCAAGAAACGATTTCTGTACCCACACAAACACACACATATATATACACACACGCATGTATGTCCAAAACTAGGGGTGGCGGAGCGGAAGCAAATCGAGCGTTGGGAATGGCCGAACCAGTTGGAGTGGCACCAGGATCGGGCGTTATCCAGCACTGAAGTCACGAGCGTGTCGATGACATCCCACCAACCCAGCACGTAAAAAGAGGAACACATTGAGAAAAGCGCCCCCCCCCCCCCCCCCCACAACAGATAGTCCAGAATATAAAAAGAGGAACACAAAAAGAAAAACGCCCAGAATTAAAAAAAAAAAAAAAAAAAAGGAACACAAAGAAAAAAACAAAAAACCAACAAAGGCGTGGTGGGGAGCATCGAAATTGAGTCCAACCCACTCGCGTGTGGTTCATGTTCGGTTCAGCAATGGTCCGTCTAAAAGTATCTCGCTAATAAAAAAGATGACATTTTTAAAAAATTTTCTTTTTTATTATTGATATCATAATAACTTATCTATTTTTATTACTCTCATCTCAAAAGCTCACTCGATGAACTTTTTATTAAGTTCATTAGTCTAATATTCAAATATAGTCTATTTATCTATTATATCAAAGAATTTATCTTTTTTCCTTATAATATTGATGGATAATTTTATACGGAGCATGTTAGATGTTACAGGAATCTTGAGGAATAAACTTGAAAATTACGCACAGTAAGGTATTTGGATTTTTTTCGTAAACAATTCATAGATGATATTAATTTATGTTAATCCAACATAATGATATTTCACATGCATTTTAAAAAAGAAATTTCCTACTTTATCAATAAATTTCATGTACTTAATAATTTACCTATAAATTTGATTGACAACTAGAGCTGGCAATATGGGTCAAAAACCCATATTATGACCCATTTTTAGTTAAATGGGTCATATATGGGTCTAGTGAAAGTTAAATATGGGTCAGAAATTGGTTAAGTGAATGTTAAATATGGGTCAAAAATGGGTCAAGTGAAAGTTAAATATGGGTCAGAAATGGGTCATTGAATGTAAAACATAAAAAGAAATAGTCTAAACGGGTTATAAGGAAACACATTTTAAAGTTTAAACCCTTGGCCTTTTTTAAATTTATAAAAATATTTTTTAATAAAAAATTGAAATTATAATTATTTTTCATATTTCAATTTTTTTTCTTTTTTCTTTCTTTTTCTTCATTCCTTACCAGCGGCCGGCGACAGGCCTCGCCGATCTGGCGAGATCGAGCCTCGCCCGACGCCGGCGAGCTCGAGCCTCGCAGATCCGGCGAGTCTCGGCCTCGCCGACGACCGGCGAGGCCGAGACTCGCCGGATCCGGGCGAGGCCGAGGCCCGCCCGACGCCGGCGAGCTCGAGCCTCCCCGGATCGGCGACGCCGAGGCCGCCCGACGCCGGCGAGCTCGAGCCACGCCAGATCCGGCGAGTCTCGGCCTCGCCGACGACCGGTGAGGCTCGAGACTTGCGGATCGGGCGAGGCTCGAGCTCGCGGCGGCGTCGGGCGAGCCTCGGCCTGGCCGGATCGGCGAGATCGAGCCCGCCGACGCCGGCGAGCTCGATCTCGCTGTGGCCGGTCGGGCCGGTCGCGTCGCGTGGCACGGGCCAAGGAGAAGAAAAAAAAAAAGAGAAAAGAGAAAAATAAAAATAAATATTAAAAAGTAAAATTATAAAAATTATATTTTAAAAAAATAAAAAATTATATTTAAAAAAATTAAAAAAAAAATCGATTTTTTAAAAATATTTTAAAAAGAATTATAAAAATTTTCCATGAAATTTGTATTGCATAAAAATTGTTAAAAAATTTGTATTACATAAAAATGTTTTAACAATAAATAGGTTTTAGCAATACGGGTCGAGTCGGGTATGGGTCGGATACTGGTCGGGTCGGGTATTGGTCACTAGATTTACATTACAAGAATATGGGTCAAAACGGGTTAAATGGATCAAATATGTGTCGATCCATTTTCGACCCGACCCATACCCGACCCGACCCACCCATTTGCCACCTCTATTGACAACTTAGAAAAGAACTAAATTTTTTGGAAATTTTTCTTTTTCGACGAAACAAATTTTTGTGGAAGTAATATCTAATCATTAAAAGCAAGCGTCTTTAATGCTCCCCAAGCTGCTATTACACCCCACCGAATTCGTTTCCTCTTTCAACAGACGTCAGACGTCAGGCGTATCCTGTCGGCCTCCGCATTTCCACCTTCCCTCGCCAAGAAGCCATCTCTGTCGGGATCGATCTCTCCGGCTTTTCCATGGCGTTCCGGTCGTTCCTTGTAGCTCAAGATCGAATCTTGGGAGGTGGGTTCGGAAATGGAGGCGGCGGCGGCAACGTCGGTCAAATGCATCTTCTTGCTCATTTATTTTTCCCTCTTTATCCATCATATAAGCATAGTTTAGAAAGAAGACTATAGAAAGCTATTTGTGAAGCTATTTTGCAGTCGCTTTCTCACCGGAGTTCAGCCAAAAGGATTTCCATCTTTTAGATCTATCAACTGGATTGTTTATAGATTTTGCTTCATGGTATCATTTGCATGTACAAGAACACTGAATGCGGCCCTAATTGCTTCCCTAGGCACAGCAACCTATCAGGAGGGGTGTTGTAGGGCCCTCACTTATGGTGGAGGAGCTAGGGAAGGTCAACCATGGGGTGAGCTTTCTTTCCCCCATATCTTGTCAGCAGTTGCATGGATATAGAACATCAGAATTGTTCTCCAACCTCCGAAAGCACACTTGCATCCTCCAGGTGAAGAGTTTATGTAACTTTAGATTCTTCTTTAAGGGAGTTTCTTCTTTTGTGGCAGGATCTTTATGTTCTGCGGTTTTATAGTAGGCTAGATGAGACAGAGAAAGGAGAGGTGAGTTTTTTGTTCTTGTGCTATTCTTACCGGTGATTGACATGAAGCTGGAAGATGATATTTTGTGGATAATTTATTTTTGTTGGAGTACTTTTGAACTGGCAATCAGTGTTTTTTTTTCCTGATTCTGTACTTAATAAGCTTGTTCAAGTGCTCGTCCTAATATGCTTCATTGTTAAGCAGAAGTGCCAATGCAATAGAAAATAGAATTGAGAAAGTGGAAGAATAAGATTATCATGGTTTGGCCATTGGCCTACATCACAGGCAAAAGAGGAGCAGCAGGAATTCACTAATTAGAATTTGGACTACAACCAAAAAGCAAACTCAAAACCCTAGTCCCACATAAAGCTGATATTTCTCATACCCTTTGAAACATGCTGAAGTGAAACACTTAAACCCTAGAAGAGACTGCTGAACGCTGAAACTAATGTGCACCATGCTGGCTCTGCCATAAACCTCACGAAAATTTTTCAAAGGGGATGGCCACAATATTTATTGAATTGGGTGACAAGCCAGGCCTGCACATAAAAGGTTCAAGCTAAAATTAACGAACACCATGTGTCATGGTAACATTTTATAGGTCTTGCGATGAAAGGTACTGCATTTTTGCGAATAAAGAAACTACGGAGGTGGAACAAGACTAGAATAAGTTAATTGAGTTGTATTAACACATGTGGTCTGGTCCAAGGCAAGGTGGGGCTAACAAGCGGAGCTGGGTCATGTTAACAATGAAGATGGAGCGATAATTGCAGAAATTGTGAAAAAACTGGAGACGAACAGGTGCTACAAAGAGAGGTTTAGAGCATAGGGACGGGATGGTAGAGCAAAACTCAAATGAGCCAATAAGCTTGCAATAGTTGAGTGTCCTTTATGTCAAGTTGTTAGAATGTCTAAACCAAAAGTTTGAGATGATAGTTGGAGGGAGACTATATGCATTTAGAAGGCCAATGAAAGCCCCATAGACAAGTGACGTGGGATATTGTAACACTCCCTCTCACATGCAAACCGAACTAAAAATGGCACATGGAACTGACAAATGGGGAGCTTCACATGTAAAATAAATCTGGTGCGAAACTCGGCTCTGTTTCCATATGAGAATGTCTCACCCAAAAGCTTAAATTGATAAATGGTGAGAGACTACATAAGCATAAGGTCCATTGAAAGTCATAGACAAGTGATATGGGACACTCATAACCTGTTCTCTTTCTCCTATCAGGTTAGGGAGTATTAATAGTTGTGCTAAGATTAGAACATGCCCAATGTAGCAACTGCCGTAGAACTTGAAACCAGCTTAATTGTGACTCCCTTCTATTTTCTTACATAATATGTCTTATAGCCAACATTAATAATCTCGTCACCACATACCATAAAGTAATCTAAAAAGAGAAGTTGCTTATATAGAAAGGTCTTATAGTGCCGCCAGCGGCATGTTTCACATTTTGAAATCTGTTGTAATTGCAAAGAATGAATTTATCACATGGAACTAGCACTTGGTGGGGGAGCTAATACCCGCATTGCTCTATTTTTTTTTTTCTTTTTCTGGAGAAACATATGGCAATTTCTTTGAGAAGAAGGCTCATGTTCTTAATGCCAATGAAAATGACGAGAAAATGATTGTCCTTTCAGCAGTCTGGAAACAATTTTAATGGTATATGAATGAGAGATAGACCATTTAAGTGTAGTACAGATCCTTGTTGATTATCAAAGAAAGAAAATAAATGAAGAAGATTACACATTCTTGTTTATTTAATCTAATTTGGAGCATCATAGTACTGTACTAAAATCCTGATTTCAAGGGAATGCATCGACTGTCATATTTTTAGGTTCTTCTGAGTAGGCAAGAAAATATTATAAGTAGCTTGTGTGGCTTTATTTTGGAAAACAGTATTTGCTGGGTAAATATTCTTTGTGATTTTTCTTTGCTTTGACTCTCATGTCTAATTGGTGTCCTGTCTTGTAGAAGTGTGTTCCCTTTTAAATCTGCCTAAAATGAATGATGATTGACTGCTTCTTTGCTTCAAGATTGCTTGTGCCACTGCTTGAGAAGTGAAGAAGTGGATGGAGGCTTTTGACCTTGCCAAGCAACAGGTTCAAATGTATCCCAAGAGTAATGAAATTTAGCATAAATGTTGTTTTATGTCCTTTTTTTTTTCCTTTGCATTCCATCTTCAGTTCTAGGATTTGCACTGTGAATTGTAGTCCTACATTGGCAAAGCCTTGATTTTGAAGCGCTGAATAGAAATGAGGCAGCAGAGCAAAATGAACTTAATGTATATTTTCACGAATTCTTTGTTTTAAACAGGCTGAGTATGAGCTGTCAAGAGGGGGCAATGCCAGGAACAAATTGAGTGTGGAACCAGAGTATGCTTTTACATGTGGTTTATGATACACTTCCATTAACTAATGATGCTTTTACATCAATTTAATAAATATGTTCTCTCTCTCTCTCTTCTCTCTCTCTCTCTCTCTCTCTCTCTCTCTCTCTGTGCATGCCTGCAGCTGCACCTGCTTTCTTGGGTGTCTGGCGGATGTGCACGTGAGTGTGCCATGCTAACATTTTCTGAATTCTTATATTCTGTTGGATCACTCTAGAGGGACACCGAAACAGAGTAAGGCGTTATGCCTATGAATTGAAGAAGCTTCTTAGAATTGGACAAGGTTGGTTAAATTCACATTTATTATTATAAGCTCGTATATAATCATTAATGATATCCACTGATGATACATGTATTTCGTTTAAACAAAGAAAAAAATACGAAAAACCTTTTGAAGGGATAAAAATCTCTCAATAACCAATGAATATAACTAATGAGGAAAATATATAATAAAATTTTCTTCCTTCAACAATCACTATCTACTTTTTAAAATCCATCAAAGTAGTACAAAAACTTACAAATACCATTGTTTCTAAGGCTACATATACTTTTTTAATCTTTTGTGCTTAGTATCTTTTGATTGCTAAAGGTGAAAAATAGAAAAAGATATATATATATATATATATATATATATATATTTTGTATTAGCCAACTGCCATCAATCTTTTTATAGCATGTTTGTTGATCTATTGTTGTGGCAATGAAGAAAAAATATTAAAAGTACAAAATCAGAACACAAAAAGATAAGCATTCTCTTCCTGTATGCTATGCCTAAATGCACTTTTTGAGATTGTTATATGTGAATTAAAGTCATCTTGGGTAGAATATTTATCTTCTATTTTTGTGTACACTCTATGATTTGTATTTCATGCTCTCTATGGCATGACCTTGGCTTTGTGTCGGTTAATAATGTCTTGATAGAGGGGGAGTCCTAGTTAGACTAAGAGCTGAGGTTGTGGATGACGTATGACAACTGAGAACAATATAGTACATATGGTCAGAGACATTATTGAGTGGGCTTTTTTAATACACACACACACACACACACAAACTATCTGCAAGAGAAGTTTTTTGAATGGTTTGGCTCATGCTGAAGTCATATTGTAATGGAGCTTATAATGTAATACTAGGGAGGCTTAATCGAGTGTCCTCCCATTAGATTTGATTAGTTTGATATTTTCTGTGCATTCATGTTTGGCCCTATGTTCAAAGTAGGTCCTCAAATTGGTATTATGCCTCATGGCCTTTCGTTGCTTATTGTTCTTTCCTTTACCATTTGATATGAATGAATGCATATGGAAATGTAGATTAAAATCCTTTTTTCTGGATAACGTTGATACTAATCAAAGAAAATAATACTCACTTACTAGGTATGTTGTGTAAGAATTAGGTTAAAAATCTAGAGAATTGCGCTTCAGTTCAATTTAAAGATATAGGCAAATGTTTGAACTGAATGAGTTAGGAAAATGGTCAATTGATATACTATAAATTTGGTGGACTAAGAACAGTTAAAGATATGGGAAAGATAATTTCATTTTTTGTAAATGGGGATGATAGGTCGGGAGTGAAAAGAATTGAATTTGAAATTTTTTTTTGGAACATCAAAAGAAAGTAATGATTGTACCTGGTGAAAGGCTTTCAAAGTAAGATGTCTTGTGAGAACCAATACTTTGGTTCAAATTTACTGTGGTCAGCACCTTCTTTTTCTCTATCAAGGTGACATGCGCAAAGACACCTTCTGTAGTTCATAATTAACGGCGTCAAGATTCTCAAGATGTAGACGTAACTTCAACAATATGACCATACATTTGTGGTTCCTCTATTCTCTCTACTCTCTATCTGTCGCTATAGAATACAGCGTCTTTGTGAGCTCCGCCACACCATCAGTACTATCCTTTGTCGTGAGTTGACTCTGTTGAATCTTGCGGAAACGTGGTACAAATATACTTTACAAAATATAACTTTCACTATTATAATATTTTCTCACACCACATACAATACTTGGACAACTCTACACAATTTCTCTCACACTCACGTGCATATACAGCACACTCTACTCAACACACTCTTAAGACCCCCACACACACACCATACTCTACACTCACGCCACCCACTACACCCACGTACACCCTCTTGGACTTCTTACTCACACACTCTTAGTTGGACACTCAAATGAGGAGCAAGTTGCTCCTATTTATAGGATGGAAAGTCGGTGACTTTCCTAGCTTTCTACACTATTCTAGAAGTATTATTATTTTATTATAGCCTGACAACTAGATTTCTATGGAGAAGTCTAGAAGTGGCGCAGCTTATAGATTTTGCTAGAACATTCTAGAGAAAGGAGAGATCTAGAGAAATCCAGAGAGAGAGAAATCTGGATGAGTAAAGAGAGATATGGAGAACTCGAGAGAGAGATCTAGAGAACTCCAGGGAGAGAGAGAGAGGCGGTGATCTTCAACACTCCCCTCACCGACTACTCTCTCTCGATATAGTAGCCGTGCCGATATTGCTTTTGGACTCTTCAACTGTCTTCCTCCATTCAGCATATTGCGAAGCTTCCTCAGATGTGGATGGCTCTATGGCTCCATCTTCAGTTGCTTCTCTTGCTGCGACTTTCCATCGGACTTTTTGAAGCTTGGGTTTCTGCAGTGTCAATTCGACTTGTGCTTTAGTCTCATTTCCCTTCTTCTCACTCAATTCAGTCTTCGTATTCGACATATCTCCTATAAGAATTTTGAGATTGGAACTCATTAGATCAAGCCTCTCATTTGTGACTTTCATTTCGTCCTTCAACCGATTCAGTCCCATCCGAAGCACTTTAGTGGAGATATCTTGATCCTTTTTCTCATAAAATTTCTTCTCCTCAATCTTATTTCACCTATCCTTGCACCATGGGATGTAGAGTGTAGATGACCTTCTTTCCTCAAAGAAACCTTTCTTCTTCTCCTTCATGTGTTTGATATCTCTCTTAGTATGACCAATTGGGAGCATCATAGCGGGCTTGAGATCCTGAAGCTTCTGCGGCTTCTTGAACTCACATCGGAACTTCTCTAGCTCCCTATCTTTTGCCTTGAGCTCTCGATTATTTTGCCTTATCATCTCATCCCTTTTCTTCAACATATTCTCCATCTTTGCCTTCTCAACTTTCAGTTTCTTTATCATCTCCTGCATCTCTTGTAGTTTCTTTTCACGACTGCTTGTTGGCATTGTTAGTTGCTTCTTCGAGTTCTCCCTTGGCTTGCTCTTATTCTCGGGTCATGATAGAACTTGTTGAATTATCCAACTCAATTATACAAGCGGTTGCAAGCTCTTCTCGTTCCTTCACGCACAGCGCTTGAAAGTCTCATTCTTCTTCGCTTTCAATCTCCTTCTTGCAGGAAGTGACGACATTTCCTTCTTCCTGCCTGTACCAACAGAATCTGGCAATATGTCCTATCTTGCCACAAACGTAGCACCGTTTGCTACGCCTTTTGTTGCTCTTATCTTCGTCGTCATTGTCTTCACGATCTTGACGAGCTCCCCCTGGCTGATAACCCTTCTCTTCTAGTTGCCTTTTCCAATCTCCATGACTTTTCCATGGTTTGCCATCTCTTGCACCTGCTCTATTTCTATTCTGGCCCTTGAACCCTCTTTTATTACTGAAGAGGGCACTTTCATCCTCCTTAATTGAGACCTTAGGGATTTGTTTATCTAAGGCCTCTTGATTGGCCAATATATTTTCCAACTCTGTTAGAGTTGGCTCATTTGCCCATCCACGGGTGGCCGTAACAATACCATTATACTCCGGCCTTAAACCGTGAATTATTATTCTTCTCATTCTTGTCTCAGAGATGGCATTCTGAGGATCTAATTTTGAAATTTCTTCACAAATAGATTTAACTTTAGAAAAATATTGACTCACCGTCATACTTTGTTGCGAGATTGAGAGGAGCTCGTTCTCCAGGCATTGTAACTTGGCATCGTTTGTCCTCGCAAACAGCGTCGCCAAGTTATCCCAGGCCTCCTTCGGGGTCTTCGCACTCTTTATGTGTTGCAATAATTCATCTTCAACAGTTACGGCAAGAACGTAAAGAGCTTTACCTGATTTTATGTTCCATTTTCTTAATTCGCTATCATTCGTGGGTGGTGTGGTGTTGCTCCCGCCAACGATATCCCATAAATCTTGTCCAAGCAAATAATATTGAATGCGGGTACTCCAATTATTATAATTGAAGTTGTTGAGCTTCTCCATGCCGTTCACAGAACTTGAGAAATCGGCCATTGTGACTTGAGTATAATGCCCCGCACTATGCCAAGTAAGCCTGGTCCCGGACCAACCGACTTCACAATCCCGGATTGTGCACTGGCAGAACTCCGACGTACTCCGCTCCTTGGCTCGACGATCCCTAACCGCCTACTCACTTACAATGGTCTCCGACCACTGTTTTTGCACGGTCTCCGACAACCTTGCTCTGATACCAATTGTTGAATCTTGCGGAAACGTGGTACAAATATACTTTACAAAATATAACTTTCACTATTACAATATTTTCTCACACCACATACAATACTTGGACAACTCTACACAATTTCTCTCACACTCACGTGCATATACAGCACACTCTACTCAACACACTCTTAAGACCCCCACACACACACCATACTCTACACTCACGCCACCCACTACACCCACGTACACCCTCTTGGACTTCTTACTCACACACTCTTAGTTGGACTTCTTACTCACACACTCGAGAGAGAGATCTAGAGAACTCCAGGAGAGAGAGAGAGGCGGTGATCTTCAACAGACTCGTGTCCTCGTTGGCATTTTGTTCGGGACCTCGGAAAATTGAATGAACGAATATAGGACCGCACAACACCAACGCAAGTGGTGGACCGTCACATGAATGGAACACCATCATGACAGATAAGATATCTGAAAACAACTAGATACAGGTCTAAATGTCCGCACAAGACTTTGCAATTGCCTATACTATATGTTTCTGGAACAATATATCTATTGATCAATCCAGTCAAATGATCAACATAAATGAGATTTGGTCAATCGTACATGAACCTACATAGTTACGTAATGTAAACAACTCATGAAAGTCAAGGGCAACTTGCCGTTTTGATCCTTTGAGCGTCGATTGCGGTATGCACCGCTTTCCAGATTGCGAGCCAAGTCAAATACGCAATTAGGTACTGCGCAACATCAATTAAATAACCAATTTCCTTCGTGTTCAGGTTTGGCTTGAGCTCATTTAACTCTCAGTTGATAGCTACAAAATCATTGACTTCTTCCTATCGACTAGGCCAAGTCAACCTTCGCCTTTTCCAATGTTCCGCTGACAATGCAGTCTTCGAAATTATATGCGCAAAATTAACCCAGCTATAACACGAATGGCCCGTAACGGTGTTTGAAAGTACTTCAAGTAATTCACTGATTCCATTTAGTTTGACTCAATTACACAAATGAAACAGTAATTCATTACATTAGCTTTGAGTTCAATTACACATGTGATAAGTGAATTGTATGGGATGAGTATGATGCCAATCAACTCAGCTCGAGACATAATGGACAGATCACTTTGGACCAAATAATGGAGCTGGTCAAGAAAGGCAGCCCTCTAGATATATTCCCAAATTCATAATTTAATGCTCTTTTACCAATAAGGCCAGCGATTCTCAACTAAAACAAAAACCACCACTCGCTAACATGTCCTCCATTTCCTTATCCTCTCTAGAATATGGTTCCAAAAGCACGCAACTTGTGGACAAAATCAATCATTTCTGCGGTCCCAGGAATTTTCTTCTCAATAACCTGGTCTGAATAATTCCTAAGAGACATCTGATTTGTATATATACATAGGCTCCAACCCTTTTAATTGCACACATGCCTTAGACATTTTGAACCCTTTTCCTGCAAAGCATGGCAAATTTCAGCTTCTTGAATTTGCTCTTCATAGTTCTTTTCTCAACGGCAGCTGTGGAAGTCGCTGTCGCGGCTTCGACTCCGGCAGCTACTGTTAAAGGCGCTTATTATCCTTCGTGGTTATCGAGTTCTTTCCCTCCGTCGTCCATAGAGACATCGCTCTTCACTCACATCCTCTACGCTTTCCTCTCCCCAAGCAATTCGACTTACAAGTTCGAAGTCTCGGACTCGACGGCCCCGCTGCTCTCGAACTTCACTGCCTCCCTCCGCCGGAAGAACCCGCCCGTGAAGACCCTTATATCCATCGGTGGCGCGAGTGATGGCCCTACTCTGTTTGCCACCATTGCATCGAGTGCTTCGACGCGGAAGCTCTTCATAGACTCCTCCATTGAGGTCGCGAGGAAGTACGGTTTCGATGGGCTCGATCTCGATTGGGAAATGCCTGAGAACCCGAAACAGATGACGGACTTGGGCTTGTTGTTCCAAGAGTGGCGGAGCGCGATAAAGAGGGAGGCCAAGGTCACGGCTCGACCTCCGCTGCTTCTCACGGCGGCTGTGTACTTCGCCGTTGACTTCTTCCTCTCGGGAACGTATCGCATGTATCCCGTGGCTTCGATCAATCAGAACTTGGACTGGATCAACGCCATGTGCTACGACTATCACGGCTCGTGGGACACTTCGGCCACGGGGGCCCAAGCCGCATTCTTCGATCCAAATAGCAACATAAGCTCAAGCTATGGCCTCAGGTCATGGATTAAGGCCGGGTTGCAGAGAAAGAAGTTGGTCATGGGCTTGCCACTTTACGGAAGGACTTGGAAGCTCAAGGATCCGAACGTTCACGGCATCGGTGCGCCGGCTGTCGGGCTCGGCCCGGGAGACGTTGGCGTGCTCACCTATTCCCAAGTGGAGACGTTCAACAAGGAGAACAATGCCACGGTGAAGTACGATGCAACCACCGTGTCGACCTACTCTTTCCAAGGGACGTCGTGGGTGGGGTACGACGGTGTTGTCTCGACGGCCACTAAGGTTCGGCTCGCTCAGGCCCTTGGGCTAAGAGGGTACTTCTTTTGGGCTCTCAGTTATGACAAAGAATGGAAGATATCGACCCGAGGTAATTTACTTTCTCCAAGTAGTTGACGATATTTGAATGTTTATTAGTGGAAACGCTCTACAAGAATATGCTAAGCTCATTCGAATTGTGTTTTGCAGCTTCTAGGGCTTGGATCCATGGAAAATGAATTGGAAATTAAAAGACAATGCGGGGGCCTCACTGGAGCTTGGGACATTTTAATGTCTACTGGGAGCTCAACATAGGACAGAACCTCCCTAGCATAATGCATTTAGAATCATTAGTTAAGTTTTAGGTAATGTTGATTATGTCTATTGAAATAACGGAATGGATAGAGAGGATGAAATAAAAATCTTTCTTCTGAAGATTATTCTGTATAGTCATTATAACTACATGAATGCACTTGCAAGGATGACTGTCATTATGATCTTAAGACATCTTTGTAAAATAAAACTATTGATCGAGGAGTAGAACATGTATGTTAAATGGCATGGTAACGCTCATGATGGTCGATTAAAAGTTCCACGTTTCAACTTGAGATGTCCAGGCCAGCTTACCCCGTTGTTTAGTAAGCAACTTTCAGCAAAAATTATTAATACATGGCATTTCTTGATATTCCGTATTCATATCCTGTAAATAAGATAGTACAGGTTTTAGGATGAAGCTTATCAATATCGATCGCCGTCCATGTACCCCGCCCATAAACATTGTAGTCTGTCAATTGCCACTTCCCCCTGTAGTTGAAGCTGCAAAATATGAAACATGATATTAGTCAATCGACTTCCCAACAATATAAAATGGCAAGGCACGTAACTATGCTCTACATGATGAGAAAGAAGCAATCCGATTGCTTTATTTGAGTCCTCTGGCAGCATTAATCTCAGTTCCACAAAGTAAATTTAATGCACTATACTAATTACCTGTCCGACAAAGAGTCCAATCCTGGTCATCATACCCAACTGCCCACAAAAGGTAGCCTCCAAGACCCTGCTCCTTAGCGAACTTGACCTTGTTCTCTATTGAGGTCGGGCCATCATATCCAATCCTGCTCGTTCCAGCAATAGAAATAGGTGGACATGGTCTCAGGATCATACACCACAGTGGATATCCCACGTCGATATCCCATTGCTTGTGCTGACGTTGCTTGCCTTGTCGTAGAGCAGTGCGTGCTCGGCTATGGCCGTCCTGTCCCAGGTCCCATGGTAGTCGAAGCATATCACATCCAGAAGTCCGAGTAATCCCTCATCGCTTCACCTGGGTAAGACATCGTCGGTGTTGGGAAAAACAGATTCCCAAAAATAGCGATCCGACACTCAATCGCTAGGAAAGATATGTATCGATCCCTGGGTCTTTCACAGATTAAAACACCAATGTCGCCGTTTGGAGAGGAATCCCGATCCTGTTCTTCGAGGAGAATACTTTTCTTTTTAGGGAGAAAACAGTGAGAGCGTAAACTGAGAGAACGTAATCTTATTCTCTCAAAAAACACGTTACTTCAAAATAACGTCACCGCTCAGATATCATAACCTCCTCCATGGGCCCTAAATTTACGGATTGGATTTTTGGGCCTAACATGGGCAGACGGGCCTACTTAGGCCCATCAAACATAAAAACAAAAACCCATCAGTCGGGTCATTGGACAGGAAGAATTCCACGGAGAAGTACACGGCAGCCATCAGGAGGAGCTTTTGCCCGCCCGAAGCTATGTGCTCCTTCTCTAGGGAGATTTGCAGCTCCTCCAAGAGGTGGGATAGGTTCGACATGTTTTGTGGGCTGGTGGGGAATTCCCAATCGGAATCGATGCCGTCGAAATTGTAGTCCCGAGCGACACCAATGACGGACCTAGGGAAGGCCCCCCAGTAATTCTTAAAATTCATGGTTATTGGCGTGAAGAGTTGCGATGAAGTTCTTCATCCATTTCTTGTCCACGTCTGTGATTACGACTTCGTAACTCGATAGGTCGAGCTGGACAAAAGCGTAGAAAATGAGCGAAGTAGGAAGTTTGAATCGCCGAGGGCGGAAAATCCTCTGCTCTAATACCCACCTTTGATTCCTTGGGAAGGAGGCAGAAAAAGAGATGCATTGGTGATGGAGATGGAGAGGGGGCATCCGGTGGCTCTGGTCTAGGCAAAATTGGCACAAAAACTGAAGAAGGCTTTGAGGCTTGCCAGCTGCTAAAGCACTAGGAAAGGCATTGGAGTTTGGCAACAATAGAGCACTAGCCAAAGAACTGACCAGCCAAAGGAGGGACAATGTACTGCAAGAAGCCATTTGGAGCAAGTTCCTGAGCTAGAATTGAACAAGAAGAAGAGACTATGTACAAGTCATTTGCATTTAGAGGAAATTTACAAAACTATTTATCTGGGTATTCATGGCATAAGAATTTCTTTGGTTACATCCAAGTGTTCTATGTCTCAAGTTTGTTCTTAGTTTGAGTTGCTAGCTGTTGAGATTATTCCTTGAGGCCAGTATTTGTTTCAATAAGGGATTGTTGTACTTGGATTTGACATCTTTGTCAGATTCTTTTGTTTGATCCTTCATTGATCCGACATGGAAAGATAAAATTCCCCATGGTTAAGAACTTAAGAGTGAATAATAAAAATGAAAGGAAAAATGTCAATTCATCTATTTGATAATCGAGTTCACATCGATTTAACTTTGAATCAATCGAATGTCCTCTAATTTACTCCACATGACACAAGTAGTTCATCAATTTTTTCAAAACCACTGACTAATCCATCTCAATGAAGACTAAAGTCTCCAAACTAGTGCATTTTCCAATCAAGTTCTTAAATAATTAAGTTGTCAAAACTTATGTAACTTTTCTAATCAAGTAATTCCATTGAAGTTTGTAAGTTCAAGGATTTGATTAGATTAATAAAAAATTTGGGGATTTGATCAAAATAATATGCCTAACAGTGAAATTTTTCCATTGAAGAGTAGACTATTGCTTGAGGTATGTACTCACTAAACTCCACTTTGGATTAATTAATTACTTAAGGAAGTGAGAGGAGAACAAAGTGATTTTACTTATTTCATTCATTCTAATCACTTTATCACATCATTCAAGGGAAAATTGTCTAGAAAGTCTTAAACATATTGTACTTTTACCAATTCAGTCCTAGACTTTTTAATTTTTACCAATTCAGTCCTAAAACTTCACTTCTTGCCAATGAGTCTATCCAAACAATTTTGGTTGGAAAATGCTGACGTATATGTTGATGGTGCCACATAAAATCGTTGGCGTTGATGTGGACAATTTTTCATATTTTTTGAATTTTTATTTATTTTTTATTTTCCTTTTGGCTTTCTTCTTTTCCTTTTCTGGTGGCTAGCTTACCACAGGCGATGGACGGCCACCGGCCATGGCTAGCCGATTAGCTTCGCTCGTTATAGGCGAGGCCCATCCGACCGAGGGTGAGCCTTAGTGAGGGGAGCCCTCACCTAGACGAGGCCCAATGAGGCCCGCCTCACGTAGGCCAGGCCAGGCCGACCATGCCCTGGCCAAGGCAGCCTCACTGGGCGACGACAACGTCAGGTGAGGTGGTCCTAGCACGGGCAAGGGCCGGCTTTGCCAAATCTAGCGAGGGAAGGCCTCGCCGAGGCTCACCCAGACCAGATCTGGCGAGGCCTTGCCCAGGCAAGGGTCAACCTCGCTAGATTTGGCCTAGTCAAGGCTGACCCTCGTCGGGACATGTTGAGCAAGGGCTCCCCTTGTCGGGGCTTGCCCTCGCTTGGTTGGGCCTCACCTATGGTGGCAAGGCTTGCTAGTCAGCCATCGGAAAATAACAAAGCTAAAAGGAGAAGAAAGAAAAGAAAAAAAAAATAAAGATTCAAAAACAATATTAAGAAATTATTAAAAATTGTCCATGTTAGTGTCGGTAGTCCTGTGTGGCACCGCTAATGTCTATGTTAGCATTTTCAGGCCAAAATTGGCCGAATGGATTCAATTGGTAAAACGTGAAAATATTTAGAACTGAATTGATAAAATTGCAATAGGTTTAGAATTTTTTAGACAATTTTTCCCATCGTTCAATAAATAAAATTTGGTAATACTTTATCGATATGTAGAGAGGGGGGGGGGGAGAGAGAGAATTAACTTCAAATGCAAATTATCATATGCAATCTTTGTGGTTTTCAAAAGTGTCGGACGCAAGTGAATTTGAAGTGAAAATTTTCAATTTTGCTAATTTATTTGCTCTTTCATTAATGCCTAACCAATCCATCCTATAAATATAATTCCCTCTACCACCATAGCAAGATATCACATAATATTTTATTTATTGTGCTATTGACCTTAAAAGCATAGGGATATTAGGTGCCACATTATGAATCGCCAAAAAAGAGTACACAAATAAGCACAAGGTGGTGACTCTAAACATCTCCCATCCAGTGTAGAACTTGATAAGTCACAAATTCCCTTTCCGTAATATACTAGTATCCTTGTTGATGTCAGATGTTTGATCCAATCAATTTGTCTCCTCATGTCATTCTCAAATCCTATTAAGAGTTGCACTTGTTCGGGCCTTTTCGCCCAGCAGATAAGTTTGACCTTGAGTTCTAAAATTCTCAATTTTACTAATTTAGTCCTACATCTTTATGTGAAATTCTAGTAGCTATTCCGATCAATTTTCGACAAGCACTGATGTAGTAATTTAGTCATCACCGATCATCATATGTGGCGTATCACAATATTAGCAATTTTTCAGGAAAATCAACTAGGAGGATTACATTGGAATTTCACGTAAGAGTTTAGAAATTGACAAAATTGAAAAATTTAAGATTAAATTAACGTCTATAAATATGTTTAGGACTAATTGTACAATTTCTTCCTCCTGGCTCTCCTTGGATCAACTAGGCGATTTTTTGTTTCCTTGAAACACTCATCCTCTCAAGTGGTCTGGTCCACTTAAATCAACTTCCTAAATGGAGTACTTAATCAACCGTCTTGGTGATGACCATTTGAGGATGAATTTTATTTACGAATTACTCAAAAAGGCTTCTCTCATCAAACGTTCAACTTGGGATGTCACGATGTCAATAACTAGCAAATACCATGGGGACAAAGTAGGTTGCTAACGATCTTATAATGATCGTTTTTTGTGTGAGAATTATGCATGAATAGTTTATTGCTGCAATTGATGGATTCTCATTCCTAATAAATCACTGGTTTCCGATAAATTATTGGAGGCCGTGGTTGCTGAATTCTCCTTGTTTATACTTTTAACTATCTCGAAAAAAAAAATAATAAGCTCATATTATATTACTTTCTCTCATATTACATAAAAACCCACTTTTTTATTATTTTTTTTAAAGCCCACTTTAGATAGGTAAATTTGTTAATACCCTTGCTTATCTAATAAATTACGATTAGCGCAAGCATAGAGACTTCAAGGAGACATGCCATCATCTCTTGCATTCTAAATTATCACCTCCCCACAATTTTGTCAAGAATTCATGGAACATCTGAAATTAGCCATGAAAATGACATCCAACAGTTCGACCGCAGACTTTGGCATGCCACAAATGCCGAAATCACCATAATCAACCTGATTGTTCCCGGAAAAACTGTTGTCCGAACGTCTCTCTCTCTCTCTCTCTCTCTCTCTCTCTCTCTCTCTTTCTTAGAATACTATAAAGAGACCACAGCCCTGAAGCTAAGCTCCTCCCGGTCGTTCTCCAAAGGAACAGATCACACACATCCTTGAGCCTCTCCTCGTCCTTCTTTGGAGGAAGAGGGGGCTTTCTGAAAAGAGAGAGATTTCGATACAGCTACTGCTTTCTTCTTTCTTCTATGCTCCATCTCCGTCACGATGGCCTCCGGCGACATCTCCTTAGAACAAATCAAGAACGAAAGCATCGACCTTGTAAGCCCTTCTCGGTTAACAGAGAATGTCTCCACATATGGACAGGAGAAACGATGGTTCATTCTTGCATTCCAAGGCAACTTCACATTAAGCATAGTTTTCAAGCCTAGACCAACTTAACCCTTTTCTTTCGATTTTTTCATTCATATGTCTCATTCATTTCTAACCATTAAACACAACTGTCGGCCATAACTGTACGTGAATTTCCTGCGTTGTGCTTATAGGAGCGAATTCCTGTGGAGGAAGTGTTCGAACAGCTAAAATGTACACGAGAGGGTTTGTCGACTACAGAAGGTGAGAGGCGGCTTCAAATTTTCGGCCTGAATAAGCTTGAAGAGAAAAAGGTAAATAGTTAATGCGTCATCGCATTACTTTTTATTTTTGCCCTTTAATGTTCATAGAATTCTTTTACTGTGGATTCCACATATGGTAACATTGATTTGCATAACGCGACAGGAGAGCAAGTTTCTCAAGTTTCTGGGTTTTATGTGGAACCCTCTGTCATGGGTCATGGAGGCTGCTGCAGTCATGGCCATTGCTTTGGCTAATGGAGGGGTAAACACATATCTCACATTCCTCTCTCTCTCCCTCTCTCTCTCCCCCTCTCTCCCTCTCTCTCACAAGGAAAAGATGCATGAAAATTACAGGGAAAGCCACCAGATTGGCAAGACTTCGTCGGCATTGTGACATTGTTGATCATCAATTCAACTATTAGCTTTATCGAGGAGAACAACGCAGGAAATGCCGCGGCTGCTTTGATGGCCGGTCTAGCCCCTAAAACCAAGGTGTCTTATACTGGTTCTGTGTTTATAAAAGTTCGACATGCAAATTTTGCATTATTATCTTAAGTTCATTTTAAATAAAGTTCGCAAATTAATGAAGGTATTGAGAGATGGCAAGTGGAATGAGCAAGACGCTGCGATCCTAGTACCCGGAGATGTCATTAGCATCAAGTTAGGAGACATCGTCCCTGCCGACGCTCGTCTCTTGGAAGGAGATCCCCTCAAGATTGATCAGTCTGCACTCACTGGTGAGTCGTTGCCTGTGACAAGAAACCCGGGTGACGAAGTTTTTTCAGGTTCCACGTGCAAGCAAGGTGAGATAGAGGCTATTGTTATCGCCACTGGCGTCCATACCTTCTTTGGCAAGGCAGCCCACCTTGTCGATAGTACAAACCAAGTTGGTCACTTCCAAAAGGTACCAATCATATGTGACATTCCATTGATTCAATGCTTTGAAATTGTTGTCCATAACTGAAAGTTAACGTTGAGATTATGCTGGTTTGAGTGTGCTATTCTTTTCTAATTGTCCAACTAGGTGTTGACGGCTATCGGGAACTTCTGCATTTGCTCGATTGCGTTGGGCATGCTAGTTGAAATAGTAGTGATGTACCCGATCCAACATAGGAGCTACAGAGATGGTATCGACAACTTGTTGGTCCTTCTCATTGGAGGGATCCCGATTGCAATGCCCACAGTTTTGTCTGTCACAATGGCCATCGGGTCTCACCGACTCTCACAACAAGGCGCCATCACCAAGAGGATGACTGCCATAGAGGAGATGGCCGGGATGGATGTACTCTGCAGCGACAAGACTGGCACTCTCACCCTGAACAAGCTCACTGTTGACAAGAGCTTGATCGAGGTCAGTAAACAGGCTCTATATTCTGGTGACCGCACTTGAACAAAAGCCTTAAATGTCGCAGTGGAATTTCAATATTTTTTGGGGTCGATCTTTGTTACAGGTATTTCCAAAGGATGCAGACAAGGACACTGTTATGTTGCTTGCTGCCAGGGCATCCAGGGTTGAGAACCAGGATGCAATTGATGCTTCAATCGTCGGAACGTTGGCCGACCCCAAAGAGGTGATTAACATGCTGAGTGTTTTCTTTCATGTTGCATCAATGTTTATGTCCCCAACTTCTTCGTAACGAATGGAGGCAAATTTTAACTGGGAATGTCCTTCTACAGGCAAGGGCTGGAATTACAGAGGTGCATTTCCTACCTTTCAACCCAGTCGACAAGCGCACTGCGATCACCTACATTGACGGTAACGGCAATTGGCATAGATGCAGCAAGGGTGCCCCAGAACAGGTGGCCAATGCATACTTAGAATTACTCCCAATTTTCCTTGATCATCTTTTGTAACTTCGGTACTTGTATGCCAGATCATGGACCTTTGCAATCTCAGAGGGGAGGCAAAGAAAAAAGCCCATTCGTTCATTGACAATTTCGCCACACGTGGCCTCCGTTCGCTTGCTGTTGCTCGACAGGTTTGTGAGCTTCCCAAGCCAATGATCAGATATCAGACATCCTTTTTGCATTTTCTACGTAATACTGTGTCTAGAGTCATCACATTGTCTGGGCACTCACCAGATGGTTCCTGAGAAGACCAAGGAGAGCGAAGGAGGGCCATGGGAGTTCGTCGGTCTCCTGTCTTTGTTTGATCCTCCGAGGCATGATAGCGCAGAAACTATCCGCCGTGCCCTCAACCTTGGTGTCAACGTGAAGATGATCACCGGCGATCAACTCGCTATTGGCAAAGAGACTGGCCGCAGGCTTGGCATGGGTAGCAATATGTATCCATCATCTTCTCTTCTTGGTGAGAGTAAGGATGAGTCAATTGCATCGATTCCCGCCGAAGAGCTCATTGAAAAAGCTGACGGATTCGCCGGTGTCTTCCCTGGTAATAATAAGTCACATCTGACAATTCCTTCATTGTAAGTACAAGACAGACTAACACATACATTCAACATGCAGAGCACAAATATGAAATTGTTAAGAAGCTCCAGGAGAGGAAGCACATTTGTGGAATGACCGGAGATGGTGTCAACGACGCACCCGCTCTTAAAAAGGCAGATATCGGCATTGCGGTGGCGGATGCAACCGATGCAGCTCGAAGTGCATCAGATATTGTCTTGACAGAGCCGGGACTGAGTGTAATCGTAAGTGCCGTGTTGACAAGCAGGGCCATATTCCAAAGGATGAAGAACTACACCATCTATGCCGTCTCCATCACAATCCGTATCGTGCTGGGTTTCCTGCTCGTGGCTCTCATTTGGAAGTTCGATTTTTCGCCTTTCATGGTTCTCATTATTGCCATCCTAAACGACGGGACCATCATGACCATCTCTAAGGACAGAGTGAAGCCTTCTCCGGTTCCCGACTCGTGGAAGCTCAAGGAGATCTTTGCCACCGGCATAGTTCTGGGAACCTATCTTGCCCTAATGACAGTGCTCTTCTTCTGGCTTGCGCATGATACTGACTTCTTCCCCGTAAGCTGAAGTTAATTTTATGGCGATACACATATAGCAAAGAAAGTATGCTTACTATAATTTTTGCAGAATACATTCGGTGTGAGGCCGATCAAAGGAAGCGAAGATGAGCTAACTGCGGCGCTCTATCTCCAAGTCAGCATCATTAGTCAAGCACTCATCTTTGTAACGCGATCGCGAAGCTGGTCCTTTGTTGAGCGCCCTGGACTCTTGCTTGCCGGTGCCTTCCTCGCTGCACAATTGGTACGTAACTTTCATGCTTTCGATTCTCTGAGCGCGCACATTGTCTGCTGAATATTCAGGCTCATGTTATGATTTCTTGTTAAGGTGGCAACGCTCATTGCCGTGTACGCAACCTGGGGCTTTGCTAGGGTTCAAGGCATCGGATGGGGATGGGCTGGATTGATCTGGATCTTCAGCATCATCACGTACTTCCCACTCGACGTCATCAAGTTCTTGATCCGCTACGCATTAACCGGCAAGGCTTGGGACAATATGTTACAGAGCAAGGTTCTGTCATCATCTTTTTAACATCAATTCCTTGAAAAACAATTGCGTCTTTTTCTTCCGCTTTTATAGCTCACTATACTAATGCTATTTTAACTACTAATATTGATAGACTGCATTCACAACCAAGACGGACTATGGCAAGGGCGCGAGGGAGGCGCAATGGGCTTTGGCTGAGAGGACGCTCCATGGTCTTCAGACCCCACCATCACTGTTCAATGACAAGAGCAGCTACCGGGAGCTGTCCGAGATCGCCGAGCAGGCCAGGAGACGTGCTGAAGTCGCGAGGTGACGAGCTTCATTTGTCTCATAAATCAAGTTATGAATGGGCTAAAGCCAAATCTACTCATTGTTTTCAACTTTTGTTCTTGTTGGAAATTTTTGACAGGCTAAGGGAGCTCCACACGCTTAAGGGACATGTTGACTCAGTGGTGAAGTTGAAGGGGATGGACATTGAAACCATTCAACAACACTATACGGTTTGATTTATCGAGTTGATGTCGTAAACAAAGGAGGTACAAGTTTTGTTTTAAAGTGTAGGGAAGGAAGAAGAAAGGAGACAGGAGAGGTTTTAGTTTTCTTCTGCGACCTTTCTTTTCGTTTAGTATTATGATATTAGGAGGTTAAGGTTACTTGTTAGTTGTTGCCAGAGATAAGCTGCATTTCACCTTTGGGATTGCAAGAATCTGCTCGGACCATCAATGAAGGAGACATAAATCATGTGAAATGACTTCTATGAGCTTTCACTTTCATGTTCTATGTCACGAAACAACGAAGTTGATTATTGTATTCACAACTGGGGAGAAACTATGGCAAGATGAATTTTCTGCATTAGTGTGCCAACCCTCCAATCAAGCAGAGTCACTGATCACTGGAAAATACTTGTGATATCTGTGTGGCCTTATTTATGGAAAAAGAAAATGGAAAAATGTCACATAAATCAACTTATCGGCGCCTCAAGGTCTAGCTATGGTGCAATGCAGAAGCTGGTCAAGCATAATTATCATAATCTGAGAGAATCACATGAAAGACTGAAAGTTCTCGAAAATGCTGTTGTCCTTGCAAGTATGTTCTGCAAGGAAGAAGGAATTCCTATTGCTTTCATAATATTCTTCCTCAAATATCACAAGCGGCCTAAAATATATCTCCAAATGAGGATTTTCGGTCTGCAATTTGAAGCGGGAAACGACAGTGGTTCAAAGCAAAAGTTGGTTAAACGCTTCACTCAAAGAAAGCATGCCAGCTTGAAAAAGCCAAAGGAAACACAAAAAGAGAAGACACCGGTAGTTAGATACATTTTTCTTGAAAAACATTTTCCCCAAGGAATTTATTTTCCGTGACAAAGCCAATTGTGGGTTTCCACTTACAGGAATGGCAACATGATAGGCCTAAGTAGAGGTAAGCATGCCGAGTGCCACATCGGTAGCTAGATACAATTATGATAGAACTTGCTGGACTCAACTTAATTCCTGAAGTAGGGCACATTCTGCAGTGTTTAACTATCATACTTTCAGGATTCCATAAGGGCCATAACAGATGAGATTCCTCAAAGATTCTGTGACAAATGAGATTCCTTAGGCCTTGAGGTGTCAAATGAGTTAGGTAAGGTCGAAAATAAATTGACACGTTCTAACCTATTTATACTATACTCTACCCAACCCATTCAAACCCATGCCAACCCACCTTCACTAGAATTTGGCATGTGTTTTAAGTTAAGTTTTGTAAGATTAAGGCATCATTCGTTTCTCCCCGACGAAGCGGAAAATAATTTCTGGGAGTTTATTAAATTCATCTAGGTGGGTTTCGATAGACGTACCGTTTCACATAGAGTGCTTGAAGTTTTGCCCATAATGCTGCGGCATCCTTCTCCTCAAAGAACTTCTAGTAAGACCTCATCCGTCAAATTTAACGGGATTATACTTTGCTTTTTCATCAGCTCTACCCTCTCTTAGGCTTTCATTATAATCGGCAACTCATCTTCGCCATCCAGTGCCTTGGCCAAACCTTGTGTTGTCAATAATGCTCGTATCTTGATGTTCCATAACACAAAGTTGTTACTCCCGTTAAACTTCTCAATTTCAGATTTCCTCTCAGACATAATTGTAGTAACAGAATTTCCAGATATTAATCAGACAAGCAAAAGCTCCAAATCACAATCAAGAAATCCAACCCCAAGCTCTGATACCAATTGTTGGGATATAATATGCGGAATTACCAGGATCTTGCAATTTACGTCAATGTGAAATCACCCCAGAGAAATTAAAGAGAAAAATAAGGACACCAGAAATTTACGTGATTCAATCCGAGTATCGGTACCTACGTCCACGGGGAAAGTCAGCAGCAAATAATCCACTAAAATCGGAGAATCAGAGTTTACAACCGCTCAATCGCTCAAGTGTTTCCCACACCTAGATTTAACCCCAAACCCAAAGTGTTTATAAATAATGACTCAATTGGGTATAAACTCACGGCACAAAATTACCGCACGTTCAAGCTCAAAACCAAACACCGAAAACAAGAACTCTTTTTCTTGATCGCGTGAGTGGCTTCACTTGACGTTGTGCGGCAAAGCTCCTGCGTAGATTTTCCGATACCATATGATGTTTAAGTGTGAGTTTCCACTTACAGGAATGGCAACCATGATAGGCCTAAGTTGAGGTAAGCATGCGGAGTGCCACATCGGTAGCTAGATACAATCATGATAAAACTTGCTGGACTCAACTTAATTCCTGAAGTAGGGCACATTCTGCAGTGATCAACTATCATACTCTTAGGATTCCATAACAAATGAGATTCCTCAAAGATTCTGTGACAAATGAGATTCCTTAGGCCTTGAGGTGTCAAATGTGTCAGGTCAGGTCGAAAATAAATTGACACGTTCTTACCTAGTTATACTGTACTCAACCCAACCCATTAAAACCGATGCCAACCCACCTTCACTAGAATTTGGCATGTGTTTTAAGTTAAGTTTTGTAAGACTAAGGCACCGTTTGATTCGCGGAAAATAATTTTCGGGAAAAACGTTTTCGACTTTCCGACGCCGTTGTTTCGCGGAAAATAAATTCACTAAGGAAATTTTTTTCCATAAAAGGAAAAAAGTCTTCTAAATTAGGATAAAATATTTTCCATTTTTGAAAAGTGGAAAACATTTTCCTCACTTGATCTCTCTTATCTCATATTTCTACAAGTCCTCACTTCTTCCTCCCCTTTCTTCTTCTTTTCTTTTTTTATTCAGATTATTTTTTAATTTTCTTTTTCTTTTTTAATTCGAATTATTTTTAATTTCCTTTTTCTTTTCTATTTCTTTTCTCTTTTTCTTTTTCTTTTTTTCTTTTTTTCTTTTTTTCTTTTTCTTTTCTTTGTTTCCCATCTTCTTCTTTCTTGGCTAGTAGTTGCCATCGCCAGGTAAACCTCAAGCTCGTTAATCTCAAGCTTGCGCTTGTCAATTTGGCGAGTCTTGAGTTCGATGCTTGCGCTCGCTAATCTGGGGAGCAGTAAGCCTCATGCTTGTTGGCGAGCTCGAGACTTGTCGGTGGCCGGTCGCGGGCCATCGCCGTGGCCGGCAATCGGCCAAGAAACAAGGAGATGGAAAACAAAGCAAATAGAAAAGAAAAAGAAAAAATAAAAAAAAATTAATAATAGATTTTAAAAATTAAAAATGATTAAAAATAAATTTTTAAAAAATATGAAAAATCCATTTAAAAAATAAAATAAATGAAAAAGAGTATAAGAAGAAAAATATTTTCTTACGGAATAACAAAAAATATTTTCCACTTTATTTTCAGGTTTCATTCGAACACCGAAAATAATTACATTTTCTTGGAAAATATTTTCTAGAAACGTTATATTTTCCACGAAACGAACGGAGCCTAAATTCGATGATATTTTTCATTTAGTTGATGAAATTAGTATTTGCTTTATATGTTGGTAATAAAATCTAACTTTTTTGTTTTTTTTTTTTTTTTGGGAGAAAATCTAGAGAACCTTCTGCAATAAGTCAGTAAACTTAGTAACTATGAAAAAAGAAAAACACAGGACAAATGTAACGGGCAAACAAATTTTCCATCAAGGCCCTCACTTTATGCCTGCACGACTCTCTCTCTCTCTCTCTATCTCTCTCCAGCTCTGCAACTTTGAATGAACTCAGAAAAAATGGAGAATATCGCATGACAAATTCCATAAAACAAAGAAAAAAGGATACTAGTCGATGGAGCTATTTTGCACCTCTCTCTCTCTCTCTCTCTCCACCTCCAACAACTTCACCTCCTTCAATGAAGATTTCACAAGTCACGAGCCCTCTTATATCTCACAGCATGCAAACTCAGCGAACCCACGCAAGGAAAACTTACTGTACTTCCATGGAACATAAAAACATATATTTATTTTTTATTGGAATTTAGACTATCTACATATAATCTAATCCCGAAAAAAGCAAGTCGAAGAGTCTGGTTAGTGACCCATTTTGACACCTCCACTCTGCCTCCATCTATAAGAACAACAAATGGAGAATGCTAATTCCTTTCATCCATTTTTTTTCCGAGTTGATTAGCGCCTAGTATTGGATTCCTGGTCTCTTTTGTTTAGGGTAGCTTGTTAACCCAATGATTCATTTTTGGGCATTTCATACGAGCACTAACAATAGCCTTTCTTCCTCTTCCTTTGGGATTTGTTAATTGATGAATCTGATTGCTACCAGGATGATTCCCATGGTCATAATGTGCTTATTGCAACCCGGCATCACCCCAGCTGGAAGACTAGTTTAATCTATAAATCAAAATCAGCATGAACGTTTTCTAGCCGGCTAAGGAAAGGTCGATTTTTGGTTGGTCTTGTAGTTGGATTGGTTACTAATTACTTCAATTGGGGAAGCTATTTCATTGCATCCGAGTCTGAATAAGTTTTTCAAACGGTGAGAGAATTTTTGTTACGTATAGTTGGTGTCACAGAATGTTGCCCTCTCCTTTCACATCTTCGTTAGTCTCACAAGACAGTCATCGACACTTGGTGCAGGGCATAAAGGCATGGACGGAGAGTCTTCAGTAGA
Organism: Eucalyptus curtisii; assembly: GCA_017140595.1. Taxonomy (NCBI): domain Eukaryota; kingdom Viridiplantae; phylum Streptophyta; class Magnoliopsida; order Myrtales; family Myrtaceae; genus Eucalyptus; species Eucalyptus curtisii. The sequence goes on along the minus strand of CM029496.1, from coordinate 38,700,206 downwards.
ATTGTAAACTAGAAAGCTTCCAAGGATCACAAGGGTGACCAAGGTGAGCACGTTTCAATTTCTGAACAGTTAGTCCCAATGTCTTGCAAATCAAATGTTTCTCCCCGATGTCTTGCAAAATGCACTTTTAGTCTCAGCCCACCTCCATCTTCAGATGTTTCTCGATTCAGCAAGTAAGATAGTGGTTTGCTCCCAAAGCGTACTTCGCAATGAGAAGGACTAGCAATGAATAACTTGGAGCTGCATAATAGTATTGACCAACTTCATGAGTATAAAACAAGACTTTGCCATCGGACCAATTCGACGAATATCTTATACTGGTGAATCTCATGGTTGTTCCCTCATGTGTTGGCCTAAGGTCCTCATAAATTCCCAAAGATGTATACATATATGGAATCTTCAAGCTCCAAAGTGTAAAGCTGAGTCAGGTGTCAGACGATTTAGCCGGACAGTCCCAAGAATATATTCAGGCAACTCACTCTCTTCCCTGGCCTGCAAAGAAAGTAGCTACGATTAATCAAGAAACACAAACATAAATTTAGCCTGAACAAACATAGTATTTTGCTAACAAACCAGAAAAAACCCACCAAAATATGATGGTACTTATCAAACTTAACCAGTGTGCTAGAAATAGTTTCTACCCTCAAAACATTCTAACGATAGAACTCTGCCCTCTAGTCTACCCTCCACACAACCAGGGCGTTAATGAAAGGATGCCATCTAAACTCATTCCCACAGATCCCATACTCCCTTGTACCAACTTAAATTGAGTCGACCACCAAGTTAAAAATTTATCAAGATGGACAGCTTGTTATCAGGAAAATATCGAAGTTGACAAACATGGATGGTAAGACACTATCCTCTAGAGAGAGAGATTTCAATTTGTCGGCAAGAATTGTTATCCAGAATAGGGATCCAGCAAAGAAAAGACTCATCTATTCTCTATTTGGATCACAAACCAATCAATGAGATTAATAGATGGAATGATAGTGCATAAACCCAATATTATCTGGAAAACTCTGTAACAAATCATAGTGCAAAGGAAAATGGAGACCGCAACCACCCCACCCCCACCCCCACCTTCGCCAGAAAGGGAAAATAATAAGAACCTCCAACATGCTATGCAGATTTTGTGATACTAGGTAGCCCATCAACAATGAAGCGTGAAGAAAATTATAATACTGGGTTGATACTGAGTTGCACAATAGAACATTATGATACAGTGGAGTCCAAACATCTCCCTCATAACATGACTACACAGCCTACCAGCAGCTATGCTTGAACACAAAGAAAACTACCCGTTTGCATCACAAACTCAACAAGAAATTAACTTATTAATAGACATCCAAATCAATGAAACAGCTTCTCAGAAACAGATAAGAATAAGCAGCTATTTTATCCAATATACAAACCTCCACCAAAATTGCGAGATCAACAACAATGCTAGTGACATATCCGAGTACAAGACCAATGACACTTCTTGCTACAGAAGATGATCCAATATCCACATCGATCTGCATATAGGAAATATGCCTTGTCAAGGAATGAGACTCTATACAGCAAATCTGATAAAAAAATTAAAAAGAATTTCATATGGAAATTAAGTTCGCAACATCGATAAACTGCTAACATGCATCATACTTTCTAATTAATGAATTGCAATAGTGGGTAGAACTTGTGCGAGTTACCTCTCCATTAAAGGACCCCATAATGAGTCCATACATACGCACAGGAGGCCTTTCTATGTGTTCTCTAATAGGAGAACATGACAAAGAAATCAAGTAGGTAACACATTGATGCTGAAATTTTTGGTTAGACCAGAACAAGGTCACATACCATGTAAAAATAGTTGACAGGGCTTGATATCTGGCTGTATGTATTAAATAGATGATTGATAGGTTCTGTTTCAATTTCCAAACACCACTGCTTACCATAAAGTTAACTTACCACTGCAAAACCCTCTTCACCCTAAGGCTGAGGTATTTGCTCCTCCTGCTAGAGGAACATTAAAACTGCACTGCACTGCTGAGATTTGCCTAAATCTTATGTTAATCGTACATTTTCATATACTTAGAATTAATTGATATTTGTAAGAGAGAAAGCCCTAACATTTCAGTGATGTTTCCAGTAACTCTAGATCCCACTAAAGCAAGATACAATAACCACTTCAACCATTTTTGGATGGCATGGAAATGGATGAACAGGAGAGCCAGATAGGGTTAGAGTTACTCTCTTTTGAAAGAACAAATAGTTTCAAAATTTTTGCTTTCAAGTTAAGTAGCAGCAGATGATGATTAATTTATGAATTGTGAAAGGGACCCTGATGGTTTCCCTGCTAGTGACATCTATACATTAAGGATGCGACAGTCAACAGTTTGTACTGATGTCAACTCACAGATAATTTAACTAAGAAAGGCCATAAAAAAAAAAAAAGAATCAGATCCTTACTTCCAAAAAGTTGTCCTGTCTGAGATAATTGCATGTAACAGCTTTCCCCAACAGACAAGCTTTCGTGCCCACCGCACGCTTGACCATCCAATATCCCTACATGTGTTGAAGTAATAAAGCTCAGCACAAAAAGGAATTACCCTTAAACAAAGCAATCCCATAACATTCTATTCAAGTGTTTCTACCTCAACAATACTTGGAATCAACTTAAATCTGGAGTCCCTGAAAGCATCGCTTCCATCCACGAATTTACCCAATAAAGAATCCTTGTTTACAGGCCTATCACTGGCATAGTAAATAACCAAGCTATAATTTGGTCTCGCCGGAATCTGACAAGAGCAGCAAAACAGAGGCCCTCAAAATGTATCTGAATGTATGAGAGAATTCATTCCTCGAAATCAATTAGGAAAACAAAATAAAGGAAAACAGTCTTATGGTACCAGCATATACAAACAACTTAAGCAAGTCTTTATTCACTTAAACAAAATGGTTCATGCAATTTATTTGAGACTTTATGCTTCTAAAGAATACAAACAATTACAAATCTACCACAAAATAATGTTGATTCTCCTAATTTATGCTTTGCTTTAATTTTAACAGGCAAAAATTATTTAAAGGATATGGCAATGTCAAATTTTAATTAATATGTATGGACAAATCAGTCTAAGGGTATTCCATTTGCCTTTAGTATAATATATTGTGTAGGAAGATGAAAGAACACAGACATACCTGGAGATTAATGACTAGGATGAAGGGAAGCTTTTTGCCAGCTTCTGACTGAATAGACAGAGAAACCTTCATCAGTCACTCTAATCATTCAAAAGAATTAAAGAAGTCCAAATCATCTGTGATTTTTCTGCTGTGGATAAGTTTTCCTTGCTGTGATCAGACAGAATTACAATTGAAAAATACAGAGGTTTCTTGACATCTCTACTGAGACACATGGGATAGATAAAAAATTGATACCAACTTTATTTGCTTAAGCACGGTGTCAGAAATGTCACTGAAATCTTAACCGGTGTTCATGTCCTAGATTTAAGAGCAAATATAATGCAAGTGATAGTGACAAAGTAAATGGCAGTAACGAAATTTCAACCCTTTATAGTTCATGCATGATGCTACTGAGCATTCTAAAAGCTACTTGAGCCAAAGAAGCGGGCAAAAGATGTTATCATTTGTCAGTTATGAGATGGATTTCAGTACAGCTTGCTGGCTACTAGACAAAAAGGTTACAGCAATATGTCAGAATGACTCCTGATTAAACAGATGATGGTGAATGTGGAAAGGTCCACCAATGCCCCCAGCAAAATTTCTCATATAAACCAAAAAGAAAGTTCTGCTCTAGCAAACTTTTTGGGTATAGTCAGCTTACAGTAAAATGGGACATTTATTTCCACAACTTGTATTATGCTGCTCATTTAATCTTACTAAAATTTGTTCCAGTTTGCCTTAATATTCTCCACTGCACTTTTTTTTTTTTATTCCTTTTTTTCAGCTCTTCATCCACAGCAGCTTTCAAAGTCAAAGATAACCTACTTTGTGCCAATCCCAACCACCAGAGGTGATTGCACCAAAATGTCCTGCTCAAGGTAACTCTTACCAATTACTTGCATTTATCAACTACGTACTTGAAGCTATATGCTCCATTTCACCCAAAAATAGAGTACTAAACGGCTAATGAAGACAATGTGTAATTACCTGAACAAGACACTTAGGATGCAGGGCAATCCTATCCATCTTTTCATCCACTTTGAGCCAATCAACTGCTAAGAGCTTGAGAAGTGGGTCACCCCCTATCACCTGAAAAAAGATTCATTGGCAGCTGAGAAGCCAATCTTTAAAATGGAACTTCAGTTTCTCTGGCATTTCCTAAATACTGGAAAAGCAAATTAAATGCCAAATTAAGTTTATCGATAAAGAATGAACCCAGTGGGTATAACTATCTGTGATGTCAAGTCATTACGCTCTTTTCTTTGTTGTGTTGGTCTTTTTACCTGTATTCAAATCTGAATAGGTTGCCCTCCTCAGTGCTCTTAAATGAAGTTATTCTTGTTTATCAAATTAAAACAAAACAAAATTGAAGAATAAAGATCCACTTGAACCATAATCTTCTAATGCCAGCACCCCTGTACCTAGCTAAGGAAAGGAAATGGAAGAAAGAGAATAACTGCAAATAATGAAAGCTCTGTACTCTTAAAAAAAAAAAAAAAAAAAAAACTAATATTTCAGCCAGATATCTAGGTTCAACAGAAGATTCATATTGTTGTATCTACATGAAAGTCTATTTTTGCGAAAAGCAAATATACCATATGAGAATGTAGTTCAGAGGTATAACAACAAGATCCAATTGCATCTGGCATTTTAATACATCAAATGCTTAAAGATGAGGTTAAGATGCACCAGAAGAGCAACACACACCTTATTGTTATCTTTAAGGTAGTTCTTTCCTCTGATCATGAAGCCAGCACCACTTGGAGATGCCCAACAGTTTGTATCAAAATCGTCCTTACCCTTGCGCAGGGAACCATGAAAATTGCTCAGATCAATAGTAGCAGGAGCTACCCTGGGGTCTAACTCCTTATTTGCATCTATAACTACATCCAAATGGTCAAGTGCTTCAATACTGGGTACAACACCATCAAATATGAAAGACCAACAGGAAGTATAGTATTTATAAAGCTGCAATTGATAATAGGAAATTCATTAAAAAGGTTTTACTAGGAATTCCTCTACTTGTGGAACCACACACTTGTGGTACCTCACGACCAATAGCCACTGTAAATTAAAAAATAATAGCTCATTCAACTTGATGGTATTCATTAGATGTAGTATAACCAAGACTAAAGAACATATCACTTTGCATCTTTGACCTTTGTTGGAAGAATTGATACTCTTCCTTAAAAATAGGACGCATTGATTGTGCTTTATCTTTTAGGAGCTTTCACTCTTGTTTTAAGCATATTTTGTCATGGACACCTGTTGCTTTTTAGTGCTAGACATTCCTTAAATTAAAAAAGACATGAATTGTCATAAATCCATCGAGGACTCATTCTCCAGAAGCAATCAAAAAATTTAGAATTTAGTTAGTTAATCCAGTAGACAATCAAATCCTACATTTTATTTTAAGCTTTACACAATAGCAGATTAAATACTTTGAATATTGCTCTCCATATGGTAACATATCTTGTGGGAGAGCACACCAACAAAGATGTGCATTTTAATATTTCATAGTTAACATTAAGAGTAAATAAGCCAAGACCGAGTACCAATTATCATTACACAATTATCCTACTTACTTATATTCAGATGAAAATTAGTAAAAATCTAACCCGAGCTTTTCTTCAAAGAGAAGCTTCTAATGGCCCAGGCAACATTCTTCAGCCTTACTTTTGCCTGCTAATACAATTTTCACAATCAGGAACAGTTCATGCTCTTCTTGATATAATTGGACCCCATGTATCTACGAAGTCTTAACTAAAATCTAACAAAATCGTGTCAAGGTAAATGACCAAACCTTATGATCAGTTTCTTCATCATCACTCTCGTCCTCTTCTGATGATGAATCAGCTGAAATTGCATCATAAAACTCATCCCGCAAATCTTGCTCCTCATATTCACTACTGGGAATCGAAACATTAGAAACTTTTGATTGAACAACTGCCATAGAAGACTGCACCTTTAGTGATGGATTTGCTTCTATATATTCCTTCAGACCTGGAAGCAAATGAATTAAGAAGGATAAATTCACTAAAGATGTCCAGATTGTTAAATTATGTCTCGATTTTGAGCCTTTGTACAAGACCCTATTGGAGAATGTAGATCTGTCCTTAAACTATGAATGATTTTGGGAGTGTTGGATTTACTAGAAGTTGTCTAAGTTGGTCGGAACTTTTCTACCAATTCTGAAGGCCCTACATAAAGTGGCAGTCTATGTTTTCTAATGCAACACATGAAGTCTGACTTATCCTCTGAAAATGTTGGTCCTCTTATCCCAAAAAGTTTCTTTGCTCATCTTCATATCTCACCATACATATACATGAATGGCCAATTACAGAACACAACCTCTGTAATTCTCCGACTGATTATCGGATTCTTTGCAACTGGCTCTCTCAATGGAGTAGATACTGAAACTAACACCAAACCACACAAATCTCTCACATTTTTATTGGTCCTTAAATTCTCTATTGGCTTTGTAAGATCTGTTAGATTTAAAGCATTAATTTACAACACAGATAAAAGAACTTTGATGAAAGTGCCTCTGAGTCTAGTGCATAAAAGGAAAATAGGAAGAAATGAAGACGAGTTTCTCAAGAATATAAAAACACTCTAAGTTGGAGGAAAGATCAAAGTTCTGAGGAACATTCAAGTTGCAAATAGGTCAAGTTAAACACAGGTAAGCAAGAAGAATCAAAGGCTACAATGGTCTTGTTTGACTGACTATGTTGTCCAATTAGGTATCTAGTAATAAAAGATATACAAGGAAATCTAGCAGTGGAATAACTCTCATAGCCTTGGGTACAATAAGTTGGAGGATCCCTTTAATTGGACTAGTCAAGGCTAAAAAGAAAATTTCAGGTAATAAACTTGAATTCAAGTGAGAGAAATTGACCGTGGACAACTCAGTTGTGCATGTAATTATAAAGTGACAGATGAATGTATTACGGCACTTCTAGGAAGAAAGAGGAAAAGAAAGAGAATAGAATACTGCACCTGACACCTGGCACATTAAAGCATAGGGTATAGTCTTCTCAAACTTTGAGCAATGACTGTTCTTCCATCTCGTCCATCCTATTTCATGTATCTCCAATGTTTGTGTCACAAGACATTTTGCTATATTTGTACCCATTGGTGTATTTATACTGCTGATTTCCCATGTTGATGCTGTGGAATTAAAGAAGACAGAGCAACCAGTGAGTAGAAGTATATCTGCCCTCTGGGAATCCCAGAGTTTATGAATGAAATTCTCAAATAAAGACGGAAGATATAATTAAAACCTGGCAAGTTTCTCACCAACTCATCATCGTCGACAAACAATCATCATTTTGTAGCTAGAAGTTTTTATGAAAATCCCAAGGTACACAAGCAAAAGCACAAAAAACACTTTCATATGTGGGGAAAAAATTGACTGGGCCAAGGTTATCAATTTTCCCAACTTCTAAGCAGATTTATCACCCAAAAACTGTTTCAAGCTCCTACTGAAAGTAAACAGTATCTTGATCTAAGAACAACTTGTGCTCCATTAACCTGATGATTTGTCATCATATCAGGACAGCTGACTGCAAAGGTATGGTTACACCAGATCTTTTCTATTGTAGGCATGACCTTCTGAATCAGTAGAAGCTGAGAGAACTTTCAGAATCCTACCTATGATTCAGCTTGAGGGAAGTTCACGAATTAAACACTAATTCTTTAGGTGCTTTATTAGTGCTATTAACAGCCGCTTCAAGCTAAGAGACTCGCATTGGGATAAAAATTCCTGCTCGCTGTCCATCCTGAAAAAGATGGACCATTTCAGTCTAGGGCTAAATTTGTTACTGGGACAACTATTTCTAAAAATAACTTAAAAAAATTGACCCACTTCATTCAGCCCAACAAATTCACTCATGACAGACTATCCTGCAATCCTCACTTTTTCTATTCTTCCACAATCATGCTCCCATTTTCTATGGGCTTCATGCAACTTTCTCATTAGAGCATCTTTATTTGATGATAATAAACAATCTTGTACCAGGACAAAAAGAAAGAACGAAAAACAAAATTAAAACATCAGAAGATTATACGGAATCAGAACATAATGACCAAAACCGATTAAAAGAGTAAAAAGACAGAAGCAACTGGAGATTCAAAACCCAAAAAACCCTTAGTTGCATCATTGAAGCATTTCCTTGTTTTCACAAAGAATTTAAGATGGTGCTCCATTTTCAGCAAGCCATATGATTGATTCCCAGTACATAGATAATCCCTCATTTCACTCAGCTAATCTGCCCCTTAAGTATCTGTCCTATATACCAACCTCCTGTCCTCACTCAGTAAGAATATCTTTCAAGAACCAAAGCATAGCCATTTGAAACCTAATTTCATTTTGGGATCAATGATTTCAACCCACCTAGTCCTACTGCCATTTTGGTATAACGGCAAAACCACGATCTATATGCTGTCAAACTTCCAACACTGCCTTACTGAAGTTTATTAGAAACAATTCCCCCATCTTGCTAAAACCACTCTCTTTCAGATGGAAATGGCATGCTAGCCTTTTCTCTCTCCGCACTCCCCAGATGTTCAGCATATGCACAATGATGTTTTCCATGGGTCAACACAGAAATGAAGTTTTAAAACAATTTCAGTGGAGCTCCATGTTGTCATGATTAGGGGTTAATTGCAAAACACGTCAACTGACATGTCTGTTCAGATACCCTCACATCCTTTGCATCATCATCAGCACATATATTACCTTTCAAATCATTGCCAATACACCATCACCATTATCTTGATGCTATTTCCTCCACTTATCATAAGAAATGCCCCGCACAGGCTAAGATAAATTCTAAATAAGGAGAATAGCCATTGGAATTGATCACATGGATAAGTGTGCATTCTGCAGATTGACTACCAATGTCCTATGCATTCATTTTATCAAACAACATTTTTGTGAAATAACATGCTTACACGTAACAATTAGGACATAATCATTTCAGAATAGTAAGGAGAACTGAAAATGCTTTAGATGTTGCACAGAGCAAAGAAATCAGAGAAGGAGGATCTCACGATTAAGTGTTGTACGCCGATATCCAGATTTTGCAGGTCGCTTTTTATGGGCAACTGGAAGTTGCAGGATTGCTGCAAGCATAAAAACACATTTATCATGCTATGCAAGCATATCATCTCAAATTGCCCCAAGTGACTATAACAGAAATGCAAAGCACTAATTACTTAGCATTAGGAGATATTTTGTTCTTCCCTGAAGCATAAAGGCACAAAATATAGCAATGTAATCAGAGTAGGTTCAAAACCCAGGATTCTCTGCAAGAAGCAAAATGGCTTTGAAGATTTTATGTGACCAGAAACATAATTTGAGGTTTATGGACTCTTAAAACTTCATTGAATTTGCACATTCTGGAGACTTCTCATATTCTTGACCAAAAAGGAATGCCACTAATGTGTTCAAACAATGGAATTGATGACATTTAGACAAGGAGGACATCATTTACGGCCTGGAAGAGGAAGTCACTTCATCACTAGCTTAATTCTGAATGTCATCTAATTGATAGTATTTGGGGCTATGATGTATGGAACAGAGCAGAGGATCTCGATGATAGTGTTAAAATTGGTTTCAAGGCGCATATTCCTCATTTGCAGCTAAAGGCGTATATTGTTCTTTTTTAACTCAAAGTGATGAGTAAATCTCCATTCAAACGTTTATACCATGACTTAGGACTTGCATTTAAGGAAAACATGGAGACAATCAGCATCAAATACTTAATTGACTATGCATATTTTATAAGGCATGAGAAGCACTATTAGGGGGTATAGGGGACTGCACAGGTGCTTGTTGAAGTTGTCATATCCTTCACCAATTGAGTTGTGTCATTATGTGGAAATATGATATTAGGAAACAACCACATAGGACAAGGTTCGGAACTTCAATTGGAAAGCAATTTCAGCATTACTAGAAGTACATCTCTTGCTCAGACAATAAGGTCAAAGCAAGATAAGCAATCTCAGAAGAAAATAATGTTCTTAAATGGCACATGCACTGCTTAAATATCGGTTGATGTGATCAAATGAGAGCCAAGAGCTTTGAGCTGTCAATAATCTGAATTACAATCCAGTTGCATGTAAATCAATTTCATTGTATATCTAATCAGTGCATTGATTATATATATTTAGCAGTTAGACAAACTCATATCAAGTTCTTTCTAACCAAACATACTTCGCAATACAAATAGAGACAAAAATGGTCATTTTCTCCTTCATTTTCTCCATAGGCATTCTTCATTTGGAAACAACTTCCAAACTTCAATCATCTGCCAAAAGCTTGAAAGGGTTAGCACATATGACTTTGTTGTTGTCATATGGCAATCTTTAGAGTTTCCCATTATGTAGTCTATTTCATGTAACTTGAAACTAGCGAGTATCCATGTCTACTATAACTGCTTTTGAATGTTAAGTGATTGAAATACTTCTAGAAAATCTTCTATACAGCCAAGGATTCACAAAATAAGGATCAGAATTCACTAGATATTTATTCAATAATAAGATTCACAACAAGCGATGCAAAAACAAATCCCGACATATCTTAAGAATATCCCTTACTATATGTTCCATCTTGGGCATGGAACCACTGTCTGGAGAAAACAAAATCTCTTTTAGACTGCCACCTGAAGAAAAAAAAAAATCAATCATGTGAATAGAAGTTAATGAAGCGACTAATGTAGAAGCAAAACTGAAAGAATGGAATAGATCAAATGCAACTTTACAATGTACATTCAAATAAATTCCAGAAAACTTGGCAGTCATTGAACGGTTTTACAAAGAAAGCAATCTGTTACAGATCAACAACCACAAACAACTGAAGGGCAGGAATATTTACACAAAGAGGATAAGCAATATCCACGGCACACCCAACACTCCTCCTTATCCGCTCTCTGAACATAAGTTTCAGGAAGAGGCCACTTTAGCATCTTGACTAATCTATGCCCCCAAGCTAATGGACAAGAAGCAAACCCCTTTTCTGAACAGAGATTTGTAAACATCTAATGTTTTCAAGCAATAACAATTAATTCTTTTTGCTTAGCCAAGAAGGATGGGTAGGGCGACCAGCACTGACTACCCTCATAAGGGTCACCATAAGGGTCCCATACCCATGATAAAATGTTCAGCATTCACCAAACCAAATCATAAGACTACTGATGCAAGCAAGGTTCAACCCTATGACTTGGAGATGGGAATATCAGCGTGAGACCAACTATAAATCATTACAACACAGAGAAACTAAAATAATGCATTCTGGCTATCGAACATATCACAAAATCAAATGTCCCCTTCAAGCACAACATGCAAGTCTTAGCAAATTCTTGTTCCTAGTTCTGTGGTCTAATTCAAAAGACCAATACCAGAGAATTCCAGATAATTGTAGCATCTCTATTAACAAAAGCCAAATAAGGAACAAGACGAGGCAAAAGTACTAAAGACTCAAAAAAAAAAAAAAAAAAAAAAAAAAAAACCAACCCTGCACAGGCTCTTAATCACAAAGTTGTTCTGTTGGAAGAAATCAATGGCTAACTTACACTTATCTTAAAAGTCTACACAGTCAACTATAAACCATCATCACTATTTAACAGTAATTTAAATAAGTCAATAGATAGATAGATGGGAGTGCCATAAGACTAGATATTGAGGAAACAAATGAAAATTACAGAAGCATAATAGATGGAATGGAACTAGTCAATTTCCATCACTATTATGACACCGAACTTTGGTAGACTACGACATCGACATTGGACAGTCTCTGTCTCTCTTACATGCAAGAACACAGAAGTGCCCGCACAAGCACATGGAGGACATCATTGCACAATCTTATGGCAGGTCCTTTGTAGGTCCTGTTACTTATTTTCATAAATCCAGGCTTACCCAAAAAAGAACAAAAAGGTTTATATCTTTGAATCCAGCAGCTCACTGTTTTAGCTCAGAACCGCACATTGGTTCTTCTTCAAGTGTTAAAAACAGAAAAATGATTTGACAATAGGCACATGTTTGCACACATATACTCGACAGAACTATGTACAACCAAGAGCCAGATGTATAAAAAGAGTTTCTCAATGTGGCATCAACTTCAAAAGAAACTCTGCATAACAATATATTATCATTGTGGGAGTACCAAATCTATTCAGTCTTGACTCATCAATTAGTTAAATTTGAAACACGGACACAGTTTAAACCATAACAGCAGGACATTATACTTTTATTATGGCAAAAGATTATGTTTGAGATTTAAAATTTCAGAAAGATCAAACTGCAAAGACGATAGAAGTATGGACATGAACCTTTGGTAAAATATGAATTAAAGAATTATAGTGTAGGAATTGAGCAACCAACGTCATAAATCATTTAGTCCAGAGAATTTTATCTCAAGTAAGAATTGAATCTACACTGTTTTCTCAACAGCAACCAAAAAAAAAAAAAAAAAAGAATTACCATACAATTGTATCACTCCAGTTGCATGTTCAAAAACACGAATATGAATAAATGAAAGGGATAACCGATCGTGGAACCACAAAGCCATGACACCGCTCAGTGGTAAAGAAAAAGAAGACAGGTCTATCTAGTATCTACCTTACCTGGCAAGGTATTTTGGATCATATGTCCCATAAACAACATCGTAGTGTCCATCATAAGATTCTACCAACTCCAAATCACTAGTAAATGGGTCCCACCTGCAGAGATATAATAGATGAGCCTGAGCCATATTTAAGGCAATGGCACTCTACAGACGAATTGTGAGGCTTACTCATATCTCCGCTGGCGCTCAAGGTTTAAAAGCACTTCAAATACAGTGTCTGCACTGGCATCAACAACACCAACAGACTTCACAAGAACACCTTTTCTCATCTACAAAATCACAACAAGCACTGTAACTGCTTGGCACCAATTTGGCAGCAAATTTACGTCTTTGGCTTGGATTTATCAAGCAAGTTTGATTACTCTTACCAAAACGTTCAGTCTATTTAGAGAAGCAATTTATATAATGCGACAACATAAACACGGGCAAGTATGCTGATTATGCTTTTTATTGGAAGAGGCATCTTTTAATTCTAATCATGTAAAAAACCCTTCAACTTGTCATTTCAAAAGTCTCTTCCTATATTATATCTAAACGACCACATTGACGCATGCACAAGCAGACATCATCCCTATATCATAAAGTGAAATTTGTTCTGTAAAGGAAGAGGAATGACGCCTTGATTTAATTTTTATATGTATTATCCTGAATGTGGCTTTCTGTTTTTCGATATCAATGGGGTGTCCAGAGTTAAATAAAATTTGCACATTAACAACACGGTTAATGGTTTTCTTTTCCTCCTTTTTCAATTTGAAGAGTTGGTGGATGCTAAAGCAAGTGCTAACATTTATAGATTTTATTAGCACGATTCCTTTTAACTTATTTTGTTCTGGGATAGTATAATGTAATAGCAAAAACTTACTGGGATATTTTCATATGATGAGTCATATATAGTAAAGCACCTGCCTTAGAGAATTCTCCTCCTTTTAATTAACCAAGGAGGTATTCTACTTTAGTCACTAACAGAGCAAATATAGTCTTCATTTGGCACCCAAATATAAACCTAATAGGATAACTTAAGACATACTAATGAAGTCCAAACATTTGGAAACCTCATCTTATGGAACTTTTATGGAGCCACATGATACCATGCACCACACAGGTCTCCTTTTTATTATTATTCTCAAGATGGAATTTCTTTTTTCTTTTTTTTTTTAAGACAAAGTTGGAGAAAAGTAAAGTCGGGGTGAGCATTTCTTCCGAAAAATATATATTTTACCAAAGACAGGCACACAATATTTTTGTGAAAAAAGCCTCTGTGGAAAGCTGTAATCCAGCTCTGATTAACAAAATAAAGTACAGCATGGGAAAAGTGGCACAGCAAGTACTACAGAAACATAAGAGACACATGAGAACAACGAAAGAAGAAAGCAGAAGGCTTGCACATACCTTGGACTCAGCAACATCCTCAAAGATTCTAATACCTGAAATCACAAAGAAATCAACATTATAAAGACTTGACAATACTTAAAAATTAGCATGCTTATTTGCCAGGGAAATCAGTTCTCAACATGCAAACAAGTCTTTATAGGAAATCTTTATTTAGAATTTCAACAGGAAAAACAGAAGCTAAGGAATTGCAGCACAATATACAAAGGATAGTTTGTATGAACACGAACAGCAATATTTTGAGAATGACAGTTGAAGCCTCTACAAAACCTCAGTATTCTCTCATGAAATACACACCATACGATCCTGAAAACCCCAAATGGAGCAGCTTTTAACATCATCTTATGCTGATCACCCCAGTGCAGATCCCCAGAGCAAAAGCACTCTCTAGATTTTTTAACATTAGTTCAAGGCTGTTTAGTCATAATCAGTCACATCCGTGTTTACTCTTGCATTCGTCTAGTGTGAACCTGTCTAACTTTAACAGATTTACACAATTTAGAAATGATCTAATTATTACCACTCGCAACCGTATGTTTGAAACAATCCCAGTCTTCAGCCACCTCACTTCACAAATCTGTTCAAGTTCATTGTTTAGATCAGTAATTATTAGAGCTTATGCTTGCTCCAACCCCATTTTTTCCAAATGCATGTAAATGCTGACTAGATAAACGACAGAATTAAATTTCTTATAAACATAAAATGTTTGCCATTCTAAAAATCAATGCTTCTTATCACTATATGGACAAGTCCCCTCACCCTTTTTTTATTTTTTGGATAAGCTAGCCAATTTCTTACTCCTTGAATTTTCTAGTCAACAGAGTCAAGTACAAATTGGGAAAGAGAGAAAATGAACCAAAATGCACGTCAAACCAAAAAGTACCTCACAGGACAACAATAAACCATAACTATATAACAAGGCTCACATTTTTTTTTTTTTTTCAAAAAAGAATTACCATATAAAAAGACCAGCGATTCAAACATCATTCTAGGCCATGAACCATTATTACTAAAGCCAAGATAGAGTACCATTCATTGTACGAATACATTTCCACTCGTTAGCTTCTATTGCATCTCCTACATCCCCTCCAATGTTTCCACCCACTCCAATACCCAAGATCGATGATTTACTTAGGAGCATCTCTGGACCTGTAAAAACAGAGACAGTGGTGCAAAACATAGAATATGAGAATTCAAGGTCCATGGTCATGCATATTTCTGGATGAGCATTGTTTACCATTTGTACTTCTCAGTATTAGTATGTGCTAAGTGCACAGTGGCATACTTGTATTTAGTCATTATCATTTCACTATAAGAAGATATTAAGTACTCAGATAACCCCAACCATTCAAAAGCAAACCGTGGCAAGATAATGAAGAAAGATGAACCCCCATCATGGTTAGTGACAAATTCGGTGAATATTTAACGTTATTAATGCATTGTGCATGCATTATATTCCAATTGTGTGTTATAACATAACCGGAAGCAGCATCTAGACTTTAGTTGAAATATCTTGCTCACTTCAATGCTCCAGACTCACCAGACATCAGCAGAGTAAGTTGCTGATAATTTAGAAAGAAGTAGTATGTTCCAGTGTCTATCATCTATATATTTCGCTATAATAGAATAAATTTCTTCAGTATAATTTGAATCTCTTCTTAACAGTGTCAGAATACTTCGACTATATACCTTCTCAGACCAACTGCTATTGCTCAACCACAGAGAAAAACTTCCCTATGGAGTTGACTTAGCTGAACTGGAGAGCAGGCATTGTTACCTTAGAAAAGGAAA
Source organism: Eucalyptus curtisii (assembly GCA_017140595.1). Taxonomy (NCBI): domain Eukaryota; kingdom Viridiplantae; phylum Streptophyta; class Magnoliopsida; order Myrtales; family Myrtaceae; genus Eucalyptus; species Eucalyptus curtisii. The sequence continues at coordinate 38,684,239 of CM029496.1, read as the reverse complement.
GCAACCGCTTTGATCAATTTTATCTTTCTTTAGGTTGCGTGCATTAGCCAGTTCTGGGATTATTTGATCTATTACGAGAGTGATCTGTCAATAACATCCTGTCCATTACTGAATACCAATTTAATTAGCATTGACTGGATTTACTTAACTTATTTTACAATAAATGGCTTACATCTAAAGGTCAAACTTATAATTTACATCAGTGGCTTATAATACTTGACATCACATGGATATGGATTACATATGTAGCATTTCACTCATCACTAGTTAAACAAGACCTTCATAAGTAGCATTTAGCAAGCATGAAAGTTGAAAATTTTCATATTTGTCTTTGTGAACACCAGTCCTAAGACAATGAATATAGATATGATTTTCAATAATAATGTACTCCCACATCTGGAAAATCTTGACAGCGTTAGTTATGAACTACAGAAGGGTCTTTGTGGATGTCACCTTGATAGAGAAAAAGAAGGTGCTGACCATTGTAAATTTGAACCAAAGTATTGGTTCTCACAAGACATCTTACTTTGAAAGCCTTTCACCAGTTACAATCCTTACTTTCTTTTGATGTTCCAAAAAAAAAAAATTCAAATCCAATTCTTTTCACTCCCGACCTATCATCCCCATTTACAAAAATGAAATTATCTTTCCCATATCTTTAACTGTTCTTAGTCCACCAAATTTATAGTATATCAATTGACCATTTTCCTAACTCATTCAGTTCAAACATTTGCCTATATCTTTAAATTGAACTGAAGCGCAATTCTCCATATTTTTAACCTAATTCTTACAAGACATACCTAGTAACTAAGTATTCTTTTCTTTGATTAGTATCAATGTTATCCAGAAAAAAAGGATTTTAATCTACATTTCCATATGCATTAATTCATATCAAATGGTAAAGGAAAGAACAGTGAGCAATGAAACGCCATGAGGCATAATACGAATTTGAGGACCTACTTTGAACCTGAGGCCAAACATCAATGCACAGAAAATATCAAACTAATCAAATCTAATGGGAGGACACTCGATTAAGCCTCCCTAGTATTATAGTATAAGCTCCATCACAATATCACTTCAGCATGAGCCAAATCATTCAAAAAACTTCTCTTGCAGATAGTTTGTGTGTGTGTGTGTGTGTGTGTGTGTGTGTATTAAAAAAGCCCACTTAATAATGTCTCTGACTATATGTACTATATCCTTCTCAGTTGTCATATGTCATCCACAACCTCAGCTCTGTCTAACTAGGACTCCCCCTCTATCAAGACATTATCAACCGACACAAAGCCAAGTCATGCCACAGAGAGAATGAAATACAAATCATAGAGTATACACAAAAATAGAAGATGAATATTCTACCCAAGATGACTTTAATTCATTTATAACAATCTCAGAAAGTGCATTTAGGCATAGCATACAGGAAGAGAATGCTTATCCTTTTGTGGCCCCATTTGGTTCAGTTTTTGGGGAATATCTTTGCAAAAATGCAAATACCTTTGGGTGAAGGGAGTTTTCCGAAAAATGCAAATAACGTTTGGTGAATTGTAATTCTAACGTGTATTGAGAAACAACTTTGGCTAAAATATTGTTTGGTAAAATTTGCATTTGTAAAGGATTTTTATTAAATTAAAAAAAAAAAATTGTATTTTTTATAATCCATTAAAGTAGTACAAAAACATTTGTATTTTTTTTTTTTTGAAGTCTGGCCACCAACTGGCCAGATTTGGTTGCTGGATTTGGCCGCCGGACACCGTCGCTTGCCTGAGGTGGGCGACCTCGGGTGTCGCCTGCCCGGGTTCGCACGGCCGCTTGTTCGTGCGGCCGCAGGCGGCGATCGCCTGAGGTCGCCCGACCTAGGCAACCGTCACGTGACCTCAGCGACGGCGGCTGCTTGGGTCGGGCTACCCCAAGCGACGGCCGCCCGGGTGGTTTGGCCGTCGCCCGGGGTAGCCCGACCTCGGGCAGCCGACCCGGCGGCCATCGCCCGGGGTAGCCTGACCCCGGCGACCATCGCCTGAGGTCGTGTGACCTCAGGCGGCTGCCTGGGTCGTGCGATTCAAGCCATCAGTTGCTTGGGTCGCACGACCCAAGCACCTGAGGTCTGGCGCTGGTCGCTGGGGTCGAGCAACCCTCAGGCGACATCGCCGGCGCGCGCGACCCCTTGGCCGGCGGTCGTCAGCCTCCGATCAGCTTTCCGTGCGGTGGTTTTGGAGAAAATAAATAGTAACCGAAACTTGCATTCCGAAAATGCAAGTTCCCAAAATACCTCCAAACCTGCTTTGAACTAAAGGCCTTTAGAGTCTTTTGGAGATGCAAATGTATTTTCCCAAAGTTAAGCAAAAACACGAACCAAACACGTTTGTATTTGGTCAAGGGACTTTACAGTCTCAAAGCCCATTCCAAAAGCTTAACCAAACAGGGCCAGTGTTCTGATTTTGTACATTAAATATTTTTTCTTCATTGTCATGACAATAGATCAACAAACATGCTATAAAAAGATTGATGGCAGTTGGCTTATACCAATATATATATAAATCTTTTTCTATTATTCACCTTTAGCCATCAAAAGATGCTAAGTACAGAAGATAAAAAGAGTATATGTAGCCTAAGAAACAATGGTATTCGAAAGTTTTTGTACTACTTTCATGGATTATAAAAAGCAGATAGTGATTGTTGAAGGAAGAAAATTTTACTATATATTTTCCTCATTAATTATATTCATTGATTATTGGGAGATTTTATCCCTTCAAAAGGTTTATCGTATTTTTTTTCTTTGTTTAAGCAAAATACGTGTATCGTCACTGGATATCATTAATGATTGTCTACAAGCCTATAATAATAAATGTAAATATAACCAACCTTGCCCAATTCTAATAAGCTTCTTCAATTCATGGGCATAACGCCTTACTCTGTGTCGGTGTCCCTCTAGAGTGATCCTACAGAATATAAGAATTCAGAAAATTTTAGCATGGCACACTCACATGCACATCCGCGACACACCCAAGAAAGCAGGTGCAGGTGCAGCTGCAGGCATGCACAGAGAGAGAGAGAGAGAGAGAGAGAGAGAGAGAGAGAACATATTTATTAAATTGATGTAAAAGCATCGTTAGTTAATGGAAGTGTATCATAAAGCACATGTAAATGCATACTCTGGCTCCACACTCAATTTGTTCCTGGCACTGCCGCCTCTTGACAGCTCATACTCAGCCTGTTTAAAACAAAGAATTCGTGAAAATATACATTAAGTTCATTTTGCTCTGCTGCCTCGTTTCTACTCAGCGCTTCAAAATCAAGGCTTTACCAATGTAGGACTACAATTCACAGAGAAAATCCTAGAACTGAAGATGGAGTGCAAAGGAAAAAAGGGACATAAAACAACATTTATGCTAAATGTCATTACTCTCGGGATACATTTGAACCTGTTGCTTGGCAATGTCAAAAGCCTCCATCCACTTCTTCACTTCTCCAGCAGTAGCACAAGCAATCTTGAAGCAAAGAAGCAGTCAATCATCATTCATTTTAGGCAGATTTAAAAGGGAATACACTTCTACAAGACAGGACACCAATTAGACATGATAGTCAAAGCAAAGAAAAATCACAAAGTATATTTACCCAGCAAATACTGCTTTCCAAAATAAAGCCACACAAGCTACTTAAAATATTTTCTTGCCTTCTCAAAAGAACCTAATAATATGACAGACAATTGATTCCCTTGAAATCAGGACTTTAGTACAGTACTATGATGCTCCAAAGTTAGATTATATAAACAAGAATGTGTAATTTTCTTAATTTATTTTCTTTCTTTGATTATCAACAAGGATCTGTACTACACTTAAATGGTCTGTCTCTCATTCATATACCATTAAAATTGTTTCCAGACCGCTGAAAGGACAATCATTTTCTCGTCATTTTCATTGGCATTAAGAACATGAGCCTTCTTCTCAAAGGAACAATCATATGTTTCTCCAAAAAAAAAAAAAAAAAAAATAGAGCAATGCAGGTATTAGCTCCCCCACCAAGTGCTAGTTCCATGTGACAAAATCCATTCTTTGCAATTACAACAGATTTCAACAAAATGTGAAACATGCCACTGGCGGTACTATAAGACCCTTCAATAGAAGCAACTTCTCTTTTTAGATTACTTTATGGGATGTGGTGATGAGATTACTGATGTTGGCTATAAGACATATTATATAAGAAAATTGAAGGGAGTCACAATTAAGCTGGTTTCAAGTTCTACGGCAGTTGCTACATTGGGGATGTTCTAATCTTAGCACAACTATTAATACTCCCTGACCTGATAGGAGAAAGAGAACAGGTTATGAGTGTCCCATATCACTTGTCTATGACTTTCAATGGACCTTATGTTTATGTAGTCTCCCACCATTTATCAACTTAAGCTTTTGGGTGGGACATTCTAATATGGAAACGGAGCCGAGTTTTGCACCAGATTTATTTTACATGTGAAGCTCCCCATTTGTCAGTTCCATGTGCCATTTTTAGTTCAGTTTGCATATGAGAGGGAGTGTTACAATATCCCACGTCACTTGGCTATGGGGTTTTCATTGGCCTTATAAATGCATATAGTCTCCCTCCAACTATCATCTCAAACTTTTGGTTTAGACATTCTAACAACTTGACATAAAGGACACTCAACTATTGCAAGGTTATTGGCTCATTTCAGTTTTGCTCTACCATCCCATCCCTATGCTCTAAACCTTCTCTTCGTAGCACCTGTTCTTCTCCAGTCTTTTCACAATTTCTGCAATTATCGCTCCATCTTCATTGTTAGCATGACCCAGCTCCGCTTGTTAGCCCCACTTTGCCTTGGACCAGACCACATGTGTTACTACAACTCAATTAACTTATCCTAGTCTTGTTCCACCTTCGTAGTTTCTTTATTCGCAAAACTGCAGTACCTTTCATAGCATGACCTATAGAATGTTACCATAACACATGGCGTTCGTTAATTTTAGCTTGAACCTTTTATGTGCAGGCCTTGCTTGTCACCCAACTCAATAAATATTGTGGCCACCTCCATTGAGAATTTTTCGTGAGGTTTATGGCAGAGCCAGCATGGGGACATTAGTTTCAGCATTCAGCATTCTCTTCTAGGGTTTAAGTGTTTCACTTCGTCATATTTCAAAGGGTATGAGAAATATCAGCTTTATGTGTGACTAGGGTTTTGAGTTTGCTTTTTGGTTGTAGTCCAAATTCTAATTAGTGAATTCCTGCTGCTCCTCTTTTGCCTGTGATGTAGGCCAATGGCCAAACCATGAAAATCTTGTTCTTCCACTTTCTCAATTCTATTTTTTATTACGTTGGCACTTTTGCTTAACAATGAAGCATACTAGGATGAGAACTTGAACAAGCTTATAAAGTACAGAATCAGAAAAAAAAAAAAAAAAAAAAAAACAATAATTGCCAGTTCAAAAGTACTCCAACAAAAATAAATTATTCACAAAATATCATCTCCCAGTTTCATGTCAATCACCAATAAGAATAGCACAAGAACAAAAAACTCACCTCTCCTTTCTTTTTCTCATCTAGCCTGCTATAAAACCGCAGAACATACAGATCCTGCCACAAAAGAAGAAATCCGCTTAAAGAAGAATCTAAAGTTACATCAACTTTTCACCTGGAGGATGTAAGTGTGCTTTTGGAGGTTGGAGAACAATTCTGATGTCTTATATCCATGCAACTGCTGACAAGATATGGGGGAAAGAAAACTCACCATATGGTTGACCTTCTGACGCCCAATCTCCTCCACCATAAGGGAGGGCCCTACAACACCCCTCCTGATAGGTTGCTGTGCCAAGGGAAACAATAAGGGCCAAAAGTACAGATGCATTCAGTTTTCTTGTACATGCAAATGATATCATGAAGCAAAATCCATAAACAATCAAGTTGATAGATCTAAACAATGGAAATCCTTTTTGGCTAAACTATGGTGAGAAGTGACTGCAAAATAGTTTCACAAATGGCATTCTATAGTCTTCTTTCTAAAATAAACAAGCAAGAAGATGCATTTGACCTCATATGTGCATTTAATTAGGAGAAAGGACAACAACAATCAAATATCAAACAATACAGAAAATGGGATCATGATGCAACAATAGTTCATGAAGAAATTAAGCAACAGTCATTAAACCTATTGGCTCGCTAGGGAAGTCAATTTTGGCATTGAGGCGTCAAAACCATTGCTAATTGATTGTTAATATTTCCCACTACTCTTGGGATTAATTAGTGTCTGATCCTGAGGAAGTTAAAGGAGCCAAAGTTACGTTGCACATCTTTGAAATTGTTAAAAGAATGTCCAGCAGGGTACTCATACTAGCTTTTAGTTATTAGAGACATGTCTTATAACTCGGCTATAATCCAGAAAGAGCTTATTACTAGGCCAAAGCAGGGCCTGTTTGATAACTCCAATACATATTGAACATTAATGTAATCAGCACTTAATAAAATTAAGCACATTTGATATCCATAGCCAGCTTTTACCTGATCAAGTCAAAAACATCACTTAATTAGCTAAGTAAGGATGGGTTTAATTACTTTATATAGTGCATTGATAAAAGCCTAAGAAATACCAATAATACTCACGATTCTATATTTGGCAAGAATATAGTGTTATTCAATAGTCAATAGAATATTAAACAAAATTTTACTTTCAATTTCAGCACTTAAAATGGCCAACACTTCAAATTCAGTATCTAAATTTTTTGGCATTTAATTTTCTGTTTTACCAAACAGAAAGCTTGAAAAAGAATTTGTATCATTCACACTAGTGTTTAGTGCTAAGTGATTATCACTTGAAAGGGGTTTTCAAAAAGGTGAGATCAGTCTTTTTGATAAACCAGATTGTAACTGAAAGAGGACTGATTAGGTTCGTAAAACCTTAGAGCCAATTTTCAGTTTTGCATGTTACAGTACTCTTCAAGTCAAATTGCAGAAAGTTCTCCATCTCCATTCAAAAGACTTCGCTGCATTGACACCATCTATCTGACTTGCCTACTCAATTGATGACAAAAGCACAGCTTGCAGCAATTCGCAGTTCTAAATTTCCACAAGTAAGCAGGAAGGTGGTCAAAATTAATATGAAAGTGGATCGTCATTTTGGCACCCAAAACACCTGCCAAATTTCATGGGTCCAGTACGAAATCACGTAGTGTCATCTCTTCAAACCACACCCTTTCCCATTCAAAGTTTTCTCTTGCTCTACTATGAAAAAGAATTGCTGAGAGAGGGAGAAGAAGCGTGAGCAATCAATGTTATCTGGACGATATGTAAAATTATCTACTGAAAATGGTCTTGGATGGCCTCAATGTATGACAATAAACATAGGAGAAAAATGCTACTCGTACTCAGTTTACAAATACTAGCAGATGATAGTGATCACAAGCCGCTATTGAACAGGCCAAAAGAAACCCAAGAACTAATCATTAAACAGCTACTGATCCTGGCATAGCACTGAAAGAAGCCATTACTTATTAACTCGCAGCACTGTACAGTAGGCAATTATCGATACAACGACTCTAATACATTACATCCTAATGGTTAGTCACCGCCAGAGTAAATATTGAGATTTGAACAACAGCAGCCGAATAGAATTGCAGAGTACAGAGCAGGGCATTCGAGGCGACAACAATTCACATTCCGAATCCTCTGCCCCATGAGCGGATTCCCCTACTCGCTTTCCCAAACCGATAAACAAAACCCCAAAAAGACAATTTGAGCTACCACAGCACTCATCGTCAGGCGCCGAGACCAAAAACAAAACTCGACCCGCGAGCCGAGATCGCGAAAAAGACCGCCCAGCGACGCCCGCGAGAAAAACGCGACCGCAACGGGAGAAAGAACACAGACTGACAGACATCAAGAAACGAGAAACGAGAAACGAGAAACGGGAAACACGTCCTCGGATATTCGGAAACGCTTACAATGCCGGGGCTCTCGTGAGGATCGCGCTTGTACATCTCCACGTACTTGCCCCGGATGAACAGGAACCTCAGGTGGCAGTACTCGTGCCCGATCGAGTTGACGCCCAGGTGATAAACCCACCCGAAGAACTCGAACACCTCCCTCTTCCCTCCTTCCCTGTCGCTCTCCGACCCCTCCCTATCCATCGACGATCTGCCGCTGCCGCTGCCCATGCCGATGCCGCCCCCTTTCTTGTCCTCCGCCGCCGCCGCCGCCGCCGCCGCCATCGCCGAACCCACCTCCCAAGATTCGATCTTGAGCTAAAAGGGAGGACGACAACGCGATGGAAGAAGCTGGAGAGATGGTTTCTGGGGGAGGAGGGAAGGTGGCAATGGCAATGCAGAGGTGGGCAGGAACGTGATGCGCCTTACGTCGTTTGACGTCTGTTGAAAATGGAAAACAAACCTTCGAGCCTTTGCGCTTTCTGCTTGCGGTAAGATTTGGTGGATCGTGATTGGCGAATCGGGGGGAGCTCGTTTCGCTCCCCGCGGCATCCGGGCCGTCCACGTCACCGCGCCGGGGTCCCGCCGGCCGTTGAGATCGTGGGGGCCCACGGGAGGCGATCGGCGATGGACGGTCGACGTCGCTGGTGGGGACGCGTCAGAGAGCCGCGGCTTGAGGATGCGCGGGGGGACCACGTGGGCCGACCGACCTCGGGGGTCCAACCTAATCAAGTCGACAGCTCGTCCAACTTGGACTTGATCTCGATTCGATTCGACTCGGCTCATTTCTTGTGAATGAAACTCGAGCTTGAGATTAATAAAAATTAAAATACCGTGTAATTTACATGTGTTTTGTCTTTTTGTAGGTATGGTGAAAATTTGATGAAGTCCCTCGCGCAACTAAATATTAACAAGCCGGAGCTCAATTGGACAAAAATAGACGTCCCATTGACTCAAACTCAGGCCTGACTCGATTTCAAGTGAATTGGATTTGAAAGTAAATAATATTAATTTGTCTCTATTTTGATATATATAAAATGACTATAAGAAGGTAATGAGATAGACATAAATATAGAAAAAGAATCGATTAAGGATATATTATATTGAAAGAGACATGTAAAACCTTTGGTTTGACTCAATTTGAATCCTATGGCCTTTTTTGGTTTTGTCGTGTTTCTCTTTCTCAACTCTCGACGAATCCATCTTTTGCAAAAGGTTGGACACACGCGGAAGGGATCGGTGGGGGTATTGTCTTTATGCGAACGTGGTTTGAGATGAAAAAAAAAAAATCACGACAGCACTCTTTAAATCTCAAAATAGATTACTTTAGGCTTTCTGATCGCATGCTTTGTAAGCAGCATCCGGACTCCTCCTCGTGTCGGCAAAAGATAAAGCGGGGGAGAGGGGGGGGGGGGGAAATCGGAGGACCCACCATGTCGGCAAGGGCAAGCTTTGCCTCCATATTTTCTCATTGATGACGAGATAATGCCGCCGACCCACCCGGTTTGACTCTCAAGGTAGCTCTTCCTACTTCTTCATGGTGGCCGGCCACGGCAGTTCTGACGAAGATGCAGGCTCTTGCGGACAGAGCTTTCTGGTCCCGCGTTTACTGTCGCCATCGTCGTAGCTCCGGCATAAATTACTGTAAATACGAAAGTTTTTAAATAAAATTACAATTCATATGCAGGCTTACTCTCGTTTTCATCCAACAATTCAAACATTTCTAGGATTTGATCTTCAAAGATTTTGTAAGAATCCCGAGCAGTCCCTCAATCTGTCATGGGGTGAATCCCCTTGTCATAATGAATGGTAGCTCCTTTGATTTTTTTCATGACTCTTGTACAAAATGTTGTGATAAGAAAACCTCAAAAGTTTTAGGATGGGATTTGCTTTTTTCTTTAATTAAATTATTTGTTGATTCATTGAGGGATTGGGAATTCGTTTGTCAGCAATACCTATACACATTTCCTAATATCGGATTCGAAAGTTCTTGTCCAAGCTCAATGCGTAATTGAATCTATGCACTTTCAATTTTCTAATAAAAGTTTTATTACTTGCATAACATGTCTAACTAAATTTCTCCATCACCAAATTAAAATAAAACTGAGCTAACGTGGCTATCAGAACACCCCATTGTTCGACATGTATAAAATATTGCCTATATGGTGGAAACTCACCAAAGCGAGGAGGGTGAACAAGAAACATAAATAAAAGGTATCAGGAGCAAAACTTAGCATGTACCTTTTGATAATTGTCCGTGTAGATAGCCACATCGCTTGGATTCTTTCAAATTTGATGTGAAAGAGACTTGATTAGACATTTTATTAATTAGAAATGCACGAATATAAACATTAAAAATACAGAGGCTTGATTAGAAAACCAGTACAACAAAAAAGAAGAAGAACTTCAAACCAAAGTTATGTTTTCGTTTCCAAGATAATTAAATATGGTTATGCCATAAAATGGTCGAAGCGCTTCAAAACTTTCTCAAGCCCGATTCTCGAATAAACCCGGAGATCGAGCCCATCTTGCCCGGCCGGTCGGGTTCTCCAGGGTTCCTATGGGCCTCTATGTAGGCCCAATAATCAAAACCAGAAGGCCCAACAACCAAGCCCACTGGCACCAAAAAGGCCTGGGCCCATCTCGCGGTGGGCCTTTCCTCCTCCATGGCGGTTTCCAAAATCCAGCTCAGCAACATAAATATCGAATCTATAAATACCCCAATTCCTTCCGAACAAAGAGAATCAAGACAAGTCGTTTTCGCGTGCTTCTGTCTCCTTCCCTTGCCTTCGCCGGACATGGCCACCGCGATCCTCCGACGAAACCCTAACCCTCGCCGCCTCTCCGATCCCGACCACGGCCGCCCCCGCCGCCGGAAGCGCAGCCCCGTATCGGTCGCCTCCCGCCCCGCCGCCGCGGCGGCCCCGCCGTCATCGAAGAACCTCGTGATGGGCCAGGTCAAGATCCTGAAGCGCGGCGAGCCCCTGACCGCCTCCTTCGCGGCGCCCCCCCGCGGTTGCGGCGGCGGCGGCGGATCCCCCGGTCTCTTCCCCCGCGATGCCCTCGCGCTCGGGTCCACCGACCGCCTCGGGCCCGACCCGGAGGTCGTGCAGAGGCAAATCCGGGTCGGGGAGTTGCCCGGCGTCTACGCGGGTCCGGGGATGTGCGTGTCGTCCCCGCCGCCGAGTTCCGTCCCCGTGCCGTGCTTCCTGGGCAAGAACGACCTGGCGACGTGCGGTTTAAGGCGGCTCCTGGGGCTCCACTTGTCGTGAATTCGAGGGAAAATTCGCGTGGTTTCGGAGACTTTGCGGCGGATGTGGCGGTGCCTGTGAGTTCCGCGAATCGGATGAATGTGTTTCCGCTGGACATTTGCTTGTTCGAGAATCAAAAGGGCTCTCCTTTATCTTTTCAACAGGAAGGGGCTTTTGATTGCAAGCAAAAAGGAGGTTGTTGAAGATGGAAGCTTGATAGCCTTTATGATATCGAGGGAATTCGAGATCGTCGATCAGGGAACTTGAACGGTTTCTTCTAGGGGTTATGTTTAGTTTAGATGTGTGTATGTGGATCTAATACAAAGAATTTATTGTAGCCTGTGTGGTCTATAAATCTTAGTATTGGTCTGCAGAATTGTCGGTGTATACCACTTTTAGAAAGAGATATTGGCTAACTTATGATTCTATGTATACCACTTTTAGAAAGAGATATTGGCTAACTTATGATTCTATGTCGGCGAGAGTTGCTGAGTTTAATATATAGGTCTGATACTAAGTATCTGTTGCTTCTATGTAATACGTGAGTTTGATCAAATAAAGTTAATGATGATGATTTATTATGTTGCTGTTCGATTGCCTAATGAGCCAGTTTAATATAGGTCTGATACTAAGTATCTGTTGCTTCTATGTAATACGTGAGTTTGATTGAATAAAGTTAATGATGATGATTTATTATGTTGCTGTTCGATTGCCTAATGAGCCAGTTTCATATCGATGCGCAAATTGAATTCAATTTTCGTTTGTTAGAAATTCTAACTTTCGTCTTTTCACTAAAGATCGGCTGAGAGAAGTGTGGTGGGTATGACAAACTACACCTACAATGCTTGATGAGGTGTGATTTGAAGCAGTGGTTATGGTGGAGAACCTTATGTTGTGCAGCAGCAAATCAGCTTCTTTGCATCCTGGTTGCTAGGGGTCCTTTCTAGTTTGATTCTGAGATGTGGTATGTTGTAATGTAAGCGGTTGAGCAGAAATTTCTGAGTTCTAGCAGCCTTGGTGCGCTTTCCCTTGTTCAGATGTTTGCCTTTCTAGGTCAAGTAATGGTGACCCGCCAAAGACTGGAGCCTCGTAACATGTTGACGACGAAGACCTCCGAACTGAGGATTCGATCGGTAGAAGATATTGTTGGCTGGTAATTTTTCCAAAAAATACTATCAATTCTGCAAGAACACTCATACTCCAGCAGGCTCGGTTTAGCAAATGTATATATGACTGCAGCTTCATGGGCCATCTTCCTCCAGGCATATTGAATCCAAGTGACATCTTGGGTTTGTGTCGTGGGGACGGAGATAATGTTGGTGACTTTGATTGGCATGAACTGCACTGATTGAATAACCTGCTCTGGCTGCAAATGCATTTGATGTTGCATCCAATATGCATAATCTCAAGGGAACTAAAATGCCAACGGGTTGATGATCCGACTGAATGGATATGATTTGAGGCAAGTCTCTTGTTAATCTTCTCTTTATAGTTCTTTCCGGACGCATCTTTGTCATCTCAAATTGCTTGTGAAAAAGTTCTAGGCATCATATGATCAACTAGTAAATGGGCTACTTTCTAGTGCACATTGCATCGGACAGTTGACACTCGACGACGCAACTATAGCTTTCTTAATTTGGCCACCACAGCTACATGCTTCAAAATGCACCTTTTATGTTGTTAGTCTGTTAGGTAGCAAGAAAAAATACATGTCTGCTGAAGGAAAATAAATTGCATAACCTTCGCAGTTTTAGTATTTACTTCTCTGTTTTTGGTGTCTAGGGTCCCCATGCGCGTTGGTTTTCAATGCATTATGGATGACACTGTGTGCTCATTAGGTTGGATTGAGATGGCATCTTCGATTTTGCTTATCAGCAACCAGTAGTCGGCAAAACGATTCAGGGTCATGATCCTCATCCTTCAGAGGGTTTTTAGATGTATTAGGGGACAAGAATAAGATCTGGGCTCCAACCGTGGATTTCAGAGAATATATCCAATTAGCTGTCTTCTTCTACTTTGACCTATAAATGCGATATTTACGTTGATAACCACGACAATTGACTCATGCCAGCATCTGGAATGCTTGCCCTATCTTAGAACTTATGCCGAAACAGCCATTAAATTCGTGACATTGTGATTGACAAACAGTATTCCTCTAACATACCCAGCCTCACAATAACCAGAAGCAAAAAGTAACAAAATAAAATGTTCTTATTTGAGATCTCTGCGGCCGTCAACTAGTTTCTGCAACACTCAATCCTAAGTTGGCAACCTTGAAAGGCAAAGCATAGGCAAGTTTAGCGTAACATATGGTCACCTCGAACCCATCTCCACGGAGTTGCTTTCTCTGCCATTACTTTCATCAAGTTCTGGATAAGCAGGCACTGTCCTCTTCCAGAACCAGTGCTTTCTCCACAGGAATATCATCTCTTCTATCGGGACACCCTTGGTTTCAGGTAGGAACACGTAGACAAAGATAGTCATGATTGTGATCCAGCCGGCAAAGAAGAGGAAGATCCCAAACTTGAATGCGCAGAGGAGGGAAAGAAAAGACTGCCCGATTATGAAGGTGAACAGGAGGTTCACGGCCACGGTAATGCTCTGCCCAGCTGATCGGGTCTCTAGGGGGAATATCTCACTCGGGACGGTCCAGCCAAGAGGGCCCCATGACCACCCAAAAGCCACCACGAACAAGCAGATCACGGTCACGACCAGTATTGAGAAGCCCTTTGATAGCACTTGGTTGTTGCCGAATTTGACTCCCAATATCACTGCCACTATGCACTGTATCACAGGCAAAAGGAACATGTTTAATTTTGTTGAACTCAACTGGAGTATTTGTATATGCACCTGAGCGCCTCCACATTGGAATGGATGACCACTATTTTTCTGATAGTTATCAATATCTCTGTTGTAAAATCACAAAGCGAATATGCTGTATCATGTAATCCACTTTATACAAATTGATACATCTTTTTTGGTTGGTATTTCATTTGGAATTCGGGTGATGTCCTCTCATATTGGAGATGAACTTTTTGTGTCTTAAGTGCAGAATATGCAAAACAGAACACAAAATTCTTTTTACCTGGCATACGACCATCTGAATCCCTCCGCTAATAAGTAGAGCTCTTCGACCCCATTTGTCAACTGTAGCAATGGAAATAAATGTGGATGAAAAAAGCACTGCTCCTGTCAAAGCAGAGGCATAAAGGGATGCGCTTCCTTTGAACCCCATGCTCTGAAACAGCACTGGAGCATAGAAAAGAATTGAATTTATGCCCGTGAGGATTTGGAAAGTGGGCATGAAAATAGCCATAACTAACTGAGGCCTGTTTTTTCTCTTCAGAATATTTCGGAATGGATGTTTGATCGCCTTTGCTAATTCACTGGCATCGACAATGTCCTGAAACTCTGCATTGACGTTGTCGGTTCCTCTAATCTTTTCCAGGATTCGTCTTCCTTCCTCATTATTTCCACGTTCAACTAGGCTGTTGGGTGTCTCTGGTAGGAGTAGTCCTCCAACTGTCATCAACAGAGCTGGCGCTGCAGCCAGGCCTAGAGAGAGCCTCCAACCCCAAGGCCTGAGCTTCTCAGTTCCGAAGTTTATCATGTTCGCAGTGAATATGCCCAGAGTTGTAGCCAACTGAAACATCATGTTCAATGCTCCTCGAAGATGGGCAGGTGCCATCTCTGACAAATATAGTGGAACAGCCTTCAGAGAACAAGAGAGGCGAATGAGTTTCACTTGGGTAAAGCTGAACATGAGTAGAATATTTCTAAAACTTTTCCATCTCATTCGGTTCAATGCAAACAAATCCCTCACTTCAGTAACTCCTTATAATCCCACTAGACATTCACTTTTTATTCATCTTCCCAAGAATACTATCTTTCTGCTATCCTATTATTATAGTGCTTAGTCACAAAGCATTAATATTCATTCAACAAATTCACATAGATCACCTCTCGACTGATGCTTCATAAGTTACTGCTTTTATACTACAAAATAAATAGAGAAGAGGGCATACCTGATTTCCAAAGCCAATGCCAACGCCAAGCATAATCCGACCCACGAGAAGCATAGCAAGATTTTGTGCTGCAGCATTTAAAGTTGCTCCAGTAAGAAAGCTCACTCCACCACAAATAATACTTGCTCGACGTCCATAGTTTCTTGTGATGGGAGAGGCGACCAGAGAGGCAACCAACCCAGCAAGGTAAAGAGAAGACGTAAATGAGGCAAGGACTTGGTTGTTGTACTTGCAGTAGTTGTTTTCATGTGCATGCTGCTTGCTTATATAAACTTCAGGGAAGAATTTCTGAAGAAATCCATCCATTGAGGTCACTCCTCCTGTGAAAGAAGGCAAAAAGTTATAGCACAGTTCTGCAGAAAGACACTCTGCATTCAGTCAGATTAAATTTCTGAGTTGGGTTGTTTCTTGTCATTTTGGGAAATTATGTCTAAAGCGATATTAAATTTTGCTATTTCTTACACAAAGCCGCTGTAGTTGCAACTGTAGAATGTGCTGCACCATCTGAAGACTATCAAGATGTACCCCATCTTCGATCCACATACATGTAAAGTTTTAACCAGCGATCCATATAAAGTTAAGTTCAGTTGTAAACTAAGATTAGCATGGTATTCTTCGAAAAGCTTTGGCGTAATATGATCTGTTCTATTGCGTTTGAAGTATGTGAAGCGACGAGATGGTCTTAAATATCATGATTTTTTTCAATCCTACCATGGCGCTGCAAAATACAGATCAAGGTTCCAAACCATAGCTCAATTATCCATTTAAGTGTCTTCGAAAGCAATCATGCAACCCAGGCCAAAGGAAACTTCTTGAATATCATAATTATTGCAAAATAAAAAATCAAGACGTCTATTGTTCTGCTGTTTCTTTTGTCTCCACCAGCAGCAATGAGGAGGATGTGTATCAGGAATCAGATACGGAATCCATCAGCTCATTTCTCGCACTTACTGATTTCCCATCACTCTCATACCGAAAAACGTGAGGAGAACTCCATACAGATGGCTGACAAGTAAAAAGAATTGATAGCACAAACGGAGAGACTCACCTGAGATTCCAATGTCATAGCCAAAGATTGAACCGCCGACTGCAGCGACGAGGCATGTTCCAACCACATAAGCAGTAACCCTCCCTTGGTACTGCTCCGCTCTCTCCTTGGCCACCCCAGTTGGACCCAAAGACCCTCCCGCCATCTTTCAACTCCCTTCTTCTCTTCCCACCTCTTAGAGCTTCCCTCTAGCAAAAGCTGCCCGAGCACAAAACCAGACTCCTTGTATATATAGTCACCAGCCCAGTTGACCAACCAAGAAAGAACCTCCCACCCACCTAACCATGAGAGGAAAAAGGACTAACAGACTGTATGAGGTCAGCCATGATAAGGGCCAAGAAGGGCTCTGGTTCTATTTGTATTCTATCGATCGCCCTCTTTACCACAGATACATGGACTTACCATTTGAGGGAAGAAATCCCGGGATAGACTCGGCCCGCTGATCCTGTGGCTGACAGTGAATCCATTGTTTCTTGATATTTGATTGGCTTGATCTTGCAGGTTAAGCTGACACGACGCAATTGCGGGCTTCATCAATTACGGGCATACAAATACAATAGCAGTTTCTACTCTCTCTCTCTCTCTCTCTCTCTCTCTCTCTCTCTCATCTGTATTTACTCATTTTATCTTTCCCTTGGTGGAAGGGTATTAATGATAGAGCCGCGTTTGTTCGGCTCAATGCTTCATTTGTCTTGATTCAAATCTCTCTCTTCTCTCTCCCCTGCCATTCAAGTCAAGTAAATCCGCCACAGACTGGACACTTTCCAGACAACGTAAGCAGCAACTCAAGCACGGGAATACAGAATTTCAAGAATGTACGATGAAAATGACCTTACGCCATTCTTCATTTTTAGGTTTGTAATTCAAGGGATCACATGGACATCTCTTCACCGCTCAAATTCATTTTGTTCTTTCAAATTCAAGTATTTGTAATCAACTCATGAAAAATGAGGGGAAAAAAAAAACAGAAACATGATAAAGAGGCCACGCCCGCCAATTCCTATTCGCTTTTATTATACTTTGACAGATACAGAATCTGCAACAGCAATAATGGGATGGTCAGAAAGGAATTAAAGAAATAATTATACGAAAAGAAGAAAAAGAAACTTAAAACGTGGAGATGTTGTCTGCCAAGTGTACCGTTTCGACAAAAGGCGACATCCTAGGTTGCGCTTTGTTGAATGGTTTTCTTTCTTACCATGTTCACGATCTCTTATATCCTTCGTGGGAAACCAGAAAACGGAAACGACAGTTGGTCCGGGGCAGGTGTGGACGTGGAATTATGCGTCCAGCGACCCCTTTGTGTCCATGACTTTGCGTTCTCGAATTGAGAGTTGCATGTTGTGACATTGATGGAAGATGATGGTGATGACTTGTGGGTAATCCCCATTTCCTGAAATTAGAGGGTACTCAATGTAGAATTTCCGAATTTAGATGAAATTGGAGGATAAGGGCGATCGAAGAGGAAACTTAATTTCGCAGTATGTAGTTGTTTCCTCCATGAGAGTTCATAATTTTCGAGCATATCTAGTATGTGTTAATGAGTCCACTAAAGGCATTCCCTAATTTGTTGTTCCATAAAGAAAGCCATGGTTGATTTTACATTGAGAATTGATAGCCAAGCTTAGTTCGATGAATTACAAAAAAAAAAAGATTAATACTATGAAAAATCTCAAATTAGTACACTTATTACAATTTTATCCAAAACTAATTTTTTAACCATGAAAAACTCTTAATTGGTACATTTGTGATAAATTTACTCCAAGTGATCACAAAAAACTCCAAACTGGTACACTTGTGACAAATTTACCATAAATTAATTTATTCGACTGCCACCAATCCCAAACTAGTACATTTATAACAAATATATCATTTGTTAAATTAGATTAATAATACAAAAAATCACAAACATATAGTAAATCCCAAACTAATACAATAGTCTACTGTCATGTGTCATTCAACTTAGTAATTTGACCATAAAATTTAACGGAAACTAACATAGGATAAATTTGTCACAAATGTATCAATTTGTAGTAAGTTTGTCAAAGGCATACCACTTTTGGATTTTTAGTAGCATAAAAATTAGTTTATAGTATATTTGTCACAGATATACCAGTTTGGGGTTTTTTAGGGTATTAACCTAAAGAAAAATTACATAAAGTATGACATCATGGTGATAGAAAATGACATAATAGGGGACCATATAGATATTTCAGATTCAGCCTTTTTACCAATCACTTTCTTCTTGATGTAATGGCTATGCGTTCCATAAAATTGAAAATGGACTGAGTCTGCGTGTGAACTGGAATCTCAAAAGCATATCTCTTGGGACCCTTGATTAGGGGCATCACTAGCAACAAAATTCCATGACTTGTTAAACGGGTCATTGACTTGACTTGCATTTTAAGGGACAACGACCTCGCAAGCCCGATTTATACGGCGGTCACTCATCGACCAAAATGATATCGACGTTATAATGAATTCAAACGGTCATTTTCGGTAGAAATCGCGTGAGATCTACGTAGGACCAATCTTTTTTATCATTCCAAATTCATTTACATACATGTACTGGATTCATGTAAAGACGCCTCCGTCAACCCAAATACAACTTTTTGTCCTACGTTTATCCATGTTGAGACATTTTGCTCAAGCAGCAAGCTAGCCTCTTTTCTTCTCTTTTTTTTTTTTTTTTTTTTTTTTTTTGGGCCTTTTGCCATTGGAAGGCAAGTCCAAAACAATCGAATGTAGTGCCATAAAAAAGAACAATTTTAATCCAGAACGGCATCTGACAACTAAAAGAATAAAATTTCCATCCGATGGCATCTGTAGATCATTTAGTTGACATTTTCCAACTTCTATGATAGCAAAGTGGCATTATATTGCTGGGATTTTTATTCTATAATTCTACTGCTTTCAAGTTTCTTGGATAAATAAACGGAAACATAAATAAATAAATCCAACCTCCTCTATGCTCCGCTTGGTTGATTCAAACGAACATCAAATTTGATTAAATAATAAGATACAAGTACGCACCTGTCATAGCTTTGAATTTGGGTTACATATGCAATTTGTAGTCGATAAAGTTTAAAATGAATACTTTCTCTATGCATAGCTTATCCACTTGGGATTTGAGTATTGGTAGATCAGCATGGAACCGGCTGAAGTCCAATATACAAACTTGAAAAATACAGATGGTGGCTTGACCTCGAGAAGAGATATTGATAATTTAATGAGATATTTTCCGCTTCTTTGGCAATGGAAATTGGAAAGCATGAGCTGCAATCTGCCTCCAGTCTGTAAACCGATTCTGTAAACCGATTCAAGGGGCAAAGGCGTTGACCACTCTGGATGAGTAGGGAAAACGAGAGAATAATGAGATTGACAGTACATACGAGAAAAGGAGGAAAATCAGAAGTTGGTGTTCAATCATGTTCAATGTGACAAATTGCAGCAAGATTCAGGCTGCTGAACATATAAAGTTTAGAATGAAAACAAATATCTGGTGCAATACCCTTAGGTCATCCAAGTTAGGGAACGACCGAGGCATTGTTATTCAAGAAAAGCATGAAATTTTAGATTCGATTGATTTCTACTTGGCACCAGATGCAATGTGGTTCATGCCTCAATAAGAGATTTCCCTTTTTGAGCTCGACTTGTCCATCCCAACCCTTCTAGACCCAATCAATTCTCTATATGAACATTTGAAAAGTTTTCTTAATCATGTATTGATTTGAGTAAGAATCTCTTCAACCATGGTCCACACAACTGCTACAATAGGTAAGTATGAAATTATTAATACTTAAAAGAATTTGGTCTTTAATGCGGTCGAATGCAATACCGAAAACAAAAGATGGTTCATGTTAAACGAATTTAAACTTAGAATGGAGTTTGAATAATTGCATCATTTCCCTTCTACTTTAGAATGTATAATAATGTAATATTTATACAAAGTAAAACACCTCAATAGGCAATATAAATAAATGAAGAGGATGTCAAGGCAAGAGTCATGGGTCTCTAGGTTGCATGAATAATGCTAGATGATTGAAGCCTATTATTCAGCTACGCATCTTCTGCATCAATTTGACCAGATTCTTTTACCCATATGTGTAGCCTGATGTAAACACCATTTACCACATGCCATTCAAGATTTATGATTGACAAGGAATGAAGTCCCACTGCTTGAGATTATTTGAGCACAACTTCACTCATAAATTCTAACCAAATTGGGGGTTGGGTATCAATTCCAATTCGGGTTCATCGAGTTCACTTGGAAAATGCCCTCGATTAATGTGAGATCAATGCATATGAGTCATTAGATCTTACACATCTCACATGGTCTCACACAATTCACCGGTTAACATACACTAGGCTCACATAATCGTAGCCCCTAGGGATCGGCGTAATTGATCGGAGAGCTTAGGGATATCTCGGAAATTCGGGAATCACCCATTGATCCCACCATTCTCATGCAAATTGCTCTAGATTAGGGCCTTCTGCACAGATCAATTTTTTGAATTTAATCGGTCTATAGGACTTGCAGGACATTTTGAAAAACTTTCAACTTATCAAGTCTTCACGCTCCGACACATCGACTAAAAAAAAGGCGTTACCACGAGATTTCTGCCACTCCAAAAGCAATTGTACAGCGCATATACAAGTCAAATGCGGTGGCCTCGTGCGTGTCTACCCCTTCCTCTTACATTTGAGGAATGACATGCAGACTTAATGTGGTTGCCATGGTCAATGCGTCTTTTCAAATTAAATATTTTATAGTACTTAAAGTGCAGATAAAGCGGCCACCTTTGTAAGCCCCGTGCCTTTCGGGGCAGACGACTTTGGATTTTACAGCATCATCTGTCAAGGGAAGAGTCACTGACATCGCCAATGGATGGCATGTCTGGACACTTCTTTCCTTCAACATTGTTGCCGTAAAATAAGCGACCGACCCTCGGAGAATTCTGATTGACCAAATGTTATATTAACTAACAAATCTCAACCGATGGATGACGACGATACACGAAATTTGTACCTTAGAAATTTCTGTACCGGTACAATTTTACAAGTATAGGACGAATATCAAGTTGCCAAGCTGCATAAGATTGTATTTTTGACTCATTTGACCAACTCGATTAAATGGGACATAGACTCAATAGTCACCGTCACCAGCCGACATTCCATAATCAGATCTCACAAGTTCTACGCACCTTTCCGCGTGTAGCACTTGCATTTTGTTTGACCAATCTCGATGTCGAGAAGAATCTACTCGGACATCGCATGATTGAATTGATACGTGTATGTAAAGCTAGCTAAGAATCTGAGATACCTTCAATTGAGCACCCTCTCTACTTGACCATTACTAGTTGTGATGCTGAAACAGCACGCATATGACAGCGTTAAGCTCTATCACTCGCAGGATCCACACGTTGAACGGAAGGATCAATTTACATCTAACTAGACCATATTGACTTCTTTTGTGATGATCTATAACTGCATCTCAAGTAAGACCAACTCACAATTGCAGAACTTTCATGCTAAATAACGATAAAGGTGCAAATCCTACACATTTGCTTCATTAACGTAATACAAGACTCAGTATTTCCACAAATTTCTGCTTTGACAAATTACCACATTGTTGCTTCACGCGGAGATGGTAAAACAAGGCCAGGTTGTCCATATTGCTAATGCATCTTTCCAACAGGATACATTTTAAAAAGGTTATACCTAGGCATCGATCAAGCCTTCTTGGCTATACTATAAAGTAATCTCCTGACCACTTAAACAGAAAGAAATTCTCCAATAACTTATAACAAAGGGTGCATGAGCCAATGTCACTAGCTTTTATGTTGACATTACATAATACTGGTGTAACAAATTCCATTGAAGTTAAGACAGAACTAGAATAATTGTCACTAGGATATTCACATTCATAATCTTGACTGCAAAGTAGAATAACTTACTAAGCAGCTGCTTGCTGACGTTGGGGACCGATATATCCTAACCAGTGGCACCCAATCCTCGAGATTTCGGGAACCTGACAGTGGCCAAGGGGTTCACAATGCCCTGAGAATCCTTTCCCAAACCCATACCTTCAACAAATCCCATCTTTGCCATCACTCTGGATCCAAACCCTTTGGTATGCCTTTCAAAAGCTCCGATACCTTGAGGCGTTCTTCTCACGGATGCTCCTCTCCCACTTTGCTTCGACTTAGCGCTTTGAGATTCTGACTCCCTATTCTGTTCCTGTTCTTCGCCAGACTCCGGGATGCTCATCCCTAATCCAAGAGATTTAGGACGCTTAATCACTTCGATGGGCTCCGCGAGACCTGTGCCTCCCTTCCCCAACCCTTGGCCTTCTATGAATCCCATTTTCGCCATCATTTTAGACCCAAAGCCCCTAGTGTGTACCTCAAACGCACCAAAGCTCTCAGAAGTGACCAGAGTCACGTGCTCCTCACCATTTTCACTGGCCCCGGCTAGATTCACGGGGCTGATCTCTGTCGTTTCAGATGGCATCACGCCACTTGACACGAAAGACACGGGTTGACTGGCCAATGAAACCTTTCCACTGGAACGGTTGACTGAGTTTTTCAATGACTTGCTTCTGCTAGATTTTTTAGCTTCTTGAGGTCTTACCTGATTTCGACCTCCGCTGGTCATCTTCGCATGTGGGACATCAATTACCGAGAAATCAGCATCATCATCAACAGGTCCGATGAGCTGTCATTAGCAACACAACAATTGATTGTAGGATTTCCAGATATGCAAATAGACAACTGACCGCACTTTGTGAAACACAGAAAAAGGAAGATTTGACAATCCTGAATGAAAACACAGCACTGATATGCATAAAGTTTCCACTAATCAGATTTAATACCTTTTCCAGTATAAGTTTATCAGTTGAAGATGGCATGCATGTCTGTGGTGTTCGCACAACCATTACAAATCTGGAAAAATAAGATGATAATTAGAACGGCAAAAGCTTAAAGCCTAGAAAGGGCAAAGATAGGGGAAACATAAGGCCCATTAACCTTTTCTTGCCCGATCCTTGGGAGCTACTTCGCAACCGATAAATTCTTGCCAGTCGTTGAACCTAATCACAAAAAGAAAAGTTGTTATCATTAAAAACTGTTCTGACTTACAGAAGCAGACACAATCTACTACCGGAGCAAAAATCACTTCCATGGAACATAAACATAGAAATCCTTAAGAAGCGAACATGAAGAAGTGTCCAAACCACAATCAAGTTTATTGAAGACAGAGAATCAATGAAATCTGAGAATTGGAAAATTGGCAAACCAGAACATGCACCTCTGCAGCTGAATAAAATCAGAGAAAACTGGATAGGTGATTCACATGAGCAGGCCCAAAAGAAAAGCTATACCTAAAGTTTGACATGATTGCTGAATGATATGCAATTATGCAAATCATCTTTATCAACACTAAACCTTGGGAAGCCACATATCAGTTATGTAGTTTGACAGCAGTAAGAACACTTAGGTTGATGTGTAACGTGATACAAAAGATACAGAGATAAACCAATGAGTGTAGAGCAAAGTCACAACTTTTCGATGCAAAATAAGAGATCAAGGATAAGCAGATCTACAAGAAT
Organism: Eucalyptus curtisii; assembly: GCA_017140595.1. NCBI lineage: Eukaryota > Viridiplantae > Streptophyta > Magnoliopsida > Myrtales > Myrtaceae > Eucalyptus > Eucalyptus curtisii. Next base: position 38,660,384 of record CM029496.1, on the reverse strand, counting down.
TTCAATTAGGATTATCAGAAAAATAAAACTTTCAATCTAACAAATACTGAATATGGTCATCATGACTCAAAATAAAAGATACTTATAGCAGCAGTCTTATTAATGATTGATATACCCTAACACAGATCTCTTTTGCATGTGCTTGGATGTTCTGCATAAGTTAAACTAAGCATGTTATTATCTGCTTTATTACACGTTTTGCAGGGATAAGATAAGCATGTTAAGGTACTTGACCATAATACATAGTAGCATCACATCAACCACAAAATCTCAAATTTTTTCAGGCGTGAGCAATTGGCACTTTAACAATTGATTAGGGCAAAGAAAGATCATTCTCATTCTTATAGGGTCTTTCTATGAATGAGGCAGTACATCATCATGCAAAAGTGTTTATTAGCAGGAATGGTGAAGGATTGGCGAGTAGTTGCACCCTTTAGTAACTAGAGAGAGAGAGAGAGATGATAAAACATACCTGGGAACAATCCCGAGAATGCATAGGTTGAAAAGAATGTATGTCAACTCCATTGAGAACAATCTGCTCGAGCTTCTAAAAAAATGAAACCAAGAAGAGCATTGAGATTTGTTCCTAATAATCAATTCTAAATACCACATAAAGGATAATATGCCCATCCCTATTTAAACAACATAGGAGCAGAAAGGTCAGATCGACTGTGACATTAAAAACTCAAGCATTATAGGAAGAACAGGGACACAGGTTGAAGAACGTCACGCCTAACAAAGTTGACTTCTAATGATGCCATAGAACTTCATGCCAGCAAGATAATTCATACTACCGTGATAAAGATTTTTGTTACTCAGTATAACCCCAGAAAGACCCCAAAAAGCCCAAAAAAAAAAAAAAAACCAAAAGGATCCTCTCAGAAGAACATGTACCCTCTCATTCATCCATTACCATCTCATATTAATGAAACAAGGTCTACAACTTCCATGCATAAAAATCTGATAACAAAATAACAATTCAATGCACGAAGCATGAGAATATTAAGAAAAGACATCATAGGATCCATCAAGCAGAAGTAACAGAGTTAAATTTGGCTCAAACAAACATGGAAAAATGAGAGGCACGTCCAAAAGATAATTATGCAATTGCTTGTTAATTGTACATCAAATCACAAGGACTATTTATAATTAAGGAGAAGAAGGAAGAATGCCTTTGCAACTTCCAGATACTTCCACCCTTACCTTATTTACACTCTCAAGGTCAACGCCCCTACGAATCATTCTGTCCCGACGTTTAGCAGCAATCAATTCTTTGCGATGTTTCTTCTTTTCACCTGTGCATCAATTGCATTTGAATTTACCAAAAGAGCAAAAAACTAAAGAAACATTGTCCTATGAAGGGCCTTCAGACAATCTAAATTGTTCTTCATTCTCCAGGTAAGAGACAATAATTGCTCATTTTTTCCCAAGACACAGAAGGGGAGCTCCATAAATTGATAAGTAAACAGTAAACTTCAGAAAGAGAGGTTCTTGTGTGCCTCGAACGTGTTTCTTTCTCAGGAGATCAAAAACATAGAGACCCCTCCAATCGTGTCATCCAAACACACCGATCTCCTTAATTCTCCATTTTAGTAATTAATACTTGAGACTAACTACTAGTTCATGGATCAAAATAAAAAGCCAAGATTCATTATTAATTGATTGATATTTCAATTTACTTTCCAATCCCAATTTATACCACTAAACTAGTTTTCCATTGAGCATGACTTTCTCATTCCCCCATGGAACAGGACCGGACGGGGCGGGGTGGGGAGGGAGAGAGAGTTAAGTTAGATTAATGCATATACAAAGTTTACCAGGAAATCTTCTCGATCTTGTACTCTTCTGAGACACCAATGACTGAGATTGAGGTACTCTTGTACCACAATTCTTCTTGGCTGAAAGAGTCCTCACATCTTTTACCAAGATAAAATCATCCACAGCTGATGACCAATTATCTCTCACATTCCCAAGACCTTGAGGTTTCGATTGACGGTTCCTGTGCATACCATACTCTGTGGAAGCATCCTGGAGAGCAATTCCACCCAATTTTTTCATCGTTTCATCCAAATCACTACTAGAAGAATCGTCTGAATCATCTGACGAAGAAACCTGCTGTAACAAATTTTTAGCATCTAAAAGAGAATCGCTCCCACCAATTCCTTCCAAATAATCTTGAGCAATTTCATCATCAACATCTGAACCACTATCAGACATGTCCTCGGAGTCATCACTTTCAGAAGAATCTGTGGCTCCATCCTGCTCAGCCGACTCCGACTCTGAGTCTTCCTCATCACCATATTCCGCAACATCATCCTCACCATCTTCCTCATCGGATATATCTTCTGTATATATTTTCAAACCCCCAATTGACACAAACCCAGAATTTTTCTTCATGGATGTATCCTTTGACAAAAGCTGAGCCCCCTTTTCAGCTGCTCCAGAGTCAAAGCTCTCACAATAATCCACTTCCTGCTCAGGCGATGACATGCCACTCTGTGACTCTTCTTGATTTTCCATTTTCTCTGATGATGCTTCGATTCCCGTTGGAGCTGCATCATATTCATTACAATAACCCAATCCTCTGTGTGAGCTATCACCGAGAACAAAATCTGAATGATACTCATAACTGATTTTTGCTTGATCCACTGACGATGGCCCTTCATCTACATAAGCAACAATTTGGCTGTCCTTTGAACCACACAGAATGAAAGGCTGAGAAAAATCCATTTTATTCTTTCCATTTGTATCTCCGAACGTCGATACTGGATGCAAACCATCCTGTAAAAGAATTTAACTAACCCAGATCAACACAAGTGAGAGACCAAGATCAGCTGATCGAAAGAAGTCTTCTCAAATCAAGAAAGCTACAAAGACAAAAAACCATAATCTAAGCCTCACGATATTAACTAAGAACAACTCCTAAAACTACTTTCTATTAGTTTAAAGGCTTCAGCTTCGTTGAGTCTCCGTTTAAAAAACTGAACGGGTATGAAATCCAAGAGACAGTAGTAACTAATTTCAGTGACTCATGAACTTTTCACACCCAGGAGGGCGACTATCAGCATAAGATTCCAAACGAAAGCCGACGAACCTTCAAATTATTGCAACCTGAACATGGATCCTAAAAACCAAATAGACTTGACCTGAAGGTCGCGAGATGGATACTGGTATCCGACGGCATTCGATCTCGAACTTCGCGGCAAGCTTTTAGGACCGGAACCCCTACCTCGCCCGGAGCTTCCGGCTTTCGACGCATCCGAATTTTGATTCGATCCTACAATGGAAACCAAGCAGACCAAAACACACTCTTATCCTCACAAAAAACACCCTTCTCACACACAAACAACTGAGACAACTGGGATTTTTCAGTTCCCGTTCAAGCCCCCATTTTTATCGAGAAAAGCGCAAGCGAAACCGAGAGAAATGGACCTCGCCGGGGGGCCGGAGACGGGGTCTTGGGCTGCCAGTCCGACAAGAGGCCGCCTTCGACGAAGAGGCCGGCTCTGATCGACGCCGAGGCGCCGAATCCTCCTCCCCTCCCTCTTCTTCCGCCGCCCCCGCCGCCGCCGGACTTGCTGCTGCTCCGGTTGAAGCTGCCGCCGCCGCCGCCGGTGCCGCCGGTGCCGCCGCCGCTGTTTCTCCTCGAATTCGATCTCCTCTTGCCCCCAGCCATGTCCGAGCTCGCGAATCAACTTCGATTGAATTTTCTGACCTAATTGATCGATCGATCGAGGTCGATTTGGGGGCGACGACGAGAGAAAGGGATCACCTCCTCCCGCGTGTGGTTTCCTTGCCTTGGGGGAAGCGGTCGCATCTGGACCGTTGGTGATTCGCCGTGGGACGCAAGGGGACTCGTGGACGGCTGTGATGCGGCGGCGGGAGCTTGGGGATATCATACTCCGCTCCGCAAACAGCTGCGGCGATGCGCCATCGGCCCATCAGCAGGGCCTTTTGGGATTGGAGTGGACAACTAGTCTAGCTGGGCGGAATTCGACCTTGATTGTTTGTGCAATTTGATAGGGATCCTCTGAAACTCTTTGGCTTAGGCTACTGAAATCATGACGGTTTGTGATGTATCTATATGTTAATGGGATTGACTGAGTCGATTTGTCCTCTTGAGTTACGAGATCGCAAATTTTCTTTAACAAAGTCTCTGGATACTTAAACATTAATTAAATAAGATGAGATGAGAGAACTACCATCAAGTTTTTGTGAAAAATAGGGCATAATACCTTACTTATATGTTATTTGATATAATAATTCTCTTTTGCTCGTTAAACTTGCTTCTACATATTTCAGATAATCTATAAGGTCAATGTTATATAATGCGTAGCTTTATCACAATCCCGCCTCTAGAGCTAAGCTCCTAGCGTAATGTTAGAATGTCATTCCGCGCAGATAGGACTAGCAAAAGTAGTCATGAAAATGCAAGTTTGACCGTGAATTTAACTATCTCATGAGACACTCTAGCACAAGTGAACCTTCATAAAAGTTAGACAGAAATCGATGTCCTAACCAAATTGCGGATGAGCCGAACCTATGACTTTGATGAACATGTAGTCGTTCACACTATATTGTCAAGCAAGAGGAGTTTTATGTCTCGAACGGTTTGTGAATGGACCGAGTGATATGTAGAGACGAAAATTTTCATTTGGAAATGAAAGCAAATGTGCTACTGCAAAAATAACAAAAGTGAAAAGAGACAACTATGTTTTTCTAGTATTGTTTGTTATCGTTAGTAGTATGATCACCTAACCAAATAAAGATGAGCTAGCAACTACGTAAAAACCACCTTTTTGAAAAAGGGAAGGATCATGGCATGCATTGTCTTCAAGGAAATTAAAACAAGACCTTATTAAGTTGTGAAGGTGAAAACTTGCATTGACCCCGTAGATCCACATTGAGGCCAATGCTCATCAACGACAATAACAAATGACAGGAAAAAAACCCAATCCTGCCATTACCTAGAAATGGAGAACGGGAGAACCTAAATTGTTGGGCCACTGGACAATTTTCGAAAACCATCTTGCACAAAATAGTAGCATGTGATGAACAAGCTTCGACATATGGTGATAACCAGTTCCACATAGTGAAACCATCCCTGCCGCCATTGGGGGTTGATCAACAGAACAACTGGAATTACCAGTAAAACCATCGTGTATGACACTCCGAAGCTGATGTAGAATGTCTCTTCGTCTATGAAACCATCTTCTTCAGCTTTCGTGCATGATTTTGTTGCTGAGCAATTAATGTTAATGGTTGTCGAACAATCATTACTCAATGGCAGTCCACACAGAAGATGGTTTCCGTAATAACTACTTTCAATAAATGACCCAAACTGATTTTTGTTTGGTATGGCTCCTGACAAGTTGTTGTAAGACACATTGAAGACTTCCAGGGAAATCAACTGAGTAAGCTCTTCAGGGATAGAACCAATCAAGTTGTTGTAGGAAAGGTCAATGCTCTCTATCTTTGTGAGGTTCGACAATGACATCGGTATTTGTCCTGTAAGCTTGTTGTGCGACAAATTCAGCACAAGCATGTCCTGTGAGATTGCAATCTCCGGTGGGATCTCCCCGTTGAAATTGTTGCAAGAAAAATCTAGTCCTATCATGTTAAGGAGTGCGAAGCCTTTATAAGCATCAAACCTTTTTTTTGTTGTAAACCCAACAATATGTGGAACTTGCCATCCTTCTTCCTCCCGAAATTTATCTTGGTAGAACCTGGTCTGGCTTCTAATTGTCCTCACATAAGAAAGGGGTGACAATTCTTGACCTCCATAACTGGAAAACGGTGTTGAAGTTACCTTTTCAGCATATCCTCCAGAGGAGAAATTCATGGGTCCCAAGCAAATAGGTAGTGGACCAGACAGATTGTTTTTAGAAAGATCGATCATACTTAAGCTTTTCAATCTGCACAATTGCTTGGGAAATGTTCCATAGAAGCTATTACCTCTCAGTAAAAGAATGCTTAATTGAGAGAGGTTACCTAACCAATAGGGTATGCTTCCGAAGAACTCATTTTCACTCAAATCCAAGGTCACCAAATAGGAGCTGTTAGGGAGCATATGCATGATTGAACCATTCAATTTGTTCCCATTTAGATGGATATGACTCAACATGGGTGCTATGAAAGATGATGCTAATGAACCAGAGAGATTGTTGTCAGACAAAGCCAAATACTCGAGCTCAAGAAGATTAAAGAGTTCTTGAGGGATGATGCCATTTAACTGATTTTTGGACAAGTCAAGGAGCCTAAGCGATGACAAGTTTGCAATCAATCTGGGAAGCTTACCAATGAAAAGGTTGTTGCTAACGTCCAATATTGACAGATTTATGAGTGATGAAAGAAAAGAGAGATCTCCCTTGAACATGTTGTGCTCCAACTGTAGGCATCCCAATCTTAGGTTAATGGTGTCGTCGGAAAACACGATTTCTCCTTGCAAGTTGTTATATGCTACGTTGAGGCTATACAATGATGAGTTGCTATCTAGTAACTGGATAGGTAGTCCCCCAGAGAAATTGTTGTGAGAAAGGTCTAAGAATGATAGGTATTTTATACTACCTAGTTCAGATGGAATATTCCCTTCTAATCTGTTGGCTGATAGATTAAGCTCGTACAGATTTGGGACATTTAAACAAAATTCGTTCGTGAGCTCTCCTCTCATGCCGTTGTTGGAAATGTCCATCCACGAAAGATTACGAAGGGTCATCAGTGGAACCTCAAGTGTCGCAAATAAGTTATTTGCCATAAGAAGATTTTCCAACTTAGTGTTGTTTTCCAACAACCAAGCTGGAAAGGGACCCGCAATGTCATTTGAGGTGAGATCAATGGTTCTCAGGTCATATTGATGATTGAGAAAGCCAAGAGAAGACACCTTGAATCCATTCGATAGACTATTTGACATACTAAAATCCTTCAATTGGAACCTCGGGATCAAAGACGCAACTTTGGAATCAGTTGTTAGTTTATTGTCATCAAGCAAGAGGACCTTAAGTCTTGAGTAGTTTGCAAGTGGGCCGAGTGATGAGGGGATATCAAAATAATTACCCGAAATGGAAAGCAATTCGAGTGAGGTAAGACTAGTGAGGGGAGATGCGGCGACATTATCTATGAATTCATTGTCTTGAAGAAGTAGAACCCGAATAGATGTCATGTTTCGCCAGCACGTAGGAAGCCCGCCGGTAATTCTATTATTGCTAAGATCCAACTCTTCTAGTTTTACGAGGTTACACAAGCCTGTTATTGATATCACAAGTCAATTCAATTACAATGGTAGATATCGGAATGTATAACAAGGACATACACGTACATGAAGGATTCATTTTATGTCCTAGTTTTACTCTGAGAGATTAGGACTTACTCTGCTATGATAGTTTGCCATTAAGACCGGTGTTGTATGAGGATAGCAACTTAAGAGATGTCAAAGGACCAAGGCTGGAAAGGATTCCCATGGTGGTGTTCAACGAAGAATTATCCAAGATGAGCTGTTCCAACTTACTGAAGTTATGGAAATCTTCCCGAGAAAACAAAAGATTATTGAACATCGCATTTCCTTACATAGACATAATCAAGAAATGACACGGAAATATCATGAGTGAATGGAACTTTTTTAATAAAAACTTAGGCTCGTTTGTTTCGCAGAAAATATGACGTTTCTAGAAAACGTTTTCCAAGAAGTCATTTTTTAGGAAAATGACAATATTTTTCGATATTTGGCTGAAACCTGAAAATGAACTAGAAAATATTTTCCACCGTTTGGTATGGAAAATCTGATTTGATTTTCATGCGTGTACTCCTTTCAATAATATTTTATTTTTATTCTAAAAAAAGATTTTTTAATTATTTTTTAATTTTATTTTTTCTTTTTTCCTTCTTTTCGATTGATCACCATCCACGGGTGACATCAAGATCGCCCGAGGCAGACGAGCTCGAGCCTTGTTAGATTGGCGAAGCCTCGGCCTTTGGCGAGATTGTCCTTCGCCTATGGTCAGTCGCCGGCAGTCATCATAGCCGGCAATCAAATAAGGAAGAAGGAAAAAAGAATGAAAGAAGGAAACAAACAAACAAAGAAAATTAAATATTTGATTTTTAAAAAAATGAAAAAGAAAAAAATAATTAAAAAGAGTGCATGGAGGAAAATAGGCTTAGGTCAAAGAAGGAGAATGGAAAATGATTTCCTCATTTTCCCCACTTTTGAAAATGCCTTTTCCATTGTAGGAAAATATTTTCCTTCACTTATTTATTTTCAGTAACCTAAATGCTAGAAAATCTGGAAAACATTTTCTTGAAAATTGTTTTCCGCAAAACGGAGCATTATTATGAGCATACATTTACTAATGGGTTTGACTAACCTTGAGTAGTAATCGTTCCTTCTACTATATTTTCCTGGAGAGAAAGGATCCTGAGGGATGGCAGTGCCCCTAGTGCTCGCACAATGGTCCCCACATCCTTCAAGTGGACACGATCCAGGTAGAGGTTCTCTAAGTGGCTCAAGTTTTTGATGCCTACCAGTAAAATTCCAACAAAATAACTTGCTTGGCAATAAAGTTGTGAAAGCACCCATGCGGATGCTTCACGATAGGAATCTTTTGAATCAGGCAACATTCCTATTTGGAAAGAGAAGGGGGTCCTAATTTATGACTTCTATGTTCTCAATATGACGCACATGTAAAGCTATGAGAGATAATGCATGAAAACTGAAACAATACCTTCAGCAGTAGTAGCTACATTGACTGCATTACAACTTATGTCTAGCTCCTTTAAATGATTGAAACAACCTAATTTATTCATGTACCTTGCTAACTCAAGTCAAGGATGGTGATTTTGTCTGGAATTATGAACAGAGAATAAGTTGGAGAAACTATCATTCAAATGTAAAGTCCCATTCAAATGTTGTTTTGGAGAATAGACACATGAGAGTCGGAATTGTACCGCCTAGAGAAAATATTGAAAACACCCACGTGGATGTCTGGGAATAGGAATCTTTTGAATCTGCAACATTTTTATATGGAAAGAGAAGGGATGACTTATGTATTCTTAATATGAAGCATATGTAAAGGTATTAAAAAGCATGCATGAATCGTAGTCTAGTTAGTTTAATTTATGTATACAAACGGGGATTCTACATGAAAACTAAAACAATACCTTCAGCAATAGCTGCTACATTGCCTGGATTATCACTTATGTCCAGCTCCTTTAAATTACCGAAACCACCTAATTTATCCACAAACATTGCTAACTCAAGTCAAGGATGGTGATTTTGTATGGAATTATGAACAAAGAATAAGCTTGAGAAACTATCATTCACATGTGAAGTCCCATTCAAATGTTGTTTTGAAGCATAGACACCTATAAGTCGAAATTGTACCATGAACAGGTAAAATAGAATTATCTAGAGTAAATAATGAAAGCACCCACACATATGCCTTGGGATAGGAATCTTTTGAATCAGTAACATTTCTATATGGAAAGAGAAGGGGGTTGCAATATATGACTTCTTTATTCTTAATATGAAGCATGCGTATAGGTATTAAAGAGCTTGCCTACATGACTCACAAGCTAGTTAGTTTAATTTACGAATAAAAATGAGGTTCTTGCATGAAAACTAAAGCAGTACCTTCAGCAATAGCCACCGCATCAACTACGTTACCACTTATGTCCAGCTCCATTAAATTGCTAAAACCACCTAATTTTTCCACAAGTAGTGTTAACTCAAGTCAAGGATGGTGATTTTGTACTGAATTATAAATAGAGAATAAGTCAGAGAAATTTCCCATTCACATGTAAAGTCCCACTCAAATCATTCTGTTTGAGGAACAGATGCTGGAGAGATGGAATTGTACCAAGAATGGATAGAATAGAATGATCCAAAAAGTTATAGCTCAAGTCAAGCACCTCTAGTTTGCTCAGCCTTGAAGATAGCAGGTTTGGTTCTGCAAACAAACAATAAAAAGCAGTAAAAGCCGCAGAAATCTATTCAAGGACACGTGCAAATAGATATTACCATTTCAAAGAGAAATATGTCGTAGACTCGTGAATAAATGATGACGTGGACATAATCATCTATGATGCAGGAAGTGAGTAAGAATTTGGACGTGATTAACTTATGAGTTCATTAGATAATGAGTATCTCTTTTTTATAGGAAATGGACGAACGGCGAATTTATACCTTCTGGTGCAATCCACCCTCTTAAATAGTTGTCTTGCAAGTCAAGGCTCTTGAGTTCTTCAAAGGGAAGAAGTAGAGAAGCGTTTAGGTACCAAGTTTTAGAGCCGAAACGATCATATCTCGAAAATGGGAGCATTAGCTGAATGATTCGTCCTGTGGTGGGGTTGCACTTAACCCTTACCCAGCTGCAACAGTTGAAATATGATCCCCCAGCGTCCACCCAATATGTCAGGTTCAATTTGGCATTAAGCGCTAAGAGGGCAACCCTTTCTTGCTCCCGACACCCACGAGAGCCACATAAACATGCGATACCCCAAACCACCACAAACACCCACAGTGCTTCCTTTTTCATGATTGCAGATTTGAGTGACCAAACTTTATATGGATCGCACTCTGGAGTTAACATTTTTTTTTGCAAGTTAGAGCAATTTTATAGGAGTTCAGCGGTGCCTGTGCTTGAGTGTGAAACTTGCAGTCATGACCAAAGTCTTGGTCATCTTTAAAGATGAATGTAGCTCAGCCACTTTTGGTGACAAGGTTAATTAGCGTGCCGAGTAGGGAATGTACGTTACACGGCCACATTTCGTTGGCGTAGAATTTTCCGAAAGTCTCTATTGGCATAATTTTTCCACACGGTTAGTCTAACCTAGCCTAGTCAACCGTTGTCATTTATATGACTAATTCAATCTCTATCCAAAGTAAAGCACAAGCCTTGTGATTTACTTGGAACTTTCGGCAAAAAGTGATCTTGACTAGAGACATCTCAAAAGTAGACATGTTGTAAAAGTACCACGAAAATTGACAAGATCTTGTTAAAAACATTGAAGAAATAGATGGGGAACAACAAAGATACCAAATATTTATGTGATTCGGTCCGAATATTGGTACCTACTCCATGGGAGAGCCGGCGACAAATAATTCACTGTAATAAGAGGATTGGAGTTATAATCGCTTACACGCTCGGGGTATTTCCCAAGCCTAGATTAAGACCAAACTCAAAAGTGTTTACAAATAAATATTTTAATTAGATGTAAAGCTCACGGTGCAAATCGCTACGTGATTTCTTTTGCGTTCGTACGTTCTTTCTTTTGCTCTTTTTGTTGTGGCTCAATTTCAAAAGGAACCCCCTATTTGGCTTCTTTAGTAAAGGAAACCCAAGAAAGCAAAAGCTTGCTTTTAATTTATTTTCTTTTCTCTAACCACTTCCTGAACCCACATGCTTTCTTTTGTACAACCAATAAAAAAATCACAAGTAGGCAATTAAAGTCCACAGAAAATTTGACCGTAAGAGTTCACTATATTTGCTACTGGAGCCTTGGCAGCTGTCAACAAAAAAATTTCTCGATCAATGTTTAACGAGCCGGAGTCTACACACCCAAACCTCCCAAATTGAACTTATATCATTTTCTTACCCAACGTCCGAGCAATATCCTCTCAAAACTTTTACATTGAAGATCTAGATGCAAAATTTGAATAAATCCAACTAAATAAAAGAAACTCTTCAATATATACGCCATTCACAGAAAGATTTTTTGGATTTCTTTCTTATCCAATTTGGGTTCATCGAGTTAGGTTCACTCAGAAAATGCCCTCCATTAATTTGAGATAAATGCATATAAGCCATTAGATCTTGTGCATCTCACATTGTCTCATAAAATTCACCGGTGAAAATGCATTAGGCTCACATAATCGTAGCTCTTCGAGATTGGTGTAATTGATTGGAGCACTTAGCGAGAATTCGGGAATCACCCATTGATCCCACTATTTTCATGCAAGCTGGCCTTCTGCACAAATTAACTTTTTGTATTTAATCGGTCTATAAGACTTGCGGGGCATTTCAAAAAACTTTCAGTTAACTTCACGCTCCGAGCCATCAACTATAAAACAAAAGGAGTTAGTGCGAGATTTCTGCCCACTACAAAAACAATTGTACCGTGTACGGTTCAAATGTGGTGGCCTCGTGCGGGTCTACCACTTGCTCTTACATTTGAGGAATGACAGGCAGACTTACTGTAGCTGTCATGGTCGATGCGTCCTTCCGAATAAAATATTTTATAGTACGTCCTTTATCTCCTAAAGAGTACTTAAAGTGCAGATAAAGTGACCACCTTTGCAAGACCTGTGCCTTTCGGGGCAAACGACTTTGGATTTTACACCATCATCTGTCAAGGGAAGAATCACACTTTCATCGCCGGTGGATGGCATGTCTGGACTCTTCTTCCCTACGACAATGTTGCCGTAAAATAAGCGGCTGACCCTCGGAGGATTCTGATTGACCAACTGTCAGATTAACTAACAAATCTCAACCGATGGATGACGACGATACATGAAATTTGCACCTTAGAAATTTCTGTAGCGGTACAATTTTACAAGTATAGGACGAATGTCAAGTTGCCAACCTGCATAAGATTGTATTTTTGACTCATTTGGACCAACACGATTAAACGGGACATGAAATTTGCACCTTAGAAATTTCTGTAGCGGTACAATTTTACAACTATAGGACGAATGTCAAGTTGCCAACCTGCATAAGATTGTATTTTTGACTCATTTGGACCAACACGATTAAACGGGACATAGACTCAATAGCTACTGTCACCAGCCGACATTTCATAATCGGATCTCACAAGTTCTACGCACCTTTCCACGTGTAGCACTTGGATTTTGTTTGACCAATCTCAATGTCAAGAGAAAAATCTACTCGGACATCGCATGATTGAATTGATACGTGTATGTAAGCTAGCTAAGAATCTAAGATGCCTTCAATTGAACACCCTCTCTACTTGACAATTACTAGTTGTGATGCTGAAACAGCGCTCATATGACAGCGTCAAGCGCTATCACTTGCAGTATCCACACGTCGAACGGAAGGATCAATTTACATCTAACTAGACCATATTGACTTCTTTTGTGATGATCTATAACTGCATCTCAAGTAAGACCAACTCACAATTGCAGAACTTTCATGCTAAATAACTGTAAAGGTGAAAATCGTACACATTTGCTTCATTAACGTAACACAAGACTCAATATTTCCACAAATTACTGCTTTGACAAATTACCGCATCGACGCTTCCCGCGGAGATGGTAAAACAAGGCGAGGTTGTCCATATTGCTAATGCATCTTTCCAACAGGATATATTTTGAAAAGGTTATAGCTAAAGGTTATAGCTAGGCATCGATCAAGCCTTCTTGGCTATACAATAAAGTAATCTCCTGACCACTTAAACAGAAAGAAATCCTCCAATAACTTATAACAAATCAGTAGCTTCTATGTTGACATTACATAATACTGGTGTAACGACTTCCATTGAAGTTAAGACAGAAATACAATAATTGTCACTAGGATATTCACATTGATAATCTTGACTCAAAGTAGAATAACTTACTAAGCTGCTGCTTGCTAGTGTTGGGGACCGAAATATCCTAACCAGTGGCACCCAATCCTCGAGATTTTGGGAGCCCGAATGCAGCCAAGGGGTTGACTATGCCCTGAGAATCCTTTCCCAAACCCATACCTTCAACAAATCCCATCTTTGCCATCACTCTGGATCCAAACCCTTTGGTATGCCTTTCAAAAGCTCCGATACTTTGAGGTGTTCTTCTCACGGATGCTCCTCTGCCACTTTGCTTCGACTTAGCGCTTTGAAATTCTGATTCCCTATTCCTTTCCGGTTCTTCACCAGACTCCGGGAAGCTCATCCCTAATCCGAGAGATTTAGGACGCTTAATCACTTCGATGGGCTCCGCGAGACCCGTGCCTCCCTTCCCCAACCCTTGGCCTTCTATGAATCCCATTTTTGCCATCATTTTAGACCCAAAGCACCTAGTGTGTACCTCAAACGCACCAAAGCTCTCAGAAGTGACCAGAGTCACGTGCTCCTCACCATTTTCACTGGCCCTGGCTAGATTCATGGGGTTGATCTCTGTCATTTCAGATGGCATTACGCCACTTGACACGAAAGACACGGGTTGACTGGCCAATGAAACCTTTCCACTGGAACAGTTGACTGAGTTTTCTAATGACTTGCTTCTGCTAGATTTTTTAGCTTCTTGAGGTCTTACCTGATATCGACCTCCGCTGGTCATCTTCGCATGTGGGACATCAATTACCGAGAAATCAGCATCATCATCAACAGGTCCGATAAGCTGTCATTAGCAACACAACAATTGATTGTAGGATTTCCAGATATGCAAATAGACAACTGACCGCAATTTGTGAAACACAGAAAAAGGAAGATTTAACAATCCTGAATGAAAACACAGCACTGATATGCATAAAGTTTCCACTAATCAGATTTAATAACTTTTCCACTATAAGTTTATCAGTTGAAGATGGCATGCAAGTCTGCGGTGTTCGCACAACCGTTACAAATCTGGAAAAATAAGATGATAATTAGAACGGCAAAAGCTTAAAGCCTAGAAAGGGCGAAGATAGGGGAAACATAAGGCCCATTAACCTTTTCTTGCCCGATCCTTGGGAGCTACTTCGCAACCGATAAATTCTTGCCAGTCGTTGAACCGTATCACAAAAAGAAAAGTTGTTATTATTAAAAAGAGTTCCGACTTACGGAAGCAGACGCAATCTACTACCGGAGCAAAAATCACTTCCATGGAACATAAGCATAGAAATCCTTAAGAAGCGAACATGAAGAAGTGTCCAAACCACAATCAAGTTTATTGAAGACAGAGAATCAACGAAATCTGAGAATCGGAAAATTGGCAAACCAGAACATGCACCTCTGCAGCTGAATAAAATCAGAGAAAACTGGATAGGTGATTCACATGAGCAGGGCCCAAAAGAAAAGCTATACCTAAAGTTCGACATGATTGCTGAATGATATGCAATTATGCAAATCATCTTTAGCAACACTAAACCTTGGGAAGGCACATATCAGTACTTGCATTAGTTTGACAGAAGTAAGAACACTTAGGTTGATGTGTAACGTGATACAAAAGATACAGAGATAAACCAATGAGTGTAGAGCAAAGTCACAACTTTTCAATGCAAAATAAGAGATCAAGGATAAGCAGATCTACAAGAATTTCAATTAGGATTATCAGAAAAATAAAACTTTCAATCTAACAAATACTGAATATGGTCATCATGGCACAAAATAAAAGATACTTATAGCAGCAGTCTTATTTATGATTGATATACCCTAAGACAGATCTCTTTTGCATGTGCTTGGATGTTCTGCATAAGTTAAACTAAGCATGTTATTATCTGCATCATTACACGTCAATTTTGCAGGGATAAGATAAGCATGTTAAGGTACTTGACCATAATACATAGTAACATCACAATCAACCATAGAATCTCGAATTTTTTCAGGTGTGAGCAATTGGTACTTTAACAATTGATTAGGACAAAGAAAGACCATTCTCATTTTATAGGGTCTTTCTATGAATGAGGCAGTACATCATCATGCAAAAGTGAGCATTAGCAGGAATGGTGAAGGATCGGCAAGTAGTCGCACCCTTTAGTAACTAGAGAGAAAGAGATAGATGATAAAACATACCTGGGAACAATCCCGAGAATGCATAGGTTAAATAGAATGTACGTCAACTCCATTGAGAACAATCTGCTCGAGCTTCTAAAAAAATGAAACCAAGAAGAGCATTGAGATTTGGTCCTAAGAATCAATTCTAAATAACACAAACAAGATAGGAGCAGAAAGGCCAGATTGACTGTGACATTAAACACTCAAGCATTATAGAAAGAACAGGGACACAGGTTGAAGAACGTCACGCCTAACAAAGTTTACTTCTAATGATGCCATAGAACTTCATGCCAGCAAGATAATTTATACTACCGTGATAAAGACTTTTGTTACTCAGTATAACCCCAGAAAGACCCCAAAAAGCACAAAAAAAAAAGGCCAAAAAAAAAAAAAACAAAACAAAACAAAAGGATCCTCTCAGAAGAACATGTACCCTCTCATTCATCCATTACCATCTCATATAAATGAAACAAGGTCTAAAACTTCCATGCTTAAAAATCTGATAACAAAATAACAATTCAATGCACGAAGCATAAGAAAATTAAGAAAAGACATCATAGGATCCATCAAGCAGAAGTAACAGAGTTAATTTTGGCTCAAACAAACAAGGAAAAATGAGAGGCACGTCCAAAAGATAATTATGCAATTGCTTGTTAATTGTACATCAAATCACAAGGACAATTTATAATTAAGGAGAAGAAGGAAGAATGCCTTTGCAACTTCCAGATACTTCCACCCTTACCTTATTTATACTCTCAAGGTCAACGCCCCTACGAATCATTCTGTCTCGCTTCTTTTCACCTGTGCATCAATTGCATTTCAATTTTACCAAAAGAGAAAAAAACGAAACATTATCCTATGAAGAGCCTTCAGACAATCTAAATTGTTCTTCATTCCCCAAGTAAGAGACAATAATTGCTCATTTTTTCCCAAGACACAGAAGGGAAGCTCCATAAATTAATAAGTAAACAGTAAACTTCTGAAAGAGAGGTCCTTGTGTGCCTCGAACGTGTTTCTTCCTCAGGAGATCAAAAACATAGAGACCCCTCCAATCGTGTCATCCAAACACACCGATCTCCTTAATTCTCCATTTTAGTAATTAATACTTGAGACTTAACTACTAGTTCATGGATCAAAACAAAAAGCCAAGATTCATTATTAATTGATTGATATTTCGATTTACTTTCAAATCCCAATTTATACCACTAAACTAGTTTTCCATTGAGCATGACTTTCTCATTCCCCTGTGGGGCGGGGCGGGGTGGGGCAGGGAGGGAGAGTTAAGTTAGATTAACGCATATACAAAGTTTACCAGGAAATCTTCTCGATCTTGTACTCTTCTGAGACGCCAATGACTGAGATTGAGGCACTCTTGTACCACGATTCTTCTTGGCTGAAAGAGTCCTCACATCTTTTACCAAGATAAAATCATCCACAGCTGATGACCAATTATCTCTCACATTCCCAAGACCTTGATGTTTTGATTGACGCTTCCTCTGCATACCATACTCCGTGGAAGCATCCTGGAGAGCAATTCCACCCAATTTTTTCATCGTTTCATCCAAATCACTACTAGAAGAATCGTCTGAATCATCTGACGAAGAAGAAACCTGCTGCAACAAATTTTTAGCATCTAAAAGAGAATCGCTCCCACCGATTCCTTCCAAATAACCTTGAGCAATTTCATCATCAACATCTGAACCACTATCAGACATGTCCTCGGAGTCATCACTTTCACAAACAACTGAGACAACGGGGATTTTTCAGTTCCCGTTCAAGCCCGCATTTTTATCGAGAAAAGCGCGAGCAAACCGAGAGAAATGGACCTCGCCGGGGGGCCAGAGACGGGGTCTTGAGCTGCCAGTCCGACAAGAGGCCGCCTTCGACGAAGAGGCCGGCTCTGATCGACGCCGAGGCGCCGAATCCTCCTCCCCTCCCTCTTCTTCCGCCGCCCCCGCCGCCGCCGGCCTTGCTGCTGCTCCGGTTGAAGCTGCCGCCCCCGTCGGTTCCGCCGCCGCCGCCGCCGCCGCCGCCGCCGCTGTTTCTCCTCGAATTCGATCTCCTCTTGCCTCCAGCAATGTCCGAGCTCGCGAATCAACTTCGATTGAATTTTCTGACCTAATTGATCGATCGATCGAGATCGATTTGGGGGCGACGACGAGCGAAAGGGATCACCTCTTCCCGCGTGTGGTTTCCTTGACTTGGGGGAAGCGGTCGCATCTGGACCGTTGACGATTCGCCGTGGGACGCAAGGGGACTCATGGACGGCTGTGATGCGGCGGCGGGAGCTTGGGGATATCAGATTCCGCCACGCAAACAGCTGCGGCGGGGGCTCTTTCTCTTTGGGAATATGCGAGAATCGATGCCTTCGGCCCATCAGCTAGTGTAGCTGGGCGGAATTCGACCTTGATTGGTTTTGCAATTTGATAGGGATGCTCTGGATCTTTTTGGCTTTAGGCTAACGAAATCACGGTGGTTTGTGATGTATTTATATGTTAATGACATAATGTGGTCTATTGAGTTGATTTGCCCTCTTGAATTACGGGACCTTAAATTTTCTTTAATTAAGTTTCTGGATACTTTGACATTAATTAAAGAAGATGAGACGAGAGAATGACCATTGGATTTTTGCATACCTAGCATGATTTATTCGTCGACACATGAAAGATCTCTAAGTAGAAATAGTTTCTTTGTTATTGGAATGAAGTTGGTTGCACACAAACTAGCTTTCCTAGATGCTCGTTTCTTCTTAGTGGAGATATCACACTGATATAATTTGATGACAACTTCATTGGTTGCTTTATGTAAGTTTGTCATGTTTGGGGGCTGAAGATGTCCCTGGGGACGATCCTCGCTTTACATTTTGAAGATAAGCGCATCATGTTGCAAAATTATAGGAAAAATTTGAGTTCCCGTGGTGACAAATTACACTTTTAATTTGGTTTGCTCTCCAATTTGCAAGCCTCACATACTAGATGTGTAGCGGAAGATTCAGTGTGGAAGAGAGATTGTTTCGAGAAGGTGAACGAGGGATTGTATTTTTTGTTGGTAATTTGGTTGCAATTTAGCTACCTACTTTGGCAATTTGGCTTACTCTCCAAGTCAGCAGATCGCGTGACTTTTGAGGTCAAAGGCCACGGGCATTCGTGCTGCCTTTGAGCTTGTGGCCATGGCCTTGAGTGCAACGTTCAAGCTCTAACAGCTAACATCGGTGTGGTGGAAGATAGAGGAATGGGGAGAAAATTGGGGTTTGGAGTGGCGCCGGGTGGGGGCCTGTTAACTCTTTTTCTTTGGGTCTAAGGGTTTGTTTGTCTTTTCAACTGGGGTTTTTCTCTCAAAATGCATATTGTGCATTCTCAAAAGTGGGGATGGTTTTTCCAAGGCTCTCCATTTTTTTTACTCCTCTTTTTGTGAAAAAAAAGGGCATGATACCTTTTTTTTTTTTATCAGTCATGATACCTCACTTATACGTTATCTGATATAATAATTCTCTTTTGCATGTTAAACTTGCTTCTACATATTTCAGGTAATCTATAAGGTCGATGTTATATGATGTGTAGCTTTATCACAATCCCTCCTCTGGAGCTAAGCTCCTAGCATAATGTTAGAATGTCATTCCGCGTAGATAGGACTAGCAAAAGTAGTCATGAAAATGCAAGTTTGACCATGAATTTAACTATCACATGAGACACTCGAGCATAAGTGAACCTTCATTAAAGTTAGAAATCAATGTTCTAACCAAATTGCGGATGAGCCATTAACCTATGACTCTGATGAACATGTAGTCCTTCATGTTATATTGTCAAGCAAGAGGAGTTTTATGTCTCAAACGATTTCCAAATGGACCGAGTGATATACAGAGATGAAAATTTTCATTCAGAAATGAAAGCAAATGTGCTATGACAAAAATAACAAAAGTGAGAAGAGATAGCTCTGTCTTTCTAGTATCGTTTATTATCACTAGTAGCATGATCACCTAACCAAATAGAGATGTGCTAGCAACTACATAAAAACCACCTTTTCAAAAGAGCGAAGGATCACGCCATGTATTGTCTTCAAGGAAATTATAACAAGACCTTATTTAGTTGTGAAGGTGAAAACTTACATTAACGTAATGCTGATCAATGACAATAACAAATGACAGGAAAAAAACCCAATCTTGCCATTACCCAAAAATGCAGAATGAGATAACCTAAATTGTTCGGCCACTGGACAATTTTCGAAAACCATCCTGCACAAAATAATAGCATGTGATGAACAAGCTCCGACATGTGGTGATAACCAGTTCCACATAATGAAACCATCCCTGCCGCCATTGGGGGTTGATGAATAGCACAACCGGAATTACCAGTAAAACCGTAGTGTATGACACTCCGAAGCTGATATAGAATGTCTCTCCATCTATTAAACCATCTTCTTTAGCTTTCCTGCATGATTTTGTTGTTGAGCAATTAACGTTAATGCATGTCGAATAGTCATTACTCAATGGCAGTCCACACAGAAGATTATTTCCGTAGTAACTGCTTTCATCGAATGACCCAAACTAATTTTTGTTTGGTATGGCTCCTGAGAAGTCGTTGTAAGACACATTGAAGACTCCCAAAAAGTCAACCGAGTGAGCTCTTTAGGGATAGAACCAATCAAGTTGTTGTAGGAAAGGTCAATGACCTCTATCTCTGTGAGGTTCGACAATGACATCGGTATATGTCCTGTAAGCTTGTTGTGCGACAGATTCAGCACGAGCATGTCCTGTGAGATTGCAATCTCTGGTGGGATCTCACCGCTGAATTGGTTGCAAGAAAAATCTAGTCCTACCATGTTAAGGAGTGCGTAGCCTTTATAAGCATCAAACCTTCTTTTTGTTTTGAACCCAACAATATGTAGATATTGCCATGCTTCTTCTACCATAAATTTATGCTGGTCTAGCGCGGTCTGGCCACTAATTGTCCTCACATAAGACCAAGGTGACAATTCTTGACCTCCAAATATGATACCCGGTGTTGAAGTTACCTTATTGGCATATCCTCTAGAGGAGAAATTCATGGGTCCCAGGCAACTAGGTAATGGACCAAACAGATTATTTTCAGAAAGATCGATCATGCTTAAGCTTTTCAATCTGCACAATTGCTCGGGAAATGTTCCATAGATGCTATTACCTCTCAGTGAAAGAATGCTCAATTGAGAGAGGTTACCTAGCCAATAGGGTATGCTTCCAAAGAACTCATTTTCACTCAAATCCAAGGTCACCAAATTGGAGCTGTTAGGGAGCACATGCGCGATTGAACCATTCAATTTGTTCCCATTCAGATGGATATGAGTCAATTGGGTGCCATGAAAGATGATGCTAATGAACCAAAGAGATTGTTGTCAGACAAAGCCAAATACCTTAGGCAAGGAAGATTAAAGAGTTCTTGAGGGATGAGGCCATTTAATTGATTTTTGGACAAGTCAAGAAGCATAAGCTGTGACGTGTTTGCAATCGATCTGGGAAGCTTGCCAATGAAAATGTTGTTGCTAACGTCCAATATCAATAAATTTACGAGTGATGAAAGAAAAGAGAGACTTCCAGTGAACATGTTGTGCTCTAACTCTAGCCATCTCAAATTTAGGTTCATGGTGTTGTCGGAAAACACGATTTCTCCTTGCAAGTTGTTATATGCTACGTTGAGGTTATACAATGATGAGTTGCTATCTAGTAACTGGCTAGGTAGTCCCTAGGAGAAATTGTTGTGGGAAAGGTCTAAGAAACATAGGGATTTTATACTACTCAGTTCAGATGGAATATTCCCTTCTAATCTGTTGGCTGATAGATTAAGGTGGAACAGATTTGAGACATTTAAACAAAATTCGGTCATGAGCTCTCCTCTCATGCCGTTGTTGGACATGTCCATCACCAAAAGATTACGGAGGGTCATCAATGGAACCTCAAGTGTCGCAAATAAGTTATTTGCCATAAGAAGATTTTCCAACTTAGTGTTGTTTTCCAACAACCAAGCTGGAAAGGGACCCGCAATGTCATTCGAGGAGAGATCAATGGTTCTCAGGTCATATTGATGATTGAGAAAGCCAAGAGAAGTCACTTTGAATCCTTTCAATGGACTATTTGACATACTAAAAAATTTCAATTGGAACCTCGGGATCGAAGGCGCAACTTTGGAATCAATTGTTAGTTTGTTGTCATCAAGCAAGAGGACCTTAAGTCTTGAATAGTTTGCAAGTGGGCTGAGTGATGAGGGGATATCAAAATAATTACCCGAAATGGAAAGCAATTTGAGTGAGGTAAGACTAGTGAGGGGAGATGAGGCGACATTATCTATGAATTCATTGTCTTGAAGAAGTAGAACCCGAATAGATGTCATGTTTCGCCAGCACGTAGGAAGCCCGCCGGTAATTCTATTATTGCTAAGATCCAACTCTTTTAGTTTTACAAGGTTACACAAACCTGTTATTGATATCACAAGTCAATTCAATTACAATGGTAGATATCGAACATATAACAAGGACATATACGTACATGAAGGATTCATTTTATGTCCTAGTTTTACTTCGAGAGATATGGACTTACTCGATCGATAGTTTGCCATTAAGATGGGTGTTGTATGAGGATACAACTAAGAGATGTCATAGGACCAAGGCTGGAAAGGATTCCCATGGTGGTGTTCAATGAAGAATTATCCAAGATGAGCTGTTCCAACTTACTGAAGTTATGGAAATCTTCCAGAAAACAAAAGATTATTGAACATCAAATTTCCTTACATAGACATAATCAAGAAATGGCATAGAAATATCATGAGTGAATGGAACTTTTTAATAAAAACTTAGGCTATGTTTATTTCGGAAAATATGACGTTTGTGAAAATGTTTTCTAAGAAGTCATTTTTTAGGAAAATGATAATATTTTCCGATATTCGGTTGAAATCTAAAAATGAACTAGAAAATATTTTCCACTATTTGGTACGGAAAATCTGATTTGATTTTCATTCATGTACTCCTTTCAATGATATTTTACTATTTTATTTAAAAAATATAATTTTTAATTATTTTTTCTTTTTCTTTTTTTTTTTTTTTCCTTCTTGTCAAGCCGATCGGTTGATCACCACACAAGTGACATCAAGATTGCCCTTGTTAGATTGGCGAAGCCTTGGATGAGCTTGAGCCTTATTAGATTGGCAAAGAATAAGAAGGAAAAAGACAGAAAGAAAATAAATATTTGTTTTTTTAAATGAAAAAAAGAAAAAATATAATTTTTAATTGTGCATGGAGGAACATAGGTTTAGGTGAAAGAAAGAGAATGGAAAATGATTTCCTCATTTTCCCCACTTTTGAAAACTTAGGCTCTGTTTATTTTGCGAAAAATATGACGTTTTGTGAAAATGTTTTCTAAGAAGTCATTTTTTAGGAAAATAATAATATTTTCCGATGTTCGGTTGAAATATGAAAATAAACCAAAAAAATATTTTCCACTATTTGGTATGGAAAATCTGATTTGATTTTCATCAGTGTACTCTTTTCTTTTCTTTTGCTTTTTTTCTTTTTTCCTTCTTGTTGTTGATTGCCACAAGTGACGTCAAGATTGTCAGGCGATGAGCTCGAGCCTTGTTAGAGGAAGAAGGAAAAAGAATAGGAAGAAGGAAAAGAATAAGAAGAAAAAAGAAAAAAAAAATTAAAATATTTGATTTTTTTAAATGAAAAAGAAAAAATAATAAAAAAGAGTGCATGGAGGAAAATAGGTTTAGGTGAAAGAAAGATAATGGAAAATGATTTTTTCATGTTCCCCACTTTTGAAAATGCCTTTTCCATTGTAGGAAAATATTTTCCTTCACTTATTTATTTTCCGTAACCTAAACATGGGAAAATCTGGAAAACATTTTCTTATAAATTGTTTTCCGCAAAACGAATGGAGCGTTATTATAAGTATACATTTACTAATGGGTTTGACTAACCTTGACTAGTAATCGTTCCTTCTATGTATTATTCTGGAGAGAAAGGATCTGAGGGATGATAGTGCCTCTAATGCTCGCATGATGGTCCCCACATCCTTGAAGTGGACACCATCCAGGTGGAGGTTCTCTAAGTGCCTCAAGTTTTTATGCCTACCAGTAAAATTCAAGTAAATAACTTGCTTGGCAATAAAGTTGTGAAAGCACTCACGCTGATGCTTCGAGACAGGAATCTTTTGAATCAGGCAACATTTCTATATGGTAAGAGAAGGGGGTCCTAATTTATGACTTCTGTATTCTCAATATGATGCACATATAAAAATATGAAATATACTGCATGAAAACTGAAACAGTGCCTTCGCCAGTAGCCGCTGCATTGATTGCATTATAACTTATGTCTAGCTCTTTTAAATTATTGAAACAACCTAATTTAGCCAGGAACCTTGCTAACTCAAGTCAAGGATGGTGATTTTGTATGAAATTATGAACAGAGAATAAGTTGGAGAACCTATCATTTACATTTAAAGTCCCATTCAAATGTTGTTTTGGAGAATAGACATATGAGAGTCGGAATTGTACCACGAACGGATAGAATAGAATTATCCATATAAAATAATGAAAACACCCATGCGGATGTCTGGGAATAGGAATCTTTTGAATCGGCAACATTTCTATATGGAAAGAGAATGGATGACTTCTATATTCTTAATATGAAGCACATGTAAAGGTATTAAAGAGCATGCATGAATCGTAGTCTAGTTAGTTTAATTTATGAATACAAATGTGGATTCTACATAGAACCTGAAACAATACCTTTAGCAATAGCTGCTACATCGACTGGATTATCACTTATGTCCAGCTCCTTTAAATTATTGAAACCATCTAATTTATCCACAAACATTGCTAACTCAAGTCAAGGATGGCAATTTTGTATGGAATTATGAACAGAGAATAAGCTGGAGAAACTATCATTCACATGTGAAGTCCCATTCAAATGTTGTTTCGAAGCATAGACACCTGAGAGTCGGAATTGTACCGTGGATGGGTAAAATAGAATTATCTAGAGTAAATAATGAAAGCACCCACACATATGCCTTGGGTTAGAAATCTTTTGAATTAGTAACATTTCTATATGGAAAGAGAAGGGGTTGCAATATATGACTTCTTTAGTCTTAATATGAAGCACACGTATAAGTATTAAAGAGCATGCCTACATGACTGTATTGTTTAATTTACGAATAAAAATGAGGTTCCTACATGAAAACTAAAACAGTACCTTCAATAATGACTCACAAGTTATCACTTATGTTAGTCCATTAAATTTTAATTTATCCATAAACAATGTTAATGAGGTTCCTACTGAATTAAAACTCAAACAGTACCTTCAGCAATAGCCACTGCATCAACTGCGTTATCACTTATGTCCAGCTCCATTAAATTGCTAAAACCACCTAATTTATCCATAGACAATGTTAACTCATGTCAAGGATTGACAACTTTGTACTAAATTATAAGCAGAGAATAAGTTGGAGAAATTTACCATTCACATGTAAAAGTCCCACTCAAATTACTACCGGAGAGGACCAGATGCTGGAGAGATGGAATTGTACCAAGTATGGATAGAATAGAATGATCAGAAAGTTATAGCCCAAGTCAAGCACCTCTAGTTTGCTCAGCCTTGAAGATAGCAGGTTTGGTTCTGCAAACAAACAATAAAAAGCAATAAAAGCCGCAGAAATCTATTCAAGGACACGTGCAAATAGATATTGCCATTTCAAGGGGACATATGTCGTAGACTCGTGAATAAATGATGACGTGGACATAATCATATATGATGCAAGAAGTGAGTAAGAACTTGGACGATATTAACTTATGAGTTCATTAGATAATGAGTATCTCTTTTTTATAGGAAATGGACGAACGACGAATTTATACCTTCTGGTGCAATCCACCCTCTTAAATAGTTGTCAAACAAGTCGACGCTCTTGAGTTCTTCAAAGGGAAGAAGTAGAGAAGTGTTTAGGTACCAAGTTTTGGAGCCGAAACGGTCACATCTCGAATCGGAGAGCGTTAGACGAGTGACTCGTCCCGTGGTGGGGTTACACTCAACACCTTCCCAGCTGCAACAATTGAAATATGATCCCCCGGTGTCCACCCCATATGTCAAGTTCAATGTGGCATTGAGCGCTAAGAGGGCAACCCTTTCTTGCTCCCAACACCCAGAGCCACATAAACATGCAATACCCCAAACCACCACAAACACCCACAGTGCTTCCTTTTTCATGACTGCAGATTTGGGTGACCAAACTTTATATGGATTGCACTTTGGAGTTAACATCTTTTTTGCAAGTTAGAGCAATTTTATGGGAGTTCAACGGCGCCTGTGCTTGAGTGTGAAACTTGTGGTCATGGCCAAAGTCTTGGTCATAATTTTTCCACGCGCTTTCTTTTGTACAACCAATAAGAAAATCCCAAGTAGGCGATTAAAGTCCACGGAAAATTTGACCGCAAGAGTTCATTGTATTTGCTACTGGGGCCCTTGGCAGTTGTCAACAAAAAAATTTCTCTGTCAATGTTTAACGAGTCAAAGTCTACATGCCCAAACCTCCCAAATTGAACTTGTATATTTTTCTTACCCAATGTCTGAGCAATATCCTCTCAAATCTTTTACATTGAAGGTCTAGATGTAATCGTGAATACATCCAACCAAGTGAAAGAAACTCTCCAATACATACGCCATTCATAGAAAGATTTTTTGGATTTCTTTCTTATCCAATTTGGGTTCATCGAGTTAGGATCACTCGGAAAATGCCCTCCATTAATGCGAGATCAATGCATATGAGCCATTAGATCTTGTGCATCTCACATTGTCTCATAAAATTCACCGGTGAAAATGCATTAGGCTCACATAATCGTAGCCCTTCGGGATTGGTGTAATTGATTGGAGCGCTTAGCGATTTCTAGCTCGAGAATTCGGGAATCACCCATTGATCCCACTATTTTCATGCAAATTGGTCTTCTGCACCAATCAACTTTTTGTAGTTAATCGGTCTATAGGACTTGCGGGGCATTTCGAAAAACTTTCAGTTAACCCAGTCTTCACGGTCCGAGCCATCAAGTATAAAACAAAAGGATTTCTGCCCACTCCAAAAACAATTGTTCGGAGCGTGTACGGGTCAAATGCGGTGAACTCGAAAGTGGAAGCCCCCCCGCGGTGGGCTCCCCCTCCCCGCCCCTTTGCTTGGGTGGTGGGGGCCCCCACGATCGGAAAAAGAGAAAGTCTCGCATGTGCGAGGTAGGGTTGCTGTGAGTTTGACGCGTGTACAGACGCGCGTGGGGGCCCCACCCCGGCTGGGGTGGGGGGCCCGCCTCGCCAGCAAAAAGTCCAAAATCCCTTATTTATTGCGCGACTTCTGTAGAGAGGGAGGACCATGGCGAAGGAGGTGCGATGAGATGGAAACTGGGGTGCCGATTTGGATTTTAGCAAATTTCCAAATTCTAGAAAAGCAGCTCGCTCTCCTTAGTTTCTTTATCAATTTGAATGAACAAAGTTCATTTCGGACGTCTCCCAAAAGACGCCCTTTTACGTCTTTTAAATAAATGACGCGAAGCTATTTTTTAATCCAATTTTTCCAAAAAAAATAAAAATGTAAGGGGAAATTGAAAAGCACATTAGGCTAGGCGTGCAATTTCGATATTTTTGTCATGTATTAGATATTTCATAGTACTTCCTTTATCTCCTAAACAGAAAGAAATCCTCCAGTAACTTATAACGAAGGGTGCACGAGCCAATGTCACTAGCTTCTATGTTGGCATTACATAATACCTGGTGTAACAACTTCCATTGAAGTTGTTGGAAGATAGGATTCTTGAGATTTGCATATATCATAAATAGATACAATTGTTTATATCTTAGGAATAGAGAGATTACATGAATGTACACTTTCTTTTATTATTATTCCTTCTTGTGTTTATATACAACATTGTATATTTACAATCAATGAAAATTGAGGCACAATTTTCCTCTCAAGGTTCTTCCATCTATCTTTCAACCTAGTTTCGTGACATGATATCGAGCAAAGCTGAAATTCGATCCTATAGTTGCTTCCGCTCTTCTTTTCTTGATTGCCACTCGTGGAACTCCATCTCGCAAAACAGAGTTACCACAGGAATCATTATTATAGAAGGAAGAAATATTTACCATGCCTAAAACACAAGATCCTACCTCAACCTCAAATGACCGACCTGCTGGAGACATCACGCCAGAAGAACAAGCTATCCAGGATTCATCCACAGTTACTTATGCCGTTCAACATCAATTCAGCCAGACACAAACCCAAAACGTGCAATGGCAACAGTTCCGGCTCAGTTCAATGCGGGCGGCCCTTCATGGGCCATCCATACCGAGTGGATACCATATCCATGGTTCCATCCATCACGGCCCGGGAAGCTACCGGAGCGGCGTTGGGGACCGATGGAGGTCCGCCAACCGTGGATGGGGCAAACCCTACCATCGGCTCGGGAGCGGACGGGCGGATTAGCAGGAGTCGGGATGGGAACAACTCCCCACCCGACCCATCTCAATGCGGGTCATGCGGGGCAAACGAATCAAGGCACAGGGTCGAATAATTCGGGCATGGGGGGAAACCCTTACCCCAATCCCGGTTTTTTTCCATACCACATCTTTCCCACCGGCAGTCGACCGGAACCCGGCGACCCACTTCACAAGACAAACGCCGACGGACCAGAGTTAAAACTCATTAGCAAAGAGCTGACTGGTGCCGACAACTACTCGAATTGGGCGCGCGAGTTCCGGCGCGCGCTAGTGACAAAGGATAAAGAGGGTTTTATAGATGGAACAATCCCAATTCCTACCGACGAGAGGATGGCACGATTTTGGAAAAAATGCAACCAACTCGTTAGGACTTGGATAGGAAATTGCATTTCATCCGAAGTCGCGGCCGGTCTCCCCGACGGAGGACTCAAAGCAAATGTGGGAAAACATTAAAGAAATGTTTGGAAAGCTTGATCAGGTGAAAATTTTTACTTTAACACAGCAGATCTTGGAATTAAAACAGGGGAATATGAGCATAGCAACCGTCTACAACAAGCTCTCGGCTCTGTGGAATGAGCTTGAAGCAGCCGAGGAGAAATTCGAATGGCCGGAGCCAATTCTACAGCAGTACAAGGCCATGCGAGAAAGGGAAAAAACAACGAGACTCTTGCTTATCCTTAACGAGGCTTAACTCTCGTTTCGTTCTCAAATTCTAACGATGGAACCCATGCCGACCCTCAATCGAATCTACCAACTTGCCATCCAAGAGGAGAATCAGCAAAGATCCGCGGATCTCAGGGTTTCCGGGGGAGATGGAGTCGCTCTGGCTACACGAAGGCAGACTCGATTTCCGCCAAAAAACGGAGGAAACAGAGGACAGCAAGAAGGAGAGCTAGGGTTCCTCGACGGAAACCCTAGCAATTTGGGCTTTATAGGGCGATCCGACGGTCTTCATCCGTCGTTGGCAGCGAGCGGATCCAACGGCTCACGACATCACACTCTTCATGGGCCGAATGGGCCGCGCGGTAATAATTCATATGGGCTGGATGTCTTGTCCGGAAATGCAACAAATGGAGCAGAGAATAATTATGGGCCAACCTTGGCCCAAGTCCTGCAGCCCACAAATAAGCCCGTCTCGGTTGGGAGGAATTTTAATCCTAAAGGCAAAGGTAAATTGTACTGCGAATACTGTAGACGTCCACATCATACAATAGAAAATTGCTGGAAGCTGCATGGGAAACCTGGAGAGAAAGAAAAAGAAAAAGGAAAATTTTCTACAATTTTTCAGGTGACAGGGCAACCATCAGACAAGACAATTACTCATGATCAATATCAAGAGTTGATGGAGGCACTAAAGAAACTCGACACTTCTGACAAGACTGGGGGTTTCATAGGTACTTCTCACTTTGTTTGATGAACTCAATTTCAAGGAGTGCATGGATTATTGACTCAGGTGCTAGTGATCACATTGCTTGTAATAAGAATTCACTTTCCAATATTAAAAAATTATCCTCTCCCATATCAGTGCAGCTCCTAAATGGAAATACCACACAAGTTGAAATGATAGGCACAGTAACCCTTAGTCCACTCATTGTGCTTAAAAATGTGTTCTATATTCCTGATTTCCATTTCAATCTTGTGTCAGTTTCCTGAGCCCGTGAAGAAAATTCCTGTCGAACCTTATTCAATTCTGATGAATGTTTGTTTCAGGCCCTTTTGACTGGGAAACTAATGGGCTTGGGTAGAGTATTCCAAGGGCTATATTTCTGGATGGATGTTTCGCAGAGTTTCAATTTTTTTTTCCAATAAATCTTTGTGTAACTCTGCTATCAATAATAAGACCTTTCTTAATCATCAAAGACTGGGTCATATTGCTTTATTTCCTTATCCACAATGTCCCATTTGTCCATTGGCAAAGCAGACACGTCCTTCTTTTCATAACAGTACTTCTCAAGTCAATGACATTTTTTCATTAATTCATATTGATGTTTGGGGGCCTTATCATACCTTGAATCATGATGGGTCTCGATTCTTTCTCACCATTGTAGATGATTATTCGCGAGCTACATGGATATTCCTAATGCAGTCCAAAAATCAAGTTCTTTCTCACATTAGGACTTTTCTTGCCATATCTAAAAATCAATTTGGGAAATCCATTAAACGCATACGCACTGATAATGGTAGAGAATTTTTTAATAGTGAATGTGATTCTTTATTTACATTGAATGGGATTTTACATGAGAGCACTTGCACATACACGCCACAACAGAATGGAGTCGTTGAGCGGAAACATCGCCACCTTCTTGAAGTGGCACGTGCTCTTAAGTTTCAGGCATCTATCCCTGAAAATTTTTGGGGAGATTGCGTGGTCACAGCAGTGTATCTGATCAATCGTATGCCCTCTCGTATTCTTAAAGGAAAAACTCCTTTTGAGATGCTATATGGAAGGAAGCCGGATCTAAGTCATCTCAGAGTTCTTGGGTGTTTATGCTACGTAACTACAGTAGGGCACAGAGATAAAATGGAACCTCATGCTCGTCAGTGCATATTCATGGGGTATCCAAGTCTGAAACGAGGATACAGGGTGTATGAGCCATCCTCAGGAGAATATTTTATAAGCAGGGATGTGGTATTTCATGAAATATTTTCCCTTTCCAAAACATGAACCATTCTTCTGAAGATGAGAGGACAACTAATAAGTGTTTAGAAGATGATCTTTCTCCAGGAGGATCTTGTATTGTTGTTCCTCCTCCAAGATTTCAAGAATTATCCGATGCACCAACTACAATTTCTAATGAGAATAATCAGGCAACTTCACTTGAAGAACCATCAACGAAAGGGATTCTCCAATTGCAGCTCCTCGGGACCAAGTCACACCGACAAGTCCTCCTTGACTCAGCATGAAGAACCTCGACGATCTAGTCGAGCTAGTCGTCCACCAATTTGGACAAAGGACTACATATGTGCTTCGTCTGAGTCATCAGGTACTCATTATCCTATCTCTTCCTACGTTTCATTCGATAGGCTATCATCGGAGCATTTATGTTGCATGAGTAGCATTTCTGAGGAGCACGAGCCTTCTGGTTATAATGAAGCAATGCATGACCCACGTTGGCAACGGGCTATGGAGGCAGAACTAAAAGCCCTTATGGATAATCACACTTGGGACCTTGTACCTCTACCCACTCATCGCAAACCAATTGGATGCAAATGGGTGTATAAAATAAAATATAGAGTAGATGGCTCTGTAGAAAGGTACAAGGCCCGGTTGGTTGCCAAAGGATTTACACAAAGAGAAGGTTTTGACTATCATGAGACTTTTTCTCTAGTAGCCAAAGACGTTACAGTTCATTCCTTTCTATCGGTTGCTGCCTTTCGCGATTGGTCGTTGCACCAGATGGATGTCCATAATGCTTTTCTGCATGGTGATCTAGACGAAGAAATATACATGGATCTCCCACCCGGATTACGGAGACAGGGGGAGTCTAAGGTATGTCGTCTCCGTAAATCTCTTTATGGGTTAAAACAGGCATCTCGACAATGGTATGCCAAGTTTACGAGTGCTCTTACGGCTGCTGGCTTCAGACAGTCCAAGTATGATTATGCATTATTCACTTGGAAGAAAGGTATGTCGTCTATTTATCTAATGATTTATGTTGATGACATCTTAATTATGGGAAATGATGATTCTGCATTCCACCTTTCATATCAAAGATTTAGGGCCACCTAAATATTTTCTTGGAATTGAGATAGCTTGTTCGAATAAGGGAATTTCACTGAGTCAGCGAAAGTTCGTAATGGAGATTATTTCAGAGGCAGGTTTGTCAGGATGCAAGCCATCCATTGTTCCCATCGAGCAGAATGCTAAGCTAACTTCTGCTGATTATGATTCTAGCATATGTACTTCTGATGACCCATTGTTAAAGGATCCATCTGGATATCAGAGACTAGTAGGGAAACTCATATATCTCACTATGACTAGGCCAGACATTTGTTATGCAGTTCAGACTCTCAGTCAATTCATGCACAGTCCTAAACAATTACATTTAAATGCGGCCATGAAAATTGTGAGATATTTGAAGACATGTCCAGGATTAGGGATACTTCTCTCCCGAAGATGCAACATGGAGATGACGGCTTATTGCGATGTAGATTATGCCACATGTCCAATGAGCAGGAGATCTATTACTGGTTTTTGCATAAAATTTGGGGAATCACTACTTTCATGGAAAACAAAGAAACAATCCACTGTATCCTTATCCTCAGTAGAAGCCGAATATCGATCCATGGCCAAAACTGTTTGTGAAATAGTTTGGTTAAGGGGTTTACTTCTGGATCTCGGGGCAGAGGTTAAAGGACCAACCACATTATTTTGTGACAATGATTCAGCACTCAAGCTTGCAGCAAATCCTATAGTTCATGAGAGAACAAAGCACATAGAAGTTGATTGTCACTTCACTCGAGAGAAGATTCAAGAAAGAGTCATCAAGACAAGAGGAATCAGAACCACGGAGCAACCCGCGGACATTTTCACTAAGCCTCTTTGTCAAAGGCAACATACATATCTTCTAAGCAAGCTAGGCGTCTTGGACATATACAGGCCACTAGCTTGAGGGGGAGTGTTGGAAGATATGATTATTGAGATTTGCATATATCATAAATAGATACAATTGTTTATATCTTAGGAATAGAGAGATTACATGAATGTACACTTTCTTTTATTATTATTCCTTCTTGTGTTTATATACAACATTGTATAACAATTTACAATCAATGAAAATTGAGGCACAATTTTCCTCTCAAGGTTCTTCCATCTATCTTTCAACCTAGTTTCGTGACAGAAGTGAAGACAGAATTAGAATAATTGTCACTAGGATATTCACATTCATAATCTTCCAGTGGCACCCAATCCTCGAGATTTCGGGAGCCTGACAGCAGCCAAGGGGTTGACTATGCCCTGAGAATCCTTTCCCAAACCCATACCTTCAACAAGTCCCATCTTTGCCATCACTCTGGATCCAAACCCTTTGGTATGCCTTTCAAAAGCTCCGATACTTTGAGGCGTTCTTCTCACGGATGCTCCTCTGCCACTTTGCTTCGACTTAGCGCTTTGAGATTCTGACTCCCTATTCCTTTCCGGTTCTTCGCCAGACTCCGGGAAGCTCATCCCTAATCCAAGAGATTTAGGACGTTTAATCACTTTGATGGGCTCCGCGAGACCCGTGCCTCCCTTCCCCAACCCTTGGCCTTCTATGAATCCCATTTTCACCATCATTTTAGACCCAAAGCCCCCATTGTGTACCTCAAACGCACCAAAGCTCTCAGAAGTGACCAGAGTCACGTGCTCCTCACCATTTTCACTGGCCCCGGCTAGATTCATGGGGCTGATCTCTGTCGTTTCAGATGGCATTACGCCACTTGACACGAAAGACACGGGTTGACTGGCCAATGAAACCTTTCCAATGGAACGGTTGACTGAGTTTTTTAGTGACTTGCTTCTGCTAGATTTTTTAGCTTCTTGAGGTCTTACCTGATTTCAACCTCCGCTGGTCATCTTCGCATGTGGGACATCAATTACCGAGAAATCAGCATCATTATCAACAGCTCCAATGAGCTGTCATTAGCAACACAACAATTGATTGTAGGATTTCCA
The DNA here is from genome assembly GCA_017140595.1 of Eucalyptus curtisii. Taxonomy (NCBI): domain Eukaryota; kingdom Viridiplantae; phylum Streptophyta; class Magnoliopsida; order Myrtales; family Myrtaceae; genus Eucalyptus; species Eucalyptus curtisii. The sequence continues at coordinate 38,626,558 of CM029496.1, read as the reverse complement.
GATATGCAAATAGACACCTAACCGCACTTTGCGAAACACAGAAAAAGGAAGATTTAACAATCCTGAATGAAAACACAGCACTGATATGCATAAAGTTTCCACTAATCAGACTTAATACCTTTTCCAGTATAAGTTTATCAGTTGAAGATGGCATGCATGTCTGCGGTGTTATAGAAGACGACTCTGACTCTAAGTCTTCCTCATCACCGTATTCCGCAACATCATCCTCACCATCTTCCTCATCGGATATATCTTCCGTATATATTTTCAATCCCCCAATTGACACAAACCCAGAATTTTTCTTCGCGGATATATCCTTTGACAAAAGCTGAGCTCCCTTTTCAGCTGCTCCAGAGTCAAAGCTCTCACAATAATCCACTTCCTGCTCAGGCGATGACATGCCACTCTGTGACTCTTCTTGATTTTCCATTTTCCCTGATGATGCTTCGATTCCCGTTGGAGCTGCATCGTATTCATTACAATAACCCAATCCTCTGTGTGAGCTATCACCGAGAACAAAATCTGAATGATACTCATAACTGATATTTGCTTGATCCACTGACGATGGCCCTTCATCTACATGAGCAACAATTTGGCTGTCCTTTGAACCACACAGAATGAAAGGCTGAGAAAATTCCATTTTATCCTCTCCATTTGTATCTCCGAATGTCGATACTGGATGCAAACCATCCTGTAAAAAAATTTAACTAACCCAGACCAACACAAGTGAGAGACTGAGATCAGCTAAAAGCGCGAGCAAACCAAGAGAAATGGACCTCGCCGGGGATTGAACTAAGCTTCTTTTTTCTGTGTTTGCTTCGCACGCAAAGTGCTCGAGTTCAACGAACGGGTGACGTGTCCGAAAGCTAGCCGAGGTAGGATGACGTGGACGTTGGCTATGCACCTTTGTCCGTCGAAAATAGGAAACGTGGCGAAATTTGGCAAGGAGTAAGCAACCATGCGAGGGTGAATCGAGGGGACACGTGGGCGACGACGAGTCCTCGGGAGTCGCAAGACCAACAGCCCGACGGCCGATGATCTGGTTCTGCCGAGTTCATGTGGCTCCATCACGCTCTTGTATTCATATTCGTACCACAGACGAATTCATTAATAGTATGATGTACCTCCACGTCGCGGCTTGCTCCATTATCTGGTGAATCGATTTGATGTACTCATATGGCAAAGTTATAATGTATTACCGGTTTACTATTGTTCGAGGATCGCTCCGCCCTCTTACTTTGTTATTCAAAGGTTTTAATCTTCAATTTGCTCGTTCTTGGGTGTCTATTCATTATATGTGGACTTGATACGGGATCCAAAATCTCTCTTGACTAATTTGTTGGCTAGCAATTCGATTTGGGTGTCCACATACAATATATTATGTGATTTTTGGCTCATCGATTAAATTTGATGGGCATTAACGTTAGATGTGAAATAAAGTATAATTAGTGACGTGGTGTTTTGATGTTTATTCTTATCGTCACCGCTCATCCCGTCTATCTTATTCGGTCCAATGTCACTTGTAGCCCTAGGAACCCTAGTTTGTACTTGTTATGATCCAATGCATGTGTGTTTAATCTAGTGGCATGGCATTAGTTAAACAACATCGTGTCCTCCTCTTGGTTTGCTCCGAATGTGACCGCTGGGAGATGGGGTCTTGAGCTGCCAGTCCGACAAGAGGCCGCCTTCGATGAAGAGGTCGGCTCTGATCGACGCCGAGGCGCCGAATCCTCCTCCCCTCCCTCTTCTTCCGCCGCCCCCGCTGCCGCCGCCATCGGACTTGCTGCTGCTCCGGTTGAAGCTGCCGCCGCCGTCGGTGCCGCCGCCGCCGCTGTTTCTCCTCGAATTCGATCTCCTCTTGCCTCCAGCCATGTCCGAGCTCGCGAATCAACTTCGATTGAACTTTCTGACCTAATTGATCGATCGATCGAGATCGATTTGGCGGCGACGACGAGCGAAAGGGATCACCTCCTCCCGCGTGTGGTTTCCTTGCCTTGGGGGAAGCGGTCGCATCTGGACCGTTGGCGATACGCCGTGGGACGCAAGGGGACTCGTGGACAGCTGTGATGCTGCGGCGTGAGCTTGGGGATATCATATCCCGCTACGCAAACGGCTGCGGCGGGAGCTCTTTCTCTTTGGGAATATGCGAGAATCGATGCCGGCGGCCCATCAGCATGGCCTTTTGGGATTGTCGTGGACAACTAGTCTAGCTGGGCGGAATTCGACCTTAATTGGTTTTGCAATTTGATAGGGATCCTCGAAAACTTTTTGGCTTAGGCTACTGAAATCACGACGGTTTGTGATGTATTTATATGTTAACGAGGTTAACTGAGTCTATTTGCCCTCTTAAGTTACGGGACCCTAAATTTTCTTTAACAAAGTCTCTTAATACTTAGACATTAATTAAAGAAGATTAGATGAGAGAATGACCAGTGAGTTTTTGCATACCTAATATGATTTATTTGTCGATACATGAAGGATCTCTAAGTAGAAATAGTTTCTTTGTTATTGGAATGAATTTGGATTGCACACAAATTAGCTTTCCTAGATGCTCATTTCTTCTTATTGGAGATACAACACTGATATAATTGGACAACAACTTCACTGCTTGCTTTATATAAGTTTGTTGTGCTTGGGAGGCTGAAGATGTCCTTGGGGATAATCCTCGCTTTACATTTTGAAGATAAGCGCATCATGATGCAAAATCATAAGAAAAATTCGAGTCCCTGTGGTAACAAATTACACTTTTAATTTGGTTTGCTCTCCAATTTGCATTAGCCTCATAGACTAGATGTGCAGCGGAAGATTTAGTGTAGAAGAGAGATTGTTTTGAGAAGGTGAACGAGGGATTTTATTTCTTGTTGGCAATCTGGTTGCAATTTAGCTACCTACTTTGGCAATTTGGTTTACTCTCTAGATGGCCAGATCACATGACTTTTGAGGTCAAAGGCCATCGGCATTCGTGCTGCCTTTGAGCTTGTGGCCAGGGCCTTGAGTGCGACGTTCGAGCTCTAACATTTAAACGTGCAAAAGAGAATTATTATATTAGATAACGTTCAAGCTCATAAAAAGTTAGACGGAAATCGATGGCCTAACCAAATTGCGGATCAACCATGAACCTATGACTCTTAAGAACATGTAGTCAGTCATGTTATATTGTCAAGTAAGAGGAGTTTTATGTCTCTAATGGTTTGCGAATGGACCGAGTGATAAACGGAGACGCAAATTTTCATTCAAAATCAAAGCAAATGTCCTACTGCAGAAATAACAAAGGTCAAGAGACAGCTGTCTTTTTCTAGTGTTGTTTGTTATCGTTAATAGTATGATCACCCAACCAAATAGAGATGAGCTAGCAACTACATAAAAACCACCTTTTCGAAAGAGGGAAGGATCACACCATGTATTGTCTTCAAGGAAATTAGAACAAGACCTTATTTAGTTGTTAAGGTGAAAACTTACATTGATGTGGTCCACATTGAGGGCAATGCTGATCAATGACAGGAAAAAAACCCAATCTTGCCATTATGTGGAAATGTAGAACGAGAGAACCTAAATTGTTCGGCCACTGGACAATTTTCGAAAACCATCCTGCACAAATTAGTAACATATGATGAACAAGCTCCGACATGTGGTGATAACCAGTTCCACATAATGAAACCATCCCTGCCGCCATTGGGGGTTGATGAACAGAACAACCGGAATTACCAGTAAAACCATAGTGTATGACATTCCGAAACTGATATAGAATGTTTCTCCATCTATGAAACCGTCTTCTTTAACTTTCCTGTGTGATTTTGTTGCTGAGCAATTAACATTAATGGTTGTCGAACAGTCATTACTCAACGGCAGTCCACACAGAAGATGGTTTCCGTAGTAACTGCTTTCATCAAATGACCCAAACTGATTTTTGTTTGGTATGGCTCCTGACAAGTTGTTGTAAGACACATTGAAGACTCCCAAAAAATTCAACCGAGTGAGCTCTTCAGGGATAGAACCAATCAAGTTGTTGTAGGAAAGGTCAATGCTCTCTATCTTTGTGAGGTTCGACAATGACATCGGTATATGTCCTGTAAGCTTGTTGTGCGACAGATTCAGCACAATTATGTCTTGTGAGATTGCAATCTCTGGTGGGATCTCCCCACTGAATTGGTTGCAAGAAAAATCTAGTCCTACCATGTTAAGGAGAGCGTAGCCTTTATAAGCATGAAATATTCTTTTTGCTGTGAACCCAACAATATGTGGAATTTGCCATGCTTCGTCTCCCAGAAATTTATCTTGGTAGAACCTGGTCAGGCTTCTAATTGTCCTCACATAAGAAAGAGGTGACGATTCTTCACCTCCAACTATGAAACCCAGTATTGAAGTTACCTTATCGGCATATCCCGTAGAGGAGAAATTCATGGGTCCCAAGCAAATAGGTAATGGACCAAACAGATTGTTTTCAGAAAGATCGATCATGCTTAAGCTTTTCAATTTGCACAATTGCTTGGGAAATGTTCCATAGAAGCTATTACCTCTCAGTAAAAGAATGCTTAATTGAGAGAGGTTACCTAGCCAATAGGGTATGCTTTCGAAGAACTCATTTTCACTCAAATCCAACGTCACCAAATTGGAGCTGTTAGGGAGCAGATGCACGATTGAACCATTCAATTTGTTCCCATTCAGATGGATATGTCTCAACTGGGGTGCTATGAAAGATGATGCTAATGAACCAGAGAGATTGTTGTTAGACAAAGCCAAATACTTGAGCTTAGGAAGATTAAAGAGTCCTTGAGGGATGAGGCCATTTAACTGATTTTTGGACAAGTCAAGGAGCCTAAGCGATGACATGTTTGCAATCAATCTGGGAAACTTACCAATGAAAAAGTTGTTGCTAACGTCTAATAGGAGCAGATTTACGAGTGATGAAAGAAAACAGAGATCTCCAGTGAACATGTTGTGCTCTAACCGTAGGCATCTCAAATTTAGGTTCATGTTGTCGTCGAAAAAGACAATTTCTCCTTGCAAGTTGTTATATGCTGCATTGATGCTATACAATGATGAGTTGCTATCTAGTAACTGGATAGGTAGTCCCCCGGAGAAATTGTTGTGAGAAAGGTCTAAGACTGATAGGTATTTTATACTACCCAGTTCAGATGGAATATTCCCTTCTAATCTGTTGGCTGATAGATTAAGCTCATACAGATTTGGGACATTTAAACAAAATTCGTTCGTGAGCTCTCCTCTCATGCCGTTGTTGGACATGTCCATCCATGAAAGATTACGAAGGGTCATCGGTGGAACCTCAAGTGTCGCAAATAAGTTATTTGCCATAAGAAGATTTTCCAACTTAGTGTTGTTTTCCAACAACCAAGCTGGAAAGGGACCCGGAATGTCATTTGAGGAGAGATCAATGGTTCTTAGGTCATATTGATGATTAAGAAAGCCGAGAGAAGACACCTTGAATCCTTTTGATAGACTATTTGACATACTAAAATCCTTCAATTGGAACCTCGGGATCGAAGACGCAACTTTGGAATAAGTTGTTAGTTTATTGTCATCAAGCAAGAGGACCTTAAGTCTTGAATAGTTTGCGAGTGGGCCAAGTGATGTGGGGATATCAAAATAATTTCTCGACATGGAAAGCAATTCGAGTGAGGTAAGACTAGTGAGGGGAGATGAGGCGACATTATCTGTGAATTCATTGTCTTCAAGAAATAGAACCCGAATAGATGTCATGTTTCGCCAGCACGTAGGAAGCCCGCCAGTAATTCTATTATTGCTAAGATCCAACTCTTCTAGTTTTACGAGGTTACACAGACCTGTTATTGATATCACAAGTCAATTCAATCACAATGATAGATATCGGAACATATAACAAGGACATACACGTACATGAAAGATTCATTTTATGTCAAAGTTTTACTCTAAGAGATCTGGACTTACTTTGATATGATAGTTTACCATTAAGATCGGTGCTGTATGAGGACAACAATCTAAGAGATGTCAAAGGACCAAGGCTGGAAAGGATTCCCATGGTGGTGTTCAACGAAGAATAATCCAAGATGAGCTGTTCCAACTTACTGAAGTTATGGAAATCTTCTCAAAAAACGAAAGATTATTGAACATCAGATTTCCTTACATAGACATAATCAAGAATTGGCATAGAAACATCATGAGTGAATGGAACCTTTTTAATAAAAAACTTAGGCTCTGTTTATTTCGCAGAAAATATGACGTTTTGTGACAATGTTTTCCAAGAAGTCATTTTTTAGGAAAATGATAATACTTTCCGATATTCAGCTGAAATCTGAAAATAAACCAGAAAATATTTTCCCCTATTTGGTATGGAAAATTTGATTTGATTTTCATCCGGGTACTCCTTTCAATAATATTTTATTTTTATTTTAAAAAATATAATTTTTAATTATTTTTTCTTTTTCTTTTTCTTTTTTCTTTTTTCCTTCTTGTCTGGTTGATCACCAACCACAGGTGACATCAAGATTACTTGAGGCAGACGAGCTCGAGCCTTGTTAGATTGGCGAAGCCTCGACCTTTGGCGAGCTTGTCCTTCGCCTGTGGTCAGTCGTCATAGTCGACGATCGAATGAGGAAGAAGGAAAAAGAATAAGAAGGAAAAAGAAAGAAAGAAATTAAATATTTGATTTTTTTAAATGAAAAAATAAAAATATAATTAAAAAGAGTGCATGGATGAAAATAGGTTTAGGTGAAAGAAAGAGAATGGAAAATGATTCTCATTTTCCCCACTTTTGAAAATGCCTTTTCCATTGTAGGAAAATATTTTCCTTCACTTATTTATTTTCCGTAACCTAAATGCTGGAAAATCTGGAAAACATTTTCTTGAAAATTGTTTTCCACAAAACGAACGGAGAGTTATTATGAGCATACATTTACTAATGGGTTTGACTAACCTTGAGTAGTAACCGTTCCTTCTATTGTATTATACCGAAGAGAAAGGATCTTGAGGGATGACAATGCCCCTAATGCTCGCACGACAGTCCCCACATCCTTCAAGTGGACACCATCCAGGTAGAGGTTCTCTAAGTGGCTCAAGTTTTTGATTTCTACCAATAAAATTCCAAGAAAATAACTTGCTTGGCTATAAAGTTGTGAAAGCACCCATGCGGATGCTTCGCGACAGGAATCTTTTGAATCAGGCAAAATTTCTATATGGAAAGAGAAGGGGGTCCCAATTTATGACTTCTATATTCTCAATATGACGCACATGTAAAGCTATGAGAGATACTACGGGAAAACTGAAACAATACATTCAGCAGTAGCTGCTGCATTGACTGCATTATAACTTATGTCTAGCTCCTTTAAATTATTGAAACAACCTAATTTATCCATGAACCTTGCTAACTCAAGTCAAGGATGGCGATTTTGTCCAGAATTGTGAATAGAGAATAAGTTGGAGAAACTATCATTCACATTTGAAGTCCCATTCAAATGTTGTTTTGAAGTATAGACACCTGAGAGTCGGAATTGTACTATGAATGGGTAAAATAGAATTATCTAGAGTAAATAATAAAAGCACCCATGCGGATGTCTGGGAATAGGAATCTTTTTAATTTGCAACGTCTCTATATGGAAAGAGAAGGGATGACTTCTATATTCTTAATATGAAGCACATGTAAAGGTATTAAAGAGCATGCATGAATCGTAGTCTAGTTTGTTAAATTTATGAATATAGACGAGGATTCTACATGAAAATTGAAACAATACCTTCAGCAGTAGCTGCTACATCGACTGGATTATCACTTATGTCCAGCTCCTTTAAATTTCTGAAACCACCTAATTTATCCACAAACATTGCTAACTCAAGTCAAGGATGGTGATTTTGTATGGAATTATGAACAGAGAATAAGCTGGAGAAACTATCATTCACATGTCCATTCAAATGTTGTTTTGAAGCATAGACACCTGAGAATCGGAATTGTACAACGAACGGGTAAAATAGAATTATCTAGAGTAAATAATGAAAGCACCCACACATATGCCTTGGGATGGGAATCTTTTGAATCAGTAACATTTCTATATGGAAAGAGAAGGGGGTTGCAATATATGACTTCTTTAGTCTTAATATGAAGCACACGTCTAGGTATTAAAGAGCTTGCCTACATGACTCACAAGCTAGTTAGTTTAATTTACGAATAAAAATGAGGTTCCTAAATGAAAACTGAAACAGTACCTTTAGCAATAGCCACTGCATCAACTGCGTTTTCACTTATGTCCAACCCCATTAAATTGCTAAAACCACCTAATTTATCCATAAACAATGTTAACTCATGTCAAGGATGGCAACTTTGTACTGAATTATAAGCAGAGAATAAGTCGGAGAAATTTACCGTTCACATGTAAAGTCCCACTCAAATTATTGCCGTTGAGGAATAGATGCCGGAGAGTTGGAATTGTACCAAGTATGGATAGAATAGAATGATCCAGAAAATTATAGCTCAAGTCAAGCGCCTCTAGTTTGCTTAGCCTTGAAGATAGTAGGTTCGGTTCTGCAAACACACAATAAAAAGCAGTAAAAGCCGCATAAATCTATTCAAGGACATGTGCAAATAGATTTTGCCATTTCAAGGGGCAATACGTTGTAGACTCGTGAATAAATGATGACGTGGACATAATCATCTATGATGCAGGAAGTGAGTAAGAACCTGGACGTGATTAACTTATGAGTTCATTAGATAATGAGTATCTCTTTTTTTATAGGAAATGGACGAATGGTGAATTTATACCTTTTGGTGCAATCCACCCTCCTAAATAGTTGTCTTGCAAGTTAAGGCTCTTGAGTTCTTCAAAAGGAAGAAGTAGAGAAGCATTTAGGTACCAAGTTTTGGAGCCGAAACGGTCATATCTCGAATGGTAGAGCATTAGCCGAGTGATTCGTCCTGTGGTGGGGTTGCACTCAACACCTTCCCAGCTGCAACAATTGAAATATGATCCCCCCGTGTCCCCCCTATATGTCAGGTCTAATGTGGCATTGAGCGCTAAGAGGGCAACCCTTTCTTGCTCTCGACACCCATGAGAGCCACATAAACATGCGATACCCCAAACCACCACAAACACCCACAGTGCTTCCTTTTTCATGACTGTAGATTCGAGTGACCAAACTTTATATGGATCGCACTCGGAGTTAACATCTTTTTTGCTAGTTAGAGCAATTTTATAGGAGTTCAGCGGCGCTTGTGCTTGAGTGTAGAACTTGTGGTCAAGGCCAAAGTCTTGGTCATCTTTAGTGATGAATGTAGCTCAGCCACTTTTGGTGACAAGGTTAATTAGCGTGCTGAGCACGGAATGTACGTTACGCAATGGCCAAATTTCGTTGGTGGAGAATTTTCCGAAAGTCTGTATTGGCATAATTTTCCCACGCGGTTAGTCTAGCCTAGCCTAGTCAACTATTGTCATTTATATGACTAATTCAATCTCTATCCAAAGTAAAGCACATGCCTTGTCATTTACTTGGAACTTTCGGCAAAAAGTGATCTTGACTAGAGGCATCTCAAAAGTAGACATATTGTAAAAGTAATGCGAAAATTGACAAGATCTTGCTATTAAAACAATGCAAAAACATTGAGGAAATAGACGGGGAACAACAGAGATACCAAATATTAATGTGATTCGGTCCGAATATGGGTACCTACCCCATGGAAGAGCCGGCGATAAATAATTCACTGTAATCAGAGAATTGGAGTTATAATCACTTACACGCTCGGATATTTCCCACACCTAGATTAAGACCAAACTCAAAAGTGTTTACAAATAAACAAATTAATTAGATGTAAATCTCACGGTGCAAATCATTGCGTGTTTAAGCCTATAGCAAATCCCTTTGGACAGCTAATTCAAGAGCGTCCGTACATTCTTTCTTTTGTTCTTTCTACGGTGGCTCAAGGAACCCCCTTTTGTCTTTTTTAGTAAAGGAAACCCAAGAAAGCAAAACCTTGCTTTTTAATTTTTTTTTTCTAACTACTTCCTGAACCCACACGCTTTCTTTTGTACAACCAATAAGAACATCCCAAGTAGGCAATTAAAGTCCACGGAAAATTTGACCATAAGAGTTCATTGTATTTGCTACTAGGCCCTTGGCAGTTGTCAACAAAAAAATTTCTCCGTCAATGTTTAACGAGCCGGAGTCTACACGCCCAAACCTCCCAAATTGAACTTGTATCTTTTTCTTATCCAACGTCCAAGCAATATCCTCTCAAATCTTTTAGATTGAAGGTCTAGATGTAATCGTGAATACATCCAACCATATAAAAGAAACTCTCCAATATATACGCCATTCACAGAAAGATTTTTTGGATTTCTTTCTTATCCAATTTGGGTTCATCGAGTGAAGTTCACTTGGAAAATGCCCTCCATTAATGCGAGATCAATGCATATGAGCCATTAGATTTTGTGCATCTCACATTGTCTCATAAAATTCACCGGTGAAAATGTATTAGGCTAACATAATCGTAGCCCTTCGGGATTGGTGTAATTGATTAGAGCGCTTAGCGATTTCTAGCTCGAGAATTCGGGAATCACCCATTGATCCCACTATTTTCATGCAAAATGGCCTTCTGCACAAATCAACTTTTTGTATTTAATCGGTCTATAGGACTTGCAGGGCATTTCGAAAAACTTTCAGTTAACCCAGTCTTCATGCTCCGAGCCATCAACAATTGTACGGAGCGTGTACGGGTCAAATGTGGTGGCCTCGTACGTGTCTACCCATTGCTCTTACATTTGAGGAATGACAGGCAGACTTAGTGTAGCTGTCATGGTCAATGCGTCCTTTCGAATTATATATTTTATAGTACTTCCTTTATCTCCTAAAGAGTACTTCAAGTGCAGATAAAGCGGCCACCTTTGCAAGACCGTGCCTTTTGGGGCAGACGACTTTGGATTTTACACCATCATCTGTCAAGAGAAGAATCACGCTTTCATCGCCAGTGGATGGCATGTCTGGACTCTTCTTCCCTACGACAATGTTGCTGTAAAATAAGCGGCCGACCCTTGGAGGATTTTGATTGACCAACTGTCAGATTAACTAACAAATCTCACACGATGGATGACGACGATACATGAAATTTGTACCTTAGAAATTTCTGTAGCGGTACAATTTTACTAGCGGTACAATTTTACAAGTATAGGACGAATGTCAAGTTGCCAACTTGCATAAGATTGTATTTTTGACTCATTTAGACCAACTCGATTAAACGGGACATAGACTCAATAGCGACCGTCACCAGCCGACATTTCATAATCGGATCTCACAAGTTATACGCACCTTTCCGCTTGTAGCACTTGGATTTTGTTTGACCAATCTTGATGTGAGAAAAATCTACTCGGACATCGCATGATTGAATTGATTGAATTGATACGTGTATGTAAGCTAGCTAAGAATCTAAGATGCCTTCAATTGAGCACCCTCTCTACTTGACAATTACTAGCTGTGATGCTGAAACAGCACTCATACGACAGTGTCAAGCGCTATCACTCGCAGTATCCACACGTCAAGCGGAAGGATCAATTTACATCTAACTAGACCATATTGACTTCTTTTGTGATGATCTGGAAAAATAAGATGATAATTAGAACGGCAAAAGCTTAACGCCTAGAAAGGGCGAAGATAGGGGAAACATAAGGCCCATTAACCTTTTCTTGCCCGATCCTTGGGAGCCACTTCGCAACCGATAAATTCTTGCCAGTCGTTGAACCTTATCACAAAAAGAAAAGTTGTTATCATTAAAAAGAGTTCTGACTTACAGGAGCAGACACAATCTACTACCGGAGCAAAAATCACTTCCATGGAACATAAGCGTAGAAACCCTTAAGAAGCGAACATGAAGACGTGTCCAAACCACAATCAAGTTTATTGAAGACAAAGAATCAATGAAATCTGAGAATTGGAAAATTGGCAAACCAGAACATGCACCTCTGCAGCTGAATAAAATCAGAGAAAGCTGGATAGGTGATTCACATGAGCAAGGCCAAAAAGAAAAGCTATACCTAAAGTTCGACATGATTGCTGAATGAATATGCAATTATGCAAATCATCTTTAGCAACACTAAACCTTGGGAAGGCACATATCAGTACTTGCATTAGTTTGACAGGAGTAAGAACACTTAGGTTGATGCGTAACATGATACAAAAGATACAGAGATAAACCAATGAGTGTAAAGCAAAGTCACAACTTTTCGATGCAAAATAAGAGATCAAGGATAAGCAGATCTACGAGAATTTCAATTAGGATTATCAGAAAATCAAAACTTTCAATCTAACAAATACTGAATATGGTCATCATGGCACAAAATAAAAGATACTTATAGCAGCAGTCTTATCTATGATTGATATACCCTAACACAGATCTCTTTTGCATGTGCTTGGATGTTCTGCATAAGTAAAACTAAGCATGTTATTATCTGCATCATTACACATCAATTTTGCAGGGATAAGATAAGCATGTTAAGGTACTTGACCATAGTACATAGTAACATCACAATCAACCACAAAATCTCAAATTTTTTCAGGTGTGAGCAATTGGTACTTTAACAATTGATTAGGGCAAAGCAAGATCATTCTCATTCTTATAGGGTCTTTCTATGAATGAGGCAGTACATCATCATGCAAAAGTGAGCATTAGAAGGAATGGTGAAGGATTGGCGAGTAGTCGCACCCTTTAGTAACTAGAGAGAGAGAGGTAGATGATAAAACATACCTAGGAACAATCACGAGAATGCATAGGTTGAAAAGAATGTATGTCAACTCCATTGAGAACAATCTGCTCGAGCTTCTAAAAAAATGAAACCAAGAAGAGCATTGAGATTTGTTCCTAATAATCAATTCTAAATATCACACAAAGCATAATGTGCCCATCCCTATTTAAACAACATAGGAGCAGAAAGGCCAGATTGAATGTGACATTAAAAACTCAAGCATTATAGGAAGAACAGGGACACAGGTTGAAGAACGTCACGCCTAACAAAGTTGACTTCTAATGATGCCATAGAACTTCATGCCAGCAAGATAATTTATACTACCGTGATAAGGATTTTTGTTACTCAGTATAAACCCAGAAAACCGCAAAAAAAAAAAAAAAAAAAAAAAAAAAAAAAAAAAAAAAAGGATCCTCTCAGAAGAACATGTACCCTCTCATTCATCCATTACCATCTCATATTAATGAAACAAGGTCTACAACTTCCATGCTTAAAAATCTGATAACAAAATAACAATTCAATGTACGAAGCATAAGAAAATTAAGAAAAGACATCATAGGATCCATGAAGCAGAAGTAACAGAGTTAATTTTGGCTCAAACAAACAAGGAAAAATGAGAGGCACGTCCAAAAGATAATTATGCAATTGCTTGTTAATTGTACATCAAATCACAAGGACAAATTATAATTAAGGAGAAGAAGGAAGAATGCCTTTGCAACTTCCAGATACTTCCACCCTTACCTTATTTATACTCTCAGGGTCAACGCCCCTACGAATCATTCTGTCCCGATGTTTAGCAGCAATCAATTCTTTGCGATGTTTCTTCTTTTCACCTGTGCATCAATTGCATTTGAATTTTACCAAAAGAGCAAAAAAACTAAAGAAACATTATCCTATGAAGAGCCTTCAGACAATCTAAATTGTTCTTCATTCCCCAAGTAAGAGACAATAATTGCTGATTTTTTCCCAAGACACAGAAGGGAAGCTCCATAAATTAATAAGTAAACAATAAACTTCTGAAAGAGAGGTCCTTGTGTGCCTCGAACGTGTTTCTTCCTCAGGAGATCAAAAACATAGAGACCCCTCCAATCGTGTCATCCAAACACACAGATCTCCTTAACTCTCCATTTTAGTAATTAATACTTGAGACTTAACTACTAGTTCATGGATCACAATAAAAAGCCAAGATTCATCATTAATTGATTGATATTTCGATTTACTTTCAAATCCCAATTTATGCCACTAAACTAGTTTTCCATTGAGCATGACTTTCTCATTCATCCGCAGGACGGGGCGGCCAAGACCTTAATGTTTTGATTGACGCTTCCTCTGCATACCATACTCCATGGAAGCATCCTGGAGAGCAATTCCACCCAATTTTTTCATTGTTTCATCCAAATCACTACTAGAAGAATCATCTGAATCATCTGACGAAGAAGAAACCTGCTGTAACAAATTTATAGCATCTAAAATAGAATCGCTCCCACCGATTCCTTCCAAATAATCTTGAGCAATTTCATCATCAACATCTGAACCACTATTGGACATGTCCTTGGAGTCATCACTTTCAAAAGAATCTGTCGCTCCATCCTGCTCAGCCGACTCTGACTCTGAGTCTTCCTCATCACCATACGCCGCAACATCATCCTCACCATCTTCATCATCGGATATATCTTCCGTATATATTTTCAATCCCCCAATTGATACAAACCCAGAATTTTTCTTCACGGATGTATCCTTTGACAAAAGCTGACCCCCTTTTCAGCTGCTCCAGAGTCAAAGCTCTCACAATAATCCACTTCCTGCTCAGGCGATGACATGCCACTCTGTGACTCTTCTTGATGTTCCATTTTCCCTGATGATGCTTCAATTCCCGTTGGAGCTGCATCATATTCATTACAATAACCCAATCCTCTGTGTGAGCTATCACCGAGAACAAAATCTGAATGATACTCATAACTGATATTTGCTTGATCCACTGATGATGGCCCTTCATCTACATAAGCAATAATTTGGCTGTCCTTTGAACCACACAGAATGAAAGGCTGAGAAAATTCCATTTTATTCTCTCCATTTGTATCTCTGAACGTCAATACTGGATGCAAACCATCCTGTAAAAAAATTTAACTAACCCATATCAACACAAGTGAGCGACTGAGATCAGCTGATCCACAAGAAGTCTTCCCAAATCAAGAAAGCTACAATGACGAAAAACCATAATCTAAGCCTCACGATATTAACTAAGAACAACTCCTAAAATAACTTTCTATTAGGTTCAAGGCTTCAGCTTGATTGAGTCTCCTTATAAAAAACTGAACGGGCATGAAATCCAAGAGACAGTAATAACTATCTTCAATGACTCATGAACTTTTCACACCCAGGAGGGCGACTATCAGCATAAGATTCCAAACGAAAGCCGACGAACCTTCAAATTATTGCAACCTGAACATGGATCCTAAAAACCAAATAGACTTTACCTGACGGTCGAGAGATGGATACTGGTATCCGACGGCATTCGATCTCGAACTTCGCGGCAAGCTTCTAGAACCAGAACCCCCTACCTCGCCCGGAGCTTCCGGCTTTCGTCGCATCCGAATTTTGATTCGATCCTACAATGGAAACCAAGCAGACCAAAACACACTCTTATGCTCACGAAAAACACCCTTCTCACACACAAACAACTGAGACAACGGGGATTTTTCAGTTCCCGTTCAAGCCCCAATTTTTATCGAGAAAAGCGCGAGCAAACCGAGAGAAATGGAACTCGCCGGGGGCCGGAGACGGGGTCCTGTGCTGCCAGTCTGACAAGAGGCCGCCTTCGACGAAGAGGCCAGCTCTGATCAACGCCGCGGCGCCGAATCCTCCCCCACTCCCTCTTCTTCCGCCGCCGGCCTTGCTGCTGCTCCGGTTGAAGCTGCCGCCGCCGCCGCCGCCGTTTCTCCTCGAATTCGATCTCCTCTTGCCTCCCGCGTGTGGTCTCCTTGCTTTGGGGGAAGCGGTCGCATCTGGACCGTTGACGATTCGCCGTGGGCCGCAAGGGGACTCGTGGACGGCTGTGATGCGGCGGCGAGAGCTTGGGGATATCATATTCCGCTACGCAAACAGCTGCGGCGGGAGCTCTTTCTCTTTGGGAATATGCGAGAATCGATGCCGTCGGCCCATCAGCCGTCTTTTGGGATTGTCTCTACTTCTATGTTTTCCGAAATAAGTTTGAAATAGAACCCGTTTAGTAATGTAATTTAATTTTTTTATTTTTGAAATAGATTTTTATTACAGAAATTGATTTGAATAAGAAATCAAAAATTAAAATTTTTAACTTCTCAATTTTTTGAAATAGAAATTGAGAAATCAATTTCTCATAAATCAATTTTTGTTCCATAAATTTTGTCATGTGCACCCTAGTCTAGCTAGGCGGAATTCGACCTTGATTGTTTTTGCAATTTAATAGGGATCCTCTGGAACTCTTTGGCTTAGGCTACTGAAATCACAACGGTTTGTGATGTATTTATATGTTAATGGGGGTTAACTGAGTCGATTTGCCCTCTTAAGTTACGAGACCCCAAATTTTCTTTAACAAAATCTCTGGATACTTAGACATTAATTAAATAAGATGAGACAAGAGAATGACCACTGGATTTTTTCATACCTAGTATGATTTATTCGTCGATACATGAAAGATCTCTAAGTAGAAATAGTTTCTTTGTTATTGGAATGAAGTTGGATTGCAGACAAACTAGCTTTCCTAGATGCTCATTTCTTCTTAGTAGAGATACCACACTGATATAATTGGATGACAACTTCACTGGTTGCTTTATGTAAGTTTGTCATGTTTGGGAGGCTGAAGATGTCCCTGGGGATGATCCTCGCTTTACATTTTGAAGATAAGCGCATCATGATGCAAAATCATAAGAAGAATTTGAGTTCCTACGATAGCAAATTACACTTTTAATTTGGTTTGCTCAACAGTTCGCATTAGCCTCAGAGACTAGGTGTGCGGTGGAAGATTCGGTGTGGAAGAGAGATTGTTTCGAGAAGGTGAATGAGGGACTGTATTTTTTGTTGGCAATTTGCAGTTTAGTTTGGCAATTTGGTTTGCTCTTCAGGTCGCCAGATCGTGTGACTTTCGAGCTCAAAGGCCATGGGCATTCGTGCTGCCTTTGAGCTTGTGGCTATGGCCTTGAGTGCAACGTTCAAGCTCTAATAGTTAACATCGGTGTGGTGGAAGATAGAGGGATGGGGAGAAAAAATGGGGTTTGGGGTTGTCGCGACCCGATCTCGCCGCCCCTCGCATGTCAAAGGAGGGAAAGGTCGGATTTAGGGATACTTGATCAAAAGATCATGAGCTCTTCCAAGTTCGTACCCCGCGTGACAGCGGGTTTCGATCTAGTTGTTTATAACAATCTAAGAATAGACGGGAGTCGCCACTAGCCTCGTTTTGGGGGTCGGCTAGAAAACCCAATCGAGCGTCGGGAGTGTTCCCTCGATTCCTACGCAACCAGATATTTAGGTTCGGGGACTTGGGTTACGCTAATATTGCTATTAACGCCATTTCGGTACCTAAACAATATATTGTGTTTTTCCTAATATGTTCATGTGTTTCTTTTTACATTTTTCGGGATCATTATTCTTAGACTAAGTGATCATGCAAGATTGAATCATTTTCATTCTATTCTATTCCTAGAAAATGAAAAGAAAACAATCGATGAAGTTGAATTGCAGTACAGTAAGTAAACAATCAAGGAAAGCGGTAAATCTATCATGCAATCCTAAAGAGTATAAAAGAGAACGCAGTTAAAAGAGAAAGAGAAAAAGAGAAAACCCGCAACTCATCGGGTTTTATGCAGCAAATGGAACCGAGACATATGTCGGGAAAACGAATGGTACATGACAAATGGTCGGAATGGATATCGACCTCCACCATCTTCATGCTTTATCGATGTTCAATCCTATTCTAAACCTAATCTAAGAAACATGGATTCCTTGCCTCATCTTATATGACTAAGATGACGCATAGAAATCGTTATTATAACGAATGGACATAGACATCAGACACGAACATGAATCCAGCAAATTCTATTCACAAACAGCAATTATAACCTGGCGACAACATATTATGAATATACACGACATTCATAGCCAAGAATATAGCATGTTCAGCAAGAACAACAATGAATCCAGTAAACTTAAGCCATGTATGGTAAGAGTAGACATATTCAACGAGCTCACAATGCAGCAGGTGTACAAGTTCAACAAATAGCACATGCCGAGATGAAGATTTTGCAAGCTAATAGTGACTATGTACTTGCACATAAAATCCAAGCAATAAACCCAAGCAAGATGCTATTTTCACTCTAAAGTTTATGGTCTCATCTCACGTGCAAAGCAACAGAAACGAAGTTTAAGCAATATCTTTGAAGAAAAGCAACAAAGGGCCATTATCCTACTAAAAGGAAATGAATTTTATGGCACTTTAGTATGTCCTAAAAATTTCTAGAAGAAAATCACAGCAGAAAATTGCAACAAAATATCACAGAACAAAGTAACAAATCAATGTAATTGGAAGGGAACCTATGAACAATTTGTTCCAAACGAATCACACAACATCAATAATATCATGGGGAACAACTTTCATGACAAAAATTTTCCAATGTGAGCTACGTAGGAATTTAGGAAAATTCAAGAATGCACAACACCACGTTGGAAATGCAGCAAAATATTAGGGTATCATGACACAATATCAGCATCTTCATATTCGCAATGACCATTTCAACCAACCCGGTTACATGGATCGATGTAACAATACGATCTCCATCTATCCAACCCAAATGGTTTAGAAATTCAAACTAACTATTCATAGCTAAATGCATTGCCGTTGAGGAAGTAATCAACAAATGGACCAACAACAAAGAGAGAGACAGCTTAAATTGGAGCTGTCTTGCTCAACAATTCAAAAGATCCAATCGAATATTTCTTTTGCAAAGAGCATATTGAAATTTGCTGCAACGATGTGGAAAAGACAGTCACACAAGCACATATAAAACCTTTGGCATTGACTTTAACATCCATAACAGTGCAAACACCAACTCCTATTACCACAACCAGAAAAACCATTTTCATTTCCCTCGAGTAATACTTACTATGCAGGATCCACTTCATCACGCAAACAATAGGAATCATGCTCAGTTTCGGAATTTGGTAAAATCCGACAAAGTTAAGCATCAAACTTAAGTTCATCCCCGTGATGGACATATTGGCAATAATAGAGAACCACAAAAACTCTCACATGGGAACATATTTAAATGCAGAATAACCAGCAGCATTTGACACTAGACCAACCAAGGCAGAATAGCTAGTTTGCTTGATTAACCATGCTATGATGAGACAAACATCAAATGTAGTCACTATAGTCCGGGAAGGATAATGTTTAATCTTTGACAACATGTTGTGGTCAAAAACTAAAATCTCTGTTTACATTGAACACGAATTGAGTGCGGAGACATACTTATGAAATCTCAATGCAATGAACATTAATGAGCACTACCTAAAAGCACAGGATTTACCCTAAAAAAAAAAAAAAAAATCAAAGTGTGCATGTAGATCGTAAAGTAGGATATCTAATAAACCCGTCAAGCACACAGTAGAACTTCGGACATGAAATTGATAGGAAAAACGGATGCCAATTGGTGCAAAATTTATATCATTGAAAAGCCCATGAAGTATACTACGACTTTCATGAAGACTTTGAACACAGAAAATTACATTTACAAGCTGATATCAAGCCATTTGCGCAGATCAGTCATCCAATCATCCGAAAATTGCAGATTGACAGATTCTGGACTGGACTTTGGACATACAAAAACCATATCAAATGAGGTTCAATCAGGGAATTCTATAGCTCATTGGAAAGATATTCGAACCGTCTTCGACTTTCATGAAGACTTCGAACACAGAAAACCACAACAACCAGCTCATATCAAGTCATTTGCACAGAAGGTCTGTCGGGGACACGAAATTTGCAGAACGAAAACTCAAAAGTCATTTCAGATAGCAGTGCATCCTGGCCCTGAACCTTCGACCCTGAACCTTCGTTGTCGAGAATGTATTTTGACATGAGAAGCTCTCGCCTCATCGGATGCTATCAAAAGGAGTTTTGTTTTGCTTACCTCAATTGAATCGGTGAAGAATTAATTTCGGAGACGTCCGCCTTTCAACAACAATGAAACTACTCTTCAATCTCTCTTCGGGAATCGTCGAGCGTGAAGAATATCGAGTTTGACTCCGGCACGAGAGCTATTCAATGCCGGTCTTCAGATTCTGATTTGCTGGAACAGAACACCAGCAACTTTGATGGCCGAACAGCAACTTCGGATGGCCGAACAACGCGAGGAAAATCCTTCGAACTTGTAAACGGAACTTCAGAAATCTCCACGCGGACGATTTGGTGAGCTTGATCTAGAGAGGTTCGGGTCTGGCGAGCTTCTGCACTGGAAGATCGAGGGCCGAGCGGACAGAGAAAGCTCGTCGTCGTTGCCGTCGTCGTCACTGCAGTTACCGTCGGCTTCGGATCAAGTCAGATCCGGCGAGCAGAAAACCAGATCCGGCGAGCAGAGAACCGCTGGTGTCGTCGCCGGTGTCGTCGCCGTTGCTGTAACCGCCACCGTCTTTGCCGATGTCACCGCGATCGAGCGAGCCCGCGAGAGAATCCGAGAGAGAAGAGAAAAGCTTCACGATGGAGGATGCCCCCTCCCGGTTTTTTTTGGTCCCACCGTAGAGAAAACGAGAGAGATCCCCCGAGAAAAAGAAAAGCGAGAGGCCGCGAAAGAGAATCCCCCTCTTCCTTTTCTATTTTTTTTTATTGTTTTTTTTCTTTTCATTTTTTTTATGTTTTCTTGTTTTCTTTACAATTTTTTTTCTTTTCATTTTTTTTATGTTTTCTTGTTTTCTTTACAATTTTTTTTCTTTTCATTTTTTTTTATGTTTTCTTGTTTTCTTTACATTTTTTTTTCTTTTCCTATTTTCTTTACATTTTTTTTCTTGTTTTCTTTTTCATTTTCCATTTTTTTTATGTTGTCATTCATTCATTTGTTTTTATCTTTTTGGCTCTTTATTTTTTTTTTCATATTTTTGTAAAAATGAGTTTAAAATGTCGACAAAAAATCGAGTGTCAACAGGGGTGGGGTGGGGGGTTGTTAATCTCTCTTTCTTTGGGTCTAAGGGTTTGTTTGTCTTTTTAACTGGGGTCTTTCTCTCCAAATGCATATTGTGCATTCTCAAAAGTGGGGATGGTTTTTCCCAAGTTCTTTATATTTTTTCACCCTTTTTTTATTATGAAAACAAGGGCCTGATACCTTACATATACGTTATATGATATAATAATTATCTTTTGCACGTTAAACTTATATTCTATATTTTTCAGGTAATCTATAAGGTCGATGTTATATGATGTGTAGCTTAATCACAATCCCTCCTCTAAACCTAAGCTCCTAGCATAATGTTAGAATGTCATTCCGCGTAGATAGAACTAGCAAAATTAGTCATGAAAATGCAAGTTTGACCGTGAATTTAACTATCCCATGAGACACTCCAACACAAGTGAACCTTCATGAAAGTTAGAAATCAATGTCCTAACCAAATTGCGGATGAGCCATGAACCTATGACTCCGATGAACATGTAGTTGTTCATGTTATATTGTCAAGCAAGAGGAGTTTTATGTCTCAAACGATTTCCAAGTGGACTGAGTGATATATAGAGATGAAAATTTTCATTCGGAAATGAAAGCAAATGTGCTATTGCAAAAATAACAAAGGTGAGAAGAGATAGTTGTGTTTTTCTAGTATCGTTTATTATCATTAGTAGCATGATCACCTAACCAAATAGAGATGAGCTAGCAACTACGTAAAAACCACCTTTTCGAAAGAGCGAAGGATCACGCCATGTATTGTCTGCAAGGAAATTAGAACAAGACCTCATTCAGTTGTGAAGGTGAAAACTTACATTAACGTAATGCTGATCAATGACAATAACAAATGACAGGAAAAAAACCCAATCTTGCCATTACTCAGAAATGCAGAACGAGAGAACCTAAATTGTTCGGCCATTGGACAATTTTCAAAAACCATCTTGCACAAAATAGTAGCATGTGATGAATAAGCTCCAACATGTGGTGATAACCAGTTCCACATAATGAAACCATCCCTGCCGCCATTGAGGGTTGATGAACAGAACAACCGGAATTGCTAGTAAAACCGTTGTGTATGACACTCCGAAGCTGATATAGAATGTCTCTCCATCTATGAAACCATCTTCTTTAGCTTTCCTGCATGATTTTGTTGCTGAGCAATTAACATTAATGGTTGTCGAACAGTCATTACTCAACGGCATTCCACACAGAAGATGGTTTCCATAGTGACTGCTTTCATCGAATGACCCAAACTGATTTTGTTTGGTATGGCTCCTGACAAGTCGTTGTAAGACACATTAAAGACTCCCAAAAAATTCAATCGAGTGAGCTCTTCAGGGATAGAACAAATCAAGTTGTTGTAGGAAAGGTCAATGCTCTCTATCTTTGTGAGGTTCAACAATGACATCGGTATATGTCCTGTAAGCTTGTTGTGCGACAGATTCAACGCAAGCATGTCCTGTAAGATTGCAATCTTTGGTGGAATCTCCCTGCTGAAATGGTTGCAAGAAAAATCTAGTCCTACCATGTTAAGGAGTGTGTAGCCTTTATAAGCATCAAATCTTCTTTTTGTTTTGAACCCAACAATATGTGGAACTTTCCTTTTTCCGTCTACCAGAATTTTTTCGTGGTAGAACTAGGTATAGTAGAGCCGGGTCTAGCTTCTAATTGTCCTCACATAAGACCAAGGTGACAATAAATGAACTCCATCTCTAGAACTCGGTGTTGAATCTACCTTATCGGCATATCCTCTAGAGGAGAAATCCATGGGTCCCAAGCAAATAGGTAATGGACCATATAGATTGTTTTCAGAAAGATCAATCATACTTAAGCTTTTCAATTTGCACAATTGCTTGGGAAATGTTCCATTGAAGCTATTACCTCTCAGTAAAAGAATGCTTAATTGAGAGAGTTTACCTAGCCAATAGGGTATGCTTCCGAAGGACTCATTTTCACTCAAATCCAAGGTCACCAAATTGGAGCTGTTAGGGAGCAAATGCACGATTGAACCATTCAATTTGTTCCCATTAAGATGGATATGTCTCAACTCCGGTGCTATGAAAGATGATGCTAATGAACCAGAGAGATTGTTGTCAGACAAAGCCAAATACTCGAGCTCAGGAAGATTAAAGAGTCCTTGAGGGATGAGGCCATTTAGATGATTTTTGGACAAGTCAAGGAGCACAAGCGATGGCATGTTTGCAATCGATCTGGGAAGCTTACCAATGAAAAAGTTGTTGCTAACGTCCAATAGGAACATATTTACGAGTGATGAAAGAAAAGAGAGATCTCCCTTGAACATGTTGTGCTCTAACTGTAGGTACATCAAATATAGGTTCATGGTGTCGTCGGAAAACACGATTTCTCCTTGCAAGTTGTTGTATGCTAAGTTGAGGTCATTCAATGATGAGTTGCTATCTAGTAACTGGATAGGTAGTCCCCCGGAGAAATTGTTGTGAGAAAGGTCTAAGACTGATAGGGATTTTATAGTACCTAGTTCAGATGAAATATTTCCTTCCAATCTGTTGGCTGATAGATTAAGGTAGTACAGATTTGGGACATTTAAACAAAATTCGTTCGTGAGCTCTCCTCTCATGCCGTTGTTGGACATGTCCATCATCAAAAGATTACGAAGGGTCATCGGTGGAAACTCAAGTGTCCCAAATAAGTTATTTGCCATAAGAAGGTTTTCCAACTTAGTGTTGTTTTCCAACAACCAAGCAGGAAAGGGACTTGGAATGTCATTCGAGGAGAGATCAATAGTTCTCAAGTCATATTGATGATTGAGAAAGCCAAGAGAAGTCACTTTGAATCCTTTCAATAGACTATTCGACATACTAAAAAATTTCAATTGGAACCTCGGGATCGAAGGCGAAACTTTGGAATCAATTGTTAGTTTGTTGTCATCAAGCAAGAGGACCTTAAGTCTTGAATAGTTTGCAAGTGGGTTGAGTGATGAGGGGATATCAAAATAATTACCCGAAATGGAAAGCAATTCGAGTGAGGTAAGACTAGTGAGGGGAGATGAGGTGACGTTATCTGTGAATTTATTGTCTTCAAGAAATAGAACCCGGATAGATGTCATGTTTTGACAGCATGTAGGAAGCTCGCCGATAATTCTGTTAATGCTAAGATCCAGCTCTTCTAGTTTTACGAGGTTACACAAGCCTGTTATTGATATCACAAGTCAATTCAATTACAATGGTAGATATTGGAACATATAACAAGGACACACACGTACATGAAGGATTCATTTTATGTCCAAGTTTTACACTGAGAAATCAGGACTTACTCTGATCTAATTGTTTGCCACTAAGATCGATGTTGTATGAGGACAACAATCTAAGAGATGTCAAAGGACCAAGGTTTGAAAGGATTCCCATGGTGGTGTTCAACGAAAAATAATCCAAGACGAGCTGTTCCAACTTACTGAAGTTATGGAAATCTTCCCGAGAAAACAAAAGATTATTGAACATCAGATTTCCTTACATAGACATAATCAAGAAATGGCATAGAAATATCATGAATGAATGGAATATTTGAATAAAAATTTAGGCTCTGTTTATTTCTCGGAAAATATGACGTTTCCGGAAAATGTTTTCCAAGAAGTCATTTTTTTTATTTTCCGATGTTAGGCTGAAATCTGAAAATGAACTAGAAAATATTTTCCACCGTTTGGTATGGAAATTATGATTTGATTTTCATCCGTTTACTCCTTTCAATAATATTTTATTTTTATTTTAAAAAAGAATTTTTAATTATTTTTTTTTTTCTTTCTTCTTTTATCCTTCTTTTCCAGTTGATCACCATCCACAGGTGACATCAAGATTGCCCAAGGTAGAAGCCTGAGGCAGAAGAGCTCAAGCCTGTTAGATTGGCGAAGCCTCGGCCTTTGGCAAGCTTGTCCTTCGCCTGTGGTCAATCGTCGGCAGTCGTCATAGTCGGCGATTGAATGAGGAAGAAGGAAAAATAATACGAAGGAAAAAAGAAAGAAAGAAAGGAAGAAATTAAATATTTGATTTTTTTAAAATGAAAAAAGAAAAGAATAATTAAAAAGAGTGCATGGAGGAAAATAGGTTTAGCTAAAAGAAAGAGAATGGAAAATGATTCTCATTTTCCCCACTTTTGAAGATGGCTTTTCCATTGTAGGAAAATATTTTCCTTCACTTATTTATTTTCCGTAACCTAAATGCTGGAAAATCTGGAAAACATTTTCTTGAAAATTGTTTTTCGCAAAACGAACGGAGCATTATTACGAGCATACATTTACTAATGGGTTTGACTAACCTTGAGTAGCAATCGTTCCTTCTATTGTATTATGCTGGAGAGAAAGGATCTTGAGGGATGACAGTGCCCCTAATGCTTGCACGATGGTCCCCACATCCTTCAAGTGGACACGATCCAGGTAGAGGTTCTCTAAGTGGCTCAAGTTTTTATGACTACCAGTAAAATTCCAAGAAAATAACTTGCTTGGCAATAAAGTTGTGAAAGCACCCATGCGGATGCTTCACGACAGGAATCTTTTGAATAAGGCAACATTTCTATATGGAAAGAGAAGGGGGTCCTAATTTATGACTTCTATATTCTCAACATGACGCACACATAAAGCTATGAGAGATACTGCATGAAAACTGAAACAATACCTTCAGCAGTTTGCGAATGGACTGAGTGATAGACAGAGATGAAAATTTTCATTCGGAAATGAAAGCAAATGTGCTAAGGCAAAAATAACAAAGGTGAGAACAGACAATTGTGTTTTTCTAGTATCGTTTATCATCACTAGTAGCATGATCACCTAACCAAATAGAGATGAGCTAGCAACTACATAAAAACCACCTTCTCGAAAGAGCGAAGGATCACGCCATGTATTGTCTTCAAGGAAATTAGAACAAGACCTTATTCAATTGTGAAGATGAAAACTTACATTAACGTAATGCTGATCAATGACAATAACAAATAACAGGAAAAAAAACCCAATCCTCCCATTACCCGAAAATGCAAAACGAGAGAACCTAAACTGTTTGGCCACTGGACAATTTTCGAAAACCATCCTGCACAAAATAGTAGCATGTGATGAACAAGCTCCGACACGTGGTGATAACCAATTCCACATAATGAAACCATCCCTGCCGCCATTGGGGGTTGATGAACAGAACAACCGGAATTACCAGTAAAACCATCGTGTATGACACTCCGAAGCTAATATAGAATGTCTCTCCATCTGTGAAACCATCTTCTTTAGCTTTCCTGCATGATTTTGTTTCTGAGCAATTAACGTTAATGGTTGTCGAACAGTCATTACTCAATGGCAGTCCACACAAAAGACGGTTTTCGTAGTAACTGCTTTCATCGAATGACCCAAACTGATTTTTGTTTGGTATGGCTCCTGACAAGTCGTTGTAAGACACATTGAAGACTCCCAAAAAATTCAACCGAGTGAGCTCTTCAGGGATAGAACCAATCAAGTTGTTGTAGGAAAGGTCAATGCTCTCTATCTCTGTGAGGTTCGACAATGACATCGGTATATGCCCTGTAAGCTTGTTGTATGACAGATTCAACACAAGCATGTCCTGTGAGATTGCAATCTCTGGTGGGATCTCCCCGCTGAATCGGTTGCAAGAAAAATCAAGTCCTACCATGTTAAGGAGTGCGTAGCCTTTATAAGCATCGAATCTTCTTTTTGCTGTGAACCCAACAATATGTGGATTTTCCATTGCTTCGTCTCTCAGAAATTTATAATGGTAGAGACTAGTCTCGATTCTAATTGTCCTCACATAAAAAGAGGTGACAAAAATTGGCCTCCAAAAGTGGAAACCGGTGTTGAAGTTACCTTATTGGCATATCCTCTAGAGGAGAAATTCATGGGTCCCAAGCAAATAGGTAATGGACCAAACAAATTGTTTATAGAAAGATCGATCATACTTAAGCTTTTCAATCTGCACAATTGCTTGGGAAATGTTCCATAGAAGCTATTACCTCTCAGTAAAAGAATGCTTAATTGAGAGAGGTTACCTAGCCAATAAGGTATGCTTCCAAAGAACTCATTTTCACTCAAATCCAAGGTCACCAAATTGGAGCTGTTAGGGAGTACATGCACGATTGAACCATTTAATTTGTTCCCATTCAGATGGATGTGACTCAACTTAGGTGCTACGAAAGATGATGCTAATGAACCAGAGAGATTGTTGTCAGACAAAGCCATATACTCGAGCTCATGAAGGTTAAAGAGTTCTTGAGGGATGAGGCCATTTAACTGATTTTTGGACAAGTCAAGGAGCATACGCCATGACATGTTTGCAATCAGTCTGGGAAGCTTACCAATGAAAAAGTTGTTGCTAACGTCCAATAGGTACAGATTAACGAGTGATGAAAGAAAAGAGAGATCTCCCTTGAACATGTTGTGCTCTAACTGTAGGCATTTCAAATTTAGGTTCATGGTGTCGTCGGAAAACACGATTTCTGCTCGCAAGTTGTTATATGCTACGTTGATGCTATACAATGATGAGTTGCTATCTAGTAACTGGATAGGTAGTCCCCCAGATAAATTGTTGTGAGAAAGGTCTAAGAATGATAGGTATTTTATACTACCCAGTTCAGATGGAATATTCCCTTCTAATCTGTTGGCTGATAGATTAAGCTCGTACAGATTTGGGACATTTAAACAAAATTCGCTTGTGAGCTCTCCTCTCATGCCGTTGTTGGACATGTCCATCCACAAAAGATTACGAAGGGTCATCGCTGGAACCTCAAGTGTCGCAAATAAGTTATTTGCCATAAGAAGATTTTCCAACTTAGTGTTGTTTTCCAACAACCAAGCTGGGAAGGGACCCGGAATGTCATTCGAGGAGAGATCAATGGTTCTCAGGTCATATTGATGATTGAGAAAGCCAAGAGAAGACACCTTGAATCCTTTCGATAGACTATTTGACATACTAAAATCCTTCAATTGGAACCTCGGGATCGAAGATGCAACTTTGGAATCAGTTGTTAGTTTGTTGTCATCAAGCAAGAGGACCTTAAGTCTTGAATAGTTTGCAAGTGGGCCGAGTGATGAAGGGATATCAAAATAATTACCCGAAATGGAAAGCAATTCAAGTGAGGTAAGACTAGTGAGGGGAGATGAGGCGACATTGTCTGTGAATTCATTGTCTTCAAGAAGTAGAACCCGAATAGATGTCATGTTTCGCCAGCATGTAGGAAGCTTGCCAGTAATTCTGTTAATGCTAAGATCCAACTCTTCTAGTTTTACGAGGTTACACAAGCCTGTTATTGATATCACAAGTCAATTCAATTACAATGGTAGATATTGGAATGTATAACAAGGACATAAACGTACATGAAGGATTCATTTTGTGTCCTAGTTTTACTCTAAGAGATTTGGACTTACTCTGATATGATAGTTTGCCATTAAGATCGGTGTTGTATGAGGACAACAACCTAAGAGATGTCAAAGGCCCAAGGTTGGAAAGGATTCCCATGGTGGTGTTCAACGAAGAATAATCCAAGATGAGTTGTTCCAACTTACTGAAGTTATGGAAATCTTCCCCGAAAACGAAAGATTATTGAACGTCAGATTTCCTTACACAAACATAATCAAGAAATGGCACAGAAATATGATGAGTGAATGGAACCTTTTTTATAAAAACTTAGGCTCTGTTTGTTTCGCGGAATATATGACGTTTCTAGAAATCATTTTCTAAGAACTCATTTTTTAGGAAAATGACAATATTTTTTTATATTCAGTAAAATCTGAAAATGAATTAGAAGTTATTTTCCACCATTTGGTATGAAAAATCTGATTTGATTTTCATCCGTGCACTCCTTTCAATGATGTTTTATTTTTTATTTTAAAAAATATATTTTTTAATTATTTTTTCTTTTTCTTTTTTCTTTTTTCCTTCTTGTCAAGCTGATCACTAGCCACAGGTAATGTTAAGATTGCCCGAGGCAGACGAGCTTGAGCCTTGTTACATTGGCGAAGTCTCGGCCTTCGGCGAGCTTGTCCCTTACTTGTGGTCGGTTGCTTGCCGTCGTCATAGCCGGCAATAGAATGAGGAAGAAGGAAAAAGAATAAGAAGGAAAAAAGAAAGAAAGAAAATTAAATATTTGATTTTTTTTAAAAAGAAAAAATAATTAAAATGAGTGCATGGAAGAAAATAGGTTTTGGTGAGAGAAAGAGAATGGAAAATGATTTCCTCATTTTCCCCACTTTTGAAAATGCCTTTTCCATTGTAGGAAAATATTTTCCTTCACTTATTTATTTTCCCTAACCTAAACGCGGGAAAATCTGGAAAACATTTTCTTAGAAATTATTTTCCGCAAAACGAATGGAGCGTTATTATGAGTATACATTTACTAATGGGGTTGACTAACCTTGAGTAGTAATCGTTCCTTCTACTGTATTATACTGGAGAGAAAGGATCCTAAGGGATGATAGTGCCCCTAATGCTCGCACGATGGTCCCCACATCCTTCAAGTGGACACCATTTAGGTGGAGGTTCTCTAAGTGCCTCAAGTTTTTGATGCCTACCAGTAAAATTCCAAGTAAATAACTTGCTTGGCAGTAAAGTTGTGAAAGCACTCACGCGGATGCTTCAAGACAGGAATCTTTTGAATTAGGCAACATTTCTATATGGAAAGAGAAGGGGGTCCCAATTTATGACTTTTATATTCTCAATATGATGCACATGTAAAGGTATGAAAGATACTGCCTAAAAACTGAAACAATACCTTCAGCAGTAGCCGCTGCATTGACTGCATTATAACTTATGTCTAGCTCCTTTAAATTATTGAAACAACTTAATTTATCCATGAACCTTGCTAACTCAAGTCAATGATGGTGATTTTGTATGGAATTATAAACAGAGAATAAGTTGGAGAAACTATCATTCACATTTAAAGTCCCATTCAAATGTTGCTTTGGAGAATAGACATGTGAGAGTAAAAAATGTACCACAAATGGATTGAACAAAATTATCCGTAGAAAATAATGAAAACACCCACACGGATGCCTGGGAATATGAATCTTTTGAATCAGCAACATTTCTATATGGAAAGAGAAGGGATGACTTCTATATTCTTAATATGAAGCACATGTAAAGGTATTAAAGAGCATGCATGAATCATAGTCTAGTTAGTTTAATTTATGAATAAAAACGAGGATTCAACATGAAAACTGAAATAGTACCTTCAGCAATAGTTGCTACGTCGACTGGATTATAACTTATGTCCAGCTCCTTTAAATTACTGAAACCACCTAATTTATCCACAAACAATGCTAACTCAAGTCAAGGATCTTTTTTTTTTTTTTTTTTACGGAATTATAAATAGAGAATAAGCTAGAGAAACCATCATTCACATGTAAAGTCCCATTCAAATGTTGTTTTGGAGAATAGACACCTCAGAGTTGGAATTGTACCATGAACGGGTAAACTAGAATTATCCAGAGTAAATAATGACAGCACCCACACGGATGCCTTGGGATAGGAATCTTTTGAATCGGTAACATTTCTATATGGAAAGAGAAGGGGGTTGCAATATATGACTTCTTTATTCTTAATATGAAGCACATGTATAGGTATTAAAGAACTTACATGCATGACTCACAAGCTAGTTAGTTTAATTTACGAATAAAAATGAGGTTCCTGCATGAAAATTGAAGCAGCAACTTCAACAATAGCCACTACATCAACTGCGTTATAACTTATATCCAGAATAGTCAAGGATGACGATTTTGTATTGAATTATGAGCAGAGAATAATAGGATGGCGATCTTGTACTAAATTATGAGCAGAGAATAAGTGAAGAAATTTACCATTTACATGTAAAGTCCCACTCAAATTACAGTCTCTGAGGAACAGATGCCGGAGAGATGGAATTGTACCGAGAACGGACATAATAGAATGATCCAGAAAATTATCGCTCAGGTCAAGCACCTTTAGTTTGCTTAGCCTTGAAGATAGCAGGTTTGGTTCTACAAACAAACGATGAAAGAGAAGGGGGTTGTACCACGAGCGGGTAAAATAGAATTATCAAGAGTAAATAATAAAAGCACCTATGTAGATGCCTCAAAATAGGAATCTTTTGGATTGGCAACATTTCTATATGGAAAAAGAAGGGGGTTGCAATATATGACTTCTTTATTCTTGATATGAAGCACATGTATAGGTATTAAAGAGCCTTCCTGCATGATTCGCTGGCTAGTTAGTTTAATTTACGAATAAAAATGAGGATGAAAATTGAAACAGTATCTTCGGCAATAGCCACTGCATCAAATGCATTATAACTTATATCCAACTCCATCAAATTACTAAAAGCGTCTAATTTTTTCCACAAATAGTGTTAACTCAAGTCAAGGGTGGTGATTTTGTACCGAATTATGAGTAGAGAATAAGTCGGAGAAATTTACTATTCACATGTAAAGTCCCACTCAAATTACTACGTCTAAGGAATAGATGCCGGAGAGACGAAATTGTACTGAGAACAGATATAATAGAATGATCTAGCGAGTTACCGCTCAAGTCAAGCACCTCTAGTTTGCTCAGCCTTGAAGATAGCAGGTTTGGTTTTGCAACCAAACAACAAAAAGCAGTAAAATCCGCAATAATCTATTCAAGTGCACGCACAAACATGTATTGCATTCGAGGGAAATATGTTGTAGACTTGTGGATAAATGATGACGAGGACATAATCATCTATGATGCAGGAAGTGAGTAAGAACCTAGACGTGATTAACTTATGAGTTCATTAGATAATGAGTATCTCTTTTATATAGGAAATGGACGAACGGCGAATTTATACCTTCTGGTGCAATCCACCCTCCTAAATAGTTGCCTCGCAAGTTAAGGCTCTTGAGTTCTTCAAAGGGAAGAAGTAGAGAAGCGTTTAGGTACCAAGTTTTGGAGCTGAAACGGTCATATCTCGAATCGAGGAGCTCTAGCTGAGTGATTCATCCTGTGGTGGGGTTGCACTCAACACCTTTCCAGCTACAACAGTTGAAATATGATCCCCCCGTGTCCCCCCTATATGTCAGGTCCAATGTGGCATTGAGCGCTAAGAGGGCAACCCTTTCTTTCTCCCGACACCCATGAGAGCCACATAAACATGCGATACCCCAAACCACCACAAACACCCATAGTGCTTCCTTTTTCATGACTGCAAATTCGAGTGACCAAACTTTATATGTATCACACTCTTGAGTCAACTTCTTTTTTGTAAGTTAGAGCAATTTATAGGAGTTCAGCAATGCTTGTGCTTGAGTGTAGAAATAGTGGTCATGGCCAAAGTCTTGGTCATCCTTAGCGATGATGTAACTAAGCTCCTTTTGGGGAGAAGGTTAATTAGCGTGCGGGGCGGGGAATGTACCTTACCCAAGGGCCAGATTTCATTGTCAGGGAATTTTCTGAAAGTCTCTATTGGCATAACTTTTTCCACACGTTAAGTCTAGTCCAAGTCTAGTCAACTGTTATCATTCATGTGACTAATTTAATCTCTGTCCAATGAACCGCACATGCATTGTGATTTACTTGATTTCCAGTAAGAACTTAAGATCGTATTGAACAATTAGACTGCAAATAAATGATGGTGACATGAAAATTAGTAGATGTTAAAGTATAACTCACAATGAAATGGTCTCTTGCTCGGGAAACTTAACATAGGATGTAGATATGGTGACAGTTCACCGAATTGCTTTTCTCATTGTTCGGCTCGACTAACTTAGAATGCTTATATTTTCTAGATACTGAACATTACTACTCTGCAGCATTACACATTTCACAGAAGAGGAAAATCATAATTGATTGCCTTTCGGTTTCTCAAAATGCATTTAATTTAACTTGACGAGTGTCCAATTAACATTATTCAAATTGCTTCAAATGCAAGGGTGACAATGGATTATTCCTACGAGTCCATATGTATAAGCGAAACTTCACCAAAAGGTCCGGAATTTGGATGGTCTTAAACATGGAAGATCTGTTAATTTAATTCGCATTGGAGCTTTCAGCAGTAAAGTGATATTGACTAGAGGCATTTTAGAAATAGACATATTGTAAAATTAACTCAAAAATTGTCAAGATCTTGCTATTAAATCAACGCAAAAACATTGAAGAAATAAATGGGGAACAACAAATATACCAAATATTTACATGATTCGATCTTAATATCGGTGCCTATTTTATGGGAAGAGTTAGTAACAAATAATTCACTATAACCAGAGAATTGGAGTTATAATCGCTCATACGCTCGAGTATTTCTCACACTTATATTAAGACCAAATTCAAAAGTATTTATAAATAAATAACTTAATTACATGTAAAGCTCACAGTGCAAATCACTATGTGTTTAAGCCCATAGCAAAAACCTTTGCACAGCTAATTCAAGAGCATCCGTACATTCTTTCTTTTGTTCTGCATGCGGTGGCTCAATTTCTAAAGGAACCCACTATTTGGCTTATTTGGCTTCTCCAGGAAAGGAACCCACAAAAGCAAAACCTTGTTTTTAATTTATTTTCTTTTTTCTAACCACTTGCTTGACCCCACGCGCTTTCTTTTGTACAACCAAAAAGAAAATCCCAACTAGGCAATTAAAGTCCACAGAAAATTTGACCGTGAGAGTTCATCGTATTCGCTACTGGGCCCTTGCGTCTGTCCATAGAATATTTCTTCGTCAATGTTTAATGCACCGGTCTCTACACGTCCCAGCCTCCAAATTGAAATTGTGTCTTTTTCTTGCCCAAAGTCCAAGCAATACCAAGTCAATCTTTTACATCCCAAGGTCCGGATGTAATCGGTGGATACATACACATACACATACACATACACATACACATACACATACATACATACATACATACATACATACATACATATATATATCCATTCCAATAAAAGAAACTGTCCAATATATATGCTATTCATAGAAAGATTCTTTGGATTTCTTTCTTATTCAGTCAGGTTAAATTGCATAACAGCTCAAGATTGAGACATACTTTAACAATTTTTTACCTTGCCTTGACGTTTGTAATTAAGTCATAATGTTCATCATATATGCCTGCTTTCTCAGCGCCCCTATGGGCACTCACTATCTCCATATGCCAATTGTGCTCAAATAAAGCTTAAGTTTCACCAAAGAAACATACTTAGTCATCATGTTTGACGAGTTCTCTACCTTAATTTGACGTTTGTGATGTATTTATATGTTAATGGGGTTAACTAAGTCGATTTGACCTCTTAAGCTAATGGGACCCCAATCTTTCTTTGACTAAGTATCGGGACACTCGACATTAATTAATTAAGATGAGATAAGAGAATGACCATTGAGTTTCTGCATACCTAACCTTGCTTTTAATTTATTTTCTTTTCTCTAATCACTTCCTAACCCCACGCGCTTTCTTTTGTACAACCAAAAAGAAAATCCCAAGTAGGCAATTAAAGTCCACGGAAAATTTGACCGTGAGAGTTCATTGTATTCGCTATCGGGGCCCTTGGCAATTGTGCACAAAAAAATTTCTTCGTCAATGTTTAACACGCCGGAGTCTTCACGCCCGAACCTCCCAAATTGAACTCGTATCTTTTTCTTACCAACGTCCAAGCAATATCCTCTCAAATCTTTTACATTGCAAGGTCTGGATGTAATTGTGGATACATCCAACCAAATAAAAGAAACTCTCCAATATATACACCACTCATAGAAAGATTTTTTGCATTTCTTTCTTATCCAATCAGGTTAGATCGCATAACGGCTCAAAATCGAGACATACTTTAACAATTCTCTACCTTGCCTCGACGTAAGTCATAATGTTCATCATCCATGCCAGTTCTCCCAGTGCCCCGATCGATAGATGACAATTACGCTAAAGTAAAGCTTAAGTTTCATCAAACAAACATGCTTAGTCGTCATATCTAATAAGTTCTCTACCTTGGTTTGATGTTTGTAATGTATTTATATGTAAATGGGGTTAACTGAGTGGATTTGCCCTCTCAAGTTTATGGGACCACAATCTTTCTTTGACTAAGCATTGGGACACTCGACATTAATTAAATAAGTGAGATAAGAGAATGACAACTGAGTTAGGAAGTTGGATTGCACACAAATTTGACTTCCTAGATGCTCATTCCTTCTTGGCAGAGATCCCACACCGATATAATTGATGACTTTACTGGTTGCTTTGTGCTCGAGTTTGTCATGTCTAGGAGCCCAAAGAGGTCCTTGCGACGATCCTCGCTATATTTTTTGAAGATAGTGCATCTGACGCAAAATCATAAGAACTCTTGAGTTCGCATGATAGTGTATTACACTCCAATTTGTTTTGCTCTCCAATTTTCATTAGGCTCACATAACTCAGAGAAAAGTACCCAAAAAAATCATAAACCTATAGTTTTGGCACCAATTCAGTCTTAAATCTTTTAATTGAATTAATTCAGTCCTAAACATTTTCACATTTATACCAATTCAGTCTATCTGGTTAAATTTGGCCGGCCGACACTACACAGATATCGGCTAGCTGACGAATGCTAGTGTAGCAATTTTAGATAATTTTTTTTCGAATTTTTCATTAATTTGTTCATTTTCTTTTCCCTTTTCTTCCTCTTAGCCTTCTTCTTTCGTAGTGGCCGACAAGCCTCTAGCGGCTTGTTGGCCACTAGGTGAGGGCTTGGCGGCCCTTGCCCCAGTGGCTAATGAGCCTCGTCGGAGGCGCACCAGTCACTACAAGGAATCCAAGAAGGAAGAAGAAAAAAAAGAAAAGGAAAAAGAAAAAATAAATAAAAAAATTATTAAAAGTTGCCACGTCGGCATTGGTCGGATGGCTAGCGTCCACATTAGCGCCAGCCGACCAAAATTAGTCAGATGGACTGAATTGGTACTGAGATGAAAATTTTTTGATTGAATTGATACCAATGTTATATGTTTATGACTTTTTTTGGTACTTTTTCCCATAACCCAGACATGCAGTGAAAGATTTGGTGAGGAAGAGAGAGCTTTGTGTGGAGAAGGTGAGCATGGGGCTGTAGTATTCTGGTTAGAAGTTTGTTCTGTGGTTGCAGTAACCATCCTTACTTTAGCAAATTCCATTTCAAGTTGCATTTGATATTAGTTATGATGTTAATCATACTTACAGATCTGTCATTTTTTCACCAACTTTGCCCCTCCCGACTCACCATTTAGAACCTACTCCCAAAACCAACTTTTTCAAGACACTTACCCAACCCAACCCAAAGCGTACGACTTGAAACTCCTTGCACTGTCTACACTTGTCGCATCACCAAGCCACCACCGTGCCACCTCAACTGTCTCCCTCTCTCCTGTCTGGAGCTCATGTCAGTCGCTAACCAATTTCCGTTGTTGAACTTGACACCGAATCTAGTGGCCATGGCGAGCTCGCCAGATCGCGTGACTTTTGAGCTCGAAGGCCACGGGCATTAATGCTGCCCTTGAGCTTGTGGCCATAGCTTGGAGTGCGACTTTCAAGCTCTAGTGGCCATGGAGAGAGAAGTTGACATTGGTGTGGCGGAAAGTAGAGAGATGGGGATAAAAAAATGGGGTGGAGTGGTAGTTTATAAATGCAAATTGTGTATTTTCAAATGTTGGGATGGTTTTTCAAAAGTACTCTATTTTGTTTATTGAAAAAAATTCACAAAAAAGTTTAAGCTATGTCCGCTACGACATAATTTACTCTAAATTTTTTTTATGACACAGAAAACTCCAAACTTATATCTGTGTGATATGTTTACCCTTTTTTTTTTGTAACACAAAAAACCCCAACTCATTACCATGCGACACATTTACCACAAATTATTACTTTTTTTGTGACATCAAAAATGCCAAATTTATATTCAAATAACATATTTATCTCAAATTTTCAGGTAAATGTATTGCATGAATATAAGTTTAGGGTAAATATATCACATGAGTACAATTTGAGGTTTTTTGTGTCACAACAAAAAGTTTAGGGTATATGTCACAGTGGACATAATTTAGATTTTTGTAGCCATTTTCCCCTTTTTTTCCTCTTTTGAGAAAAAAAAAATGGCATGATACCTTACTTATATGCTATCTGATATAATTATTCTCAAAATTGCTCATTGTATTTGCTTCTTCATGCTTGAGACAATCAATAAGGTTGATGTTATAGAAGTTATCTCACGCACCGATCTTCAACAAGAACTCATCAAGGTGAAGTTGGCCAGAGGAAGCAGAGACATCTATGCTATTGCTGCTCGTTTCCATGACAGTCAACACTTGCACCAGTTCGTCTTTTCCATATTTCCCATATCATCAAAACGGTTACACCAGGAAAGGCATGGTATGCCCATCACGAAGGAACGCCTTCAATTGCAGCACAAACCAATCATCCGAAAATTTCAAAAGAATCTGTTTTTTTTTTTTTTTCCTTCAACATGATCTATAGAGAAGCCACCTTAGAGGCCACGTCGTGTCAGCGTGAGGTGCTGGAGCACAATGTCGCCCAAGCCAACTCCGACAGAGTGGACATCATTCCTGCCACGTAAAAAAACAAAACCAGAAGGGTGACCTGTGGCATCAAAATTGCTGGTAGTTTGTTACGTGCTTTGTTCCACATAAAAAAAGATATGAGTGTGCACGTGGACGAGATTTAGCACTAATCAACAATCATTATTTTTATTTATTAAAATTCGAATTAATAATTATAAAATAACTATTGCGTCCTATCGAAACAGTGTGGCTGCTCATAATGGAGTGGCGGTTATTTTTTAGTTATTTAATTTCAATTTATTATTTTTTCCTAATGGTTATTAGGCACTCTTACAACCTTGGAAGGTTGTATTTGTTTGAAAAATAACTTCTTCATCTTTGAAAGGTTGTATATGTTCAAATATATTTATTCAACATTTGTGTACAATTCTTTGTAGAACTTTCATAATCTTCTTCCATTTTTTGTGTGGCATCCAAGAATTTCAACGATCCTCAGATAGGTGACGGTCATGACCAATCGATGAAAGTATCATCGGACTGTGGCATTGATATCATTTACGGGCATTAATCCGTATTTGTTTATTTATTGGATTGATATAATATGTTTAGCAATGGACCGATCAACCGTGCAACAAGAGAAAATCTTTAGACTTTGATAGACTAATATTTTATTTTTAGAACCAAAGGGATGGAATTCGGTCATGCGTGAGGAACATGCATGCTGAAATTTAAGAATAAAATTTTGAGGAGTTGGACCGCACGCAAGAATTTCGGTTATACATTTGTTCATGAAGCAATTGGATAATGGGGATATAAATTGTTTCTTTTAGAAAAAAAAATGCTTCATATTAGTGCAGAAACTATGGGCTTATATTTTAAAGACCATGGGCCATTTAATTTGGACTTTTGGCCTCAAATTTTTGGGCCCAAGCAAGCCCAAGGAGCCTCCAAAGTTGTCGACCAAAAAGAAGGGGGAGGGGGGGGAAGGAGAGAACCGGACAAGGAAAAATGCCACTCACCACTTGTCCATGGCTGCCCCAACCTACCTCCACTTGCCTCTTCCTTGAAGCCATTTGTCACCTACATGCAAAAATTAGCAAATTAATTAAACAAAAGAAAGCAAAAGCTTTCGGTTTGAGCAAGGGAGAGTGAGGCCGAGAGAGTGAGCGGGCGGGCGAGCAAGAGAGAGAGAGAGAGAGAGAGAGAGAGAGAGAGAGAGAGAGAGAGAGAGAGAGAGAGAGAGAGGGTGTGCAGTGAGCGGTCCGAGCGTGTGAGGGCAGAGAAGGAAGGCCACCCTCCGCCCGTGCCGTGTCCGAGCTACCGCCGTGGACGCTACCGATCCACGTCGCCGATTGAGCCAAGCCGAGACCCCGAACCCCTGTTTTTGGCTAGCAACCGAATAGGAAGACTTGAGGCAAGTAGAAGTTCTTTAAGCTATGTTTTGCTTGCCGTTATTATCTACGGAGTTGGTAGATGTGAGAAAATGTGGAATTGAGAGCTGCGTGTTGATTTTGGACATATAAGATGAAGTTAGATCAAGAAACTAAGTAAAAAAAACAAAACAGGGCCTGTATTGTGGATTTCGGATTTTGAATTGAAATAAGAACTTAAGGATTTAACTATGGTGGATTTTTGGAAGTGAAGAGGCTGTATTGTAGTGTAATACACTTGTATACACTTGGCTGTGGGCGTTGGATGTTGAGATTTAAATGAGTAGGAGTAATTCTCTTTAGGTTAGCGGACTGTTTTTGCAAAAGACACTTCGGTGATTTCTTGATTTTTCTGTAATTTTCTAGCCAAAATTTGACTTTGAATCCTTATTGAAAGTTATAGGGAACATCTGTAGGAACAACACATCAAAAATTTAGAATAAATGAACAAGGTTTGATAGATGAAACGATTTTTCTATGAAAATGCTAAATCTGGAAATTATTACAGAACGTTAGCAAGGAATACAGCAATTTCTGCTCTCGATGAATAAGGAATTTGACTTGGTGTTATTCATGAAACTTTTTCCTTTAGGTCTCATTGATAACATGTCAAAATTTCATAACTTTCTGAGTTCATTTAGTAATTATTTCGAAATTTTTACCAGAACTGTGCATTATAAAAATCGAGCTACTCCGTTTTCCAATTTTCACAAATTGTCCCAAAGGTGAATATGTTTTGAATGGTTATGTGATATGATGATACTGGCTGCGGACATATTGTGCAATATTGAGACTGGATAAAGGGTCCACGGGACATCTTGTTTTTGACATTTGAAAGTATTTTTGTAAATTAAGATGTTAATTGTTACCGTTGAACCCTCGGGTCAACGATGCCCCGGGAGTCGGGAGGCCCAAAGGATCGAATGAGTCGATGCCTTGTGGGTGACCGGTGGCCCTAGTGGCTGAATGCCGGAGGTTTTTCTCCGGGAGCTTCGGGATGCCCGGTTGTATGCTAGTCGGTACGTAAATCCGAAGGGCCAGGTAACCATTTTCATGGTGAGCCTCGGAGGTTTCCTCGTGATGCCAGGTGGGGTACGAGATGCCTGGAGGCGTGATATGCTCTGGATGCCCGGTGGCCGTAGTGGCTGAATGCCGAAGGCTTTCGTGATGTCAGGGTGGATGCGAATGCCCGGATGGACGCAAACATTAGTCCTCTGGGGGATGAAATCTATTGAATGATAAATTATGATTCTACTAAGTGTGTGTGTGGTCTGGTTATAGGAACTAAATTGTATGGCATGGAATGGGACGTGTTATTTCAGTTTGGCCCTATGATCGGGACTAGTGTAACTGGATATGATGCATTTTAATTCTTTTAAATTGTATTTGCCATTACATTAATGAATTTCTTGATTTTAATGTATATTTACTCCTTGATTTCCTGTTTTTGTCTATTTTGTATGAATCTAGATACTGATAGTAATGCTTGACATAGTTTGATGAATCTTTTGCTGCTGAGTGGTTGTACTCACCCCGTTTGGGGACTAACATTTCAGATTAGAAGATGCCTCTGCTACCTGTCACTCCAGGTACTTTTTACGGTGTCCTAGTCGACGTTGAGTGCATGTGTTCAGAGCACACTCCTGTCGAGATTCGAGGATTGGTTTTCATCCGAGTGCGGGTTCTAGTCATGTATGACGTCGGTTTACCTGATGGCCCCGTGGTTCAGGAGTTTCTATCGGTGCACGTTCGTCGTGATGGGATCATGCTAGGGATGTTGCCGCCGCCGCCAACCGATGGACCGGGCTGGGTGTGATCGTATGTGACGGGTAGCAGATGAAGCTTTTTGGACTGCCGACACTAACTGATAGACTTGTATAGGGCTATATGGAAAGGAAAGCCAAAGGGAGGTCGGGTTATCTTTTGTTATAAAGCCAGGTATAGAAAACCACGGCAAATTTTGGATGTTCCGACTATCGATGTCTATCAAGTCTATGTAAATAAAAGTGTTCGGCTTATCTTATAAAAATGTCTAGTTAGTGTGCATCATTTCTAATTTTGGGATAGGGAGATGTGATTTTGCTTCCGCTATACATTTATGTGTTGTGCAGGGACCAATCTACAAGTTATAAACCCCCAGTATTGTTAGACCTTCAGGTCAAGTAAGAGAGAGAGGTAAGCAAACGGTGGCGACCAAACGGATTGGGGGCCGTTTCGGGGTGCCACATTTTGTTTTCTTTCAAAAGAATATATAGCCATTGTTTTCAATTGTTTCCCAAAAAGATCACAAAGAAATACTAGAATTGCTATATAATATTATCATTTGTAACTTTATTGTATCATAGAGGAAATTTGCCGGTAACCATTAGCAATATTATGGGACAAATAAATCTTGAAAAAAAAAATGATATCATGCCTCAAAGTCCAACTTGATTGCTGTAAAGATTCAACTTCAGTGCTCTATTGATTCGAATCCATATTTTACCAACAATTTTAAGGATTTATTTGTGCAACAATAGAGTCGAAGTCGATCAAAGTCATTGCTCAAGACATGATGAAACTAGACCGGTTTGATGGCAACAATTTTGCTCGTGTGATTTGATGCAATGAGAAAGAAGTGGAAGGGAGTTGATATGGTCCTAATGGCGCTTCCTTTCTTTTGGCGTTTGCAATCTCTATGGCCCTTCTCCAGGCTGAAATTCGATGACCTGAAAGTTTCAAGTGAGTTGAATTTGTCCAAGAGGTCCGCCCGAACGCCAAGTGTTTGATTAGAGAGAGAGAGGGGCAGTGTCTGTGTTCTGGGTTTCGTTGATATCAAGTTGCCAAGGCGGGTAATGATGAAGTCAACGTCAACGAATCTAATAGTGTCGTCCTCCTAAACACTCATGTGCTGATCTCCAACTTCAAGTTGGCACACAATCTCTTCTGCCGCCTGGACGGGACCTTCAACTGCGAATTGGACAATTTTTCCCATGAACACCATACCAACGGTGTATTCTCCATCAATGGATTGTTGACCGGGCTCCTCAACCGGGTCTATTTGGCCGCCCCCGAAAATGAGGCCCGCCGGGAAATCATTGACCTTGAGAAGCCTTTGAGCCAACAATTACAGAGAATATGAGGAAGAACGTAAGACCAACAGATTATAAGAAGAGGGAAAGAAATGATAGTGAAGGGCATTAGCATTCAAACGACAAACCTGAATATGGTTCCTTAGCATTCGTGAGGGCACAACAAAGGAAGACTACCCGGCATTCAAAGCGCATTCGGTTTCGAGGATTATGTCCGTTGAGAATTTTATGTTCTTCCTGCTTGAATGTGTTTGTAGAGCAATCAGTTTAATTGGTGGTGAGACTAGAAATATTTGGTGACTGCGCGTTTATCATGGAGAGCCTGCCTCTCGAGGTAATCGGGAACATAGTGTCGCGACTCTGCAACCAGGGATGTGGTTGTGACTTCTGCGACATGCTGGAAGTGGCTAGAAGCCCGCCGCATTCGGATAACCCAAGCCATACTCCAAACCGCCAAAGTGCAGAGTTTCTCGCTTCAATTGGATAACATCGATGAGGATTTTTCGGCTGCTGCGGTGGTGGCCTGGCTCTTGTACACTACGGAGACATTGCGCAGCTTACATTATAACGTCCGGACGATCGGAGATGTGAACATCCTTGAAATTTGCGGGAGGCAGATGCTTGAGATTTTGGTCTTGTTTCATAGTCCCATCTTGGGGGTTGAACCAAATTATTACAGGTTTGCTGGCTTGAAGTCCCTTTCTTTGAGTTATGTCGGTATCTCAGCATTAAATTTGAGTTTTAAAGTCAGTACGGGTCCGAAGCTCGAGAAATTGGATCTCATTAGTCCAGTCATTGCAACGTCAGATGCACAAGTCATAGTGGAGGTCTGTATTGTTACGTTGAGGCACTGGTATCATGTGAAATTAATCCTCTTCTTGTGCTTATATGATTCATGAATGTGTCATTGTCATGCATTTGCAATTCGAATTCTGATACACATGTTCCTGTGCGCGCATAACATTCATTCGAATTATTCTTGCATTAGCATCCATTTATCATCTTTGCGTTCGTCAAATAGATGTTAAAACTGCTTTCTTCAATGAAGATTTACATGAGGAAATTTATATGAAACAATCAAGAGGGTTTTGTTCTTCCTAGAAATGAAAGGAGAGTATGTAAATTGATTAAATCTTTTTATGGGCTTAAGCAAGCACCTAAGCAGTGACATGAAAAAAAATGATTCAGTCATATTGTCTAATGATTTCATTCATTATAGTGCTCATAAGTGTATATATTCTAAATTCACTAAATACTATGGTGTCTTAATGTGCTTGTATGTTGATGATATGCTTATCTTTGAAACGAACATGATTAGAATTGTTGAGACCAAAAAGTATCTCACTTTCATGTTTAAAATGAAGGATTTTGGTAAAGTATACTATCTTAGTTATTAAAGTTAAGAAACATGGTGGGGTTATTCTTTGAGCCAAAGTAATTGCATGGAGAAGATGTTCAATAAATTTAAACATCTTAGTTTCAAAGAAATGAGTACTCATTTGGTTCCTGGTAGAGGATCTTTGATGTGAATACTATAGAGTCTTTAATATATGCGATTAATTGTACAAGACCCGATATTGCTTATCTCGTGTGTAAGTTCAGTATAGATATTTGTAGTCCAAATGTAGAACATTGAAAAGTTGTTACTAGAATTTTAGTTATCTTAAGAGGACTAAAAATTTAGAATTATTATATAACAATTATCCGGTTGTATCAAAAGGATATACCAATGCTAGTCAAATTACGAGTGTGTGCGATAAACAATCCAATTTTGGGTGCATTTTCACATTACGTGAATGTGTTGTTTCTTGGGCGAGCAAAAAAACAAATGTGTATAAACTCACTCCACCATGGAATTTGCATTATTGCTTTAGTAGCAACTGGGAAAGATGCTAAATGAATTAGGAATTTGTCGTCGGATATCAATTTATGGCCTAATCATGTGCTTCCTATTTCTATCCATTATGATAGTAAGACCACTTTGGCAAGAGCTTATAGTAGCACCTATAATTATGAGTTTAGATATATTAGTCTAAGACATAAATATGTAAGACAATTGATTAAATATGGTACCAAAAAAATTGTTTACATGACCTCAAACAATAATTTAGCCAATCCCTTGACAAAGGCTTTATCAAGAGACATGGTAAAAATGACCTCACAAGAAATGGAGAGAAAACCCTTTAATTGAAATCACCAATAATGATAACTCTATTGTGAAATATTGCGTTGCGAATATATAATAAAGAAGAGATTGAGAAGAGAAAGCAAGTGAACACCAGAGATAGTAGAGAAAGCCAGATGAGAGAGTT
Source organism: Eucalyptus curtisii (assembly GCA_017140595.1). NCBI lineage: Eukaryota > Viridiplantae > Streptophyta > Magnoliopsida > Myrtales > Myrtaceae > Eucalyptus > Eucalyptus curtisii. The sequence continues at coordinate 38,582,406 of CM029496.1, read as the reverse complement.
TTATTTCCAGTATCTCACTGTTGTTCTGTGTTGTTCTATTGTACATCAAAACTAAACTCCTATTTATAGGAGAACAAGAATGTACTTATCATCAATATCAATGTATCAAATGATACATGTACTAGATAAGGGAGATGAACGTTCATTGTATAGGGAGATGTACTTAGAATGTATGATACAAATGTACCATAATAAGTACATTAGATAAGATGAATATAATGAATATGCATTCATGCATTTTATTCATTCATGTATTTCATAACACTCCCCCTTGAATATTTATTGTATTCATGATAAATGTGCATCGAATGATACTGTCTCATTAAAAACCTTAAGCCGGAAAAACCCAGTGGGACAAAAACTGGACAAAAGGGAAAAAGAGTGCAGAGCACGAATTTTATGATATCTCCCTTTTATGGATGCATTAATTGCCTCGTTAAAAACTTTAAGCTAGAAAAACCCTGTGGGAAAAAACCGGACAAAAAGAAAAAAGAGTGCAATGCATATATAGCCACTGCTGGGGCTAATCAATCTTGCATCTTGTGAACTTGCCGCATATCAATGCTGCAATACATAGTTCCCCCTCAATTGAGCCATATAGCCACTTCTGAGGCTAATCAATCTTGCATCTTAGTTATAGAGTCAAATAAATATTATATAAGGTTCATAAGCATTTCATAACCATATGAAAGAACAGTAAAAAAGTAAGACATTTAAAGCGAAACAACTAAAAGAACTTATTAGAATCATAAAATTCGAAATTCAAATCATCATCCACCAATCTAATGCCTCATCAAAGTAATCAAAGGTCCTCAAATTTGCTACTTTAGGAGCAAGATGAGTCCCACCAACGGAAATATTGTTGGTCTCAACAGTAGTTATGGTAGTAGGATTGATTTCATTGGCATGAGATTCACCATGCTTGCCCGTATTTTTTAAAGATGCTTGGTATAGGTCAACAAAGTGCTTTGGCGTACGACAGGTACGTGACCAGCGCCCAATCATGCCACAATGATGACAAATACTTTTATTAATCACCTTCTTTGGCTTCTTTTATTTGCCATAATTCAAGCCAAAGTTTGATTTCATAGGGCGGTTAAATTTCCTACCATCCCTTCTAGGATTATGATCTTGCCCGCGCTTATAGCCCTTAAAATGGCCAGTATTTTTCTCAAAAAGTTAGCATGTGCTTCAGGCAATGCTTTTGAGCTAGTAGGTCTAAGATCATGATTTTTTAGCAATAATTCGTTAGTTTGCTCGGTCGTAAGGAGCATAGAAATTAATTCAGAGTATGTGACAAACTGACGCTGCCAGTATTATTGTTGCAATACAATATTCGAAGCATGGAAGGTGGAGAAAGTTTTCTCTAATAATTTCGCATCAGCGAGTTTGATACCGCTTAACTCAAGCCGAGAAATAATATCAAATAAAGCGGAGTTATAGTCAAACACTGATTTAAAATCTTGCAGTCTGAGATTTTGCTAGTCATATTGTGCTTGAGGGAGGATAATAGTCTTGGTATGATTATACCTATCTTTCAACCTCCTCCACAAGATATGAGGGTCGCGAACGGATAAATATTGAATCTGCATACTCTCATGCAAATGACGGTAAATTAAAATCAATGCATTTGCTTTATCCTTTTCATTTGAGGTTCAATCCTCTATAATTGCAGTAGCAAGACCTTACCCTTGGAGGTGCATTTTCATGTCAAGATATCAGGATAGATAATTCTTTCCACTCACTTCCAAGATGTGGAATTTAGGCTTTTTAATATTTGCTATAATCCTTGCAAAAATAAATCATTATTAATTAAAAGGATTTCCAAATATCCACCGCCACTTCAGGAGCAGAAAGATGCTTTTAGATTTGAAATTGGCTTCGGGCCAAGAAAAATAAAAATGAAGAATTGATAGAAGAAGATGAAGTATAAGTTGATTAATAAAAAAAACACATACTTTGCAAAAATTACTTACTCAATCGATAGATCTTCGTGCTGATAACGTATTGTGAAATATTGCGTTGTGAATATATAATAGAGAAGATAAAGCAAGTTAACACCAAAGACAGTAGAGAAAGCCAGAGGATGGAGTTTTATTTCCAGTATCTCACTGTTGTTCTGTGTTGTTCTATTATACATCAAAACTAAACTCATATTTATAGGAGACAATAATGTAGTTATCATTAATATCAATGTATCGAATGATACATGTACTTGATAGGGGAGATGAACGTTCATTGTATAGGGAGATTTACTTAGAATGTATGATACAAATGTACCATAATAAGTACATTAGATAATATGAATATAATGAATATTCATTCATGCATTTCATTCATTCATGTATTTCATAACAAACTCGACATTTTTTTGAAACATAACTAGTTGCAAGGTTTAATGGGTAAGAACAAGTTACTGAATGTGATTATTTGATACTAACGTAGCCCTAATATGAGAAGTCAAGATCGTCTGTTATGCTTGATAGGTTGAATTGAATTCTTAATGAAGTATAGTACACATTTACACAATGTTAATAGTAACAGAAACACATGATAGCATAAATCCGGATCTGGGTCCATTAAACAAATGACAGTGTGGATTTATGTGAAGCCCATGTGATTAACGATCATGATGAATTCGGTCCATATAGACCCAAGTTCAGATTCAAGTTCGTCGCGGCGGTCATTGAGTGGTTAGAAAAAGGAAATAAGCGATTAGGATATTAGACTCGCTTGTGAGAGCAACGCGTCTATCTCGCGCCCCATGGGCGAATTCTTCACCTCAGCATCCTGATTACGATGAGGGGAGGACTTGTCGTGCTCGAGTCTCTGGGTGTAACGATGGTGCTAAAGCATTCTCCGACAAAAATGGGATCTTATGATACTATTCAAACGGTAATTATAATAAATTCTCTTTAAATATTTTCAAAGAAAAGAGAAAATATAGTAGACAAAATAATCATCTGATATCACACATAAAAGATTAGTGCAAAGAAGTGGCCAATGCCATCATTGACGGTTGCTATTCACTAGCATTGAATTGGAATTGTCATGTCTCGCATGTCGATTGAAAAAGGAAACTCATGTGTCGATTGTTTGGCTAAGATTAGGACTTGGGCTTCATAGATCGACTTGCTGTATGGGGAAGTATCATTTTGAGTAATTATTTGTTTTGCAGGCTAATGTAGTGGGAGTATGTCATACTAAATTAACTTGCTTGTTTTTGTTTATATATATATATATATATATATATATATATATATATATATATATATTTTATATGAGATGAAAAGGATAATTGTTAAGCATACTAACAAAAAATATTAAAATTTCAAAACTTTAATAGTAGAAATCACAAGGGAAGTCACTACATGAGACATCATATATTTTCTTTATTTGGATATTCAATATGTCCAAGAAACCATTAAACAGTATTTTATATAAAGAATCAAAATCTACATAAGATGCTTGAAAATTTAGAAAAAATATAGTTAAGTTTATGAAATTTTTTATATGTTTTAATTGATTTTTTAGTTGGAAATGATGCTTGAATGATTTATAATAGAAGACTACTTAGTTTAAAAAAATCGAAATAATTTGTTAATTTATTAAAGGAAAATTCTAAATAAAGGCATGAAATGTCGCTATTTTATTAAAAAAAGGTCAAAAGTAACTATTTTCTAAGACAAGGGCGTGAAGTGGGTAAATCCATCTTAAATAAGGGTTTGAGCTCATTAGTCAGTCAGCATATGATTTTTCTGGTTGCCGGAACAAGATCACTTTTCTCCGAAAACAATCTTGATAAAAAATTGCAAACCCCCTTCAAAAAAAAATTAAATATAAAAACAAACGTTTCTTCGTTTGTTTCTTCATTTCTTTCTAGTCTTCATTTCTTTCTAGAGAAGAAGACAAAGCTTAAGCAAGGCCCATTTCTTAATTAAGCAGACACTCATGTGTAGCATGAGTGCCTCGATTCTCCATTACCTTTTCCTAGGTTAGCAATTTACTTCTATCTTCACTCAATATCGTTCAAATTGGCGTAGCAGATCCTTTATTTGCCCAAGAGAAAGCCATTGCAGCTAATGGAAGCAGCATGTCAACAAGGTGTAGGCATGTTGTGGAATATCACATTGATGGCAACAACAATGATGACGGTAGGAGAAATATTTTTGTTTTCCAGTATTGTTTTTGCTCATTTTCTTGGATTTCTAGGTGTATTATTGAGGTGTTTGGCAAGTGTTTTTTGGGATCATATTGGCCAAATGCCAACATTGGGAAGGCTGAAAGCCCAAAACAAGTGGAGACCTGTTTTGGGCTTTCAACATTTTGGGAATGCAAGGTCATGTTCACTATTTATCTTCCATGATTTGCACTGAGGAGTTGCCGAAGGCCAACAACGGTGTCACCTAAAGGGTCATGTGTCCCCGGTGACGGCCGCCTTGGGGTCACGCAACCCAGGGCATTGCCTGAGGCCTCACCTTAGGTCGCGCGACGTAGGTGACGATGTCGGATCTGGTCGCTGGCAGTTAAACTCCATTGCCAGATCTAGCCCCTAACGATTGTCCTTAGTTTAAACTTAAAAAGAAAAAATACAAAAACAAAAGCTCTTTGCAAATGGAAGTTAAACCAAATGGTTTTAAGCCAAAGTTATTTTTCCAATATTAAAATTTGCCAAACACCGTAGCATTTTTAAAAACTCCTTTATTCCAAAGGTATTTGCATTTTTCCAAAGTCATTTCCTCAAGGTTGAACCAAACGGAGGCTTGCTTTGGGCTTTAGCCTTTCCAATGCTGTTATTTGGCCAATAGATTTTCGAAAATGCTTGCCAACACTTAATATTTTTCCCAATGGGCTTTAAGAGCTCAAAACCCCTTGAAAAAAATGAACCAAACGAGGTGTCCTTCTTGTCCCCGTAAGTTGGTGCCCATCCATTTCGCTCTTAGGATCTACTTTAAGCTTTCGGCATTTTGGAAATGCAAGTCCACTTCTACTATTCACCCGTTGACTTTTTTTTTTGTTTGACTGTTCATCTTTCCCAGTAGCTACTAAGGTTGGCCAATTGCCTGCGGCCAAATCCGACCGCCGGATAGCCTTGCTTGAGGTCTGGCCACCGACAGTTGGCCGACCGTTGGTCAGTGGCAGAGCTTCATCAGATTTGATTTTAATTTTTTTAAATTAATAAAAGCCCTTTGCAAATGTAGGGTTTACCAAACGGTATCTATACCAAAGTCACTTTTCAATACACTTTAAAGTTACAATTTGTCAAATACTAAAGTATTTCGGAAAACTTCTTTACCCCAAAAGTATTTGCATTTTTTCAAAGTTATTTTCCCAAAACCGAACCAAATGGGTCATACGTCTCCTTTTGTCAGATTACTGCATATGAGTTGCATTCATTGTGGATTGATTGGATTCGCTGCCATCGAGATCCTACGTGCTGCTAATGGTCCCTATTTTGTAATTTTCTGATGCTTTTGTTATTATCTTTTTCTGGTGTATGTTTTGTTGTTAATGGCTTGAGCTCGTTTGCATGTTATGGAATTTAAGTTTTGGTTTTTGATGGCTTTTGAGCTATAGCACATTGACCATACCAAGGATAAGATCCTCAGAAAATGTACAAGTAAAAGCCTCCATTTGCCAATTTCAGTGGGCATGATTAGGGACAACAATATTTGGACAAAAATATTTTGATAAACATGTGTATGGGGGATAAAATAATAAGTTAAAAGAACATAATACAATAGTGAATTCAAATCTTAAGTAATAGACTTTGAACTCAACATGCTTTGTTTTAAATATCTGGAAAAAATAAATAAAAATTAAGTAATCTGAGCCAATCCAGTTCGTCTATTTCTTTATGTGGAATCAGAAATCACCTAGAATCGGTTGGTTTGGTCCAATTTTTGGGTTGGACAAGGACCAATGCACACCCCTACTTTAGGATGCATCACAAAAGAGTAGAATTTAAAAAGTTTCTTTTTAGGGTGCGTGATTTTGACTTGAGAAAGAAAGAGTTAAAGGCAATCAATTAAAAAGTTTATGATTGGTTCTCCCACAGGCCTCGAGTATAATGGAGAATATTCTACTTCGAGACAGGCTCAAAATGTGACATTTCCTTGAACAAATAGTGTGAAAGCTTTAGGATATTATAATATTGCAACAGACACAGACTCATTTACTATCTTCAGGACATTGTAATCAAACAGGCTGTAATCATCTTACGAATTGATAAGATGTAATAATATTAGGCACTTGATAATATGAATTGAAGGGATAAACCTAAACAATCAGCAAATCATCATTATTCTCATAATAGAAATTATTGGGATACTCATAGATCTCCGGAAATACACCAGTAAATATATACATCAGACTAAAATTCTTAATGCATATACTTGCTACTCCAAATAAGATTTGAAGAAAACTCTTTTCTACTATAAAAGGCCAACTGTTAGGATTGTGTATCAAGTCCCTTTGCCAAGAATCACTAGGCCAAGAACGTGAGTGAAGATCAAAGAGAATCGCGAAATTAGAGAATCGAGGCCTTCGATTACACGTAAGTGTCTGGCTGTCGCAATGCCGCTCTGGAGGTGGACCTTGCTCGAGCATCGTCGTTTTATTTGGAAAGAAATGAAGAATGGGAAAGAAAGGAAATCTGGGAAAAGCTCTACGAATAGAAATGCTCCGCGAACAGGGGAGAAAGAAGGAAGAAGCAATTTGGGGTTTTTATTTTTAGGGTTGTAATTTCTCGCCCTTTTTTTTTTTTTTTTTTGACATCCTATTCCGATTGTTAGTAATATCACATGCTTGCCAGTCAAATTTAGGCTCTTATTTGAAACTATTTTAGTTTATTTATGCCATTATTTGAAAAAAAATTCACTCTAACTATTTTTTGGAAAAATAATCCCATTTTAGGTCCTTATTGGGAATTCTACATTTATTATAACAGAGTGTTTGACAAGTTTTCTTTCGTTATTTGAATTTGTTAAAGGGAAATTGGCCATCGGAGAAACATTTTTATAGCTCCCCCTATCATTCATGTCTATTCTATTCTAACGAGGCGTTCACTAACTCTTGCAACAAATGCTTTAATACCGATGATTTTGCAAAATACCAAATCGCATAATGTCTTCTTCTAGCAACGAAGGAAATATGTCTTTTACTAACCCCATCATCGTACAAACAATCTAAATTTTCTTGGGATTGCACCATAACATATTTCAGCGGACCATAATTATTGATGACATCTGTGTTTGTACCCCATCAATCATAATTTAGATAAAATAATTTAAAAGTTTTTCAACGTGAGTTTATATACATCACACGGGACAAAACTCCTCGGGAATGCACCCAAAAAGTGCTAGCACATGGCGAGTGAATTGATTGTCATTGTTGTCATCTACCAATTTGAAAAGTGTTAAAATGGACAACCCTAAAATTGAAACCCTAATCCCCTTAAGAAATGGGAATCAACCGCAATACCAGACATATTCCTTATCGAACCAAACACGGGGGACGCTCCGATGATAAGGCTTTTACTTGCGAAACCTCCTATGAAGACCTAGTTTGTAACTCCACTTCCATTTCTCTCCTTATTACTAATTATATATTCTTAAATTCTCCGAAACAGAAGCTACCAGGAGACCCCACAAATAATGCGCTCAAGGCCTATGACCACCCCACAAGATACGGCCTCTCCAACGTTTTCTCCGCATAACAAGCTTTGACGACTAAAACGCGAATTTGTCCCGGTCTTCTTGGACTATATATGAATAGCATGACCATTTATTGAAAGGTGCCACCGATGCCCGTAAAGGGCTTCAAGAGCACATCTCAAGTAGTGGCCTTGGTGGTGCACTTCTCTTTAAGGAGGTGCTAAGAAAAAAAAAACACAAAGATCGATCAGATGGCAGCGACCGGGGGTTCGGAGGGTTTGTTCCGCCCCTTCTACGAGGGGTGTCTCTCCGGGTGCGACGGAGGGATCGGGAGGAGGCCGTACCACCGCAACTGTGGCTGCGCGCTCCACAAGGAGGGCCGGAACTGCTCCCATGCAAACCTGAAGAGCATGAGCCTGTCGTATCCGATTCGAAAGTCATGGAGCGAGGGCAACTTGGCGTTGATGGCGTCCATGCACTCATCTCCCTCTTCCTCTCCGGCGACGGCTCCGAGGAGTCGGCTCAGCTCTTGCAATCACGCGGACGAAGAAAATAGTGTTTCCTGTAAGTTATAAGGTCTTGAATTTGTAAAACTTTTCCGTTTGGTTTGTCTGAATAAGTCCGTGGTATTGCGTCGAGACATGCGTGGGAAAAGACTCTTAAAAAACAACTTGATTGAAAGGGTGTGAGATGTGAGTGATGTGTGCGATGCCATTTTTTTGGTCCAAGGCTCCCGTAGATCATGTTCATGCAGTCCTTTATCAGCTAGATTGGCTGGAGAAAATGGCTGTCTTGTGTACTAAACTTTTTTTTCTGGTTAATTTACATGTGGTGTGCTGGATGAACTGGTGTATAGAAAATTGATCATTTGTTTTGAGTTACGTGATGGGCCAAATACATTTGTATCTTCTTCCTGCTATTGAGTTGATTTATTAACGTTAGCATTTATATCAGAAATTCTTTCCTAACCTAATGAATGTCCTCGCTATTTCAAAATTAGGGTTCATCTTTCTTTTGTAGGCAGGGAAAAAGTCTCGGAAAATCAAGTTCACATCTCATCGATAAATGCCACTAGGATTTCATTCATCTTTGTACTTTCATGTGGAAAACCTAGGCACCAATTGTTTGGTCCATCTTATTACCACGTGAAGAAGCAAACAGCTTAGCGCGTCACTTGAATTTTTACATATAAATTCCTACAAGCTCTTGATCCGCTTTCAATATATATAAGTAACGAATGCTCTAGCCATAAAACGGGTAATCAATTATTTTCATCGTTACATTCGAATACATCAACTCAAGAAGGTGGCTGAGTGTTGAAACAATTAGTAGCTTGAACCTCAAGAAACATGAGCTCTTGGATCCGGTTTCTATCCGAAAGCAACCTCTCTTAGAAGATGGATCGCAAGGAATTAAGTTAGATGGCCTATTTTTAACCAAATCGGGTAGACTTAATCAGGTGCGCCAAGCTGGCCTGGGATATTATCTCACAGCTATAACATAAAAGAAGTCAATATAAATACTTGTGGGAGTATCCCTTTTATGTTTTTTTTACAAAAATACTCAACCGACTTGAAGACTAGTCATGGCGTTGCTTGTAGGGGTGAGCGGTTCCAGGTTCCGGTTCGGTTCCATCTGGAACCTGGAACCTACCCTCGGGTACAGGTTCCTCATTTTTTGGAACCTGGAACCTACCCGTCAAAACCGAGAACCTGGAACCTACCCTATCACAGGTTCCAGGGTCGATTCCAGGTTCCAACAGGTTCTTTTTTTTTTTTTTTTTGGTTATTTTCATATTTGAACTATGACGTATGCGCAAAAAAAAAAAAAAAAACTTTACAAAAAAAAATATATAACGTACGCGCATACTCTACGGTAACTTCCCACATCTTAGCAAACATACCAATGCCGATTGCCAAGAATTTGGACATACATAATCAAAACTAATAAGAAGTTTCCAAAGAGGAAATGAGATGCTTGATTAACTATAATTATTGTGCCCACATATGTCAATATATGTGCACTAAAGCTTAAATCGTCACATTTGCCATATGTCATATGCCTTATCAGCTGAGTCAAATGAAAATGATAAAACAAAATATACTAAGGAGATGAAAAATCAGAAGTGCCAACAAGATCTCAAATTTTCATCTACTCCATAGTGTGAACTCGCAACCTTTCCCTGTGATTCCTTTGGCACAGCAAAACCTTGCAAAGACATGAATGAAAATCAGTCAAAATCCTAAGTAAAGACACAAAAAAAAAAAAAATCAATATCGATAATACTCCATGAAGCATGCCATTTTGCCCATCTAAAGGCTCCTAAATTCTTTGACAACATAGTTCAAAAATTCAATGTACATAAAAGGAGTCTGCATTAAGATTACGACAAACAAAGTTGCTCATCAATCAACTTCTGCACAGTTAAAGCAGCACAAAGCCAACAAAAAACCTTACTTGACTTCTCAACCGTTGGACCCATTGCAGATGCGACACCACCAACTCTATTTATCGACGATAATCTCAGCATTAAGACCAACCATATAAAAAAAAAAAAAAAAAAGAGGAAGAGATTAAATAAAATATTCACTTATCAAATATACAAAAAGAATTACAATATATAAAAATATAAACATTACTTACCCAACTCAAATTGTTCTGCATTCTCAATACACTCTTCAACATCAAGCGGTACACGAACGGCTCTCAACCAATCTTGAGTGCAAATCAAAGCTTCCACTACTCTTGGAGTTAAAGAACTCCGAAAGCCATCAAGCACACGACCCGATGTACTAAAAGTTGATTATGAAGCAACGGTAGTTACAGGAATTGACAAAATATCACGAGCCATCAAGGAAAGGATCTTATATTTTGAGCTATTAGTCTTCCACCAAATCAAAATGTCAAGACCAAGATCATTTTCATTTTTTCTTGAAGATACTCATCAAGCTCGGACTTGTTGTCATCACGCCCTTGTTCATTCGAGTATAAAAACATTTTCTTCCAATCTTGGGCATTATGCTTATCTATTCCTCCACTGATACCACCCGTATCGGTATTGGAATTGGAACTACCACTACTTGCACCCAAATTATGGCCACCGAGATCTTGATCACTTGAAATAAGAGAAGATTGCTCATAAAATTCATACAAACGCTCCAATGTATCCTTCACCTTGTAATGCATCTCTTTAATTTTCGATTCATCATCATAAATTTTTCCATACAAGAAACTCACATAATTTAACTTGGCTCTAGGATCTAACACAACCGCAATCAACACCATCATATTCACTTTATCCAAGCCTCCATAATATTTGTCAAATTTTTCTTTCATTTTCACACCCATAGCTTGAAGCTTAGGATCCGAAGCATTGATCGCATCTTTCAAATTTCTATACAAAAGAGCTATCCCTTCAAAATAATCATTTGAAGTAACATATGAAGTTCCAAACATCTGATTGGTGGCCTTATAGAATACTTTAAGAAAATCCGAAAGAATTATAGCATTGTCCCAATCATCTTCACTAGGAGTTTCATGATTAAGCTCACTTACAAAAGATGGATCGTGATCTTCCATCCTTTCGAAAGCTTTTCTAAACTTTATGGCGGTGTCAAACATGAGGTAAGTGGAGTTCCATCTAGTGGCGACGTCAAGAACCACCGAACCCTTATAAGTGACATTTTCTTTCTTAATGCAAGATTGAAATCCTTGGGCTCTTGTGGGAGAACTCCTTACATACCTAACCACATTTCGAATACGTGCAATGGAGTCACGTACCATAGTCAAGCCATCTCTCACAATCAAATTTAATATATGAGCTGTACACCTCATGTGCAAAACACTATCATATAATATCAACGACTTTTGTTTCGAAATTTTTTCCCTCAAATAGCCGACTGCAACATCATTCGAGCTAGCATTATCCACGGTAATTGTGGACACATTTTTTTCTATTCCCCACTCCTCAATGCATTCCTCCACCATTTTCCCAATCTCCCTACCCCTGTGACTATGCATCACCACAAAGTTGATGATTCTTTTATGCAACTTCCAATTTTCATCAATAAAATGTGCAGTGAGACACAAATAATTCAGATTTTGATTGGAAGTCCATGTATCCGTCGTGAGTGCGATTCTAGAATTAATCATTCCAAAATAATTCTTCAAAGAACTTTTTTCACATAAGAACAACTTCATGCAATCTTTTGCCACTGTGAAACGTGATACATGTTTGAAGAGAGGTTGTAACTCAGTAACATATTCACGAAATCCAACACGCTCAACCAAGGAAAAAGGTTGCTCATCAAGGATGATGAATCGAGCAAGCATGAGCCTACAACGTTCTTGATTAAATGCCCATGTCGATAAGACGCTACTAGTACTAGAATCTCCTCCTGCCTTGCCAGCCATGTTGACATTACGTGGTACAAAGAATTTCTGCCTCTTATCTAGATTACGGGGAAACCTCTTGCATGTGGTCAAGTGCTTCCTCATTGCAGAAGTACCGTTAGCAACACGATACTTAAGCATTGACCCACAATGAGTACACTTCACTTGATATATTTTTCCATCCTTATCACTAATTTTCGAATAATGATTCCAGCATTCGGATGTGTATTTCTTATCATGGGGGAGATGAAAATCGGGTACCTTATTTGTGGCACTCGAGGTAGGGGTGCCTCTTCTTCAATTTCATCGCCGGAAAACTCCGATTCCGTAATCGGAGTGATCTCCTCACATCCCTCCACCTCCATTGATGTGTTATCTTGATACATTAACTTTGCACTACACAACAATAATAGAATATTAATTTAGGCGCACATTTTGACCACTCATAAACAATAATAGCATGCACCTTGTAGGCACAAGTGGTAGACATGATAAACAGTCAAACTAAGAGCCAAGTAAAGTAAATGCAAGCGCCAATACTCCGAGGTCCAGCATCAACAGTTGTCTTTGGTATTGAACTTTCATATTGCAGTGCTAATAGGAAAGCACACTCTAGACCTTATTCACTCCAATCAGGCTCACTCATGAAAGATTAAGAAAGTGCTGAGCAATAACCAAAATGTTTCTAGAAAAGGTCACACCACCAAGAGAACATGCAACATGGAATGCGTAGCAAAGATCAAATGAAATCTACCGGCAGAACATATGACATCATGAGAACCAAAAGAAAACTATAATCTAGAGAGGAAAAAACCCAATCTTACGGAGCACATTTTCCAGTTCACAAAAACAGGAACTTGGAATACTTCACGGGGATGACAAGTAGCCTCTCTACTCTGGGAGTAGCAACACCGACAAAGTTCGCAGGCCTCAAAAAATCTAAATTCAACCCAAAAAGAAGTCATACGCAAAGCTGCACTTCAACCCAAAACCCAAATCTAGTAAAACCCACAAACAAGACCAGGAGCTAAACAATCATCAGCCACGAAATGCCCACAAAAGCCAGCAGATTGCAGCACGGCGCGCCATTTTAACCCCCGCATCAGCACCAAGCGGTGTCGAAGCAGCTGAAAAACCCTCAAAAACACACCGAAAGGTCCAAGAAGAAACAGGCTCACGCTCATCACATCGACCCGCGACCATGCGAGACCAACCCACTTCACCCAAAGAACACCGAACCGACCCACAATGGAGCCGAAGCGAAATAACCCCATCCCGCCTCACCATTCACCAGCAAGCAGACCAAGCAAAAAGCTTCAACAACCCACGAAACGGCACCAAATTCGTCGGGACAAGCGACGAAACGACTACCCGATCGGCCTCGCCGCGCTGTTCCTCACCTCGAGGCCGGAGCGCGGCCGTGCGCTCGTTCTTACCCCGGGCCCGAAGCTCGCCTCCCCGAACCACCCAAGGTGAAGAGCCAAAAAGGTAAACCCACCCGCGAATCGGCGTCGTGGGGGGCTTCGGCGCGAGCGGCGGCGGTGGGTCGTGAATCGGAGACCGCAGCTACGATCGGACGGCCCGAGGACGGAATCGCGCGAGAACGGTGGCTTCGGCGTCCGGGTTTGCGGCGGTGGAGCAGAGGAGGACCCAGCAGCAGGGGCGTCGGGTGTCGCGAATGCGGGCGTCGAGCGACGTCGGCGACTGGCGTCCAGCGGCGTCCGGCGGCGGTGGCCTTGAGGGCGAGCGGCGTCCGGCGGCGGTGGCCTTGAGGGTGAGCGGCGTCCGGCGTGACTCAAAGCGGCGTCCAGCGTGACTCAAAATGTCTGAAAGTGAAAGTGAAAGGGTCAGGAAGAGCAGAGCACCGAGCGGGGGAGGGGGTTCCTTTTGGAACCCTAACCGGTTCCAAAACCGGTTCGGTTCCGATTCGACCGGTTCCGGTTCACCGGGATCGCCGGTTCTAAAACCGGGATCGCCGGTTCTGGAAAAATGGAACCGGAACCGGTTCTTTAAGAACCCGGGAACCGAAACCGGTTCTTTAAGAACCGGGAACCGAACCGGAACCTCCGGTTCGGTTCTCCGGTTCCCGGTTCTACCCGGGAACCGCGCTCACCCCTAGTTGCTTGCAATCAAGTACATATGAACAGCCGTGTGTTAGAAAAATGGAAAGATTAATTAGATATTTGTAGCACTCTTGCTTTATATAATACGGGGTTTTTACTAACTTTCGATTAAAAAAAAAAAAAAGACAGGCTTGCTTGCAAGATAAGCCTCCATAGATCTTTCCAATGAGAAATAGCATAATATTTTCTCCTTAGAAGCAAGAAAACCCTTAGTCAATGAATATCTTTTCAGTATATGCAAACTAATCACTTAACTATGATCATCCAAGAACCCATTTATTCGAGCAAGACATAGAGTATAAACTTGGGTGGTGAAAAATTAGGCAAGACGTGGTACGTGAAGTGTTTTGGCCTCCAACAGATTATGCTTGATTTGTACCTTGAGCAAAACAATTTTAAGCTTGATCAGCTTCTAATATTATGAATCTAAGGTGATTTATGATCGTTCAGTTGCATCTTGCTAGATCCAAAGTATCATTATATTGCTAAAAACTCAAAATTCATTGATAAAATATGTGGGTTGACTTGATAGACTCTGACATTAATAAGACACAACACATGTAATATCTCTTTTTTTCTCAAGTCTCAAGTGCCTTGGAATTTCGCTTTCGTTTCTCTTGTTCATCAATACTTATCTTGGTTTTTTATCATGATAAACTCCATTTATAATTACCATTATTATTGTTGTTGTTGCTGCGATCCACGGTTTTAAGCTAATTGTCAGCAACTCCTTCAAGGTTGACCGATGAAATGAAGTCGTAGGGTAGGCGACCTGTGACTAAAGTCTTGTAAGCAATACATAACAAGCCGGCAAGATCATTAATCGATTTTCATTAAGAAGATTCACGAGCTATGTCACCATATCACAAAGCAAATTTAAAAGAGGTTTCCACCTCAAAGTTTGCTCAATAAAATTTCATGAGATGTCCCGGGTGAATTTACAATGGTGTAAACTAATCGAGGGGCAAAAAACGTTATTTATATTTAAACAGAACCATTAACACTTCAAACCGCGATTTAATGAGCTAAATATTTCTAGTTATCCCAAAAAAAAAAAAAAAATTTGATTTCATTGTCCGAATTTTAAAAATATATCCAGAAACTTGCTTTCCTCATCATATTTAATCCTATGTATTATTTTAACAGAGAAAGTGTGTGCTCTTTTACATTCAACCGCTTTTGTCCCTTGTCAACAACAAGGGAAGGACAACTGCCGACAGATTGGCAAGGTCGACAAAATCGAGCATAAGAAATGCAAGGCATATTGGGACATGGTGAACATAGCCAGGATTGAATTGAATGATTTTAATATTAAATCGCCCCGTCATTTACCTAAGGTTCCAGATGAACTGATAAAATCCAATTATTCGAAAAATAAAGAATTCATAGATTCCTTGCCCTGCTACAAATTGTAATTACAGACAGAATGCCTGCGCTGGATGAGTGTTAAAGTGTTTTTTAAACATGCAAGTAATATAGTTAGAACGATCAACTGTCTTGAGGTATAAAGAGCCCCTACCATCATCAGAATATGATAATCTAATATTTTTTTTTTTGTATCTAGGATCCGCCGAAGCCCCTTTCGCTTACGCTATTCGGGTTCACATGACCCGCCAGTGCCGGGTGGCACCAACGAGCCTTACCGCAAGCCGCTATTTAGACATCAATACCTAGAATGATAATCTAATATTCATATATCTTAAAATATATAATTATGAAGGCAAATAAGAACATAGAGAGATCTATACTCAAGAGTCAAGAGCATCTTATTTTGGTACCGTACAAAATTTTGTAAGACCATACAAGCAACTGTTCTAATAATTCAAGTTGTTTAATATATAAGCATTCTAACATATTGGACTCAACAAAACCCTATTATGACGGAGAGATGATTGCAAGCTCCGCTGGAGAGATTTTGGTATCGAAAATTTATACTGCGCTCCAAAAGATCGTGATCCAGCTGGTTTCCATTAATGATAGGTAAGAAAGATAGGGATCGTATCGTTTTGGGATGAATTGAAGATGCCGATTTATCTTATGAATGGGCGACACTTTACATATGAATTTCCAGGGTCTCTCTCCCTCCCCTCCCCCCCCCCCCTTTTTCCCTCCCTCCCTCCCTTCCTTACTTGAAAAGAATCGACCCCCAATTTGAGGTTGCTCCCTCATACTCGAGTTATAAGACATGTTTGGTAATTTCATCGATTCAAGGTCTATTTCTCTTTGATGCATACTACTCTTCTTCGAGTTTCTTTTTCCTTTCCTTTTCTACGTCGAAATTGTTAACTTCCCACCCCAAGTATCTGTTAATTTGAACTCTCGAATGATTTAGTAGACAACCAACCCTTCAACCGAAGATTAAGTCCTCGCTGACCCGGCAAAAATAACCCGGACGCGAGGTGTTGAAGTCTAGCAGTTCCGAAGTCCAAAAGTCTTGTTAAATGAGTAAAACGGAGCATTTATCAGGAGAGGATACTAAAAAATTGGTTTATGGGTGTTTGCCAAGGAAAGTTTCCTCGACAAAATCTTTCACCGAAGATGGCAGAGCTTTGATTTTATTATTTATAACGGGTCTTGTGTTGCTTTGGGAAAAAACAACATATCTAGACTACGACAAAAGTAAAGTACGAGGAAACGGGAGAAATGTAAAGTGCTATTGAATGTAAAAAGTACGGTAAAATGAAAGATAACAATTTAAAAGCAAAGTAATTGATTGTTGATTTGGCAAAAGGTCCTTTTCATTGGTGCCTACTCGGCTATTTATAAAAGTATTCCAAAGGTAACCATCTTTTTACGTTACCATCTCGATGCCTACAACATTCCAGAAGTTTCAACTCTTTTTCGGTAAGCGTCCTGCTTCCGGAAGTTTCAACTCTTTTTCGGTAAACATCCTGCTTTGCCGATGTCTTCGCTAGTGCCGATTCCAGTAATCGCTTTTATCTTTATCTCGTCAGCTCCAGCAAGCCCCCTTGCCATATTATTCAAGATCTTCATTTATCAATTGCTAGCATCTTGGCCCATTTTCTCTGAATTCCTACATTTTGGGCCTGCTTTATTCTCCTTGGCTTCCGAAGCCCAATAAGCTAGTTTGGGCGCCAACAATAGGATTATAATCAACAGAAGATGGGCAGCCATGTATCATGGGGACATCGGCCAATAGTTGGTTGTCGTGTGTCAAGAGTGTGGCACCCTCGACGGCCCCCAAACTGTTTGGGGCCGCTACAGTTCGTTTACCTTTCACTTTCCCTAATAACATGTCACTCGATACCATTTCAATTGCGCGGGTCCATACAACCTAGGGGTTTACATTTTTTTTTTTTTTTTTTTTTATCGGTCCTTGCGCAATTCATATAACGGAAGCATATCCAACAACTCCCTTCCCTATATTCAGAAAACGATGCACACCAACTAAACATTTATAGGTAAAAGCCAAACACTTTTATTTACTTAAACCAGATTGACATCATTCATCGGTACATCAAAATGCCATAGTTTTCTATACTTGGCTACACTTCAAAAGATGACCGACATCTCCTCCAATAGTCATATACTTAATGTCCATCGATCAGTGTCAACGTCCAAAAGTTCCTTCCTTTGCTATCCTCCTCCTCGCGGTCATATCCAACCACTTGATCCATCTACCGGTGGCAGTGGCGGCGGAGGTATCTTATCTATTCTGAAATGTTAATCCCCAAAAGGGATGAGTACAACCACTTAGCAGTAAAGATCCACCAAACTACTCAATGCATCAAACAGAACAATCAAGGCATCATACAAAGCACATATCGTCCATGCATTCAAGCATAACTTACCTTGCAGCCATGCTTATATCATCATGACATATGTGCATATACCACCATGCACCCATCATCAAGCATTCATGCATATATCACCATGCCATACGTGCATATACCACTATGCACTCATCATCAAGCATTCATGCATATCCATGCCATATGTGCATATACCACCATGCACTCATTATCAAGCATTTATGCATACATCACCATGCCATATGTGCATATACCACTACGCACTCATCATTAAGTATTCATGCATATCCATGCCATATGTGCATATGCCACCATGATTCATATCATCCATGCTATCAAGCATACATCACCATGAGATCCATTCATGCCTTCATGATCGCATTTTCAATATCAAATAGCATCAATTTATTTTCATAAGCCGATCATGCATCATGCCATATGCATACACCCATGCACATGATTCATTTTCAATTCTTATCTTTCACAAGGATCTCATCAGTTTTTCTTTCCAGGGACCAATGTTTGCATCCCACAATTCATCGCTCGCACCCAACCAGGCATCGCGAGGAACCTCCGGGCATGTATTCAAAATACAACCGGGCATCCGGCCCCTCACATTCCGGGCATCTCGCATCCCAACTAGCATCACGAGGCATCCCCCCGGGCACAAACCTCCGGGGCTTCCGGAATTACGTACCGACATACCACCAGGATTCCCCCCTCGGAATTACGTACCGTATACCACCGGGCATCTCGAAACTCCCGAGGACCCTCCGGAATTACGCCACTTGGCCACCGGGCATCCGGCACCCCCACATTCCGGGCATCCTGACACTCCCGGGGCATCGTCGGCTCACACCTCCGACGGTCTTCTCATCACCACAATGCATATTCCCATACATCTCATTTTTATTTTCACATTTGATGCAACAATGCCAATGATTTGACAACAACCCCTTTAAAATCATATAATATGCCTTGGGAAAAAATATTTTTTGATGCAATGGTTTTTGAGAAACTTCATTGAATTCATGAAAA
This sequence comes from Eucalyptus curtisii, assembly GCA_017140595.1. NCBI lineage: Eukaryota > Viridiplantae > Streptophyta > Magnoliopsida > Myrtales > Myrtaceae > Eucalyptus > Eucalyptus curtisii. Next base: position 38,563,425 of record CM029496.1, on the reverse strand, counting down.
TTCATAAATCTTTTGATGTCATATGATATGCATGAATGTCACCACATCATTGCACGAATGAGAATCCAAGGTATCACAATTTATATAGCAAATCAATAACCTGTAAATAGAACAGTTTTTCAGCTTAAACAGAATGCGTGCTATTTATGAACAATTCTGGAAAATTAGTAAACGATGGAAATTAATTCTGAAAATTTAACACATTGTAGATAAGATCTAAGGAAACACATTTCGTGAAGAACACCATATCAAACAAGGCTTCACAGAATACGTACAGATCCGTATATATCACTAAAAGGGTTTTTAACATGACCCATGCACAGTTTCGAAAACAACTTCAATTGAACCCTCAAATGGGCTCAGAAAATTCTGAAATTTGGACACGTTGTAGTTAAGATCTATAGCTACAAGTTTCATGAAGCCGAAGTCAAATTCGTTCCGGATTAAAAGTTAAAACCAGTTTACTTTCCTGTTTTTCGGGTTTATCTTTTCCAGACTATCATCATTCAAAGAAACTCGATTCTTCGACTTATATATTTTCATTTCTTCTAATTTTTCAGTATGTTATTCCTCAGAATATTAACTACAACTTTCGTTTAGAACATATGATCAAATTTTGACCAGATGATTTTATAAAAATCACGGAGTCTTACTGGGTCGAAGTAATATTTTCCAGATCCGGTTTTCTCAAAGAAAAACGAAATCAGATTACGCAGTTCTTGAAATATTTCGATTAAAATACCCGAATGACCTCCAAAAATTATGAAATTTTACCAGGTTATATTCAAGACCCTAAGGTAGATTTTTCATGCAGACATCTAGGCCAGATTCGTCCTAGATAATTTACTATGGTCGGACGAAGCTACTGTTCCTAGTACCGAACAGTCCAGTATAGCTGTCTCCGAAAAATCGAGGTTTCGCCTACTTATCTTTCTTCGTTTCTTCTGAAATTTTGATATGTTTTGCTTCAAGAGGTCCACTACAACTTTCATTAAGGAATCCAGGTGAGATTCTCAAAGGATAGTCACCATTTAGTCCACGAAGTCTCGGGAGTCCAGTACCATACTTCCAGATCTACCGTCTTCAAAAGAAAATCATTTCACCAGGCTAAACTTACTCGTTTTACCTCAAATTTGAGTATGTAAATCATCAGGATGTTCTCTACAACTTTCGTGAAGAAGTAGAAATGAAATTATTAGTAAAAAGTGACATGCAACACACAAAACCACCAAGAGGTCGACGAAACAGTTTCGGATCTAGCCTTTTCGTAGAGGGAAGGTTTCACCCCACAAAACTCAACCATTTTATCTCAAATTTTAGTATGTTATACTTTGAGATGTTCTCTATAACTTTCATGAAGAGGTTGAAGTGAAATTCCAAGTAAAAAGTCGCATGCAACACACAAACTCGCGGACGGTCGGACTGGTCTTTCCGAAATCAGCATGCATGACCAACGAATCTCCCTTCAAAGCTCCGAAATCTCATCCCATCTACCACAACCAAGACTTACCATCTACTACACATACACACAGCAATGCAAAGAGTAGGTTTTAGGACTTCACTTGCCTTAAACTTAAGCACAAACAGCCACAAAATAGCGGGCAAAGCAGCGAACGAACGGCGGTGAACGGACCTCCTTTTCCTCTCTCTCTCTCTCTCGGCTTCACTCTCTCGCTCGCACGAACACTCTCTCTCGGATTCTCTCTCTCAATCTGCCCACTCTCCCTCTCTTTCTTTCCCCTTCATGATTAGCTAGGTAATTATTTGATTTGCATGAAGATTGACACTTGGCTCCAAGAGGAAGACAAGTGTCCTCACCATGAAGACAAATGGCGTGGGGCATGCAAATCCAGCTCCTCCCTCCTTCTTGGGTCGATGGTCCTATGGCTTCATGGGCCGGGCCTCTTGGCCCATTTTTGGGCCCAACACTCTTGGGCCAAAAATCCAACTTTTTAAATGACCCAAAAATAATACTAAATAAGCCCATAGTTGCTCTCAACAATTTACTTTAATCCCCACTTAATTTCATAATCTCAAATACTCACATGGCCATAAAATTTTGTAATATAAATAAATAAAAATCCAACTTATAAAGTACATGGCCAAGAATAAAAATTTTCCCGTTAATTTATCCTTTAATACAAATCCTTAATCACTCATGGACATAGGATATATTCCAACCAAATAATTGTCCATTCAATGTTCGGCCTTGTTCTGTTGTAATTCATTGATCTAAAGGCCATAACATAATCCAATGGCACTTCCATCACTTTTCCATAGGTCGTAATGCATCTAAAGGTCGCTATGAAATTTTAGGATGCCACAAAGAGGACACGGGCTGACACGAGACCCAGTAAAAACGGTCAATTTGTAGGCCAACCATCCTTGACAAGTTTCGTTTCAAGTCTATTAACTCAAAACTCTCTAAAGCATCTTAGACGAACAAAAATAACATAGGACCATATCACCTAGCCCAAGTCATTCTTGCATTGAGCAATGCTGTGAGTGAACCTATAACAAATTCCCGATAATGACATTTGTTAATAAATTCAGGAAATTATATAAACAAATAACATACATATTCCATAAATATGAAAGGATAAATTACACATCAAATAGAGTTTTCAAACTTCCATTTGTTTTTTTTATCATGACTAGTTGCGCATATTAATTTTGCAGTTACTTAAAAATTATCGTAGGTTTGCGAGCAATTTATAAATTTTCCATTTTTTTGCATGTTGAAAATTATTGTGTAAACATTTGCATACTTCACCGACCCAAAAAAATAAAATAAAATTCGCATACTTCAAATATAACTCATTTTTTGAAATAAAAAGGGTCAACCCAATTTGAATAGGTCAAAAATGTGTTGATCACATTTTCGTGGGTATTTATTTTGTTAGATGTAACTAAGCATGCTAGATGGAAGTAAAAATTTCAAAAGAGAAAGAGATTTTCAAAAATCTAAATATCTTTCCTTAGGATATCAGGATATATTTTTATCGTCGATCATGGTTAGAAAAAAACAGGTAATATTAGGAATTCGTCTGATGCATGCTCTGATTGAAGGAAGTTTCGTGAAAACAAGACCCGAAACTACGTAAGTTGCTACAGCCAAACTTTAGCAAATAAAAATTCAGGCTGGCGGACAAAACATAGGGTCAACGGAAGAAACGAGAGGCCGCACGTAACAATATTAATTAAGATCCAAGTTGCCCTATATATACAGCATCGTCAATGTACCACTAAAACAAGAAAGATCAGTTAGAAAGATTCAGCTTAACGAACTGTCTCTCTCGAAAACGCGAAAGGATTTCTTAGTTGAATGACTGACTTTTCTAGACAGCAAATGACCAAAATTCTAATTCCAAACCTCTAAGTTAAAGCCAAGAAACTTTTGTCTCGCTCTCTCTCCCCCTAGGAAGCTTCACATTCAAGACTACCCGAGAGAGAGAGAGACGTTCTTCATGAAAACACGTTTTAGTTATCACATTTTGCACAAACACGTCCCGAAAATCGCATCGTTTTCTCCGCATGAAAACAAGTTTTAGTTATCACATTTTGCACAAACACGTCTCGAAAATCGCATCGTTTTCTCCAATTCATCCAACCAAGAGGATAAACTTTCTAAAGAGAACCCTACACTTCACGTTCCTATGAGTTGTCTTACTACCCCATAAAGCCCGCACAATTTTCCAACCCAACACTGAACACCTAATCAACCATACACAGTAAATTCACCAGCACAAGCACACCCTCGACTACTTACCTGACACACCAAGGAGGGAGGGAGGGAGAGGGGGAGGGAGAGGGAGAGGGAGAGGGAGAGGGAGGGAGGGGGAGAGAGAGAGAGAGAGAGAGAGAGGGGATGGCCACCGTAGCAGCTTCCATGGTGTTGCTCCGGTGTGTCATCTATGGCAGCTTGTCACTGAACGACGTGGAGGTCGAGCGCCGCCCATACCACCGGTACTGTGGTTGTGCCCTACACAAGGTCAAAGACGGCAGCAGTTGCCCCGAGACTTGCCCGAACAACCACAAGGTGTATTTCCCAAGGAAGGAGTTGTCCTCGGATTGCTTGTTGTCCCTCTCATCTTCCCATATCTCTGCTCGATCTTCTCTTCTCTCGGTCGATAGCATGTCTTCTTTGACAAGGACAGAGGATACAACAGTACAGGCCTCTGCAGATAGGTGACGGATTTCAAGATGCTTGGTCGTGGTGATTGAGATTACTTTTCACTCAACATATGAGCATCACCCCTGTATCCTTTTGAAAAAATGCTAGAGATACTAAAATTAGTTTAAAAGGCAAAATGGCAAATTCTTGCTGGATATTTAAGTGTGAACTGCATGTTTATATGTCTTAATAAGTTTGTTGTATTACTTAATAAACCAATTCTGTAAACCCGTTCTAGCATTTCTAAGCATTATTAGTTTTTGTTCTACCGTGTGGAAAACCTGTTGTTTGTACCTTTTCTCTAGTTGCTTCAATTCTGAGGAAGAAAAAGAAGAGGTGTCTAGGTAAAACCCTACGTCTCCTGACTTAAGTGACGTGTTATCAACCATGATCGTTTTCCCAGGAATAGGCAATCCATGATCATTTGCTTACCGTCTCAAGTTAAAAGTGTTGTGAAGTGTGTAACTTCATATATTTATTTTGCACATGTTAGAATATGTATTCAAATTCTACGAACAGGCCGTGTTTGGACAACGACATATCATTTCCAGCGGCAAGAAATGTAAATATTTTGATACTTGTGCGTGCTTAATTTGTTTTGATTAGTACTTCATTTTCACTTTTTCAAAGGTTACTCGTTCCTATTTTCTACATAGCTTGTGTGCATAACCGGAGAGGTGTAGAGAGAGAGAGAGAGAGAGAGAGAGAGAGAGAGAGAGAGAGAGGGATGGCTATGCCGCTGACGAAATTAGCCGGAGGCCGTGAGGGGGTGGCCAACGGCAACAGAAGCCTGTGATCGATGGAGAGAAAGAGCCCGAGGGCAGCAATGCTCGCTGCATCCCCGATGAAGGTAGTAGGAGGTCCGGTGGTGGTGGCTGGAGGCAACAGATGATGGTGATTGCCCGCAAGGAAGGTTGATAGACAAACTTAGGTAAGAGTTTGGCTTTAGGGTTTGTGGGCAATTTGAGGGGTTAATGTATTTCTGACCTATCTTTAAGAGAGGGTATTCTAATAAGTTGTGAGTATTAAGATTTAAGATGCAAATTCTCTAATAAAATTAGATGACTAAAAGAGCAATAAAAGGTTCTGGGTAGTGCCTACTAATTATTCTCCATCGAGTTTGCTATCGTCTTAATCGTATTATTATTTGTATGTCTCCGAGTACTGTGACATAGCTGGGCAGGCTAAATTGTTATCAATAGCAACCAAGTGATCGAAACGATAGCATCAAAGTAGAAATCGCTCCATGGAGATTGGAATTGATGTTTCTTAGACATTAATTTCAACAGTTTCACTGGGTTAGAGGTAGAGGTGGCAAAATGAGTTATCAACCTATTTCGACGCAAGTTATTTGCTTGTTCTCGCCAGTGACTGTACCATGCCTTTGTTCCATTTGATGCAAATTGTCTTCGTTGGTCTAACCGTTAGACGTGAGTGCTTTCTTAAAGTTGCTTTTTCTAGGCATAAGGTATCAGATAAGGGTTTATCAAAGGAGGAATTGAAAATAAAAAGTAAAATCGATAGTTTCTAAGGATAGTCGACACCACAGAAATTGCTGCATCGAATAAGGGTCTATCAAATGAAGACGCTTGTTTCATTTGATTGAATGGTATTAATCAACTCAAGAAGCAAATATTTTATAAAGAAATACACCTTATTGCGTCTCAAAAAGCGTACTCATGAGTTTGAATATCGGTGAAAGCATTTCTTTCGAGACAATCCTATAGGCCTCCTTTTAGTTATTAACCAATTATGACAAGAATTGGAAATCGAGTCGATGGAGAACTTGATATTCCTCAATAATATATACCGTCAGTATTTGTGTCTATGCATCATCATACCTATAGTGAATTATTAAGACCCATAATACTACGATTTTAAAAGGTTGTGTACATTGTATGATCGAATTTATCATGCCATTGCTATATGCCGTTCTCTTCGAGCCATTTAATAAATTTGATCAACTAGTAAACTTTCTTTATTCCCAAGTAAAACAAAGCCTTTACCCTTTCAAATCACTTTTCAAATATGCGGTCTTGATGCATTTTTTCACACACACAAAATACAATAGTTGTTCAAGGAAAAAAAAAACGAATGATCTTTTAAAAGTCCATTTTTTTCATTCCATTCGAGTGACTCCAAAAACTCATTTCACTCCTTCATTTCCTTTTAAATTAAGATTAAATGAAAAAGTGTTTTTTTTTTTGGCTATAAAATGAATAATAGTGTTGATGACGCAAAAAGAAATGTTCAAGTCCGACAGTTAACTCGGGCGGGAAGAGACCGAGTAAGACAACGTTGAGGTAATATTTGCCCAAGTCCTTTTGGTCGGCAACTATAGGCAATCAACAAAGGCAATAAGAAATTGCTGATAAGTGCTATAAGAGAAAATGGCTAACTATTGAGCCATGAGTATTGTTGAATGAGATTTGGTTTAGCCGACAAGCTAAAGTGAAGATCAATGAGTCGAGGACAAGATAAGGGTTTGAATCTTGAAGCCAGCAATCTTAGGTACAACCAGAACGACCCATTCAATTGTGAAGCTAGCATGATCATCAAATTTTGGAGCCAAAAATCTTAGAAAGCTCTAAGTAATAATGGCCGAGAAATATGGACTGTCCTAATTTTTAGGAAGAGGAATTGCAAGTTGCAAAAGTATCAATGTGGGTTGAGTGATGATGCCATGATGTTCTAGTAATGGGTCTTTTGATAATCATTCGTAAATAAATGCTGCTAAATTATAGGAGTGACATAGGTTATTATTTGCTTCTTCTTTTTTCTTCTTTTTTGTAATTGTTGTTAACCGTTGATAATAGCCATTAGTATTAGGATTGTAATTTGAGCAAGGGACCGCCAATCAACACCGACACGATTGACCATGATTACCTCTAGTTTTCGTACTTTAAATTTCTCGTCAATTAGCATTTCTTGTCTAGAAATGATCAAAAGACCTCTCATATCTTATGTCAATTGATTCATCGATCCATTCTTTGAAAGGTGCTTTGAAAACATGTGCCTATGCAAAAGAAAATATACATTTAATTTTGGATCACCGAAGATGGTGAATATTAAGGGCGGTGATTTATCAATCAATATGGCTATAAAAATGATAATTACGAAAGACGGCACAAAGGAAGAAGAAGTAGGAAATCTCAATCAAAATCACAAGGATGGACAATTCATGTAATATATGCATATTTCAATTATCATTTTTTTTACTGTATTAGTTCCTTATGAACCCCTTTTTTTCCCATGAGGTTGATGAGAGAAATAGTAGTTTATCTTGACTTTTCCTTTGGTCAAACAGTTCACTTGTAACTGTAAAAATCGGTAGCATTACATTGGACTATCCCTCATCACCCAATTAGATATTCAAGGGCCCCACTTCGAGCTGCCTACCAAATCTATCCATCCTCCTTCCTTCCTTCCTCCATCCAACCAGAAATGAAAACAATGTCCAACTCCATCACCCCATCACCTCCATGATCAAATCCTTCCCCACCGCCCCTCCCCTCCCCCTCCCCCTCCCCCACCCGCCCCTCCACCTCACCCGCCGCTCCTTCCTCTTCTCCACCGCCACCGCCACAGCCGCCACCTCCCTCGTCCTCCCGGCCGCCTCCCTTCCGGTGCCGCAGCCGCCACCCGACACCACCATCACCGACCGCGTGTTCATGGACTTCGCCATCTGCCCCAACTACTTCCGCCCCGACCGCGCCATCTCCGACGACCTCGCCTCCCTCTGCGCCGACTCCGTCCCCCTCGGCCGCCTCGTCCTCGGCCTCTACGGCCACCTCGTCCCCCTCACCGTCGCCAACTTCAAGTCCATGTGCACCTCCCCCGGCAGCTCCTACCGCAACACCCTCGTCAACAGGATCTTCCCCGGCCAGTACTTGCTAGCCGGCCGCCAGGGCCGGCGGGATAAGGGCGAGGTGCGGCCGCCGCTTTCGGAGCTGGCCCGCAACACCGAGACGGTGGACTCGCGGGCCTTCCTCCTGCGCCACTCGAGGGCCGGCGTGGTCTCGCTGTCCTTGTCGGAGAACGACGATGACGAGAAGATCAAGATGGACCCCGAGTACAGGAACGTGGAGTTCTTGATCACCACGGGGCCTGGTCCGTGTCCCCAGTTGGATAGCAAGAACATTGTGTTCGGGACGGTGCTTGAAGGTAAGTCCCATGTGACGATCGGTATGGGAATTGGATTGCTTTTTCCTTGATTGTTCATGTTTGGTACAGCAATTTTGAGTTCGATTTTGCGGCGCGTGATTGGAATGCAATCTGTACGAATTGCTGAAACTGTCACTTGAGGGTAGAATTTGTATTTAACAGAACAATATCGCTGCCAGATTGGCCATTTTCAGTTCATTCTTGATCTGACATGACATGGGTAGATCACAATCTTTATGCTGACCGCAGCATTCGCATTATCAAGCGTTGGGTCATGTTGCTGCTATTGATGACCAAGTAGAAGTCCCTCTCTTCTGTCATTTGCATTGCAAACTTTCTTTTCCTCAGTATCGATAGGTAGCTTAACTATACACACTGTCGGTGAAGACCCAAGAGTTTTAAGATGGACTTGTTTTCTGGATCATCTAAGCAAGTGCCCATGCATGTCATATCTCTTCCGATCCTCATTACTGAAAGTTCATGACTTTGGATAAATCTTCCTCTAGTATACCAGTATAGGCTAATCAGAGTGGCACTCCTACGAACAATTGAATTCGATAGGGCATGAGTTTCCGAAATGGAACTCGTTCAAGAGTAGAGTTGCTACTCCTTACCAAGACATAACTTGCGCTTTTAGAGAATTTGAACTCTGAAATGCAGCGATACGGCCATTTAATTCTCAGGTAATTTTTCTGTGGGAGCTTTTGTTTTCTCTATGACATTTGCAGTTCTTTAACTGCAAAATGTGGACGGTCCGGATCGTATGGATTATCAAACTGAGCAATTACTTCAGAAGAAAAAGGTCTTCGTGGTTCAAAGTAGCATTTTTAATTCTTGAAGACATTTGGCTGGGATTACTTTGAAGGCATTTTGACTCCTTCCTTGCATTTTACATGCTTACTGTTATATGACAGAACACTTAGTATGTTCCTCTGTGTGTTATCATTCTCTCATGTTGTTCACGTCTTGGTTACGTTTGAATTGCAGGCTTGGATGTCATAACAGCAATCGCTTCCATTCCTACGTACAAACCCTCCGAGAATATCCGCCAACTCAATGACTTGGCCGAGTTTTTTGGGGACGAAAGAGCGCAAAATGCCCGCGCAATGTGGAATAAGCCTCTCAAGACTGTTTACATCAAGGATTGCGGAGAGATCAAAGTGTCGAAGCCTACCCTGACTCCTAGTTTACCTTAATTCTATCAGCATATTGAATCAGGTTATTTTGTTGTACATCCCATACGCTGTTGGACTCGATGCGAAATTTTTTTTCAAAATTTTGTACTCGGAGAAGAGTGGCAGTGAGAAAAACAAAAGGAATTCTTGTCACTTGTATTACCTCGTGATATACAGCAAGCGAAGTGATTGCTACATGTAGTATCAATCAGTAGGGGGCTTCAGTTTCACTGTATTTGATCAGCATATGCTGGGAGCCACCGGAGCACCAGTTCTGTAGCCGGTCACTGTGTTTCAACCAGCCAAACGTGTAAGCAAGCATCGAACTATGAAACTTGATTTCATCAGATAGATTCTTATAAATTGCTCCAAATAGATGTCGATTGACTCATTAATTGGGTCGATACCCTTCCTCCAAAGAATTAAATCTTTCAAGAGTACGTGGTCTATGGTTGAAGGAGAGAGGTGAGGCAGGGGCCAATAGAGAGGTCCGACGAAGATGTTGGTCGCTCAAATCGATTTTGCTTAAGAAAATGTAGCTCATGACCGTCCAATTTTAATTCCAACAATGCTCCTATACAGATTGTAATTGGTTTTAGTTCGTGAAAAAGATTGCACAAGTACGTAGCTAAAAATTCATGAATTGAAGCAGCATCCATGTTGCTATCAAACTTAAAGAGAAAAGTTCTGTCCTCTCTTTGAACAATGTTCTTTTTATTTGGCGACGTGCAACTCCACCTTCGGTGAAGGCCCGGGAACCATGAAAGACTGACGATCTGGCGATGCCATCGACCATCATACACAATCACATTCGACTACATCAAGGATTGCTCCTCTTGGCGGAGACAATATTGAGGCAAAGCTTCTTAAGGGGAACTGGTCATCGATTGCGTAACTCGTCTCGTCATACCTGAAATCAGCCAATGAGTTCCTCCAGCGGCTGTGCCTCCTGATGCGCGACATGAGATAATGCTTGCACTTGTCCTTGTATTCATGAACTTCGAGCGCACACAATGGCTTCAGCTACAAAGCATAAGTTGGTGACACCGAGGCGGATAGTGGCCTTAAGTTTGTGATATGCCAGCGTTTCGTTAGAGGAGAAGCGTTCCCGGTGGCGGCAGTGGTGGTGGAGGACGCAAGAGATGAGGCAGAGAGAGTGTCTGAGCTTTCGGGAGAGGGAGAGAGAGAGAGAGAGAGAGAGAGAATCTGTAGTGTTGAAAGGGTGAGTCGATGAAGAAGATGAGAGAGTTTGGAGCAGAAAATGAGAAAATATGATGCCAAGCATCCTTCTTTTTAGCAGAATTTGGGAGATTCAAATCTGACTTTTCCATGGACTCTTTCTCCCTCAACCTGCGATTAATAGCTTTTAATTCATACACAAAAATTAAAATTGGCCAAAATGTTATCAAATAAAAATTTGCTAACATTTGCTGACTAGCCGTTCTCTCCGCAAAATTAGCCCTTGCCACACGGCAAAAAATATTGCGGAACACATTATTATCTTCTAAATATAATGTCAAAAGGAAACGACATCATTTTGATGATCAATACTCCACATCAGTAGGACGGTCGGTGTATACTAAATCTCCACGTCAGAATTTCCTAATTGAAATTAGTCAGATGGGTTATACTGAGAGAGAACGGATTCCAATGCAACTTTAAAACGGCATGGTAGATTAGTTCTGGAAGGCAACTGATCAAAGATCCAATGAATTTGATCAAGCGATGCTAAAGTTGGAGGGAGGTACCGCGTTGTTAAAGCATTTTATTACAGATGGCCATTTTTACTTTTTCCCAAATTTGCTTACAATCAGACATATAGATCTATCTACATCATCTCATCTGCTACCCGTCGATAGCCCCTTTCCTCTCATTCATCTAGATTTCTTCAGTGCAAACCCCTCTCTCCTCAGTCGCCAACTAAATCACACCATAATTTCTCGTGCCAGCGGCAACTTATCAATAACCATTCAGGCCTCATAGCATTTCATTTTCCTTGAATCTAAACTATTTGGGAAACAGATTGCTCCATATTGTTTTCTTTTGCTATAGGAATGGACATTCATTATAACCCATGTACGCATCGTCCCAACAGTAACGTGGTTCAGCCCATGGATGCGGCACTTAAACATGGAGTACAAGGGCTTTCTCCCTGCTGGTGAATGCAGAGAAGTGGAAACGAATTGCTGAACTTCCTAATCATGGAATACTAGAGATTCTAGTTCTACTTGCACAGATCACAGATCATTCATTTAGGTTAAAGAGACGTAAATCCATGGTCGCCCAAGAAAAATGATTTTAAGCTTGGTCCTACTACACTCCGAGACTGTCCAACCACCATCCTAACATTCAGTAACAGAAAATGCCCAGCCATAAGCTCGATCAACAAGAGAGATAGCTCATGAATACAAAATCTCTCTTACTTTAAGATAAAATCCCAACCCAAATGTATTTCGAACACAAGGATTTACTCTTGCTTGCAACCAAGACACATCATCTCTACATCGAGATCTGGTGACCGTCTGGAGTCTGGACGGTTGTTTACCTCCGAACAGGTGGAACAGCACCTCTACCCGGAGGTGCTCCTCTTCCAGCAGCTTGAGCCTGCAATATGATTGGGATCACTCATATGCCCAAATGCCATAAGTATATCTGAGATTGCAAGTAGAGGAGAGGACACAGAGCCCAATACACTAACCATCTGCAGTACTTCCCTCATGCAGTGAAACTTTTAGACAGATCATTATGCATATGCATTCCATTCAAGACATCACAGCAGTATATGACATCATTTAACAACATACGCACCAAATAACCGCATCTACTTGTATTGTCACTATCCTTCCAAATCCAAAGGTCCCCCAACAAGAAGAAGAAGAAGAACAACAACAACAAAAACAAGAACTGGAGGTACAAAGAAGTCTAGCACTTACTCTAGCTCGCATCGCGACGGCTCTTCCCCTGCCAACTCCCAGTGCTGAGCTTTTACCCTTCAAGAATTAAGAGGCAATTTGTAAGGGAGTAGGAAACATCTATATTTGACTGAATCTGCAACTTAATCAACTAAGGTAGTACCTTGATCCTGGACTCCAGGCGCTTGAACATTGGAGCGTTCTTCAGCATGTCTGGTATTACCATGAACCTATGAAAATCATGACATTGATATACAGGATGTCAGCACTTATGAAAAACATTTCAAGCAACCTTAAGCTTAGAATTTGGATGAAGTAAGCAATTACCTGACTTTACTCCCCCTAATAAATACATGCTCAAGCTGTGAGACTTTTCCATCCTGTAGGAGAACAAGGAAGAAAGGCTTATAAACATCTTGAAAAGATAATGATTTTGCAAGAATACTCAGGTGATGGACAAACATCTATATCACCATCCCACGCATCAAGAATTTAGTTAAGAATTAAAAAGAGGGACAGCCCTAAAGAAACTGAAAATACCAGACCAATGCCTAACTGCCTGCGTGTTTTTTTTTTTTTTTTTTTTTTTTTTTTTTTTTTTTTTTTTTTTTGGGGGGGGGGGGGGTTGTGTTCATGAGGTAGTAGAAAGTCTCTGCAAGGCCTAAGGTTGTGATGCCATAAGATATATTTCAAGGCTTGAATAGCCATAGTATACTCAGTATCTAGAGAAGTAACTATCTCCAGCCTTTATCTGTTCAAAAAGGTCAAACAACGCACCTCAGTTATAAACAGTGCCTTTTTAATTCAATCAATGGGGAAGCAACAGCTCATCATGCGAAAAGTACTTGATAAGGCTGACTGCTAAATTTACTATAATAACCAAGGTACTACAGCTGCTTGGCATGGGTTTGAAAGGCCAAAGCCTTCAGTACTCATTACCATCCTGATTATTTCATACTAGTGCTTGCTAAATCCTATCACAGATGGACCAACTAAATCAAAAATATAAAGTACTTTGTGAGCATGAATAACCATTAAATCAAGATTGAAAAAGCCAACTAAGACCCGTCAGACCTCCAGTCAAAACAGTTATCGGAAAATAAAATAATACCTTATCAAACTGTTTTTCACCAACTCTGCGTAGAAAGTATGTCCTAATCAAATTACGCATCAAATACAGAACAGACAACTGGATAAGTTCATTCCTGGAGCAGAATTATCCAGTCTTGGGAGTTTCATATGGAAAATGTGGGCATCCATGAGAAGGACTATTCCTCCTAGGATTATGTCTGTGTAAGTTCCCTTTCCAGTCAAACTCGAGATTTCTATGTTAAATGAGAAGGTTATCTTATGGCTTGAAAGTATTACCCATTTCTGTTCTGTAAGTATCAGAAAGTAGATTTAAAAATAGTTTTAACCTAAACTTTTGCCCTTAAATTCCATGAGAGACCAACTCTGTCATTAAGATGATTTGTAATCCTACAATACAGTATTACAGATATATTGCTAATTCATAAGTACCTAAGATGGTAAAGACGCGATATATAATATTTCGAACAATTTGCAAATCCAAATTCAGATATTTTCATCTGATGAGTCCTAAATAGGTTGAGCGTTCAGACATTATTCTTTTATAATCAAGCACTTGAATCACTCTTTTCTAAACATCTGAGAGTACTGCCTACAGAAATTTTTTGTTGCCATGATTTTGCCACTCATAGCATTGTCGATCCACAAGGCATGTAACGTGAGAAAAGATCAGCAAACTGCAAAACACGATACGAGGCTCTCTACTCGACAGGATCAATCTCCCTATCGGAAACATCAGGGCCTTCTTAAAAAGGAACAGTGTAATAAAGAAAGATGATTTTGGACTCCCAATCATGAGGGTTCGGACCAGGGCAAGCATCGGAAACACGAATGGAACTCCTCAGCTTTTTAGATTACGGCTTGTAAATACTTCCATCCAACGCGAGGACCATCATCACCCTCATTCGCCAAACACAAGATCATCCCGTTAAAAGAGCTAGCTTCGCAAAAAGAATACGGAATGCGCGCGCATCGAATGGTCGACTCGACCAGGTCAAGCTCTTTTTTTTTCCGCTACCCACCATAGCCTCTTGCGCAATCTACAAACCCATTTCTCTCTTTTCCCCAAACAATGGCAACATCGTAATTTTAGGAAAACGAGCACCTCGAAACTGATCTAGCAATGCCCCCGCGACCCACCGAAAGAACCAAACTACAGCAGGAGATTATCCATCGAGAAAGAGGGGAGAGGGAGGGGGAGTAACCTTGGCGGTGTAAGTGATGCTCTCGAGCTGGCAATTCCAGTTGTCCTCGCACTCGAGCATGCTCCCCCGGTAGAGCTCGCCGCTCTTGAGCTCGACGGTGACGATGTGGCCCGAGGCCTCGTGGAGCAGCTTCACCGGGATCCCCAGGCTCCTGCTCATCGCTGCTGCTCCGGCTCCCGCACCTCGCTCAAAACCCTAACAGGCTGACACCACGACGACGACGACGAAGGAGGAAGGAGGAGCTCGCGACTGAACCCTAGAGCTTCGTGTCGAGCGACTATAATTTTTATTTGGGTAATTTGAATTGGAGGTACTCGTTGGACGGGTCGGGGCCCCAGCCCAAGCCCAAGCTCAAGCCCGATTTTTCTCTCGGGCTTTGGCGGGCTTAAATAGTCTAAAATATTCACAGAATGAGAAGAGAAAGAAATTGGAAGGTACGGGAGAAGTCTTGTTCGAGATATGATACTCAAGATAAAAACAGTTTAATTTTTTATTAGTTTGATATATATGTCGGGACATAATTGGATAACTTGTCGAATGTCTGTTTTAGATACAAAATTTTGTGGCATTTCATCAAATTAATAATGAATATACATATCATCTCTTATATCTTGGTACATTGCATAATACTTTTCTTTTTACATTTTATGGTTGATTAGAGTACGAATAAACGTATAGTTTTGATATCTTCTTGCAATCTTTTCTCGTTGAAACATATGTTTGGTAAAACCATGCTACAACAAAGAAACAAGCTTTTACATTATGTTTGCCACCAAGGGTGGTAAACATGATAGTCTGGATATTAAATACTAGATATACTAAGAAATCTTGCTAAAATTTCGTGCCACTAGACAATTTTTATAATTAAAAAATATCAAATTTTTAAATAGTTTTCTTTTCTTTTGCTTTCTTCGACAATCGCTCGAGCCTTAGCTGTGGTCACAATTTGGTAAGCTCAAGCCTTGTCGACCTATGCTTGTGGCTAGTCATTAGTCGTTGCTGAGGCTCAACAACTTACAAAGGAAGAAAGAAAAAAAAAGATATGAATAATATAAAAAAATTTTTAAAAAATCCATTTTAACAAAAATAAATATGGCCTTAAAGGACCCAAGCACAGGTGTCAAGGACCTAGAATAAGTGTTAAGGTTTCTATGCCCAAGTACCGAAATTTAGTCATATTTTGGGAAAATTATATTCAATTTTTGAAAGAGGAAATTATTTTCCTGAATTTAAACTTTGGTAGAAAAATATTTTCCGTTAATTCATTTTCCTAACTGAACAAAACATCAAAAAATGAGAAAAACACCGCAAAACAAACAGAGCCTTAATATGAGAGTTTTGGTAAAATCTCTTAAGTGTGTAGCATTGCTCATGTCCGAGTTTAGCCCGAATATAGTTCAAATAAAATTATCCTTCCTAAGAGGTGAAAAAAGGTAGGATGGGATTTCTACTATTTGAATAAAAAAAAAATCTAAATTTTCTTTAAGAGGAGAAGACTGAGAGAAAGAGAGGTGAATTACGGCAGGGTTGATGAATTGAGTGACTGTCCTGAATGCCAAGCATCATTTGCCCAAGGACAACATTAAACCAAATCCAAAAGATTCAGAGATTAAATTATACCCAGACAAAATTCAGAAACTATATTAAGCATTGAGACTAAATTAGGAAATTAATATCTTCAATAATTAATGAATCCATTAATTACAAATTTTGCTTAACATGGTTACATGGTAATCTATCCCGAACTGGTAATGAAAATTGTCGAAACCTAATCTTGCTCTCACTAGAATATATATTTTAGTTGATTTCATCGTACCAAAAACTACAGGCAGAGACGTTTCACATAACGGCTACGTTACATAGGACGAGACGACATGAGGTGTAACGAATCGATCCGGAGCGAGCGCATTTCCAAAAACAAATGCCTCGAAAAACGGAAGGCATGTCACAACGCGACCTCAAACATGCGACGGACCTATTAAATGCTTTCGTAAACGTAACGAGAAAGAGAGAGAGAGAGAGAGAGATAGGGTAGGTCACGTGGCCGGACGTAGGAAGGGGCACACCGGTCGCGGCGGTGGTGGACCGGCGACTGTCGGAAGGTGCGTCGGTTGTTTCTTGCGACCTGCTGCGAACCTTCCCCTCTGTCTCTCCCCCTCGTTATAACCATCACAGAGCACCATCCGAAGGGAAAATGATTGAATCTTCCTGTCGGCCACTTGCACCAAATATTTTCTTGACCCTTCAGAGAGAGAGAGAGAGACCCTCCCTGTGCCTTGATCGCTCCTCGTGTCCTTCCCCCATCTACTCTCTTGAAAAGGATCCTTCCCTTGAGTCCTGTTCCTCCCCTGTTCTTTCTCAGATCCGGGGAATTGAATTCCCCTTGAAAGCAGATGAAACCCGTGTGAATCTGCCCTGTTCTGGGGACGCGTGTGATTCTTTCTTTTCCCCCACCCGCTGCTGCTTTCTTGTCCTCTTTCTTGATTTTCTTGGGAGCAGATCCTGAAAAGGTGAGAGTGGTCGGGTAGGCGGTAGGTGGGAAATGGCTGGCATGCTTCCTGGAGTTGAATTTGCCCGGAGGAGGAGGCTCCACCAGGGCGGAGGGGCTTGGTCGGATCCGCCGCCCACGGCGGCTTATGGCTCCGTCAGGCGGTGTTCACTGCCTCTGAATGCAAGAAGCCACGAGCCTCATTATCACGCCTCAAGCTCATATTTTGTAAGGACCCTTTTGAGAGCGTTCTGTTTTTTCTCCTCTCCTGCCCCCGTGTTTTCTTCCGCGACTCTGATTCATTGGGCTGTTGTGTGGGATTTCAGCAGAGGGGCATGATGAACCGAGGCTGCGAGGATGAGAAGCTTGGAGGAGTGGCGAGAGAGGCCAAGGAGAGGCTCGATGAGAAGCTCAGGACACAGGGGGCAAAATCAGAGTGCAGAAGGTGAGAAATGTGGATTATCTCCATACTATGTATGTCCTGCAAATGTGCTTTCTTCGAGATTTAGCGGACTGAAAAAACCGCAATCGGTTTGGATCTTTTGTGAGTTTCTTGACGGAAAAAAATTAAGAGAACTTCAGGTTTTGGACAGATGCACCTTGGCAAAATATATGTTTTCTAGCAATTTTCAAGGTTCCATGTTCCAACTGCTGGTTATATGATTTGGGAACTGAACTTCAATGAATAAATTATCCTGAATTATTGGAAGAGCTGCATACAAGAGTCCATTTCTGGGCAGCTCATAGATGTTCCCTTCAATTATTCCCTCTTCACTTTCTAATCCTATGGTCGTTGTTTCTAGCATGAATTAACATTGATGTGGACATGGGGGTTTGCCAGATCAAATGCAGATGGGAGAAGAACTAGAGAACAAGAGGGGGATACTCAGTTGAGAAGAGAGGTGGTCTCCAGGAATGGCCTGAAGAAGGGTGGGTCAAAGAGGTTCAGCTGGGGCAAGCTGAGCTGGAAGGCCACGGACCAGGAGGAGTGCGCTGTTTGCCTGGACTTGTTCCGGGCCGGCGAGACCCTGATACACCTACCGTGCACTCACCGGTTCCACTCCAGGTGCTTGGTCCCATGGCTCGAGAGCCACTCTCACTGCCCTTGCTGCAGAATGGTGGTTTCTTCATGACCCCCTTGAGTAAGACCCAAGATACGATACATGTGTTCTTAGTTTGCTGGATAGGATTGCTGCATGTACTTAGAAAGCATGCTGAATCTATTTACCGAATGGTATGGCATGTAATCATGGGTGAACTTATGATGGATTTGTCCGCAGAGCGGAACAAAGCTGGGATGATGTAAACGATGCTTGTTGATATTTCACAAAAGTAGAATAGAGATTTGAGACTGACATCTGCATATCATATTGTACATCTCAGTTTTGTTGCCACACAAGGATAATAAGAGCTGCCTCCAGCCGCTACCGTCTCTGCCAGCCGCATCACCGTTGTATTGCCACTTTCCGTTGTATCGGAGGGTGGCAATGCTAAAGGGGACGGTGGCAGGTTGGCAGTAAAGGTGAAATGGATTAGTTAGCTTATACCAATCTGTTGGATTAAGTTTATCACATCGCAATAATCAATGATGGAGATAATGAAGCGTTGGTCATGTATACAATAAGAAGTGTCTAGCCAACATAGTATTGTGCTGCGAAACAAAAATGCGTGTATCCTGCCACTCGAAGTTTACAACTGCGCAAAAAGCGTTGGGGAATCATAGTATTTTCATGAATACTAGTATTTGAGTTTGTAGTGAGAAGAAATCTCCTACCATAAAAGCTTACTTAATTCATAAGACATTGTTCGTGACGACTGATCCGTTTCCCATGAAAGGATTCTATCTTCCCTTCAAAATGTTTCCTATGCATCTGCCCAGTCAACATAATTCCAGAAACAAAAGTGAGACATCGTTCCTCGGCGGATCAACAAATACAACATCTTTTCCGGAGGTACAGCGATCATCTGCAAGGTAATGCTCCAATGAAAATGTCTATTTCATCCTCTTATCTCAAAGGCACAGAAGAGCGTGCAATTGTCAATTACATAAATTCGTGTGGTCACTCGTTTCCGGTGCCTTCTGCATGATAACGAGTTGTTCATGTATTGTCCCTCTTGCTGAGGAAGGTGCCTGCAATAATGGGTATATGTCCGATATGCTGCAATAAAGAGGGATGGATTCTAGCAGAGGATGACTTTTCCATCAGCAAAGAACAAGAGACTCTGATTCTTCCATGTATCACTGTATGTCCCCACGCTGCTTGGCCCACTTCTTGCTTCGCACAACGTTTTGTTCCCGCAGAAGAAAAAATATTGCCTCATCTTTGTTGCCCTATCGGTAAAGAAATCAAGAAAAGTCAAGAAGAGAGTGGATTTGTGGCATTTTTAATGCATCCTGCTGACTCGACAGGCCTCGCAAAAAGCAGTCGTTTCTCTGGACTGTGCTATATACGCGTTCGAAAAAGTTTAAGCACGTCAATCCACTGGCTTTAGGGAAAAGTATTAAAAAAGCCATAAACCCGTTGTATGTATATTGATTCAGTCCTAAGTAGTAGAATGTACATGTAAATGAGTTGCGTTAGAGAAAATCCACGTTGAAGAATTGATGTGGTGTAGAGTAGTATTTGGTTTAAGTTTTTAAGTGAATGTGGGTCTAATTAGATATAAAAATGGGCTAAGAGTTGGGCTCCCTCTTAGTGATCTCCCCAAGTGAAGGTAAATATACAATAGATGACGTAATCCAACTACAAATGAAAACAAATCCAAAACAAAGTAAGCTCCTTATTCAAAGGACACATTTGTGACTTCTCTAAATCAAAATCCACAGCTGATCACAGAACTTGTTTTCAACAATGAGCACACGCCAAAATTTCCATATGTTACTGTGGTCTTGCTTTTCAACATCCCCACCAATATGGTCATTTAGAGTAACAAGGTTGAGCACACACAAATCCAATACTTGTGAGAACGAAATTTTTAAGAAACTCTTTTGATCTCTTTCGAAATTAGACTTGTACATCAACAAAACCCTGAAATCATGCACACAAAAAACCCTAAATCTATACTAGATTGGGATAAAATGGGGGTGAGAAAATTCTAGATCCAGGCTGGATATTTTATATATATATATATCTCAAAATAGGAGGAAAGCAAGAAAAAGAAGATAGAAAATCAAGTTAGCCAAAGAAAAAGGAAAAAGGGAGGGGAGAGAGAGAGAGGGAGAGAGATCCAGCTCAAACCCTTCTCTTCATGGAGGTTAGGAAAAAAAATATATGAATACGAAAGTGAATCTGAAACCTTTTAATGATTTACTTATGTAATTTATTTGACTAATTTTAACTGAAAATCCTTAATATGAACATTGGTTATCCTCCATGACACACCAGCATTGATATGGACAAAATTTACAATTTCTTTTAATTTTTCTGAATTTTTTATATTTTCATAATTTTCTTCTTCTTCTTCTTTTTTCCTGGCTAGCCATTCAATCCTCGCTTAGATCATTGTCGCCTGCTACAACGGCTGGCAAGCCCTCGGCAAATCTAATGAGGGCAACCCTCACCCAAGCGAGGGCTTGACCCTATAGCTTGAGCAAGGGTTACCCTTGCTGATTTAGCAAAGGGTTGACCTCCATGATAGCCCTTGCTAGTGACTGGCAAGGGCTTGCAGGCCTTCACCTAGTGGCTGGCAAGGGTCATTGGCTATCCTCATCGGCCAAAATGGAAAAATAAATGAGAAGAATTTTTTTTAAAAAAAAAATTATAATTTGTTCAAGTCAACATTAGTCATGTCGCGTAAGATGATCGACGTCCATCTCAACAATTTACAGCTAAAATTGACCAAATAGACTACATTGATAAATTGTCGAAATATTTAAAAAATTTAAGACTAAATTGGCACGAATGTAATATTTTAGATTTTTTTTTTTCCTTTTTGGTTCTTTTCTCTTCCATTAACAGCAGCCCCCCGTAACTGTTCTCACTCGAAGAAGATGAGTTTTGGCTTCATTTTCCCCATATTTGATTACTAAGGTCAAATCGGATGATGTAGCCAGCCTATCACGCTCGGTAGCGTTTTGTCATTAATCACCGCTTGTCGCAATCCAATCAAATATCTCGATATACACGGTATTTGATGGATCCATCGACGACTCTCGGGGATCGGTGTTGAATTTGAAAGGAACTGTTCTCCGCTTTGATAATATCCAAGGTAAACTCCTGTAGGATTGCGATTGATCATATAAACGAAATCCCAGTCCAAAAGTCTGTAGTAAGCACTACGTATAGATGACAAGTGAATCTTCGAATGATTATTCATGGGAAATAGTTGCACCTGTAATTGGGAAAAGTACCAAAAAAATTATAAATCTATTGTATTAGTCTTCAATTCAATCCTAAACTTTTCAATGGACCAATTTACCATAAACCTTTTAATATTGGTACCGGCCAAGATTGATGTGGACGTCGGTCGGTGGCCGGACGCGGACGTGGCGATTTTTATGATTTTTTAATTTTTTTTTTTAATTTTGAATTTTGAATTTTTTATTTATTTTTATTTTTTTATGCTTTTTTTCATTTTCTTTTCCGGCGGTGACTGGTGAGGCTCGCCAACCACTGGGTGAGGGCTGCGAAGCCCTCGGCTACCACTGGCGAGGGCTTCGCGGCCACCGTCGGAAAAGAAAAGGAAAAAGGAAAAAAAAATTAATAAAAATAAATAAAAATTCAAAAAAAATCATAAAAATTGCCACGTCAGTGTCCGACCACCAGCTGACATCCACGTCAGTGCCGGCCGGCCAAAATTGGCCGAATGGACTGAATTGGTATCAATATTAAAATGTTTAGGACTAAATTAGTCCAATTGAAAAGTTTGGACTGAATTGGTACCAATGCAATAGATTTATGATTTTTTTGGTATTTTTCCCTCTAACCTCAGCCCAATTAAAAAAGAATTCGATTCAACAAGTGTGAATGGTTTCCTTTTTCTCTATTACATCAGCTCATTAGAGGTCGTAATCGGATTGCTAAGCCGCTCGCCAAGTGCCGAGTCAATTTCGGCCTTCTTATCTTTTAGACCTAAAGGAGAGGACAACGTAGAACTAAGCTTTATCGCGAGATAAGATCTTGCCTTAGATGGGTCTTTCCGATACCATAAAAAAAGGCCCAAAAAAAGAAATCGCAACAGTAGCAAAGCACTAAGCAGGATGACTAGAACGTCGTCGTCTTCCCTAAACCCACGTCACTTCCCATGATGGTTCCCGTGAAAAGATTCACCTCCTCATCAAAATGTTTTCTTATGCATCTGCTTGGTCCACGCATGATTCCAGAAACAAAAATAAGACATTGTTCCTCGGCAGATAAACAAAAACAACATTTTTTTTTCTGGAGATACAGCGTGCAATTGTCAATTGCATTGATTCGTGTGGTCACTCGTTTCCGGTGCCTTCTGCACGAAAATGAGTCTTTCATGTATAGATCCTCTTGCTGAGGAAGATGCCTGCGATAATGGGGTATATGTCCGATGTGCTGCAATGAAAAGGCTAGATTCTAGCAGATGATGACTTTTCCATCAGCAAAGAGGAAAAGACTCTGATTCTCCCATGTATCACTGGATGTCTCCACGCTGCTTGAGCCGCCTCTTTGCCTCGTACAACGTTTTGTTCCCGCAGAAGAAGAAAAGGATTCCCTAATCTTTTGTTGCCCTTTCGGTGAGGAATCAAGAAAAGTCAAGAATGGAGTGAATTTGTGGTGTTGTTAATGTGTCATGCTGACTTGACAGGCCCCACAAAAAACAATCGTTTTTCTGGACTATGCTAATCCGGTTCATATTCAACATCGAATACGCGTTTCAAAAAGTTTAAGTACCAATTTTTTTTGTCAAAAAAATATTTCATTCATTTTCACAAATATACAACAGATAACATAATTCAACTGTAGACCAAGACAAATCCAATATAAAACAACTCCAAATAAGAAGATAAATTATCAAAGTAAGTCGCACACTCGAAGGGCATATATGTGACTTCTCAAAATCAAAATTAACGGTCAATTGCCGAATTTATTATCAATAAACGAGCACACACCGAAATTTCCATATGTTAACACCGCTTTGCTTTTTAGTCATTCAAAGTAACAAGGTTGAATGCGCACAAATCTAATACACAAAAAACCCTAAATTTAGAATAGATTGAGATAAAATAGGCAAGAGAAACTTCTAGATCTAGACTAGATACAAAATAGAAAAAAGCTCCTCAAAATGGAAGGAAAGCAAGAAAAAGAAGACGGAGAACCAAATTGGCCAAAAAAAAGGGGGGGGAGGGATCTAGCTCAAACCATTCCCTCCATGGAGGTTGAAAAAAAAAACCAAGAGCTATGAAGAAGAAAGTGAGTCTTAAACCTTTTAATGATTTGCCAATTTAGTACATCCGACTAATTTTAATCGA
Source organism: Eucalyptus curtisii (assembly GCA_017140595.1). Taxonomy (NCBI): domain Eukaryota; kingdom Viridiplantae; phylum Streptophyta; class Magnoliopsida; order Myrtales; family Myrtaceae; genus Eucalyptus; species Eucalyptus curtisii. The sequence continues at coordinate 38,539,779 of CM029496.1, read as the reverse complement.
AATTATTGACATAAACATTGGCCATCATCTGTAATACGACCAGTGTAGACGTGGACAATACTTACAATTTTTTTTAATTTTTTTTTAAAATTTTCATGTTTTTATCTTAGGTTTTTTCACTGTGGCTGGTCACTAAACCCTCACCTAGATCATCGTCCGCTACTCCAAGTGCTGGCAAGCCCTTGTCAAATCCGATAAGGGCAAGCCTCACCCAAGTGAGGGCTCGACCCTAGGGTTTGAGCGAGAGCCACCCTCGCTGGATTTGGCGAAAGGTTAACCTTTGTGGCCAAGCGAAGCAAGGGCCGTAGGGGAAGGGTTGTTGGCGACCCTTGTCGGCCACAATGAAAAAAATTTAAAAAAAATTAAAATTTATCAAAGTCGGTACCAGTTGTGCCACATAAGACGGTGGACATCCATCTCAACAATTTATGGCCAAGATTTATCGGATGGACTATGTTGACAAATTTTCAAAGGATTTAGAAGTTTAAGATTGAATTAACACAAGTGTAATTAGTTTAGAATTTTTTTTCTTTTTTGGTTCTTTTCTCCTCCATTAACAGCCGGCTCCTGCAATCGTTCTCACTCGAAGAAGATGAGTTCTGGCTTCATTTTTTTTTCCCCATATTCGATTACAAAGGTCAAATTGAATGACGTAGCCAGCCTATCACGTTTGGTGACGTTTTTACATCTATTGCCTAAGGGTTCGCATCCGTCCCCTCCACTCCACAGTACTCAATAATCACCGCTTCTCGCAATCCAATCAAACATCTCTATTATACAGTATTTTGATGGATCCATCGACGACTCTAACAGCATCCGCCATTGAATTTGAAAGGAACCCTTCTCTGCTCGATAATTGCTGAGGTAAACTCCTGTAGGATTGCGATTGATTTGTCTAACCCACTTGATCTGTTTACCCGAAGGAACGATTATACATGGGAAACAGTTGCACCTATAATCATGTCTAGCCTCAGCCCAGTTGAAAAAGAATGCGATGTAACGAGTGTGAATGGTTTCTTTTTCCTCTATTACATTAGCTCATTAGAGGTCGTTATCGGATTACTAAGCCGCTCGCTAGGTGCCGGGTCAGTTTCGGCCCCCTTATCTTCTAGACCTAAAGGGGAGGACAACCCAGAATTAAGCTTTATCGCGAGATAAGATCTCGCTTTAGATGGCTCATTCCGATGACATGAGAAAGCCCCAAGAAAAGAAAATCGTAACAAAAGCAAAGCCTTAAACAGGACGGTTAGAACGTCCTTGTCCTTTCCTAAACCCGCGTCACTCCCCATGATGGAGCTTTTCTTCCTGCGAGTCCCAACTATTGGAGAAAAGCAGGTTTCGAGCACTACGATCTTGAATCAAATCTGCTTCGTCTCGTCCTCTCGTAATCGTAATCTTTGGTTTGAAATTAAATTAAGGTTTCCACCTTCCACTCTCCACCGTTCCTCACGTGTCGCCAACCAGCGATCACTTCAGACGGCGAAATCGCGCTTTGTCTTTTATGTTTCCTCGTCCTCATCGCCATCTTTTTCCATCACTATGCGTGGATGGCACCAAGGGAAACTGTCGTCTTGTCAAATTATTTGTACCGTCGCCATACATCACCACCTTTCACTAAAGCTAGAGTACAAGAGCTTTATCATTTGGCTTTCTTTACCTGTCATGTTCCACCATGACAATGCCAGGACCATCGACGACACCATGGCACTAACTCCAACATGAGTGCGCGCAAGACGCATCTACCGGCCAAAATCCGAACCTAACAAAGACACGAGCACGGCTAACTTGAGATTGATGCAACTGTAATTGACGGTCTGATCCATTTTAACCAAAAGATGATTCGTCTTAGCATTTGGATAAAACACCAAATGACACGGATACGACAAGACAAACTGAAGCGTCCTCTATGTAACACTCGAGCACTGCTGCTTGTACACAGAACATCTAACCACTAGCCATCGTGGGAAGGTCGAATCTTGGTATATACTCAAAAACTCGTAAAACTGCATGCACAACTGCGTTTTGTCATCCCGTGTAAAATCCACTAACAGCGCAATCACTTCTAGTAATCTGTAACCCTGAAATACCATTTAACTTAAACATCAAACCCATGTAAACAAACCAACCGAAAAAGAACAATTCTTGACCAACAATCCCACCCTCCCTACGCTGGTGAGACTGGATTCGGGATAAAATACTCGTGCTCAGACCCAATGTCTTAAGCAGCAAGGGCATTGCCTCGTAAACCTGACTAACAGTTTAAAAATCTTCTGTCGGCACCAAAAAGAAAAAGTTACTGCTTCCTTTTTCTTTTATTTTTAACATGAAAGTGACTCAATCAATTCACAGCAGTTTTTTTTTTTTTGGATTGGGGGTGAGGAAATCACAGTAATTTTCAGGCCAAAAGGGGAAAGAAAATCTTTAGTCCAAATAGAACTATCCAGAAAAAAGGAATAAGCTCCTCTCAAGCTCAAGCTTCTTACTTGGAATGCTATCAGCATGCACAGTATAACCCTCAATTTTTTTGTGAGAAATCAAGAACTTGCTTCAAGTTAGCATATCCATGCATCAAGTGCCATAGCACCTAGAAGTTTGGTAATTTCCTCAGACTAACATTCATTCATATGCCAACTTTACATACGACGCCCCACCAAAATGACATTTCCACTCATGATGGATTCGTTTCAACAGACTGTTAATTGTTGTTAGGGTCAGATGATGTTTGAGTTACATGAGCTCAGAGTAACAATATAAATACTAGATTAACAACTACAGAATGGCTTCGGCATCAGCAAAACTGCATCCCAACGAAACCATGGTACTTGCATGCTTTAATCTTTCCATCTATTTGCTAAATATAGATTTCTAATATATATTTAAAAGTGAGATATAGACGATTTTATTAGCTGTGATGGGGATCACTATTTACATTCATCTGTATGTTACAAAGACCATTACAGGGAGGATATTTCAGCATTGGAAGTAGGACACTCGTTGAAACCTTCACGAACATCACCTCGACACAGTGGGCATATTCTGGAGAGAACCGAGGGAAAAAAATAAAAGACAATCAGATGAAGTGAAATCGCAACAGAGGTATTGTTGATGGAACAACAATTCTCCATTTCATCTATAGAAAAATAATCCAGATAGAGAATAGATAAAGGGGAGAACTCTGAAAAAAAATAATGGTGGCACAATACCCCTGTATCTCTTTTAGCCATTTATCAACGCATGCCACATGATACTCATGGTGGCACGGAAGAACCCTGATCTTGTCTTCTTCCTCATACTCAGCCAAGCATATATAGCACCTATCAGCATACAGAATTCAGTTAATAGCATTCCACACCTAGTATATTCAAAAGTAGGGGTTGGATCCAGTGAATTTGTATTCCAGCTAATATTTGCATCCTCTATTTAATTTCATGAACCCTTAGTACCTAATTGCTGTTATGACCAAGGAAGCAATTTCTCTCACAAGGGTCTTGTAAATTATTGCCCATGTAACATTTGTTAACCATACTCAATAAGGAGATATTTTAATTTCTAATACACTGACTACACAAAACATAAGATAGACATCATTAAATTGGAAATAGCGAACTTTTCTTAATTTGATACTTAAAGAGTGCACAAGACACCCACTAACAAAATCTCTTACAAATATTGATTATATTTGACCACACCAGATCTCTCTCTCTCTCTCTCTCTCTCCCTCTCTCTCCCTCTCTCTCCCTCTTTTCCTCCCTTGCTCGCCCTTTATGTGTAGAATTTTGTGAAACCACTGCCAACTGTTTTAAAAACTTAAGCCATTAGGCAAAGGCACTATTTAATATTCAATTATTCTAACATTCTTTCTCACACTTAGTTTGATCTTTTGCTTAGTACTAAGCAAAGATATATTTCATTGGGGAGGCAAATGAGGACTGAAATAATTTAAACTCGGGACCTCCAGTTCTGATACCATGTGAGATTTTGCAGGACCACTGTCAACTAATCTAAAAGCTTAAATTATTAGGCAAAGGCGTGGTTTAATATTTAATTGTTCTAACACTGTGAAAGGCTTTTTTTGTGATTAATCTTCCCTCTCACAAATATTGATTACATTAGACCACACCAGCGTTAAAACCCCAAGTGCAATTCACTCCACAAATAGGCCACACTAACTCATCTCGCCATTAACTTGACTGTTTTTGTCACATTGATTAGCCATGCATGATCAGCATGAGAGTGCACATATCAATATAAGCAGTCAAACATGCGAAACATATAGCAGATTTAGTTGACAGTAACATACTGTTCACCATTCCCTCCTTCCTCAGCTTTGGTGGTTCTTTTGTAATTTTTAAGTGGAAAAGAGTCAACAACTGATTCCGGGGCTGGCGGCGAGGCCACTGACAAGGAAAGGGGTACTGGTTGGCGATGAATTTCATCCAATACCTGTAAGATACCAAACTAGAATCAAAGCTTAAAACATTTACAAAGAATACCCAGCTGCAGAAAACATCGACCAATACTAGAGTCACCAATCACACCATTGTGCAACACTAAGCAAAAAATGTTAATTCACACCTCTAAAAAAGAAGGCATAACATTGTGTCTACAATGTACACAGTTGGAACAGAATAATCACATCCAAATACAAAAAGTAGAAGAGCAAAATGGAAACGGTAATACTTTTATTCAGCAAACTAGGCAGAACTACTGTTTCCGAAGCCACATTGTAAAGTAATTTCGGTGCTGTAATTGTACCATTCAGTGAGAAGAAACATCAACATAAACAAGTGCTGCCCAATGAAGAGAAAATCAAGCACATCAAGCTTTATATGCAGGTGCTTTTCTAAGCGATCAATGGATGCATGTATCACAACTTTCAACATTTTGCATCATAAGGCCTTCTGAATAAGTGATTAAACTGAACTGGTGCTATTAAAAGAGCCTAATAAGCAGTTTAAAGAACAATTACAGGTAGAATAAGACATAGCTATCAGACAAACGCGACCATGTGAAATTATAATGCAAATGAGAGGATATCACCGGGTTGAATACTAGCGAGCGTTACATCTTTGCTTGATCTGCAATCAGTTTCTATGATCAATCTTCTGTTATTATTTGTTGTAGTCTGTAGACCTTCCTATTGCGAAGCGTTAGGATAAAATCCCAAAACCACATTTTCCCCATGAAACATAGTGTAAAATGCTAAACAAGCAGTAAATTTAGTAGATAATAGAGCACATAGAAGTGAAATAAAGGAAAGCTGATTTGACATAGAACCTCAAATAAAGCTTCTGCAAGCATGACTATGCGTGATATGCTTGAATGAGTACTGGACTCAGACACAGAAAATGAATCACACGAGCATGATCCATCAGGATGGAGCCCTGAAGGGCAGAAAGCCGTTCGCCCACTATTCTCGCTGAGACCATAACGAAGTCTGTCCCAGATCTGCAAATAGTTGACAAAAAGATGAGGACACTGCAAAAGTGCAAATATTAAACTTAACGAGCAGTAAAACAATCAGCAGAGTTACCAAGGAAAGCTTGTACAAATGGACGTATGAAAGGTAAATAATGTTCATCTACCAAGGCACAAAGCTAGTAGCTCAATCCTACTTACGTTACACAATTCTCAAGGTTATTGAAAAGAATGAACAAAAGCATGACACAACACTCACAAAAATGTAAATCACTTACCTCAGATCTCGGGCGACGACGTCGATGATGTGACCTGTGAATTCTACCCCCAAGATATCGCGAATCACCCTCAAAGAAATGATCATATCTTTCATGAAATCCAAGATAATCAGGATCGTCTCGTGAGAATGTAGTATTAGAAGAATCACTACGCCCTACAGAATTGTCTCTTGAAAAAACATCCCAAAATAATCTTCTGCTACTCCTACTGGTGTCCCAAACACCTGTATCATTCCTACTGTCAGACAATACACTGGAGGATATATTCACAATACCAACATGAATTATGCCTTCATTTTCTTGGCCTTGTTCTCCAGCAGACAGAAGGAATTCAAAGGCTGAAGGTGTCATTTGCAAATGAGACTCATCTCCTCGTGAGTTGAAAGCCCAGGGAAAATCAGAAGTGGGCGACACAGAGTCATGAGTATGGGCATCTGCAAGTTCACTCTGATTCTCAGTAGCTTCAGTGTGGTGATCCTCATCTTGGATTCTTTCATGAGATGACCCTCTAGCATGTGTAACCTCTGGGAGGATCTCTGACACACCGTCGCTCACTGGATTATTAGTATCACCGACTACATCCTTGTTAGATGATACACTTGCAGAGACCATGTCTGAAGATTGTTGTTCTATAAACGAAGTACTAGAGGCAGTACTAGTTTTGTCGCTACTAAAATCGTCAGTACTAGATCCACTTACCTGACAAAAAGGAACAATTTCCTTGCTTTCAAACAAGTAATTATCCTCACTTTTTGGTCCAACGCCTATTCCCTCTACTTCATCCAAAGTTTCCTCACTTGTGGACACGGCTCTGGTTCCAGTAGCAGAGAGCAGTGGCTGTATTTCTCCAACAGAGACTGTGTGCTCTTCATTGGGCTCCTGAAACTTAGTAACACTGGAATCGCAAAGTTCTGCAGAATTAACCAAACATTCATTTGGGTAATCTTCCATCTACAAGAAAAGAGCGTGTAAATCAGTTGCTCTCAAGATTCTATCGAGGCATCAACACAAACTTGAGAACCCATATGCAGTATAACATAGTTCCGTGACCATTATAAAACATACTACCAAACATCCTCACTTGTAAAGTTAAGAAAAGCTTCTAATCATGAACGCCACTCTAGATCTTCTGCTTGGTGACTTACACATTTACCAGCATTCCCTGACATAATATGGGTTGAGCTGGCTGCAACTTGAAATCTGAGTCATGACATGACACTAATGTAGACTCCAGCAGACATCCAACTAAACAATAGGTTCTCGTATCTCTTACACGAACGACACCCAACACCATAGTAAAGCGCCCAAACTCAGCACACCAAACCAGTGCACACCCTCCAAACCAATGCTTAACACAACCACCAAAATAAGAACAAGGAAAACTCACATGAGCATCACATGTGGCTGTTTGGGCCTGTTAAGTTATCCCATTTTGCTCAGTATGAGGTTGAAACAGAACTTATGGAAGATGCTACTGTCGCGAGCACTAAACAGCTGGAGCTTTAAGGTAGGAACCCTTGCCCAATAATTACATTCAATGAAAGCTTTATCATACTTTGAGTTGATTAGCCCCATGCGAGTTTCTTGTTTGACTTAATTCTCTTAGAGTCTACTCCATGCACATGTTTATCTCCACCGTGGAGCAGGATAGCAAAGGCAAAGGAGTATCAATGAGTTCCACTTGGCTTATTATTTGTAGCTCGAAGAGAATGAATTACACTACTCATGTGGCCTAACAGTTCAGACATTTAGATACATCCTTTTGACACCGTCAACAAACCATTCCGACATGCTCACTTCAAAAAGGCAGACTCAACGACGAGCTTAGCAAAGCTCGAACCCATGCATATGGAACATCAGCTTCCTTTTTCCCTATTCACAGAGACGCAAAAAGGCTCCTTTAGGCTAATCTCGATGCATGCTCAAATCTGCATCTACACCTCAATCTTTACCCGCAAGGCCGCACAACTAACACGGTACTATTCATCCCAAAATCGACAGAGGGAAATCGTACGCGGTTAGCCTAATTTCTCGTAAAAGCAAAAGGAAACCGCGTAAATCAAACCCCAACGATTCGTCGACGATCTCCTCAACCCTCGCGATCCCGGAACCGCGCGATCCGGAACCGAAAGACGGGAATCGATCGTCGCGGAGAAGAAGAACGACGGAAAACCAGGCGGCGGCGGCGACCAGCACCGGCAAACAGGAAAAAGAAAGGGGGAGGGCGTCAGACGGAGGCCGATCGCGATTTACCTCCGCGGGAGCGCGGGACGGGGAGCAGCCGCAGACGAGAGACGAGAGCTTGCTCCGCCTCGCGCGGCGGCTGACCGCCGGCGGCGACGGCGGCGGCGGCGGCGGAGGCGAGGGGGCGGGCCTCGCCCGACTGCTGCTGGCACCCATTTTCGCCTTGCAGAGAGAGAGAGAGAGAGAAGGAGAGAGGACCGTGTTGACTTGGGAAATGATTTTATAAACTAATGTGCGTCGTGAGGAGACTCGGTTTTCATTTCTTCCCGTCAACCTGAAAGGAAAGAATTATTAATAATAATTACCGTTGAATACAAATAAAAAAAGAGAATATATATATATATATATATAAAGGCAAATTCATTAAAATACTCTAAACTTTGGCCTGATCCAAATTTGTTTCGAACTTTTTATATTGAAAGACCTTCAAATTTTAAGTTTAGTTCCAAATCCACCTTGAACTTTTTTTTTGTCTCAAAAATACCTTAAACTTTAAATCTAATCTCAATTCTATCAAATAAAAAAAAAAAAAAACCCCAAACTCCAAACTTATTCGTATTCAACAGTTATTATTATTAATAATTATTTCCTTCAGGTTGACGGGAAGAAATGAAAACCGAGTCTCCCCATGACACACATTAATTTATAAACTACTGTGAGTCATGGGGAGACTCGGTTTTCATTTCTTCCCGTCAACCTGAAGGAAAGAATTAACTAATGTGCGTCATGGGGAGACTCGATTTTTATTTCTTCCCGTCAACCTGGAGAAAAGAATTATTAATAATAATAATAACCGTTGAATACAAATAAAAAAAAAGAGAATATATATATATATATAATGAATGGCTAATTCCTTAAAATACTCTAAACTTTAGGCCGGATCCCAAATTTGTTTCGAACTTTTTATAACAAAAAACCCTCAAAGTTTAAGTTTAGTCCCAAATCCACCTTGAACTTTTGTTTGTCTCAAAAGATAGGGAAAATGTCACAAATGGTCCCTATACTATTACTTAATGTGCAATTTGGTCCATGAACTTTCGATTCAATTTGGTCCCCGAACTATTGATAAATGTCCGATTTGGTCCTCGAATTTTTGATCGGCTCAATTTGGTCCCGAACTATTGATAAATGTCCGATTTAGTCATTCGTTACTATTTTTCCTTTTCTTTTCTTTTTTTCTTTTTTTTTTGTGCTTCTTCTCTCTTCCCTCCCCCGACTCCGATGGAGGGAAGCCGGCGTCCGGCGAGGGTCGCCCTCGCCGGCATCGGCGAGGGCCGTCCTTGCCGGACGAAGGTGAGGGTGGCCCTCGCCGGCGTCGGCGAGGGGCTCCCTCACAGATTTGGCGAGGGAGCCCCTCGCCCGATGCCGGGGTGCTCCCTCGCCGGACGCCGGCGGAGGGAAGAGAGAAGAAGTGCAAAAAAAAAAAAAAAAAAATAAGGGAAAAAAATAAGGGAAAAAACGAATGACTAAATCGGACATTTATTAATAGTTCGGGGACCAAATTGAGCCAATCGAAAGTTCAGGGACCAAATCGGACATTTATCAATAGTTCAGGGACTAAATTGAGCCGATTGAAAGTTCAGGGACCAAATTGCACATTAAGTAATAGTATAGGGACCATTTGTGACATTTTCCCCAAAAGATACCTTAAACTTTAAATCTAGTCTCAATTCTGACAAATAAAAAAAAAACACCAAACTCCAAACTTATTTGTATTCAATGGTTATTATTATTAATAATTCTTTCCTTCGGAGTTGACGGGAAGAAAAGAAAACCGAGTCTCCCCACGATGCACATTAGTTTATAGACAAAATCATTTCCCACGATGTGCGTCGTGGGGAGACTCGGTTTTCATTTCTTCCCGTCAACTTGAAGGAAAAAATTATTAATAATAATAATAACCGTTGAATACAAATAAAAAAAAAATATATATATATATATATATATATATATATATATATATAAGGGCTAATTCCTTAAAATACTCTAAACTTTAGGCCGGATCCCAAATCATTTCGAACTTTTTTATATAAAAAAACCCTCAAACTTTAAGTTTAGTCCCAAATCCACCTTGAACTTTTTTTTTTTTTTTTTTTTTTATCTCAAAAGGTACCTTAAACTTTAAATCTAGTCTCAATTCTATCAAATAAAAAATAAAAAAAAACCCCAAACTCCAAACTTTAGGTCCAATCTTAAATCTACCCGATTTTTTTTTTTTTTGTCAAAAAGTAAATTATCAAGTTTTACTTTAGTCCTAAATCTTCCTCTATCCAAAAGTTGCGGTTAGTGGTCTCTAATTTTTATATCCTAAAACAGTTTTATTTTGAGGATAATTTTCCATGTCGCATTGTCAATGTGTATTTATTATCGATGTGGAAATGTTACTTTAACTTGGGATTGGACCATGAGGGAGATTTGATAATAGATTAGAAGTTGATGATTTTTTTAGATAAAATAAAATTTAAGATATATTTGGTACTGTACCTAAAGTTTTATGTTTTTTTTTAGATAAAAAAAATGTGAGGTAAAATTGAGAATGAACTTAAAATTTGGAGTTTTCTAGGGAATTGGCCCATATAAATAATTAAAGTGTTGTCTCGAAAATTGTTTCGATTCTTCGCTAGCCTATCACCCGTTTTGCAGGCTTTCTATCTCGACGTGCTTTTGGCTCTTATCAAATCTCATAGAACGTCAAAATTATAGGTCGACGGCTTGACGTGACCGAGACGCGTTATGAGGGAGTACTGTTGTGTCTGGCTCGCACCAGGGACACCGTGCTTTTGTTAAAATTCTTTGTAATATTTCTTCCGCCATTCCTTAGGAATGGCAAAAAGTCTCGAACTTTATTTATTCTTTGCTTACCAATCGCCTGTTCATGAATTCATGACTCCCTACTTCTCTATATGTCACGAGTCTTAAAATTCAAGATATATTCGACGTGGTTCCTTAAGAACTTACATTTTCAGAATAAACGGTTGCCCACTCGGTAAGTTAGAATGGAAAACCAAACGTTAGTATTTACCTTGCGGGGATAACACGTATCGCCCCGCAAAACGAAAAAAATAACAATATTAAGTAACATCAACGTAAAGGCCTTCCGGCAAGAACAATGCAGAATATACACACATCTTTTGCTGGAAACGAAACCCTTTGGAGGAAGCAAGACGAAAAACCCTGAAGGATACCATGATCAAGAACGACGAAGACTGATCACCGATCTGAAAGATCCCTTAAGGCTAAACTAAACAGAGTCCTTGGAATCTAAAGATGGTTTCTCTCAAAACTTCTGAGAGATAATCGCATCAGGTGTCACGCCCGAACCCCGAGCGCGTGCACATCCCATCTAGATCGATCAAACATGCGACATTCCGGATACATCGCCGACCCATTCATTTTATTACACATGCGAAGCGAAACAAATCTCCCGACAACACTTAACTTGGGATAGAAAAAAAGCGGGCGATCAATCACAATACCAAACACTCGCTTATAAACACATCGGTTTAAATACAATACTTGGATTTGTCTACAAGATGGACCGCTCGACAAAAAAAAAAGCTGTCCTAAGACCAACTAGCAGGACACGTTCACCGATCCTTCAGCTTCCACCTTCCAGACTTAGGGCTTCGGTTCCTTCACGACCACCATCTAGGGACCTGAAATTTTTGGCCCACAACGGGGTGAGACATTGTCTCAGCAAGTTCAACCCCTAAACCCCTATTAGAAAGAAAATACATCCGGGTGGCCTAGCCACATCACACAGAAGACTTACCTCGCGTCAATCCCTTCATGCAGGTTAGCACAATTTGTATTACACAAACTCAGGAAATAATAAGAATTCAAACAATTGGAACGCCAACACTTTCATAGGAACCACAAACACACTCAGCACGCATTCCAATTATTATTCACCGCCACACAAGGGCATAGCCTACTCGCATTCAGCCATCTACGACATTAATTGCCAGGCATCGCCTCCCCCCCTTGGAGCGCGGCTTCGTCTCTACGTCGACGGCATTCCCGAAGGAGCATAGGTCCAGTTGACCTAGTCTCTACTGCGACCCGGGCCTCGTCACTATATTGACGGCGATTAAAAAGGAATACAGGTCCAATTGGTTTAGCCTCTACTGCGACCCAAGCCTCGTCACTAAGTTTAGAATCGAGTCGGTTGGCGAGCCTCTCGTGACCCGAGTATCATCACTAAGTTGACGGCGATTCTAAAGGAATACAAGTCCAGTTGGCTTAGCCTCTCTTCGCGATCGAGTCTTTCAACCAAAGACACGACAATTCAAAACCGACCTCCGGACAATTTACATTTCACTCAAATATTCCAATTGCAATAGAAATCCTTAAAAATCCAATTTAGGTGCCAAACCCGACACTTGGGATTTTTCAATAAAATCCACATTTTCCACAATCGACTCTCAATTTGCAATACCCACTCATCGAATTCAAAATCTGAATACACAGCAGCGATCAGCATGAAATTCTAAGAATTTAAGGTCCCGAAATAATTTTCGGAATTTAATAAATAATTAAATTTATTTCGAAAATTAATTAAATAATAATATCCATATTTTTCACAATCCACGCTCAATTTGCAATATCCAACCATCAATTTCAAAATCTGAATACACAGCGATTAGCGCGAAATTCTAAGAATTTAGGGTCTCAACAAAATTTTCGGAATTTATTAAATAATTAAATTTATTCCGAAAATTAATTAAATAATAATATTTTAATAGTTTTCGTAATATAATATATTATTAAATAATCCAATAATTTCGAAACATTTATTTAAATAAAAAATAAATTTCTTTAAGTCACATCAAGGCTTATCTTAAAATAAACATTCTTAACCCTAATTAAACACACTTTAAATTAAAACACCACCTTAATCTAATCCACTCTTAAATAACTTAAACTAACACCCTAATAGCACTTAATATAAACTAAACCTCCCTAAGTATAATTAACCCTCTAAGCGAGGTTTAGTGAGCTAAACTCACCGGATTAGCGAGCCGAGCGGACCAAAACGAAGAGGGCGACGAGGGGATCGACTTTCCCAAAGGCGGACCTAACCTTCGGGGCCGGGAAGCCGCCAAAACGGGCCAAAACCAGGCTGCCATACCCATTTCTTGCATTTCTGTCCAAGCTTGGAGGAGGCGGTCGCGGCGGCGGGCGCAGGGGCGGCGGAGGAGGACCGGCGGGCGACGGCAACGGCTTGCACGGGCTCCCGGCGAGCTAGGCGGCGGCTCGGCGACGACGGGTAGCTCGAGACGACGGCGACGGCGCGCGGACGAGGGTGGAGCAGCTCGCGCACGGGACGGCGTGCGCGCGGACCGACGGCGGTGGCGACGGGCTCCGGCGACGGGCGAGCTGGCGACGTCGAGCGGCCGAGCGGGCGGACGGAGGGGGCGTCGGGGCTGCTGGTTCAACCGGTCGGATCCTCCTTCTCTCTCCTCTTTCAAAAGCCAAGACAAGCCCCTTGAATCAAGGAAGAAGATGATGTTGAAAGCCCACATTTTCAAGAGCCAATCCTCACCATCCACTTGTCAACATCCTACCCACTCTTGCCCCAACTACCATGACATAAGATGATGTCATCTTCCACTATCTCCAATCTCCCACAACCTTATTCCAATAGGTTCAATTTCATTTTCCGGGGCATAAAATTCAAAGTCTTCAATTCTCCTCTAATTGAACCAAATTGGAGTCTATAAAATTAATCCAATGTCACCACACTTCAATTCACATAATCACTTGACCCTAGAACCATCTTAGATCTCAAAAGTACAACCAAAAGCGGGCCTACCAATTTTCCCGAACCAAATTAGCCATACCTTGATTATTTTTTTGAAAACTCGGCTTGCATGAAAAATCTTCCAAAGATGAGTCAATGATCCTAAAATAATTTGTGACACACAGGACTTCTAATTTCTGAATTCGATCTCAATTTCACGGTTAATTTTCACTGGCATGATATTAGCGCGTCATCGATCCACCTAGGGTAGCTTTTAGAAATTTTCGTGCATTTGACCTGTGGTTAATCAATTCAAGCCACAATGTACATCTTTGACACATTGGCGACTCTCGGTTGTCGGGATAATCTCAAGGTTTCAAACACGGACACAGGGTACCCAAACGACAGATAAGCCGGTCTAGTGTCGATCGACAAGAATTGTGCGATCTGGTGGAATCACCAACGCTCGATCACATGCCTCTGTCGAGTCGACCTATCTCCGGTCTCTAATCGATTTTTAACTATGCCGTAATGACCCTTGCAGATTAACTCGGTCGAAAGGTCGTTTCCTGGTCAAATTCTCAAATCCGATGCATTAGAATTTTTTAACGGCTTCACCTAGTAGACTAGTTATCCCATGAGTGATCAGTTCAGGGAAAAGAACTATATGCACACAGATGAAATGCCCATTTCAATTTATTGAAAATAGAATTGGAAATTCGGGATGTCACATCAGGTGTTGTTTAGCACTACGAATGTGTGTAGAAAGATGCAATCGGAATCGGTGAAGAAAGCTCAACTACCGGTCATACCAGCTTCAGGGAAAGTTAAGAGACGGTCGCCTACAGTAAACACACATAATATATAAGAGATTACTAAAGATTCAAGCCATATAATATTTCAATTCTTACACAAGGTACTTATTTGATCAAATAGAATTGTTCTATTGTATCTAGACTAATATCAATTTAACCTATTTCATGAAAAAAAAAAAAGTGACAGATTAACCAACCAACAAAACGACTTATTAAAAATAACATCTTCTTGTTGCATTGAAACATATAAATGTTGACTAATCTAGCTAACATTGAAGTTGGTAAAATGAAATGGTTGAATAATTGAAAAATGAGATTATTCAAGAATACACATTGAATGCTAAGATTACGCATTGTATTTGGAAGTAATCCATAATAAAAAGGTGTTTGCGATTGTTCAAGAAGAAATTAAACAAAAGATAACTTGCATTTATAGCAGCAGCTCGCTCGATACATTTGATTTGCAAGGGTACCAAGTAAGAGGGGAGCCAGGAAATCAGTTTTTCAATGCATTAATGCCTGCAAGAACTTTCTAAATGAGCAAAACCCTATGAATCATTAGCTGCAAAAAATGGCTGAATGGCAGTACTCAAGTTTTTCTACAAAGTGTATCAGTAACCACGGATCGATGTGCATCCTCACATCCATAACTTGTTTGGGTCTTTTTCCCTCAAGAAAAAGGTAAGATTCATTAATGTTTATGTTAAGACCCATCTAGAAATGGTTAGCATTCAAGTATCCCTTTCGAAGATTCATTCGTATGCATCCGTCGGTGGTCGTTGCAATCTTTCACTTTACAAACCTTCGATCATATTGATTTGAACTATATCAAAAACATATGTATTCCTTTTAGGAACATAAGCATGAGCTCCCCTATGGCAATATTTGCAAATTTTGATTATAATCTAAGTTGTGTATTTTCCTACTTGATTTTCGAGAAAAAAGAATGTGCAGAAATGCGGCATTTTGACACTTGCTTATGTAGTTCTAACATTCTTTTTGAGATAGGGACGATCACTTCTACCACTAAAGACTAGTCGGATGCTATAAGAATCTTGTACGTGTCATCTTTCTTTTGGTGACAACTAAAGGAAAAATTGAAAGAAAAATTAAAGCGAAAGAAAAGCAGGAAATGGAAAAGAGAAAAAAAGAGAAGAAGGAGCTAGCAGCAATCATTTAGATGCTGAAAGAGCTGTACATATTTAATATATTGCGAAAATAAAAAGTGTCTATTAAATAGAAATTGGAAAAAAAAAATTGATTTGAGGATAAAGAGGAAAGGAGAAAGGATGGACCGCTAATTCTTGAAGGGTTTGGAAATATAAACGAAAAGGTGACACCAAAAGAATTCAAAATAATGGTAACAAATGGTCGACATTTTCCTTGTTGGGATTACAAGGAGAATGTTTGATTTGTGAGCCTCGACGTTACATCGTGCCTACCGAAACAATTTGAATAGGAGCTGCAGACTTATTTCTGAAGAGGTCTTCTCGAGAAGAGCCAAAATCACTCCCCCAAATCCCCGTTCAACACGGTCGGCTTAAAATTAAATTTTTAGACTTTGTAAGATTCGAACTTTTGACCGGCGAAATGAAATCAACCGAACTGCTCAACTGAGGGTCGGCCAGCTGACAAAAGGACGGTGACAAGGGATGCGACATGACGAAGACATATGCGACGTGCTCAAACGACGACTTGGGATGCACTTCCAATGAGTTTTCCTGTCTTATCCCTAGGGACAAGCATAGCCACATAAACAGAACATGGAAGGGAGGATAAAAATATCAATTTGAAATTATATCTCTGATATCAAAAGAGATTTCTAGCTGATCGATGAATTATTGCACGGTCCAGCCTTTATATATATTTTTATGTACTTCTTAATTTCCATATCTTGGTATCGAAGCATTTTTTTGGGACAAGAGAAAGTATCTCTACCAATAATTGATGTCCCATTCTTGCTTGCCTCCACACTAAAAATTCTCTACACTTGTCTACTGCCTGGCCACACCCAGAATACAAAAACCAACCACAAGAGGTAGATCACACGACCCTCATCACCCCCATCCCGGTCCTCCTGGTCCGCCGTGCCCGCACATGCCGCCTCTAGGGCCTCTCCACCACGGACTGGGGTCCCTGTACGTGCCGCCGCCGCCGCTGCCGGGTCCGCCGCCGCACCAGCCGCCCCATCACCCTCTGGGGCCGCCTCAGCCTTACCACCACCACCACCCTTAGACTTATATGGGCTGGAAGCTTGTGCTCTAATTTATGCTCAACTCTATGTCCTGCGAGTCCGCTTAGTCGTGCCGACTAGGTGGAATCTCACTTTGGCCATTGCTTCTGTGTGCACTCCAAATAAATAATAATGAACTCCCCAATAAGTCCTTTGTTCAATCTTTGCCACTTCTTGATTTCGAAAGACGTACCTGTGATGACAATCTTCGTGCGTACTCAACTGGGAAGGGAGAAGAAAAAGACACAACGCTGAACTGCGCTTCAGGAAGCTCGATTGCACGTTCATGTCCTGGTGAAGGTGATTATTTTTAAGCCCTCGATTACCATCGGGATATGTCAGAATCAGACACCAATTAGTCCGATATTATAAGACGGTCGACATTAAAGATGTAAAATGATTCTGCACACAGAACGGCGGAGGAACTGTAAACCAACAGGAAGAAGGAAGAACAGGAGAGTTTAGTTTAGCGAAGAGTCTCGTCTGGATTTTTATATCTAGATTTTATCTGCCAACTTAACACGTCTGCAAACAGCAATAATGAAAGACACCGAGGTAACTGCAAAGAAAGAGAAGAAAATGATAGCATGGAAAGAAATTGATATTCACTGACGGTGAGGAGAGTGTGTTGGCTAAGCTGTACAGATGGTACAAGCATTTTCTTCTCCATCAGATGAAATTAAGTATTTGCCTCTAACTTGAGATTGAAAGCAACACTGCCAAAAATTAACGAGAGAGGGGCAACAAATGCAACATGAAATTTTCTTGAACTATTTCCACGGTCAGTCATGTACAATATAGCTTCCACCTTTCTGGATATTGGATTCAACAAACCCTTTCGACGATCATGTCATCTCCTCCCCTAGAAAAAGTAACACGGAAAAATGTAACACGATCTTGTACCTTGGAACCATCGTAAAGTCCATCAATCTCTTGATTATGAACCCATTTCAAGCACAGAACTGCAAGACCGTGCACAAAGTAATCTGTTAAACCATGAGCTCCCCCAAACAGTCTTGAGCGCTTATCCAGGACAGTAATATCATCAGCATCATGAACAGGTTTTGTAAGTATGAATATCCATCTAAACCTAAGTTAAAGTGTAACAGTTTACTGTAGGACTATTCTGCCGCATGGATCCCAAATACAGCACTTAGATCTTGACGGTGTTACTATCTTGTTCCAGTTGGATATCCGATCTGAAAAATCCCTAAAAGATTTGTCAGCGCTATGGTTCTTCCTAATGCTTCTATCTCTGCTTGTGTATATTTACTTTCACTGATGATTCTTGATCACACACCCATTGGAAATACAATGCCAGAA
The DNA here is from genome assembly GCA_017140595.1 of Eucalyptus curtisii. Lineage (NCBI taxonomy): Eukaryota > Viridiplantae > Streptophyta > Magnoliopsida > Myrtales > Myrtaceae > Eucalyptus > Eucalyptus curtisii. Next base: position 38,521,725 of record CM029496.1, on the reverse strand, counting down.
ATTCCTGGACCACTTGGATAGTTCCCACAGAAAATACGGTACCAGATATATGAAACAAGTATTCGTATCAAGGATGCCTTGAAGAATTGCCATGCACTTGTGTAGGTCTCAAGTGCGATTGATCCTGCAGTTCAGATGAATGGAACATCAACAAATGAGAAAACAATTTAAAGTAGTCTTTACAATGTATTTTACAAAGTAAACATCCTCTACCGGCGAACTGCGATTAAAAGTCGATGGAGTTCGGAAATCAACTTGTCCCTGTATAAATTAAAGCCTGATCAAAGGAAATTCCACAACCCTAAAATTTTATATTTCTTGATGACCATATATCTTTGCAATGTTACTCCAGTAACAATATCATACCAGCACGTGCATGGCCGGTTGGGTCCCGAAAAATCCGTCATGGCTGGGTGCCAGTGAGCTCAGCTGTCCCTACAGGTACGGCAACTGAAAACAATAAGAACATAGTCTGCCTATCCCAAAGATAATTTTGGTTCTGCAAGAAAGAAAAATAAAGGGATGGGTGCCAATTCAGCACAACTTACCAGCCCCTGAATGCTTGGTTGACTAACATAATATGCATCATGTGGTGGCTCCATTAAGTTTAATTGTACCTGAAAATTCACACCTCTGAAGAATCACTAAATCTGCCAAAATAAATCAGTCTTAACTTTCTTCAAATGCATAAAAGGTATCCCATGTTACCAGTCCCTGCACATTCTGTTGGGCGCCATAATACCCATTTAGAGTGATCCCATCTGTGTTTAAGTTTTCCTGCAATTAGGAGAGGATTGAATTATTATCTCTATAGTGGTACATGCAGGAAAAGGTAAAATGTATTTGAAACCATGGCAGAAGTTCTATGTAACTTTCTCCAAGAAATTGAAAAGGCCAAAGACAAACCATTTCATGCAAGCTGTCTGGCGCCTCAGCAAGGAGAACATCTGACTCTTCTTGCACCTGAAAGAGTGAGGGGTTTTCATCAGTAATAATCAGTGGAATCCTGATGTCAAGCACTGCCCAACAGCCGCCAGCCTATTACCTTTCTCTTCTTATTTGTGTTTCTCTTTTTACTCGTTTTATTAACGGTGACTCCCTGATTCTCTGACTCCGTTTCGCGAAGACCACAAATGCTAGTGCTGCATTCTGCCATGCTGTTATTAGAATTGTTCACATCTACACAATTCTTTAGAGCCTCCACAAGTGCACGAAAAGCAATGGCATAAGCCTCTTCAGATGTTGATCCCTCTTCACTCAATTCAATAGCTCGTCGGCACAAGTAATTATAACGTTGCACCCTTGTCTGCATCTTTTTGGTTCCTTCATCTGGTGAGTGCCTACTCTTTGCATCTTTTGTCCACCTCTTCATGATATATCGAGATGGGATGCTGGGAAAACCACTGATCTGAAGAACAACCATTGCATGTCTACAAAGAAATCCATGATACTCGAACAGATGACAGAAGCAAGAGACCTCTGACTCCACTTCATTCCACGTTACCATGAAGTATTCCTTTTTCTCAAAATCCTCAACCCTGTAAATTACAGTCCCTCCATCTTCACTCTCCTTTCTGGGATGGCATGCAACTACACCTAAAACTTCAATTTGAAATTTCCTAAAAATTGCATGAGTATAGACTGTCGACAGTTGCTTTTCCCATGGTGAAGGTGATTTGAGAGCAGGCTGCTTGTGCCATGTATCAAAATCAGCTATCGCCTCCTCTTCACACCTATTGTGGAGAATAACACCATACTGTCTCAGAAATTCCTTAACAGTTATTTTCTTGTGAATATATCTGTCAAAGAAGGAGTTCATGCTATCCACACGTTGAGCTGTAGACATTCCAGCAAGAAAACTCTCCCCCAACAAAGCAGGAACCCACTTCTTCCGTTCCATATAGAGCATCTGAACCCATTCGTCTTCTTGCAGTTCAAATCTTGTCACCATTTTCCACCATCTCATATCAAACTGTTCATCCGTCCACGATTTAAAGATACATTTGTTGAATTTTGACAGAAAATTCTCATGATTGTTTATCACATGAGAAAGATTTTCATGGACCTTTTCCAATATATGCCAAAGAAGGTAGCAATGACGGGTTTGTGGTAAGACTTCTTCAATGGCTTCCTTTAGGCATTTGTCTTGATAAGAAAGTATCACAGAAGGAGAGTTTCCGCCCATTGCCCGAAGCCATGTCTTCAGTAGCCAAACAAACGTTGATCTAGTTTTATCTGCAATCAATGCACACCCAAGCAGCATAGTCTGAGAATGATGGTTTACCCCAACAAATGGCACAAATGGAAACTTATCATTGCTTTTGACATAAGATGTATCGAGAGATACAACATCATTGAAGCTGGCATAATCATTCCGACTTTTAGCATCAACCCAGAACAAGTTTCTCAGATGCTGTTCCTCATTCAAATCGATTGCATAGAAAAAGCTCGGATTCTCTTTCTGAATGTGTTTAAAGTACTCAAGTATGATTTGACCATCCCCTTCATCTAATGTCAAGCTTCGCCCTTTATCAGGTTGATGGTCATTTTTGTCATGAAGAGCACAAGCATGCGGATGCCCAGCAGACTGCCTAGACATCTCAACATACATCTTTCTCGTTCGTTCACTAACAGCATGTAAGATGTCGATGTTATTTTTCTCAGCCAATTTTATGTTTCGATGAATTCGAAAATGATAAGCCAGTGCTGGTAAAAGTTCATGGTTATGATCTTTGACAAATTCATGTATAATCCACTTCCCATCTGTCCTTCTCTTTACATGCATGCTGGCCTTGCAGTCGGTCTTTTTCACGCTGGGCCGTCGACTACTACCACTTTCTGACTCTGGTGTGACCCCATATCTAGAACATGCAAATTTGGCGTCTATAAATTCTTTCGACTTCTTTGAACGTCGACTATTCTTTATCGAGGTGGTAAATCCCATAGACTTGGCATATTCCTGGTAAAACGAATAAGCTGCTTCATGCGAGTCAAACTCTATACCATTGCGCGGTTCAAAATCAATATCACCTTCAAACCCTGTAACAGCCGTTTCAGAGGGAGTAAAGTCGCTACCTCTATTCTGCACTTCATCCGTGCCACTGACCATATTCTCCCCTGCACCACTTTGCACACCATCTCTTGTATCCATTGTACATTAAGCGGCAGCACTTCATCCCAATCAAAAGAAAATTTCCAACAGACAATCATGAAGACAACTTGCCATTTGCAAATATTCCTAAAGGATGGCACCTGAAAAAATGCATACAAGAAGCCGTCAGAACTGGAGCACTCAAATATAACATAACCTCAGAAAGGTCTTAAACATCATGCAAAATACAAAACTATAAAGGGCCTCCTTTTCTTTTGTAAAAACAAATTTGACCGACATAGCAACAAGGAGGTGCCAGTCCAAATACAAAATTCATTTACAAACAAGGATTTCATTATCTCTAACATGTCATCCACATAAATTCCCCTTTTCATGAAGATATCCACACGAGATCTTGTGCTAGAAACATGAATTTTCCAGTGAATAACCAGCAATTCCATTTACCGACAGATATTTTCCCCCCATTCCATGCCTTTGCATTTCTCCCTCCAGACTTTACATAACAAAGATAGAAGGACCATGCACAGAAGTTTCTTTTTCTGCACAAAAACAAGAACCTTCCAGCCTGCACTTCATTCTTCAATGACAAACAACTTATTTCCCACGACAAAGAGAAATAATCATAATGTTTTAGAAACTCTGCTGCCCAAGAGAATGAAAACCAACTGTTTCAATAAACTTCATCAGCTTGAGGTAAAAAAGGCTGATCGAAAATAGAGCAGCTAATCAGCTAACGGCATTATAACAAGCTTGCATCTATACATAGCAGCTCCCACGGAGAACTCTTCAGGAGTAGAGTCTGTTATGAGGGCCGCAACTACAAAATGCATATAGGGAAAAATCGGTGAAAAAGGACTTCCTCTACACTAAACCCTACTAAAACTTCATAGTGCGCATCCCAAACTAAAATTCCTGTCGATACAAGCGAAGATCAAAGCTTTCCTCTATCCCTAACTACAAAGGCATGAATTTTCATTGCCCAGGAAAGCCAAACCCTCCATCGACCGACGTCTCGGCCTACATCCACTCCGAGTCCTAATTAAGGACGGCAAAGGGCCCCGCCCCCGGGGGGGGGGGGGTTGTTCAGGGATCATAATCCCGTCCTTACTCGCCCAATCCCCCGCCTCGCGACCCCGCGCAGGGCCAACGACATTGCCTCGCGGCTCCTCGCCGCTGCATCACAAAACCAAGCGTCTTCCTTCTCGCTATACTGAACTAGATGAAATCAGCGGATCAAATAATAACGAAAGAGCGGATATCTACAGCGAAGCTCCAAGGATACAGGAGCCGCACAGCTCGCAAATGCACGAGATTTGCCTCAATCGCCGGAAAAATTTCGACAGAAAATCGAAACCCCAACGCTAAAGAGGCGAACACAGAGCCGGCACTTTCCGCCGGAGCCGAGAGAAAATCGCCGGAGCCGGGTGAAACGGAGAGAGAGAGAGAGAGAGGGACCTCCGGCCTGGCGGCGAGACGCCGGGAATCGAGCTTCGGGCTCCCGCCGGCGAGCTTGAAGACCACCGCGCGAGCTGGAGGAGAGAGAAAAACTGAGCCTGATTTTTTTTTTTTTTTTTTTTTTTGACGAGAAACTGAGCCTGATTGAAGAGGGAGTAGGGTTCTGAATTTCGAAAAAAAGAAACTAGAAAGTGGGTGTCATGTGATATTTTCAAGACATTGGGGGTAAATTCGTAAAAAAAATTCGATGGATTGCTAGTGAGTCCTCCCCCCATACCATTCTAGTGTCACCTTGTCGTCAGCATAGGTGTAATAATTTCTCCTTTTTCTCATATAACAAGGCCTTGAATTACCAAAATTTATGTATGCAGAATAAAATGAAGTTGATGTAGCACAAGGAATTTTTCGGACCCATAAAAAAAAAAAATCGAATTACCAAAATTTATCTATGCAGAATAAAATGAAGTTGATGTTAGCACAAGGAATTTTTCGGACCCGTCTAAGCTTGATTGGGCAAATTTATCCCAAAAAATTGATGGGACTATGATGTGATTGTCTCGATCAAGGAGCATACCTCCTAATTTTCTTCTCTAGTATGAAATCACGCCTATTAATTATAGTGGCAATAGATCTGTAATTAGATGAAAGTGATGCGATTGGAAGCTTTTGGTGTGAATAGATGAGCAAGTAGGCCTATTTTAGTTGCCGAGTTTCACTTCTGGCGACATTCAAAAAGATGTAGAGAAGAAAATCATCGCATATGGGCTAGTTTGGTAAACTTATAAAAGTAAGTTTTTAAAAAATATTAATTTCTAAGTGTAGATAATCCAAAGTTTTGAAAATATAATCACAAGGCCGTTTGATGATAATTAACATTGATTGCCAAATATTAATAATATTTTTACTGAGCATGAAAAAATGACAATAACCGATAGGTTTTACTATGTATTTAACAAGATTTTCATTACCGTCAATTATATTTCCATTAAACGAATTAATCAACGCTTCCTTCTTTATCAAATTTAGTCGATTTTTACTTAAATATAATAATTTAAGTCAATAATAAGGTTTTTTTTTGGTGTAAATCAATATTCAATACTAAGTTAGTAAAACAACATTTCCTTACAAAAGAATCCCTATGATTTCCTAATATTACGGAAATACCTAAAACCCTTTCCTGCTTTTGTACCCTCACTTCACTGCCTCTTCCCTCTTCCCTCTTCCATCCCTCTCTCTCTCTCTTCGCCGGTCTCGTTCTCCTGCATCTCGCCGCCTCCTCCGCCGCCGCCGCCGCCGCCGCCGGGCCTAGCTCGCCGACTTGCCGTCGGAACCGAGGTGAGCAATGGACGATAGCTTGTACGACGAGTTCGGGAACTACATCGGACCCGAAATCGAATCCGACCTAGAGTCCGGGGGCGAGGAGGAAGAAGATGAGGACCTCCCGGACAAGCGCAGCGAGGAGCCCGCCGAATCCGACGGCGAGGACGCCGGCGCCGGCGCGAACGGGTGGATCACCGCCTCCACCGACGTCGACATGGAGAATCAGGTCGTCCTCGCCGAGGACAAGAAGTATTACCCCACCGCCGAGGAAGTCTACGGCGAGGACGTCGAGACGCTGGTCATGGACGAGGACGAGCAGCCCCTGGAGCAGCCGATAATCAAGCCCGTACGGAACATCAAGTTCGAGGTGGGCGTGAAGGATTCTTCCACTTACGTGTCGACACAGTTCCTCATCGGCCTCATGTCGAACCCGGCTTTGGTCCGGAACGTCGCGCTCGTGGGGCACGTGCATCACGGGAAGACGGTGTTCATGGACATGTTGGTCGAGCAAACGCACCACAACTCCACATTTGATGTCAACAATGAGAAGCACATGAGGTATACGGATACGAGGATTGATGAGCAGGAAAGGAGGATCTCTATTAAGGCCATTCCGATGTCCCTCGTGCTGGAGGATAGTAATTCGAAATCGTACCTCTGTAACATTATGGACACGCCTGGGCATGTCAATTTCTCTGATGAAATGACGGCTGCTCTTAGGCTCGCCGATGGAGCTGTGCTGATTGTGGATGCTGCTGAAGGGGTTTTGGTAAAAACTCTGTCCTTTCTTTTTGTTGCAGCCTCTCTAGACTGGAATCAAGCATGTATCTTGTATATGGAATCATAGTTAGCATTGCTTCTCACCAAAGTTTTGCATGAAATAGGTTTTGGAGTTCTCCTAGGGGTTTCTTATTGATGGTTATTGTGCCCAGGTTCCTGATTTTCTTGGATGATAGGTTTAGTGGATATCATTTTGTCCTAAATGACCATTGCATTAATGCGAATTTACATTGATGGGTATTGGTGAAGTATGTTAGATCTTACCATGTCGGATATCTAGTCATGTCTGTATGATATAGTCAAGATCTCCCCCCCCCAAAAAAAAAAACAAAAACCCCCAAGAAAAATCTGACAAACAGGTTTGACATTTTCTCATTGACAGGTAAATACAGAACGGGCCATCCGGCATGCTATCCAAGAGCGCCTTCCCATAGTTGTTGTGATTAACAAAGTAAGTGTATTGCAGCTAAAAGGTATCTTGTGATAATTTGACCAGTGCTATTATTCACGGAACTTTTTTGTTTCAGGTTGACAGACTGATAACAGAGCTTAAGTTGCCACCAAAGGATGCTTATCACAAGCTGAGGCATACCATTGAAATAATTAACAACCACATTTCTGCAGCCTCTTCGATTGCTGGAGGTGTCCAGGTAATAGATCCGGTGGCTGGAAATGTTTGTTTTGCAAGTGCTACAGCAGGATGGTCCTTCACTTTGCAGTCATTTGCTAAACTATATGTCAAACTCCACGGTATCCCTTTTGATGCCGATAAGTTTGCTTCCCGTCTTTGGGGAGATTATTACTATCATCCAGATGCCAGGGTGTTTAGGAAAAAAGCTCCAGTTAGTGGAGGGGAGAGGTCGTTTGTCCAATTTGTGCTTGAGCCCCTGTACAAGATATACAGTCAAGTAATTGGGGAGCATAAGAAAAGTGTGGAGGCAACTCTTGCAGAACTAGGGGTCACTCTCAGCAATGCTGCTTACAAGTTGAATGTGAGACCTTTGCTTCGGCTAGCTTGCAGTTCTGTTTTTGGTTCAGCGTCAGGTTTTACAGATATGCTGGTTCAACATATTCCATCAGCCAAAGATGCTGCCAGCAAGAAGGTTGAACATATTTACACTGGGCCTGAAGATTCAATGATCTACAAGGCTATGGAAAAATGTGATCCCTCTGGCCCGCTAATGGTAAATGTCACTAAGTTATATCCAAAGTCTGATTGCAGCGTGTTTGATGCATTCGGTAGAGTCTATAGTGGTGAGATTCAGACAGGTCAGACCTTACGTGTTCTTGGAGAAGGCTATTCCCCGGATGATGAAGAGGATATGACAGTGAAAGAAGTAACAAAACTGTGGATCTATCAAGCTCGATATCGGATACCCATAGCCAAGGCCCCTCCTGGTTCATGGGTCTTAATTGAAGGAGTTGATGCTTCAATCATGAAAACTGCCACCCTTTGTAACGTTGACTATGATGAGGATGTCTACATATTCCGGCCTCTTCAGTTCAATACACTTCCTGTTGTTAAAACAGCTACTGAGCCTCTAAATCCTAGTGAGCTTCCAAAAATGGTGGAGGGTCTCAGGAAGATAAGCAAGAGCTATCCTCTGGCCATCACGAAAGTTGAGGAGTCTGGGGAGCACACTATTTTAGGTACTGGAGAATTGTATCTGGATTCAATTATGAAGGATCTGAGAGAGCTTTACTCGGAGGTGGAAGTCAAGGTGCCATTTTTTTCAAGCTTCTCTATGTTTCAGCTTCGGCAAGCTTCTCTATATTTCATCTTGTCCCTCTTTCGCTTTTTCTCTGGATGCACACTTATTTTCATGTTCTTATTGGTGCAGGTGGCTGACCCTGTTGTTTCATTCTCTGAAACAGTGGTTGAGTCTTCATCTATGAGATGCTTTGCTGAGACACCTAACAAAAAGAATAAGATAACAATGGTGACTTTGCTTTTTGATTCTGCTTTTGTTCCAAGTGCTGTTGGATCATTCCTCCTCATATAAATAAGTTAGATCAGGATTGTTTAGATGCTTCCTTCTGGTTCAGGTTGCAGAGCCTTTGGAAAAAGGACTCGCTGAAGATATTGAAAATGGAGTTGTCAGCATTGACTGGAAAAAGAAGGAACTTGGGGAATTCTTTCAGAAAAAATATGACTGGGATCTGCTTGCTGCACGGTCCATATGGGCGTTTGGGCCTGATAAGCAGGTGAACTAGCAGCTGATCATGTTAACATGAGAAAGTTTAGATGACAAATGTTTAATTATTTTATCCATAATCATGACGATGTTTGGATTTTCCAATTTAAGAATTATGAGTGAACATATTCCACTTCATATATTGTTTCCAGATACATGGATGCCGGATAATGTGATAATTGCCATTTCTTGCAGGGACCCAATATTTTGTTGGATGATACATTATCCAGTGAAGTGGATAAGAGCTTGCTGAATTCTGTCAAAGATTCTATTGTTCAGGGGTATTGTGCTTCTATCTGCCCATCTCTGTCTGTCTGTCTCCCCCCTCCCCCTCCATGGGTGAGTGTATCTGTGGGTGGGGGTGCTTTTCTCTATTTGGAGTTGTCTGCTATACTCATTTATGGTGATTCTGGACAGATTTCAATGGGGTGCTCGGGAAGGGCCTTTGTGTGATGAACCCATCAGAAATGTGAAGTTCAAAATTGTTGATGCGCGGATAGCACCTGAACCATTACATCGTGGATCAGGGCAGATCATTCCTACTGCTCGACGTGTGGCTTATTCATCATTTCTCATGGCAACTCCTCGTCTCATGGAGCCAGTATATTATGTGGAGGTTAGCACTTGCCATTAGGTTTATTTCTCCAAGAAGACTGATCGACTGCTATGTTTTGAATCCAATAACATATACCTGGGAATATCATCCATTTTTGTTGCCTCATCATTTTCTTCCGTTCATGATGAACAAGAAAGCCTCCTCAATGCATAACTTAGCTATGTTGGTCACTTTAGCATGAAAGTGCCTTTCGGCATTGCAGAACTTTTTTGGTTCAAAGTGATTTCATTTGATTTTGAAGTTGATATGACCGTAAGAATTAGTTATGATTGCTTTCTGTGGACAATCAATGATTCTTGAGTAAAATTACAATGGAGGATTTGCATAATTTGTCCCCCTTTTTAGGGTGATCTTAGATGCTATATGATGCATTTGATGAGAATTAAATTAAAGGTTGTATGAGGGCAGATGGTGGAGTTGGGATACAGGGGCTTTGTCTTTTGCCTTTTGCTGTGGTTGAACTATGGCCTTCACCTTGCCATGGAGCTTCCTATGTTTGTGCACATGATTGAAGAGCGAATTGAATTTAGGTCCTCAAGTATTGAGTGTAAAGTTGGACTCTTTCATTTCTTGCTTTTAACTTCATCAAATTCGAGGATTATCAGGATTTTCCAAAGTTACGTCTCCAATTGGTAATTGTGATTATCAAATGGAGGGTAATTAATGCCTGATTCTTTATCTTTGTCATGTGTATTATCTCTCCACATTATTAGATAGGTTGGGTGATACCTAACTACAGTCACTTGTTTCCAGATACAAACACCAATAGACTGTGTCTCTGCAATCTACACGGTGTTATCTCGAAGGCGTGGACATGTGACAGCTGATGTCCCCCAGCCAGGGACCCCAAGTTACACTGTTAAGGTTTGGATCTTGGCTTGCTTTGTATTTGCATGTATGCTTTCATGACTTGTTAGATGATCTGCAAAGATAACTCTCACGACTGGCTAAGATGATACCTAGAAGCTGGAAATATTTTTATCAACTTGGTAACGGGCTGACAGCTCCATTGCTAGCTAACAAGTTGGAAGATTGTGTTCTAATGAGTTATGGTTGCATTCAATAGATGAGAGTGACAATTTTGCAGGGAGTTAGATTTCGGAGATAATCTGCTAGACTGTTGCATAAGATACTGACCTAGATAACTATCATATAATAAGAGGACATCTGTGAATGGTCAATTAAAGAAGGGTTAGCTTTAATGTGTACCTATATACCAATTGAATGCAATCTCTTGTTGGTTTCAGGCATTTTTACCTGTGATAGAGTCATTTGGTTTTGAGACAGACTTGAGATATCATACTCAAGGACAAGCATTTTGCCTATCGGTCTTTGACCACTGGGCTATAGTTCCTGGTGATCCTCTTGACAAGAGCATAGTCTTGCGGCCTCTGGAGCCTGCCCCAATTCAGCACCTTGCACGAGAATTCATGGTGAAGACCAGGCGTAGAAAGGTAAAGACTGTGTCTGTCAAATCTAGTTTCTTTGACACTAGAAGATTTGGAGAATCACAGGTTAAGATCGTGTTCTGAACTGATTTCTTTATAAGAGGCAATAAAGCTTTCAGGAGGATCGTGTCTTTTGGTTCTATCAGATTAGGATGGAGTCTTGAGATCACTTCTGCATGATTCTCGACCCCATTCTGGCAAATAAACAGTTAGAAAGGGCATTGCCAGTAGGATTAAGGGAAAGATAAATATAATTTGAGCGAGATACGTGTGCCAATAGAATGGAACATCCCTCCTTCATTGTATCTGCAAGTTGCACTATGAAAGTCTTTGTCCTTCATCAGTTAGATGTGCAACATGTTCCTTTATTTGCATTAAATGTTCTGGCAATGCGATGGAATGATGCTGGAAACACAAACAGCAATTGTTTGCAAGCTTTTGCTCTTTGCTTCTCATCTGTTTCAATGAATAGTAACGGAAGTACCTTGTGCCTTGTTTAATACAGGGTATGAGTGAGGATGTCAGTATCAACAAATTCTTTGACGAGGCAATGATGGTGGAATTAGCTCAGCATGCAGCTGATCATCAATATCAGATGATTTGATACAAGGATTTCCTCACTGCCACAGAAGATGGAGGCCATATGAGCATTTTGCCTCTGAAGTCTCCTGGGGCTTCGCATTGGCAATCTCTTAGCACTTGCCTATGTAATTATGTGACGATGCACTTGTGTTAGCTGAGCTTTTGCTAGAAAAGATTTCTGTATAATTGCTTCTGTAGGGCAACCGTAAGGAAGGTTTTTTTCCTTTTTTTCCTTCAGTACCATCCTCTTCTAACATAGCTTGACATCTGTGGCACAATGTAGCTGCCTTAGCACTGTTGTATCAGTTTTTTTTATTGATTTAAGTTGAGAGTGGACCGCCGGAATTCTTCTTGGTTATGTACGTTTTTTCAGTGTCTCGTGATGAGAAGCTTCGGTATATTCTTTCTGTAGTCACCTTGCGATGCAATCATAAGGGACGGAGGTTTATTTCGGAGTTAGGTCTCCTTTCCTTTTCGTCTGATGACTTTGAGGGAAAGGCAAAGGCATCATAAGGCATGTTTGCCTATTTTAGTTTGTCTTCTTTTTGGGCAATGTGGTCGTATGTATACGCGTAGCTACCTACTAGCACGTATGTGCAGCTGCAAGTCAAGCATTCATGTACGAGGTCTTCTCCGGATCACATAAAAGAGCGCGGATGTCCAAAATGCCCTAACCAAAAAGTCAACGTAGGTGTTGTTGTGCGGGGGAAAAGAATCGTACGTAAGTAAAATCCTCATGAAGTTTTTTTCCATCTGCTCTTTCAATATCGATTGTTTAAGTAACGAAGTCAAAAATTCTCAATTGTAACAAAGGAGTAAGTGAATCAAACGATTCTCCAGAAGCCGAAGACACTCAAATCCTTTCTTCTTCTTCCGTTTTTTTTTTTTTCGTTCGGCTGTGAATTTCATTTCATCATTTGAATTTTATACAATTTTCTTGTTTCAATTGAAGTGATTCATATTTTTATAAATTATGCATATTTGGTATATTCACACCTTTTATATTTTGAATGCTGCTTTGTTAACGGATCATGTGGTATAAAGTAAAATTATGCTTTTATTTAAAGAGATAACGAGATAATTCCAAGTTCAATTCAAGTGATCAAGTTATCTTATTATGGATTAATAGTTTGCATGAGAAAAAATAATCAAGTTGAGACTTTGAGAAAAATGAAATGACACCAAATGTAATATTAAATTTTTTATTGTTGATCATATCTCGAAAGTAATCTCGATAGGATCGAGAAACCATTGTGTAAATGTACATAAATAAATAAATGGATGGAACGTGAAATTCAACAATGATTTTGTTAAATACATTGAAAATTGGAGATGCATCCATGTTTAAATTCCAATGCTCGATTGGTAAAAGAGAAATCCTGAAACCAACAATTGACAAATTGAAGAAGCTCTGAATTCTCCTCTCCCTGTTTCTCTCCCACTCTTTTTGAGTATTTGGTAGGGACTCCTCGACTTTTCGTGGACTCGAAACTTTGTACCTGAAATACCAGAAACCGAGAGGGGAGAAACTGCAGAAGCCTCGTCCTCCCTCTTCTGCTGCCAAAACTCGGGTTGCTTTTCCATTCCTCCTCCTGTCGATCATCCGATGCTGAATTGCTCTTGCCAGCTCTAGATCGTCTTGTCCTAATCTCCTTGATACGTGCTCGACGGATCGACGGTATCAATTCCGAACTTTGACCCGCAGAGATTACTTCCTGAGCTCTTCATTTTCCTCGACTTTCTTGGGTTCCCCTTCTTTCGAACGATTCGCCCTGCAAAACTCGGGACCCTGATGCCGGGTTTTGATTCGGGGACTTCAAGACCCGGACTTGATGGGAAAGTCTCGGTTTTTTGGGGATCAAGAATCTTGGGTAGAGCTTGAATCCGTCCATTGACCGTGGAAAATGAAGCCTAGTTCCCGAACCCTAGCACCCATCTTAGTTGTTTTCCCAACCCTTAAACCCCCTCACAGAACCCTACTTTTCCACCAAATCTGTGTCTTGATCCTCACGTTCTTGGCCTACGCCTCATTCCATGCCTCCAGGAAGCCCCCGAGCATCGTCAAGAGCGTGCTTGGGCCCAATGTTCAATCCAATTTGACCGAATCCCGATCTAGTTTGACCCAGGTTTCGTTAGATTCTAATGTGACGGATTCCGGGTGGGAACCATTTGATGGTCCTCAGGGCACCCTTCGGCTTGGCGAGCTCGATCTCGCGTTCCTTGCATCTTATGCTGTTGGCATGTACTTTGCAGGTCACATCGGCGATCGAATGGATTTGAGGTTGTTTCTTGTGTTTGGAATGATGGGTAGTGGTTTGTTGACTATTGTTTTTGGTCTAGGCTATTGGTTTGATGTGCATTTGTTAGGGTATTTTGTGGGGGTGCAGATTGCTTGTGGGTTGTTTCAGTCTATTGGATGGCCCTGTGTGGTGGCAGTTGTGGGGAACTGGTTTGGAAAAGCTAAGAGAGGGTTGATTATGGGCGTATGGAATTCACATACATCTGTAGGTAACATTATTGGATCGGTGGTGGCATCTGGGATGTTGGAGTATGGTTGGGGTTGGTCTTTTGTATTGCCTGGGATTTTGGCTATCTTGATTGGTGTCTTGATTTTTCTATCTCTAGTGGTGGCACCTGAGGATCTTGGATTTGAGTCACCAGGTAGGGAGTTTGAGATGAATGTGGGAGTGGTGGACATTGAAACTTCAGAGAAACTGGAACCTGAAGAGGCGGGTTTGCTTCACACGAGTAATGTGAAGGATGTTGAGTCTTCAGATGCAATAGGCTTCTTGGAGGCGTGGAGATTGCCTGGTGTGGCACCATTTGCATTCTGCCTCTTCTTCTCCAAGCTTGTTGCTTATACGTTTCTGTATTGGTTGCCCTTCTATATAAGGCACACAGGTAGTTCTAAAGATTTTTTAAGAATGACAATTTGCATAGTTTTGCATTGATTCCCCATGCCTAGTTCATGAGTCATTCAATCACGTGCATGCATTGTTTTATGTGGACATGCATCATCCCATGCTACACTGAACAGCCTCTTTGGACTGGCTTTGTGGATATTGTGCTACAAAACCTGTGTTTTGGAACTTTGCCTTTGGATTGTTTTTCGTGTCAGAGTGTGATTTTGTGTGTATGAGTTCATGTACTTTAAAAACCGCGGCCTGGGCCTGTAACTTTCATGGTTTTTGAAGAATGGCTAAGGCATTGTACTGATGTGAATTTCTGCTTTAATTGGTGCACTTGACTTGATAGTTGCTCATTGTGAAATTTGATGGAAATTCAGCTGTTGCTGGCGTGCATTTGTCACACAAAACTGCGGGCATACTTTCAACAATATTTGACATTGGAGGAGTTCTGGGTGGAATTCTAGCAGGATTTGTTTCTGATAAAATTGAAGCTCGAGCTGTTACTTCAATTGGATTCTTGTTCCTATCAATGCCCGCCCTTGTTTTATACCGGGCATATGGAAGCATATCTATGTTGGCTAATGTCAGCTTGATGTTTGTTTCTGGAATGCTTGTTAATGGGCCGTACTCATTGATTACGACAGCTGTTGCTGCTGATCTTGGTACACAGAACACGGTTAGAGGAAATTCCCGGGCATTAGCAACTGTCACTGCAATTATAGATGGTACAGGTTCTGTGGGAGCAGCTCTTGGTCCCCTTTTGGCAGGATATATTTCTACTAGAGGATGGAACAGTGTATTTTTTATGCTTATTATTTCTATTTTGTTTGCGGCAGTGTTCTTGATACGCCTTGCTAGAACTGAAATTAAAGAGAAGTTGAGTGAGAGGAAATGGTTTGCATACGGCATAGTGGCTCAATAGCTTGTGGTTTTCTTTGGTCGTATACATTTTGTATAAATGGAGAATCCCCGGATGGTCATACTTTTTGTGTTCCTCCTTTTTTTTTTCTTCATTTTGTAATTTTGTGCCTTGTATTTTCTACCGACTTTCAGGCTAATTTAATCGGTGCTATATCTCAGTTTGTCCCTTTAAAGTTCCCTTTTGATATCGGAGAAGAAAAATACCTAGCCGAAAAACACCTAGCCAAATCGTCCCCATAACTCAGTCATAGCAATAGTGAGTCTGACTTGGAGCGTACACACAAACTATGACGAGACGGATAAGATCATCATTTTGAATTGGGCTTTACTGTCGCAAAGTTGTTCAAACGCGAGAAGCAACAAAACACTCTCCTTCTCTCGACTGTAAGAAGCCTATACCCCTCCTTTCCTTCCTTAGTCGTCGAATGAGGATTCTTTTAATGTTCATTGCCCGGATCTCGCATGGATGCAGCATTGGAAAATGGGAATTCGTTTTATCTTTACTCAATGGGAATTTGTTTTATCTTTACTTTAGAAGAGAGAGAGTATGAGATCAATCATGTGTCGAAAACAATATTTACTTTTTTTTTTGGGTGTTGTCAGTTGTTTATGTATACATACCAATCATGTGTCGAAAACAATATTTACATTTTTAGGTGTCGTCGCTTGTTTATGTATACATACATATTTAACAATGATAGTTTTGATTGCTTTATTTTAAATCATAAATTCCAATTTCTTACTTGATAACTTTGAGTGAGATTGGATATTTAAAATTAAGATTTTTCTCGGCTTCTTGGCATCAAAATAATGATCGAGTTAGGCTTTCAGGGACGATGATTTTGAGGGCAAAACAGGGAAGATGGTAAATGTATATGCATTTGTCAGAAAAGAATTGTCAAAGAAAAAATTCCTCTAAGTGTTACTTTAGCTCCACGTCTTCTCCCTCGCTCTCACACTCCCCCTGCACACTCGGCTCTTCGATAGCATGATCGATGACAAACGGCAATGTTAGCCTGGCTGCGGCCACGGCGCATGAGGCAGACGATCGGGCCATCACGCTGATCAGCCAGCCCTATGGTTTCCATCACGCAAGGAGGACCATGCGTCTCCGGTTCCTACTGGACCCGCTTCTCCCACCCATCTGCCGATGGCTCCTAATACTCCTCTGCCGCTGCCTTCATCGGAGTTGGCTACATGCCCTCCTCCTAGGTCCAGCATTAGAATTGAGGGTCGAATGGCCCCTAATACTCCTCTGTTGCCGCCTTCGTCAGAGCTGGTTACATGCCCTCCTCCTAGGCCTGGCATTGGAATTGAGGTAAAAGCAAACCATTTTTTGTCGGATATAGAATCCGCACTATATGAGCTGTGTCATTACGCAATAATTCATTTCTTCCATTTTTCTTCTTGTTCTTATCGTCTAAATCCGGGTGAATGTCTTGGGTAAGCTCAAGGGGAAGTTAGAAAATAATTCTTATTTTACTCGTGATTAAGGTTGTGCATGTCTTGATGCTATAAGCACGGATAGGATTGTTTTATCAAAAGAAAGAAAATAATAATTTGAGGGTGTTTATGTTGATAAATATATTGCAATAATAATTACCAGATCCATTTCTCCATAGTATAAGGCTTTTGAGGAAAAAAATTAACATAATGCCGAGGCACATTTCAAGAGTCTGAATCTTAACACTTTCTGCTATTTATCTTTTATCCATTTTTCTTTTTAGTGTTCATCATTCTGGTTGTTTAATCTGTTACATTCACATTGTGTGTTTCACTTGTAAGGCTCGATCTACAAGATTCTTGAGAGATATGCCAAATATAGGATTGTAAAACTATTTCTTGGAAAAAAATTTGTCTATCAGTTGACAATGAAAAAGAAGAAGGTTTTTGAATTCCCGTCCCTACGATTAGACGCCATGATTAGCTGATAACGCAGTCATTCCGGGGTCATGAGAGGAATTGCGTCCCTCCTTGCCCCCTTCGTTGGAAGATACATGTATCAAGATTGGGGATTTGGAGCTCCGGGCTTATCTTGACTTAGAGACGAAATACACCCAATCAAATTGTTCTCGTAACTCGATCGCAGAAGCAGTGAGTCTAACTTGGAGCGCACACACAAACTACGACAAGAAGGATAAAATTGTCATTTCGAAGTTGGTTTTACTGTCGCAAAGTTTTTCACTCGCCAGTACAAAACATCGTCCTCGTCCTCGTCCTCGTCCTCCTCCTCCTCTTGACTATAAGAAGCATGTACCTGTCCATTCCTTCCATAGCCGTTGGATGAGGATTCTTTTAGGGTGCGTTGTTTGTGTTTATGTTCTTTTTTTGTTCCAGGGAACAGAAATAGAAAAAATTATTTCTGTTCTGGGGAACAGTTTTTGAACAAAAGAACACGTTTGGTAAACTTGTTCCTAGAATAAAAAAAGAACATAAACATGTTTGGTAAATTTGTGTTCTTTTTTTATTTTTTTAATTTTTTAATATTTTTATTTTATTTTTCATTTTTTTCTTTCTTTTTTTTTTCTTCTTTTGACCGGTCATCGGCCTTGGCCATGGCCGGTGACCGGTCGACGAGGGCCGGCGACCTAGCCTTGGATGGGCGAGCTCGGCCTCGCCGGATCCGGGCGAGCCCGAGCTCGCCAAGCCTCGAGGCGCGGGTCGAGGCCGGGCGAGCTCGGGCTCGCCAGATCCGGCGAGGCCGAGCTCGCCGCCCACCGACGAGGCTCGGCGAGCTCGGGCTCGCCCAAATCCGACGAGGCCGAGCTCGCCTAGCCACCGGCGAGGCTCGGCCTCGCCGGATCCGGGCGAGCCCGAGCTCGCCTCGCCGGGGCCGGCGACGCTCCGGCGAGATTGCCGGCCCTCGACGGCCGGTCGCCGGCCATGGCCGAGGCCGGCGACCGGCCAAAGAAAAAAGAAGAAGAAAAGAAGAAGAAGAAGAAGAAAAGAAAAGAGTGGAGTAAGAAAATTTGTTCCCAAAAGTTATTCCGGAAACAAGAAACAACTTTTTTTTGTTTCTTGTTTTTGTTTTTCTTGTTCCGGGAACAAAAAAACAGATTTGGAACAAAAACGTAAATAAACGCGTTTCTGTTCTTTTTTTGTTCCTGGGAACAAAAAAACAAAAAATCTGTTCATAAACAGAAAAAAGAAACATAAACAAACAGACCCTTAATGTCCATTGCACGGATCTTGCACATTAAGCTTTTGAAGAAAATGCAGCACTAGAAAATAGGAATTTGTTTTACCTTTATTTTGTTCTAAATCCTAAATTCCAATTTCTTACTTGATTCTTTTGAGTGAAATAGGATATTCAAAATTAAAATTTTTCTCGGCCTCTTAGCATAAAAACAATGACCGAGTTAGGCTTTTAGGGACGATGCTTTTGAGCGCAAAACAGGAAAGACGGTCAATGTATGTGCATTTGTCAGAAAGAATTGTCAGAGAAAAAATTCCCCTAAAAAATGTGTACCCAAAATATTACTTTAGCTCTTAGAGGGAGCTTTAAGCAAATATGATTCAGTATAGATTTATTTGGATTTTAATTGTGGCAATTTAGATATCTTTTGAACTGGTTATTATAGAGTAAAAGCAGTTGAACCCAGAGGAGATAGTAGGGGTTATTGTCAAGAGATGTAGGGTGTCTCATTGGGGTACCCTAATAATAACCCCTACTCTTTAGATTAAATATTAAAGAGTGATCATTAAGTGCCAAAATAATAAGGAAGGTCCATCTTATACTGGCGTCTTCATCGTCTTAAAACTTAACTCTAAACTTCATTTGTTGGAAGGGTGTGGTCCAATTGTATACAGACTATCTCTACTATTATAGATCAACATCTTGTAGCCTAACTCAGACGTAGCCTAACTCAGACGCCTTACGTCTCTCAACAACAACACCTACGACCTCCCTTGAAGTTCTGCTGCTTTTACTCTTTAGAAAAATCGGTTCAACGGATACCTGAATTGCCACAATCAAAATCCAAAAAAAAATCTATGCTTGAATCATATTTACTTAAGCTAATCCAATGAACTAACAAACAAATTATTGGTAGCAGATCAAACAACAAACAACCAGAATGATGAACACTTGCCTCATAGTGACATAATTCGTATAGTGCGTTTTCCATATCGGTTCAAAAATGGTTGGCTTCAACCTCGATCCTTTGACCATCGATTCCAGAGCCGGGCCTAGGAGGGGGCATGTGGCCAACTGAATTAACTGCATGTAGTCCATACTAGAAATGATGGACTTTTGCCTATGTTGAACTACAGAAGTAAGATTTTGTTATCAACTAAATCAATATGGATTACATCTGTAGATATAAAATGTCGTACCTTAACAAATTCCTAACGGCATTGACAAATCTTCACACCCTAAGAGTTTTTCCAAATACTCAGTAACAAAGATTTTCTCACAGAGAGCTCTAGCTGACATGTCTACAGCTAAAAAAAACCTAAATCAATACCATTTAAACAGATATGAAATATTTGCTAATGTACAAAAACAAAAAATAACTTGCTGGATAAGCTAATTACCTATAGTGAACGAGAGCCCACGCTGTTTAAGTCTTAGAGACTAGTGGCATCCTCTCCAAAGTCTTAGAGAAATCATCCCCTAAATCATCTGTGAAAAATAATCCTCCAACACTAGGATACTTATGGTTTTTAATTCAGCAAGTTAAGGATCAAGAAATCAAAAGTACTGGTGCGCACAGGTTACCCCTAAACAAAATATTGCATAAAAGTTGAAGGCGAAATTATTTTTCAAGTGAAGAGGCCCTAAAGTCCATATAAATAACCTGTATTAATTATGGCGGGCAATCCGATTGTCTACCCCGTTGCAGAGGATGAATATTGTAAGATAGATGCCTCCGGATTAAAAATTAAAGAGTGATTATTAAGTGCCAAAACAATAAAGAAGGCTTACCTTATATCGATGTCTTCGTGTCTTAAAACTTAACTCTAAACTTTCTTTTGTTGGAAGGGGAGTGGCCTAGCTGTGTACAGACTATATCTACCGTCGTAGATCAACATCTTGTTACCCAACTCAAACGTCTTACGTCTCTAGACATTAGCCTCCATTACATTCCTCGGGGGTTTTGCTACTTTTACACTTTAGAGAAATCGATTCAATAAATACCTAAATTGTCACAATCAAAATTCAAATAAATCTATGCTTGAATCATATTTACTTAAAGCTAATCCAATGAACTAACAGATAAATTGTTCATAGTAGATCAAACAACAAACAACCATAATGATGAACACTTGCCTCGTAGTGACATAACTCGTATCATGCATTTTCAACATAGGTCCCAAAATGGTTGGCTTTGACCTCGATTCTTTGACCAACGGTTCCAGAGCCGGGCCTAGGAGGGGGCATGTGGTCAATTGAATTAGCTGCATGTAGTCCATACTTCAAATGATGGACTTTTGCCTATGTTGAACTATATAAGTAAGATTTTGCTATCAACTAAATCAATATGGATTACATCTGTAGATATAAAATGTCGTACCTTAACAAATTCTTAAGGGCGTTGACAAATCATCAGTTTTTCCAAATACTCAGTAACAAAGATTTCCTCACAGAGAGCTCTAGCTGACACGTCTATAGCTAAAAAAAAATCTGAATCAATACCATTCAAACAGATATGCAATATTTGCTAATGTACAAAAACAAAGAATAACTTGCTCGACAAGCTAATTACCTATAGTGAACGAGAGTCCACGCTGTTTAAGTCTTAGAGACTAGTGGCATCCTCTCCAAAGTCTTAGAGAAATCATCTCCTAAATCATCTGTGACAAATTATCCTCAAACACTAGGATACCTATGATTTTTAATTCAGCAAGTTAAGGATAAAGAAATCAAAAGTACTGGTGCGCACAGGTTACCCCTAAACAAAATATTGCATAAAAGTTGAAATCGAAATTACTTTTCAAGTGAAGAGGCCCTAAAGTCCATATCAATAACCCGTATTAATTATGGCGGGCAAAAGATAGATGCCTCCGGATTAAAAATTAAAGAGTGATTATTAAGTACATTCTCTCATTCCTGCAAGGTAGATGCCTCCGGATTAAAAATTAAAAAGTGATTATTAAGTGCCAAAACAATAAAGAAGGCTCACTTTATACCGATGTCTTTTTATTTTTTTATTTTTATTTTTTTTATTGATCGAAGAAAGCCCCGTACACCGCGGGCGGCTAGGGTAAACCCTGAGGGCTCACTTTATACCGATGTCTTTTTATTTTTTTTATTTTTATTTTTTTTTATTGATCGAGGGAAGCCCCGTACACCGCGGGCGGCTGGGGTAAACCCTGAGGCCCCACGGGAGGACCCACCACCCCCGTGGAACGGGTAAGAGGCCAAGCGTCTCTGCGGTGAGTCGAACTATCGCCCTCCGAGAAGGGGTCAATGGGTCCCCCACGATGGGGAATACTTACCAGTGGAGCCACCGCGGCCGGTGATTATACCGATGTCTTCGTGGTCTTGAAACTTAACTCAAAACTTCCTTTGTTGGAAGGGGAGTGGCCTAGCTGTGTACAGACTATCTCTACCGTCGTAAATCAACATCTTGTTAGCCAACTCAAACGTCTTACATCTCTAGACATTAGCATCTATTACCTTTCTTGGGGTTTTGCTACTTTTACCCTTTAGAGAAATCGGTTCAATAGATACCTAAATTGCCACAATCAAAATTCAAATAAATCTATGCTTGAATCATATTTACTTAAAGCTAATCCAATGAACTAACAGATAAATTGTTCATTGTAGATCAAACAACAAACCACCATAATGATGAACACTTGCCTCGTAGTGACATAACTTGTATCATGCATTTTCAATATAAGTCCCAAAATGGTTGGCTTTGACCTCGATCCTTTGACCAACGGTTCCAGAGTCGGGCTTAGGAGGGGCCATGTGGTCAATTGAATTAGCTGCATGTAGTCCATATTTGAAATGACGGACTTTTGTCTATGTTGAACTATATAAGTAAGATTCTGCTATCAACTAAATAAATATGGATTACATCTGTAGATATAAAATGTCGTACATTAACAAATTCTTAAGGGCGTTGACAAATCATCAGTTTTTCCAAATACTCAGTAACAAAGATTTCCTCACAGAGAGCTCTAGCTGACACGTCTACAGCTAAAAAAAAAAAATCTAAATCAATACCATTCAAACAGATATGCAATATTTGCTAATGTACAAAAACAAATAATAACTTGCTCGACAAGCTAATTACCTATAGTGAACGAGAGCCCACGCTGTTTAAGTCTTAGAGACTAGTGGCATCCTCTCCAAAATCTTAGGGAAATCATCCCCTAAATCATCTGTGACGAATAATCCTCTAACACTAGGATATCTATGATTTTTAATTCAGCAAGTTAAGGATAAAGAAATCAAAAGTATTGGTGCGCATAGGTTACCCCTGAACAAAATATTGCATAAAAGTTAAAGGCGAAATTATTTTTCAAGTGAAGAGGCCCTAAAGTTCATATCAATAACCCGTATTAATTATGGCGGGCGATCTGATTGTCTACCCCGTTGCAGAGGATGAAAATTGTAATGACCAACCTACTTTATAATCACCGTGAACATTCTCTCATTCCTGCAAGATAGATGCCTCCAGATTAAAAATTAAAGAGTGATTATTAAGTGCCAAAACAATAAAGAAGGCTCACATTATACCGATGTCTTCGTGGTGTTGAAACTTAACTCTAAACTTCTTTTGTTGGAAGTGGAGTGGCCTAGTTGTGTACAAACTATCTGTATCGTCGTAGATCAACATCTTGTTACCCAACTCAAACGTCTTACGTCTCTAGATATTAACCTCTATTACCTTCCTCGGGGTTTTGCTACTTTTACTCTTTAGAGAAATCGGTTCAAGAGATACCTAAATTGCCACAATCAAAATTCAAATAAATCTATGCTTGAATCATATTTTCTTAAAGCTAATCCAATGAACTAACAGATAAATTGTTCATAGCAGATCAAACAACAAACAACCATAATGATGAACACTTACCTCGTAGTGACATAACTCGTATCATTCATTTTCAACACCAAAATGGTTGGCTTTGACCTCGATCCTTTGACCAACGGTTCCAGAGCCGGGCCTAGGAGGTGGCATGTGGTCAATTGAATTAGCTGCATGTAGTCCATACTTGAAATAACGGACTTTTGCCTATGTTGAACTATATAAGTAAGATTTTGCTATCAACTAAATCAATATGGATTACATCTGTAGATATAAAATGTCGTACCTTAACAAATTCTTAAGGGCGTTGACAAATCATCACACCCTAAGAGTTTTTCCAAATACTCAGTAACAAAGATTTCCTCACAGAGAGCTCTAGCCGACACGTCTACAGCTAAAAAAAAGTATGAATCAATACCATTCAAACATATATGCAATATTTGCTAATGTATAAAAGCAAGGAATAACTCGCTGGACAAGCTGATTACCTATAGTGAACGAGAGCCTACGCTGTTTAAGTCTTAGAAACTAGTGGCATTCTCTCCAAAGTCTTAGGGAAATCATCCCATAAATCATATGTGAAAAATAACCCTCAAACACTAGGATATCTATGGTTTTTAATTCAGCAAGTTAATCAAAAGTATTGGTGCGCACATGTTACCCCTAAACAAAATATTGCATAAAAGTTGAAGGCGAAATTATTTTTCAAGTGAAGAGGCCCTAAAGTCCATATCAATAACCCATATTAATTATGGCGGACAATCCGATTGTCTATCCCATTGCAGATGATGAAAATTGTAACGACCAACCTACTTTATAATCACCGTGAACATTCTCTCATTCCTGCAAGATAGATGCTTTCGGATTAAAAATTAAAGAGTGATTATTAAGTGCCAAAACAATAAAGAAGGCTCACCTTATACCGATGTCTTCGTTTCGTGATCTTGAAACTTAACTCTAAACTTCCTTTGTTGGAAGGGGAGTTGCCTAGCTGTGTACAGACTATCTCTACCGTCATAAATCAACATTTTGTTAGCCAACTCAAACGTCTTACGTCTCTAGACATTAGCCTCTATTACATTCCTCGGGGTTTTGCTACTTTTACTCTTTAGAGAAATCGGTTCAATAAATACCTAAATTGCCATAATCAAAATTCAAATAAATTTATGCTTGAATCATATTTACTTAAAGCTAATCCAATGAACTAATAGATAAATTGTTCATAGCAGATCAAACAACAAACAACCAAAATGATGAACACTTGCCTCGTAGTGACATAACTCGTATAATGTATTTTCAACATAGGTCCCAAAATGGTTGGCTTTGACCTCGATCCTTTGACCAACGGTTCCAGAGCCGGGCAGGGCATGGTCAATTGAATTAGCTGCATGTAGTCCATACTTGAAATGACAGACTTTTGCCTATGTTGAACTATATAAGTAAGATTTTGCTATCAACTAAATTAATATGGATTATATCTGTAGATATAAAATGTCGTACCTTAACAAATTTTTAAGGGCGTTGACAAATCATCACACCCTAAGAGTTTTTCCAAATACTCAATAATAAAGATTTCCTCATAGAGAGCTCTAGCCGACACTTCTACAGCTAAAAAAAAAAGTATGAATCAATACCATTCAAACATATATGCAATATTTGCTAATGTATAAAAGCAAGGAATAACTCGTTGGACAAGCTGATTACCTATAGTGAACGAGAGCCTACGCTGTTTAAGTCTTAGAAACTAGTGGCATTCTCTCCAAAGTCTTAGGGAAATCATCCCATAAATCATATGTGAAAAATAACCCTCAAACACTAGGATATCTATGGTTTTTAATTCAGCAAGTTAATCAAAAGTATTGGTGCGCACATGTTACCCCTAAACAAAATATTGCATAAAAGTTGAAGGCGAAATTATTTTTCAAGTGAAGAGGCCCTAAAGTCCATATCAATAACCCATATTAATTATGGCGGACAATCCGATTGTCTATCCCATTGCAGATGATGAAAATTGTAACGACCAACCTACTTTATAATCACCGTGAACATTCTCTCATTCCTGCAAGATAGATGCTTTCGGATTAAAAATTAAAGAGTGATTATTAAGTGCCAAAACAATAAAGAAGGCTCACCTTATACCGATGTCTTCGTTTCGTGATCTTGAAACTTAACTCTAAACTTCCTTTGTTGGAAGGGGAGTTGCCTAGCTATGTACAGACTATCTCTACCGTCATAAATCAACATTTTGTTAGCCAACTCAAACGTCTTACGTCTCTAGACATTAGCCTCTATTACATTCCTCGGGTTTTGCTACTTTTACTCTTTAGAGAAATCGGTTCAATAAATACCTAAATTGCCATAATCAAAATTCAACTAAATTTATGCTTGAATCATATTTACTTAAAGCTAATCCAATGAACTAATAGATAAATTGTTCATAGCAGATCAAACAACAAACAACCAAAATGATGAACACTTGCCTCGTAGTGACATAACTCGTATAATGTATTTTCAACATAGGTCCCAAAATGGTTGGCTTTGACCTCGATCCTTTGACCAACGGTTCCGAGCCGGGCGGGGCATGGTCAATTGAATTAGCTGCATGTAGTCCATACTTGAAATGACAGACTTTTGCCTATGTTGAACTATATAAGTAAGATTTTGCTATCAACTAAATTAATATGGATTATATCTGTAGATATAAAATGTCGTACCTTAACAAATTTTTAAGGGCGTTGACAAATCATCACACCCCTAAGAGTTTTTCCAAATACTCAATAACAAAGATTTCCTCATAGAGAGCTCTAGCTGACACGTCTACAACTAAAAACAAAATCGGAATCAATATCATTGAAACATATATGCAATATTTGCTAATGTACAAAAACAAAGAATAACTTACTCGACAAGCTAATTACCTATAATGAACGAGAGCCCACGCTGTTTAAGTTTTAGAAACTAGTGGCATCCTCTCCAAAGTCTTAGGGAAATCACCCCTAAATCATCTGTGACGAATAATCCTCCAACACTAGAATACCTATGGTTTTTAATTCAGCAAATTAAGGATAAATAAATCAAAAGTAAGATTTTGCTATTAACTAAGTTTATATGGATTACATCTGTAGATATAAAGTGTCGTACCTTAACAAATTCTTAAGGGCGTTGACAAATCATCACAGCCTAAGAGTTTTTCCAAATACTCAGTAACAAAGATTTCCTCACAGAGAGCTCTAGCTGATATGTCTACAGCTAAAAAAAGTATGAATCAATACCATTCAAACATATATGCAATATTTGGTAATGTACAAAAGAAAGGAATAACTTGCTCGACAAGCTAATTACTTATAGTGAACGAGAGCCCACATTGTCTAAGTCTTAAAGACTAGTGGCATCCTCTCCAAAGTCTTAGGGAAATTATTCCCTAAATCATTTGTGAAAAATAACCCTCCAACATTAGGATATCTATGATTTTTAATTCAGCAAGTTAAGGATAAAGAAATCAAAAGTAAGATTTTGCTATCAATTAAGTCTATATGGATTACATCTGTAGATATAAAATGTCGTACCTTAACAAATTCTTAACTTGCAAGATAAGCTAAGTACCTAGAGTGAGCGAGAGTCCACAATGTCTAAGTCTTAGAGACTGGCGGTATCCATTTCAAAGTCTTACCATTAGGATAATCATACCCTAAATTATTTATGAAAAATAACCCTCTAACCCTAGGATAAAAATTGTACTGACCGAGTTGTGTACAAACTATCTCTACTATTATAGATTGATATCTTATACCAAAATATTAACCCCTACTAAACTGTGGCGGGCAATCCGATTGGCTATCCCACTATAAAGGATGAAGATTGTACTGACCGATCCGCTTTATAATCACCGTAAACATTCAGTCCTATGTGCAAGATAGATGCCTCTAGATTAAAAATTAAAGAGTGAGTATTAAGTACCAAAACAATAAAGAAGGCTCACCTTATACCGGTGGGGTCATCGTGTTAAAACTTAAATCTAAACTTCTTTTGTTGGAAGGGGAGTGGTCCAGCTGTGTATAGACTATTTTTACTGTCGTAGATCGACATCTTGTGACCCAACTCAGACGCCTTATGTCTCTCGACAACAACCCCTACTACCTCCCTTGTGTTCTAGTGCTTTTACTCTATAGAAAAATTATTCAATAGATACTTAAGTTGCCATAATCAAAATCCAAATAAATCTATACTTGAATCATATTTACTTAAAACTAATCCAATGAACTAATAGATAAATTCTTCATAGCATATCAAACAACAAACAACCAAAATAATGAACACTTGCTTCGTAGTGACATAGCTCATATCATGCGTTTTCTACATCGGTCAAAAACTGGTTGGCCCTCGATCCTTTGACCTTCGGTTCCTATGCGAGGCTTAAAATGGGAGCATCTAGCCAGCTCTGACGAAGGCGGTGGCAAATGAGTAGTAGGGGCTATTCGACCCTCAATTCAAGTGTTCGGCCCAAAAGAAGGGCATGTAGCCAACTTCGACAAAGGCGTTGGCAGCGGTGGAAGAGTGGCAGAGGCCGTCCAATCGTCTATTCCAGTGCTTGTTCTAAGAGCTGGAGGCGCGATGGTCCTCTCTCCACAATGAAACCACGTGCTGGCTGATCAGCACGACAACCCGATCGCTTGGCCCTTGTGTTGCGGAGACGGTTGGGGCTGCGGCCAACACCGCTGTTCGTTATCATCGGCGATAATGCTATGGAAGAGCTCAAGGGGGGAGTGTGAGAGGGGGAGAGAAAGTGGAGTTAATGTAACTTTTTGGGTACGGGTTTTTACGGTCGAGAAGAGGATGAGGTGTTTTGTTGCTTCTCGTGGGTGAACAACAACTTTGCGACAGTAAAACCCACTTCGAAATGACAATCTTATCCCTGGATTAGGCATTTTGTTGCTTCCCACGGGCGAACAACAACTTTGTGACAGTAAAACCCACTTTGAAATGACAATTTTATCCCTCTCGTTGTAGTTTGTGTGTTCTGTGTGTTTGTGTAATCGCAGATGCTGATCTATCGACTGTTGCATCGTAAAGTATTATTAATGCTTACTCTCTTTATGTGAACGGTGATTGATTTGGTATTTGAGACGGTACGTTCTCCCCCATCGTTTCTATCTCTTTCTTATCACGAGGAGAACTAAGGTAAACATAAAACCATTGTCACTTATCATGATTACCAGTGACAACACAACACAAATGGGTCTGGCTTGTCTTCTCGGACCATTAATGGTGGGTTTAGTGGGGGTGCGCTCTGAGTCAGACTCACTGCTGCTGTGACAGAGTTACGTGGACAATTTGGCTAGTCATTTTCTTCTCCAAGCCGAGATGGCCCTAGAGCCTCCAAATCCCCAATCTTGACATGTGTATATTCCAACGAATGGGGCGAGGCGCAGTTCCTCACAACCTCGGAATGACCGCATTGGCAACTGATCGTGGCAACGAGAATTCAAAAACCTTCTTCTTTTTCTTTGTCCCTCCCGAGAATGTAACTAGGCAAAAGAGGGAAGTTTGTTCGGCATCTAAATGGTCCCTCCCGACATTCCTTTGAACAAGACGGAGTTGGAAAAAGACTTGGTGTCTCTTTATCGCCCGATGTAAATGAAGCCCAGACCAAGGGCCTCGCGCTTTTCTTTTGCTTCTTCTATTGGGACCATAAGAAACTTCCATTCTCATTTTCCCAAAATGACCTTTTTCAAGTGGCTCCGAACGAGGCCTGTGCAAGAGCATGATACATTAAAAAGTGTCTTTCTTTTTTTCATTTTTTCCTCCTCCTCCTCTTTTAGAATCGACCGACCAAAGATGCACCGATTAAAACTACACTCGACGTAATATAAACAAATTATAACTAAGGTGAGATATGAAATTAAAGCTGCGAATTGCAAACTACCAATAGTTCTTTTATTATAATCCTCGAATTTGTCCTGTTGTGACCAAAAAAAAAAAATTACTCTTCGCATGACATTTAAAAAAAAAAACTCTAAATTTTGCGTCGTGTAACGTCAATATTCCAAACTCTTTTTCTTCTTCTCTTTTTCTTTTTGTTTATTTCGGGTCATCAATACTCAAATATGTATCCCTACGACATAAATGCCATTCATCTACCATCAGAGACCTTAAATTTTAATCACTTTGACACTAATATCCTAATCCATTTTCCTTTTTTTTAGTCACAATTATCCTAAATTTGTACTGGCGGCTCAATTTTTTATTTTTATTTTGTGTCGCTGATCCCATAGAGTCAAGTAATATTCATATAAAGCTTAAGATATTTGTGACATGATTGATTGACGTAATTTAGACTTCTTGATGGTATCGACCCCTTTTCAATACGAAAATGATACTTGAGCGTTGGATATATATTAATACTAAATTATTGATAATCTTACGTAGATTCCATCGTATCTACCTGTCGGGGCCAAGAGGCACTAAAATGCGACGTCAACACCATCCCGCTAGGTTGGTTCGGTTCTCCCATGCATGCCGGTGGTTTGATGGGGCATCCTTCGCTTGTTCTCACTTGGTGCCTTTGATCCCACATGGACGTTCACGTCGTTGACGGTTAAATGGCAGTAAATGTTTCATGTGTAATACATACATTTTCTTAAAAATAATTATTTGAAATAATTAGTACATAAAAAATAATTTTATTTTCTAAACATTTTCATGAATGATGAAAATATTTCTCGTTCATTCATTTACGTAAACAAATACAAGTTATCTTTCTCAGTAAAATATTTTACGGATCGCTCATTTTACTTTTTGAAATGAATAGAGCCTTTTCACAGTCACGTTATCTCTGCATGCAACCCACATATTTGCCCCGGGAGTTTTCTTTTCCTCTTTTTTGGACTTTAATTAAGAAATGGTGGGAATTTTCTTATTATATCTACGAAATAAATCTATGTCGAGATTCACCAACTTGATTTTTGACTACCACGGTCGATGGGATTTGAATCATTTTGATGTTTATTGCTCCTTGTGTGCGAAATTGAGTTTTTATGATTTGCAGAAGTATCAGTGTACATGAACCCATGCTCTCGGCGAATGCAATAACGACTTTTAGCAAAATACAACGGATTACGAAAAAGGCAACTATTGTGTTAAATCCAAGACAGCGAGAGACACGAAACCTTCCTCTGGGTCGCCCAGCGACGCAAAATAATTCCTTGCTTTCTAACCCAAAAGTGGGAATCTATAAAGACTTACGTAATGAAAAGACATTCATTTTCATATTTTATTCTACTAAAATTAAATCATTGGACACGTCATTTTCTGAAAAAGGCGACTATTGGCACCATCGCTATCTGCTAAGGTTATTGGGCCACGTGACCGAACAATCCGATCATCATATAGCTAAAGAAAAGTTCACGTGAAGAATGTTCTCTATGCACCGGATATCCATGAAATTGCTTATGTGTATGTCGTCTTGTAAGGAATTTCTTTCCGTAACTGTAAATGTAAACACGAAGATTGTTTGCTTATCAATTGAACCTTCTGTTTTGTCTCGAGATACTCCTTCCCATTATTTTCTTTGCTAATTTGAACATTATGTGTACGGATTAATGGATTCTTGCTACTTCCGGTGATGTACGTCAACAAGTTACATGAGATTTCCTGCGGGAAAGAAGTCACGTGCCGAATCTCTATATAATAATGATTTGCTAGTTAGTGTTTCTCACAAATCATGTTGACTTTGAATTTATAGGGATGGATAACTCGTGGGTTCCAACTTCGATTGCATTTAGAGGTGATTATTGAGTGGCTTCATGTAGGATCAGACTCGCCATTAAATTGCCCAAGAATGCCTTTAACTAAAGCAGGGCAGGTAAGCACATCGCCCAAACTTGCCCCCTTTATTTTTCGTGTATAGGTGGGGTTATCCGGCTCATTGATCACCTCTACTTTCAAATTTTGATTAGAGATGGTAATTGAATGGGTTCAAGTCGGACCCAACTTGTTGTTGGGCCTTCGCTACCCATTGTCGAATGTGACACTTTTTTCAGATTTGTCCTAAGCTTATTCGTTGAGCTCGGGCCCAGGGCTGGGCTTTGCATCTCTCTAGTTCAAACTCATCCATGATACCTTCGAGCTTCTGTCGATCCATAGGAATTACTTGTCTAAACCCGGAAGCACCGAACCAGGTGAATCACAATCTTTACTTTTGTCGTGGCACCTGTGGGACCCACATAAGACATTATAAAATCAACGGTGGTGGATGATTCGGTCCGGCCGAGAAAGAAAATCCCGGGTCCAGCGGATCTTCTTGATGAGGTCTAGTAAAGGTGCGTTTGTTTGTGTTTTTTGTTAAAAAATTGTTAAGGAACACAAATAGAAAAAATTATTTCGTTCGGGAAACAATTTTTGACCGGACTAACGCGTTTGGTAAACTTGTTCCGGAAATAAAAAAAAAACGTAAACATGTTTGGTAAATTTGTGTTATTTTTTTGTTTCTTTTAATTTTTTAATATTTTTATTTTTTTTTTTTTTTCTTCTTTTGGCCGGTTGCCGGCCTCGGCCATGGCCGGCAACCGGCCGACGAGGGCCGGCGGCCTCGCCCAGATCCGGCGAGGCTCGGCCTCGCCGATGGCTTGGCGATCTCGGCGACGCCAGATCTGGGCGAGCTCGAGCTCGCCCAGCCAAGGCGAGGCGGAGCTCGCCCAGCCACCGGTGAGGTCACTGGCCCTCGACGGCCGGTCGCCGGCCATGGCCGAGGTCGGAGACCGGCCAAAGAAAAAAGAAGAAGAAAAGAAGAAGAAAGAAAAGAAAAGAAAAGAGAGAGAAAATTTGTTCTTAAAAATTGTTCCAGAAACAAGAAACAAGCTTTTTTTTTTGTTTCTTGTTTTCGTTTTTTTTTGTTCCCGGGAACAAAAAAATAGATTTGGAACAAAAACGCAAACGAACGCGTTTTTGTTCTTTTTTTGTTCCCGAGAACAAAAAAAAAAGAATTTTTGTTCATAAACAGAAAAAAAGAACATAAACAAACACCCCCTAAGTTCTCATGTGTCCGAGAAAAACACGTAGCACTTCCTCTCGTTGTTCAAGTTTTAGAAGTGGAAAATCACCGTAAAGAAAACGAAACCAAAAAATAGAGAGGTACATATACAAAGCAATCCACGTAAGAAAGATTGCATAATGATTTATCGTGGTTAGCTTCACATGTTCTAATTGTTGTGATGTCCAAATTACCGTAATTGTTTTGAATGTAAAAATTACCGATTGGATATCCTTATTAGGGGAAAAATTGAAAAGACTTTAAAATTATACATTGAACATCCGTATAGCGACAGAAGAAAAGAAAAATGTCCTAAGATCAATTCATTCATTTTTTTCATGACAAAGACGTGGGGAAAAGTGCCAAAAAAGTCATAAACCTTTTGTTCTTGTGCCGATTTAGTCATAAACATTTTTTTGGTGCCGATTTAGTCCTAAACCTTTTTACGTTGTGCCAATTCAGTTATTTCCTGCCAATTTTAACCGGATTTTGTTGACTGGACGCCGGCCGGCCGACATGGCCTAATCGGCGCTGACGTGGACAATTTTTAATAATATTTTAATATTTATTATTTATTATTATTTTTTTTATTCTCTTCTTCTTCCTCCAACCGGTCGCCGGACCTTAGCGACCAGCCAGAGGCGACGGCCGGAGAGGTCGAGGTCGACCTTGCCGGCCACCTCGCCAGTGGCCGCAAGGGCGGCGAGGCTCGCCCTCGCCGGATCCGGCGAGGGTCGAGCCTCGCCCATGGCCGGCGAGGGTGAGCCCCGCCAGCTTGGTGTGAGGAGGCAACCTCAAGTCGACGAGGTGGTTGTGCTGCGTCGTGAGCATGCCTTGCTACATGTGGGTCCCGTCGAAAAGCACCATCCGGAACCTCTGCCGCTCCCTCTCCACGGTGCCGGCGCCACTCGGGTTCTGGATCTGGTTGCCAGGGATCTTCACCATCTTCATGTCCACCACCTGCACGATCGGCTTCACCTCGCTCTCCTCGACAAGCTCGCATTTGCAGATCTTCCATATCGCACCCTCCGTCAGCTTCACCGCCGCCGACATCTCTCCGAACCGGCGAGAGGGGGATGCCGCCGTTGCTAGGGTTATGGTAGAGATGGGTGAGAGGAAATCGATCGTGATAGATTGAAAATCGATAGCTCGAGTGAAGCCGCCTCCTCGCGCCGAGCTGGCGAGGCTCACCCTCGCTGGCCATGGGCGAGGCTCCGGCGAGGGCGAGCCTCACCGCCCAGGCCTCGAGGGCGGCCTAGACCCTCGCCAGATCCGGTAAGGTGGCCGGCGACCGGCTAGAGGAAGAAGAAGAGAATAAAAAAATAAAAAATAAAAATAAAAAAAATAAAAAATAAAAAAATAGAAAAATAAAAAAATATTATTAAAAGTTGTCAACGTCGCGCCGATCAAGCCACGTCAATGGGCCGACGTCCAGTCAGCAAAATCTGGCCAAAATTGGCCAGAAAAGACTGAATTGGCACAACTTAAAAAGGTTTAGAACTAAATCGGCACAAAAACAAAAGGTTTAGGACTTTTTTGGCACTTCTCCCCAAAGACGTGTGCTCCCAATTAGATATTAATGATGGCAAAAAGCCATACGAAGGAAAAATAGACTTTTCAATTTTATACTATATCAAGAAATGTCTTTACCATTAGCGAGATAATTTTACACGGAGTATATAAAATAGTTACAAGAGTATCTGATAATGTACTTTTCTTTAATATGCTAAAAGATGAGACATGTGAAATGTTTAATCATGGTAATTATCCTAAATAGAAAAGGAAAGGGGCAGTCATTATAAATTGCACTCGAAAGATTGAGAACAGTGTTATCTTTTTAGTAGAAATGGGGTTGCATATAGTTATTTAGGGCCGCCCATGAAGAAAATCCTAATAATGATTTGCAAAATAAATACGGAGTTTTAGATCGCGAAAGACTCTTATTTGGAATTTAAGGAAAGTTGACCGTTAAAGAGTTGGCATTTACCTTTTCTTTTTCATAAACACGAACTCCGTTTACAAGTTTTGTTGGCATTGATTGAACGCATTTTGCTTTCTACAGGAGTTTTATACTCGGGCCATTGACAATTAATGGGCTTCGCTGAGAGGGTTAGAGGCAGACCTAGAAACTTAAATTAGGGGCGAGATTGGGAAAAAAAAGAGGGAAAAAAGAAAATTGCAATCTCCTAATTGGGGAGTCGAGATAAATGATTTATATGAAATTTGATAAATTATACTAATATGCTCATCGATACTTATATATAGCTATCAACTTTAAATTTTTGCAAATTTCGCGACATTCATAATGCGAAACGCTTGGAACCATTCAATAATTTATGGATGCATGTGTAATTTCTACATAATTTTTTTAGACTTAAGTTATATTTTTAATTACCGAGCTCATGGATTCATATGTAAATTCCTCATATTGGGGTATTTTGTAATTTAAGCAGGTTTATTATAGGAAATTCCAAGGAGATGGAGAGTAGATGATTTTGGTTTTGGTTTTGGAAGATTCAAACGAAAGAGACTAACAGCAGTTGTTGCTGCTAATTCTCGAACACATCTACTCTATTTACGCACCGGGCTTTTTACTTTTTAGGTCCAGAAAGACCGAAGCCCGACGTGGACCCCACGTCGAGAATCCCAGATCGCCGTCCACTGGCAACAAACGCTTCGATCCGACGAACAGAAACAGCGCGTCAAGGGCAAGGGAAGTAAGCCTTCGCAGACTGAAGCACAGAGCGAAGAAGCTGAGCCCGGCCGGGCAACGATGCCGGCCCGCTGCCTCGGCGACGGCTCACCGGTGGGTCTAACTTCGCCGGAGCATATTTAAGCATAGTGAAGCATATGATGAGCATGGTGACTTGACTTCGACCGCGAAAATGATTCGAGTCTTGTGAAATCACCGGAAAGCTGGTCACTTGGTCCTCCTCAAGTGATGCTGCTTTTAGGTCCAGGGTCACTAATTTAGTTTATTTGTGCGTTTTAGGTAGGTAAGGGGCCAAGGGCTAAGAGGGGACGGTGAAGATGTCTCAAGAGCACGATCCGCGAAACCCCTTGGGGGCCTGTCAAGGACCGGACGGGCATCGGCCTCGCCAAGGTCGCAAGAAACATGGCTCCAGAGCTCCGAGTAGCTATTGTGGAAGCCGCGAGCCACGGTGATGATCCTGCCGATGATAATTACATACGTCGGATCTTGATTTTGTCTCCATACTCGCTCGGATACGTTCATGCATGTCTTTCCGCGCCACCGGAGCCAACTGAGCAAGACATGCGGATATGCTGTGGCTCTCAAATCCCTAGCGGTCATCCGTTCTCTGTTGAATGACGGAGACCTACTTTTCCACGAGGAGATAATGTACACGACTAGGCGTGGTGCTAGGTCGCTTGAATTTGTCTGATTTTAGAGATGAGGCTCCCTCTTGTTCATGGGACCACTCGGCTTCTGTAAGGTCTTATGATATGTATTTTTTTACGAGTTGATTCCGTTTGATAGAAAGAGTGGCGTCGGCAGCAGTCTTAGTAAAAGTGCAGTGCTCATGGTGGTGCTAGTGTTCACAATGAGGATAGGTATGGAAGTAGAGACCATCTTCGGTCCGGCTGCCCAGAGGGTTTGATCAGGATTATACAGTGCTTATAGAGTGGAGAGTATGGAAAGTTGGCCAGAGCGTAGAGAGAGGGAGGGAGGGAGAGAGATAGACATCGGTGTGGCGGAAGACGGAGATGGTGAGAAAAATTGGAGTGTGGGAAGTGGTGTAGGGGTTGTTTATCTTGTCAAACCTGGGTCTTTTCAAATTGAAAATTTTCGAAAGTGGGAGGATATCTATCGGGTGGCTTACCGTATCACACACACCAATTTTTTTCTAACTAGTTTTCACCATCAGATTCTTTAGTAAGCCCATCTATGCGTCATGAAGTAAACCAATTTCATGCATGCATAAAGAACTCGAAGCAGAATAATTTAGATGGAGAAAATTCTTCGCCACAATGACAAAAGAAGAAAAGTGAAGGATAAAGCACTCTATATAAAACAAAACACAGAAAATTAAACCGACTTGTTGAGTGGTAGATAGTAAAATCGGATTGAAGAACGAGTGAGAAGATTGCTTGACGCGAGGGTTGCATCGGGCTGAGATGGTGCAATGTGAGGAACACTCAGCCTAATTTGACCTCCTTTTGATTAAAGAAGAGCGGACATCATTAAAACGAACGTTAATTAATCAAAAGCTGCGTGGTAAACAAACTTATTGGCAGCTTTATGAGATAAAAGCACATTGTAACCTCATGGGACAAATATTAAGCTGAGACAAAAGTCAAAGTTGAGCAAATACAAAGAGACGATGCTTCAAATTTCAGTGCCGGACCGTTGTACCCTAAACGCATGCAACAGAACTCCTATAAATGCTAGGCTAAAGTTCAGGTGTACAAAGAGGAGGAGAGGAGCACCCTCGTCGAAGGACATCCTTGGGAGGGATAGCTAAGAATGACCTTCAAGCAGGGAGAACGATTTGGGTGCGACAGAATAATCCGAACCACTTCGAGTAGCACCCATGGATTAACTTTGTGGTAGATGCTGGGTTTGTTACTACTACTAATCTTTATTTTGTCCAGCAAGGGTGCATTCTGAAGGAGAAACTTGAGCAGGGAAAGAACAGGTTCCCACGCCAGCCAATGGGCACCGGGATCAACAATCTCGACATTCTTGAGATGCACCAGACACGGGTAGATCCTCTGGTTGGCAGAATCCCAAAATTCTTTCGCGGTAACGCTCTAGAACATCATGACAAATGATGAGCAATCCAATTCGAACCACATGAGACAAATATCGAAGTTTGACAAAATAAAATAGAAGTTGCTACATTAAGAGAGACATAAATCGCTGAAGAATCCATAATGTCGATTAAAATGACAGTCAATCACGAGAAAAAAAGAAATGACAGGTTTATGTGTGGCCTAAGGCTGAAATTCACAAATTATGTATGGTCAAATATGCTGTTAAAAGTGAACTGAGGGTTTTAGCAATTGTTTACCCTAAAAGTGGGTCTGCAAGCCATTTGTAAGAATAACTTCTCTAGGTGCGGCGAACTTTCGAGTATTTTCACTATCCCAGGAGCCCCCTCATGGTTCTCTGCAACACGCAACACCAAATGTCGACATTCTAAGGATGGAAGAAACACTCCTCTCGCCTCCATGAACGACAGTACCTAAGCACGTCAGTGGTGATGGAAGAAGCAAAAGCTAATCAGTTTTACTTCTTCAAGCACTAAAAAAGATCTTTCATAAGACATGCTTGCAATTCCAACGATCTCTCACAATAGCTGAGAGACTAGACTAATGAGCAAATAACCAGCAAATGCTTCTCAAGAAAATTCTTTTATGGTTCGATTGTATTGCTGGATCGCCATATGGGGTTAAGCCGAGTGTAAGTCCTATTACAAAAAGAACGAAAAAAAAGTCCGTCTAGCAAAAATTCCATTAAAGCTTATAAGATGACCGTGTTTCTTTGAACTAAGAATTTTATGAGCATCAAGCACCCATAAACAATAACACAATCTATTGATAGAATTTATAACGAGTATCCGGACTCAAAATTAAATAAATCAGCTTGCACCTGAAGACAAAAGTTCCCCATCACCAATTTCGTGACATGATGCAAACTCTGGATGAGCCTCCTGACAAGATCGCCTTGAGCTTGTAAATGACCAGATAACTCGAAATTTAACTCGACCTCAACCAAGGAAGAAACTTTATCTATTTTGAACTCTCCCCTCGCACAATCGCCCAATATGCGCAACTTGAGAAGATGAGGAGCTGAAATTTTCAGTGTCTGACCACGAACAAAGTCATTGTGAGAATCGATCACCAACTCTCTCAATCCTCTTGATTCAATTCTAATGTGCTCGTAGCCCCAGCAACCTTTCAACTCAAAGAACTCTAGAACAGGGCAGCCTTTCAAAACTCTCGTGATTGCAT
Organism: Eucalyptus curtisii; assembly: GCA_017140595.1. NCBI lineage: Eukaryota > Viridiplantae > Streptophyta > Magnoliopsida > Myrtales > Myrtaceae > Eucalyptus > Eucalyptus curtisii. The sequence goes on along the minus strand of CM029496.1, from coordinate 38,483,401 downwards.
TATCCTCCAACTTTGCATGATCAATGCGCAATCTCTTCAGGGAAGACCAATTCACAGCACCCATCATCGAAAAACAGCAACGGGACACGTGAAAACTCACCATTGTGGTGCAGCAGAAAAAGAATTTCGGCAACGTATAAATGTCGTGTCTGAAAAGCATCGACACCTCTTCGACGTCGTGTTCGACAGCAAAGCGGAGCCACCTATGAAAGGTTGGCCCGACGGCAAACCGGAGCCAACTATAATAGAGGAGACCAGTAGCATCAAAGTGGAAGCTCTTCACCTTAATTGCAGTGCAGCGTAATAGCACCGCGTCGACAATAGCTGTGAAACTCCGAAGCATCCTCCTATTATGGCAGGAGGGCATGGAGAAAGATATACGTGGATTAGCGGTCCAAATGTAACGCCACTGCTTGGACAAGACACTGGTTTTGATGGCGTCTTTTGAGGTCAAGAAGGAGAAGATATGAAGAATTATGGCAATGGGCAATTCGCTGATGTAATCCACTGAGTTTCGGGTTTCATCTCGATCGGAAGGAGGTGGCGGTGATGTTTGTAGATGTGGATGTTTCGGCAGGTGAGTTGGATTGGCGGAGAACTCGATCTTGGCCATGGATGGAGGATTTTTCAGGCTTTTTGCCACTGGCTGTTGACGCCGATGAAGCCTTCGGGTTTGACAAAAATAAAAGAGGACCGTATATAACTATATATAAGCTCCGATGGGCAAAGAGAGATCAAACCCTAAAAACGCTTATCTTCAAAATTCCAAAAAGAAAGTTACTATGGTTAAAAATGGAAATAAATCTAAATAGTTTCTGATAATAATTCCCAGAAGATAACTAAATATTATATTGCTCCGACTTCTCAAAGAAAGTGGGGTAGTGGCAACACGCCGTAGCATTCGATCCCCCTCCCCTTTTTTATAACGATCAATCCACTTTTATTATATATCGATATCGACACTAAAATTTTGACCACCCGATTCAGTCATTTGTCATATAAGAAAATTAGGAGCTAAACCCAACCTCTAAACATATATACTATTAATTTGTATATTGGGAGCATCATTATTTAGAGGTAATGGACCCGTTAAAAGATGGATAGGATTGATTTAAGCAGGTAGGTTTTGAGCTTAAATTAAATTGACTGGACTAAGCCGAAACACAAAATCTAGCAAAATCATGAAAGATTTGTGTTCTTATATCATAACTTGGAAAGCGGGTGGACATATTCTTTGAGAATTTGGTCAGTCGGATACAAGAGACGAAGAGATTACAATTTCTCAAATGGAAAAGTCATATTAGGAAAGGAGAGGTTGCTAATATAATGAAGGTAAAGTATTCACTTGTATAAATTAAGAACAGTTCGGTTTGATAGGCGATTTGTAATAACATTCAAGGCATGTGGTATGCCTTAGACTTAGTATGGGAACATGATAAGATTTTAAAGAAAAGCAACAAAAAGAACCCACATTCGGGTAAAAGCACTACAGCGACTATAAAATTTGAACTCTAAATGGAATTTTGATATTCGGATTGATTCAGGAAGGAGAAGAAGAGAAAGTTTAGTAATTTTAATCTTTATAATTGGAAAGAAGAGATAGAAAATCACTTACTTAGCCAATAAAAGAATATATTGAGAAAGATTTTTATGACCTCGTTCGTATCATTCCATTCCATGTCCAATTTCTCCGTAGGACCAACAATGTCATCAGGTGAAACGGATGTCCGGCGGCCGGAGCAACGTCCCAAATCAAGCATCGAGGGCGCCGCCAAGGAGGAGGAGGAGGAGGAGGGGGAGGACCGCGACCTGAGGAAGAAGCCCCTTCTCAGTGCCAGACGAACTTATCGCCACTAAACCCCAGCGAGCGATGGAGTATTTCGATCGGACTCTTTGCCGTGTGAACCGTCCTACCAGGGTCAAACAAAGGGATGCCGGCACGGATTCAGGTGATGATGAGGAAGCAAAGATGTTGTTTGTGGCAATCGAGGAATTGGAGGAGCGCCCTAAGGAGACGCAGATGGCGAGATGCATATTCCTAATGGAAGGGCAGAGGATTTGAACAGAACGTTGGTAGCTTTTGAAAAGCAGTATGTGGAGATAAGGGAAGGGATTTAGGTTGCTATTGTGGGGGAAGAGGAGGTTTCAGTAGGTGGATGAGGTCAGAAAGAATCCGTTGAATTACTATTCATGGTTTGATTCCATTCGCTTGGAAGATAGTGTGACTGTGGGCAACAAAGGGAGGCTAGGGCGGTTTATGAGCTTGGGATTGCCAATGTGCCACCAGCTGAGGAGAAGCTGTACTGGCAACGCTATATCTATTTGTGGTGGTTGGTATATATATCCTCGAAATGGTATGCTCATTTTTGCTTTCGAGATGAAATATGCCTCACGGAGTTTCCATTGGTGTTTCCGGATTAATCATGGTTCGTCCGAATTATGCTACCCTATGGGATGTCTCGGGATTGTTGATGCTACTTTGGCCTTGTACTAGCTAAACTGACGACATGTTATTTTCTCTTCTCCTGACCTAGTGGTCGGAGATTGTGTTTGTGGAGGCTTTAGTGGTTCTTCTGCATGATTGAAAGTTTTGGGTCCGGGATTTAAGTTTGCGCTGACATCGACTTTGCAGGATTTTAGCGGTAGTACTTTGATGTGTAGTCGTGCTTCCCGAGGACAAGAGTTTATGTCTTTTTTCTTTCTCTTTTCATTTTTGGTTGGCTCTGTTTATTTTTCTCGCCACATGTGTTCCATGCGTCACACTTTCAAGCCTTGGCCCTTTTATTTTAAATTTAAGCTGTCAACTCAACGTTAGACTTGTCGACATATCTCTCAAATTTTTTAACTTGATTCTACATACGCGCTACGCCGTGTACAGAGTGATTTTTGTCTTTGTTGCTTTGTTGTGAGATAGACTTTAGAATTGTTCTCGAATCAATTCCCTGCATACAAATAATAGAGATCCACGTTTCAATTCCAATATGTAGGAGTTGGAAGCTTTTTATTTGTAGTGACAGTTCTAGCTGGAGTTGGAATATGGATGAGCATGCGTTGGTGGAGAGTGAGGGTGACGGTTAATGCGTAATCGAGAGGGAGAGGTATGGATAGATGCATGCTGCTGTTTTTTTTTTTTTTTTTACTACTGTGTGTCCAATTGGCCAAGTTAGGCTCCTATGACAACTGTCTACTGACTGGCGATGCATATCAGCACTTGGGGAATGACTTGCAATATGGAAACTTGCACTGACGGTGTACTCATGAAAATTTTCTTCGTGTCACAGGTTCTATTCAACGATGGCGTCTTCCGTTGGAAAGGGCTCCAAAACTTTATTGTTGTTGCCAAGGACAATGTGGCTAAGATGAGCAGCAACCCTGCATTGTAGAAAAGGATATATTTGTATCATGGTTCCGCTTGCTTAATTTGTAGTCATGGTACATGGGCATGACACGGGTTTTGACAGGCAAAGGTCAAGAGACTGGCAAGTTGAGAGGAAACTTGAAAACAGCTCCTCCTTGCCTTGACAGAAGACTCGAAGCTTCAAATTCAGGAGGACTGTGTCTGAAACTTAATTGGTATCATGTGACATTGTACACCTTAGTAATTATCGAGGACAATAATATCAGCATAATATAAGCTTTTCTGAGAATATATATACATGCTCCATTGAGCGATGATTTTAACTACTGAATACAAATAAACAAATCCCCAGTTATTCTTTATTCACATAGCCTATTATCCCTTTTGCTTGTAGATTAGGGTGAACGTAAATAAAATAGTTATGAACAGCCAATCATAGCAAGGTTTGCCAGCTTTGAACTACTTGTTGCATCATTGACATAACTCGGATGCCGGAGGACGGGTGATTCACTAGAAGAGATCAAGTCAACGTTATCTGAATATAAAAATTGGGATCCTACGTTTGACTGGAAAATGAGAAGTCTCATTTCAGGTAGGAGTATATGAAGAACAAAAGCCCTAGAATCTGCGATGTGCTGGCTTTCTCTTCTTATTTAAAAAAAAAATGGTCAAGTGAGGGCTTCAAAATCAGATATAAAGAGAAAAAAAGACGGGCTCGATTTGGGGCTTTAGGATTAGGGCTCTTGAGAGCCAAATTTCAGTTCGTCAATGGGAGAAGGGGGGTGGGGGGAGGGAGGCACTCGGTTTCATCTAATGTTTCCTTCTCTCTCTTTTTTTTTTTTTTCACTTGATAAGTCACATCAAAGTTCTCCTGAAAGGAAACTTTCATGAAAAAAAGGCCGTCGATAATATGGAAATGGGAGAATTGTTCAAAGATCATTTACTTGGCCAGAATAGAAGGTGGAAGCATATAACTTATTGGTAACCCATCCAACATAGAGACTATTTTTTCAATACATATGAAGCATTCTGGCACAACTATCTTTGCCACAAGAGAGGCACAAGAATTGTTGCGAAAGCAAGCAATCAAATAATAGAACGAGGAAATAAATCGAACACCAGACTTATGCAGTTCGATCATAATAACTCACATCTACAAGAAAAGTAGTAACGAATTTCATGATATATTAAGCGATACAATGGAAATTAGAATCACACTTGAGTCATTCAACAACTCTCAATATTTCCCAAGCCCTAATTACATCTAATAATTCATGCAGGGATTACTTCCACAACTTCTCACAAAATAATTTCTCAAGCTCACGAAAGAATTAGAAACAAATTCTTACCACGAGAATTTAATCGACTTCAACACTAAAACATTCCGTAAAGAAAAAAAAAATTCACGCCAAGTGCTCGATCGATAATGGTGCTTCAAGACCTCTTCTTGTCAATTTAAGTAGTGGAACCAACGCATGAGCCAAGGATATATAATTATCCTCTGAATCATTGCCGACTTAAACAAGGAAAGATATCCGTGAGAATATCCGTATATATATTCCCACCGCTTACACTTGCGAAGCACAGTGTCTTGAACCAGGGGATACTTGTTAAACACGCCGTCTCTAGACATTGTGCGAATATATATATATATATTCCAACAGCTTCAAGGAGTCCAAATCGAATGGGTCAAAGGCAGTTGACTTCGGTGTAATTCCTGACCTTGCTAATTTGATATAAGACAAAAAAGTGATCCTTATGCAACCTGGACGCGTAACTCTAAATCGGAAATCTTAATTTCCATAGCACACAATTGGACGTTCATAGAGTTACAACTTCCGCACTTTCCTTCAATCAATCGGGCTTCCTTATAATTTATCTCGAATCTTGGTTTTGCCCATGGATTTAAACTCGAGATATATTTTAACAATATCTCAACTTATCATGACTTGCTCATGATATATTGATGCCACACAAAATCAAACAACATGGTCTCCAACATCTAATCTTCTTTCTCAAATACAAAATAAACTGCGCTATAACACATGCATTATAAACTAGGTCAAAACCAAATAGAGCAATGCAAAAGAAATGGGAGAATTAACCAAAAAATCATAAATCTATTGCAATTGTATCAATTCAGTCATAAACTTTTTTTTAGCCAATTTAGTCCTAAACCTTTTACAATTGTGCCAGTTTAGTCCATCCGGCCAAAATTGACAGATCGACGCTGACGTGAATGCCGCCCATCCGGTGAAAGCTGACATGGCAATTTTTAAATATTTTTTTTTCGAATTTTTAAATACTTTTTGAATTTTTTAATTATTTTTTTTTCTACCTTCTCCTTCCTTGGTGCCGGTCGGAGGCAAGGGTCGGCGAGGTCGGCCTCACCATCACTAGGAGAAGCCCCACCAAACTTGGTGAGGCTGGCCTTGCCGTCGCTAGGCGAGGGTCAAGCTCGCCGGTACTGGCGAGGTCGACCCACGCTAGATCCAAGGTGAGGGTCGACCTTGCCTAGATCCTCGCCTTGGCCGGAGAGGCTCCTCGCCTAGGGATGGCGAGGCCTTGCTAGACCTGGCAAGGCTCGGCCTCACCTAGCCAAGGCGACGGTCGACCTCACTAGTGGTCGGCGAGGTTAGCCCTTGCCTTGGATCTGGCAAGGGTCGACCTCACTAGTGTCGGCGAGCTCGGCCCTCGCCAGATCTAGCGGGGCCTCACCCAACGACGGCGAGGCCGGCCTCGCTAGGTCTGGCGGGGCCTCTCCTAGTGACGGTGAGGCCAGCCTAGCCATTAGCCGACGAGGCTGACCTCGCCGGCCCCCGCCTCTGGTCGGCACCGGCAGGTTAGAGAAAGGAGAAGGTAGAAAAAAAAATTCAAAAATTCAAATTTTTTTTTTTAAAATTGCCATATCAGCTTTCTACGTCAGTGCCGACCAGCCAATTTTGGCCGGATGGACTAAATTAGCACAATTGTAAAAGGTTTAGGACTAAATTGGCAAAATAAAAAAGTTTAGGACTGAATTGTCACAGTTGTAATAGGTTTAAGACTTTTTTGGTAATTCTCCCCAAAAGAACTAGAGTCCTCACATGGTTTGGCTTATTGGCTCATTTGACGCTCCAATTATCCAGTAAGTTCTCCAATACTGTTTTTACCGGTGTTGTACAGTAAAAGAAGATAGATAACGAATAGCAATGTAATACAAGGGAACTAGGACTTTCTCTTTTCTTGTCCACTTGTTGCTCATCTCCGTCTGCACTAGATTTTAGAGGAAAGTATTTGCTCAGACTTTATCCATGATGAACCGAGTGAATCACCATCGGAGATTAGATCAGAAGATCCCACATGAGCTTCACAGCATTTAATTCAGCGATTGTGATGAGCAAAACATGATGGACCGTCCATGCAACGCTAGCTAGAGAAGATAACATTGTCTTGGCTCTCGTGCTGATTTTCTTACATCGTCCCTGTACAATCATTGTTGCACTGGCCCATCTGAGGGCCTCCTCTTTTTAGGTTATTCACATTTCTTTCATTAACTTTTTTTTTTTCTGAAAACGATATGATGTTATGCATTGACTACGTTTCTCGTGTCGAGTGAATTAAGAAACCAAAAAATTCCTAAATTTATTGTATTGGTATCGGTTTAGTTCTAAATCTTTCAATTGGACTAGACACCAATTGACTCCACTTGGCCAATATAGGTCAGAAATTACCGACGTGAACACCGGCCGTCTTAGGTGATATGACCGACGCTAACATGAACATTTTTTAATTTTTTTTTTAAATTATTTCCTTTTCCATGGCATATGCCAATGGCCGGCACAAGCTATGGCTAACGAGGATTGCCCTCGTTGAGGCATATCTGGCACAAGCTATGGCTGATGAGGGTCACCCTTGCTGAGGCGAGGCTAGCCCTTGGTAGACCTCATCTAGAGTGTCTTCTTTGTAAGAATCGCCTTTTTGCACTTTCTCCTTGTATGGCCTAAGGAGAATTTTTTGGAAAAAAAAATCATAAAAAATATTAAAAAAAAAATATCCATGCCACTTCGGATGGTCGGCGTCCAAGTCAACAATTTTCGGCATAAATTGGTCCGATAGACTTGATTGGCAGCAATGTGAAAATATTTAGAATTGAATTGGTCTAATTAAAAAATTTAAGATTGAATTGATATAAATATAATATATTTAAACGGCATCCACATTCCACATTCCACATTCCATTATGATCATTTTGAAAATCATTCAAGTTCCACAAATTTGACTGGTAGAAACAGGGTGGCCTTGTCAATGGGCTCATATCGGCAGATAATTTGAACATTTTCCCACGATTTTGACTTGTGAATTGTTAACGTCTAAAAAAAATGGTAATAATTGTTGGAGAAAACTTCCTTGAGTGTTTTGAAGTTGACAAAACGTTTCCATCAGTCTAGTCTGAAGACTTGCAGACTCTTCCATCAAAGTCTGAAGACTCCGGATTGCCAGACTCAAGACTCAAAGTCTATCCTCATTGACAGTTTCTAGACCGTCGAAGAAGGCTTATCCAGAACTGGATGTTTCGTTAAGGATTTGACTTTATCGACTGGAGAAGATCTCTTGGCTGGATATAGCATGTCAAAATCCATTATTCAAATCAAGATTTTTTCGGGGATTTTGGATCTGTTGATTGGCGAAGTATACTTGGAAGGTTCTACTTACGGAAACCTAGATCCTGATTGTATGGGCGAGCAAGATTGATGGGCTATCATCATGTTCCTTAAAAAGCTCGAAAATCTTCCTAATTGATTCTGTCCAACGGGTAGATTGGAAGAATTCCTTTGGTAAGTGCCAACGGGTATGATGGCATAAATGAGTATATAAGGAAGACGTTCCAGTTGTTCGAGTGTGTGCGCGATAGAAGAATTCCAAAGTCTGAAGCTCCTTGTTCTTAGTCAATTAAATTGTTGAGCGAAATCTTGTACGCAAAAGAGAGTCTATATCTTTGAGAGACCTTGAGGAAATGTAGTAGAATCTCTACACTATGGAATCAAGGAAGAGCTTTACTGTAACAACTCTTTTGTTCATAGTGAAATCCAGCCGGTGGGTTGTCAGTGCGGAAGAGTGGACGTAGGCTTGGATTAAGCCGAACCACTATAAACTCCGTGTTCATATTCTCTTCCCTATGCTCTTTTACTTTGATCGTAACTCGTTTTATTTACAAGAGACGAATTTCTTTTTCATAATATATTACTGATTTGAGTTGCATACTTCACTAAGGGAAATTTGTTTTTACACCTATTCAGCCCCTCTAGGTGCTCATACTAGCTTTCACAATTGGTATCAGAGCTTGTGTACTCACTTAAGTTGAAGTGTTTTACTTCAGAGTTAAAGATCCATGGCTAGTATGTTGGCTCCATGACTGGTTGAAGGGCAAAGCAATACCATACCATCTTATTTTGATGGAAAGGAATACAGCATATGGAAAAACAAGATGAAGGCATTTCTAAGATCAAAGGATCCTCTAGAATGGGATGTGGTAGACAAAGGAATCATTCCTAAAGCTGCACCTGTCTCAGAAAGAGGAAAAAAAGTCATTGAGTCTAGCGAAATGACTCAAGAAGAGATAACTAAGAGACAAGCTCTTGATGCAAAAGCAATTTATTCTTTATATTGTGCATTATCACCTACTGAATATAACAGAATATCTTCTTGTGATACAGCTAAAAAAGTCTGGGATAGTTTACACATCACCTATGAAGGAACTAATCGAGTGAAAGAAACTAGAATCAACATTCTGCTCGGTCAATACGAAGCATTCAAAATGAAATCAGGAGAATCTATCACTGACATGTTTAGTCGTTTTACGTAAATCGTGAATGGTCTTGAAAATCAAGGTCAACCAATTTCGATCCCATGAAAGTAAACAAGCTACTGCGTGGACTCTCCAAGGATTGGAATCACATAAAGACCTCAATAAGGGAGACACAAAGAATTATGCCACTTTCTGTCGATGAATTGGTTGGGACTTTTCATTCTTATGAAGTGGAGCGAATCAATGAAGATGAAGATCCTAAAGGTGAGAAATCCATTGCATTAAAATCTAATGATGATACTGATGTCACATATTCTGAAGACGATATGGATGATGAAGAGCTCGCTCTCATGATAAGAAGATTCAGAAAACTAAACAGAAAGGGGAGAAGATTCAATCCAAAGAAACAAAGTTTTCAAAAGCAACAGACTAAGTTTGTTGAGGATGATGAATCCAATAGAGATGTAGTCTGTTTTGAATGTAAGAAAAAGGGACACATCAGACCCAACTGTCCCCTTCTGAGGAAAAAGAAAGGAAAAGTGAGAAATATCGAAAGGCACTCAAAGCAGAAACTTGGAGTGATACAGAATGTGAAGAAAGTGATAATGATTATGCCAATATTTGTCTCATGGCACAATCAGACTCAGATTCAGACTCCGAGACAGACTCAGATTCAGACAATGAAATCGAGGTAAGTAATTTGAAAATCCTACTAAAGTCTCTAGATACATTGATGAATTGTGTCTTAGTCTCAAAACTTCTCTTAAAAAGATTTTCGAACTTAAAAGAGAAAATTCTGCACTAAAGCAACAGAAAAATGTTTGGAAAGAAAATGTCAAAAGTTTAGACAAAAGTGTTATTACTTTGAAAGAAGATGAAGACAATCTTTCAAAAGAAAATGCATTCTTAAAAAATGATATCTCAAGTATTTCTAAAAGATTTTCTATAGGATCTGAGAAACTTGAGAAAATTCTTTCAGCACAAAGACCTTATTTCAACAAATCAGGTTTAGGAATGACTGCTGAAACTATTCCTCTAATTGATTTTCCTAAAGTAAAGGAAAGAATTAAGCAAAGACCTACAAGAGATGCTTACAAAAATCATTTCCAAATTTTTTTTGTAAAACCAGTAGGTCGCAGTGCTCTTAAATGTTCTAAGTGCAATAGCTCGATCATTTTGAGAAAAAATGTCCTATGGTTTGGAAACTGTTAAGAAGGTATGGGCAAAGACCGTATATTACACTAATACCAATGGACCCAAGAAAATATGGGTACCAAAGAAAGCTTGAGTCTCGTTTCTAAATTCAGGTCACTATCAAGAAAAAGGTTAAATGGTACTTGGATAGTGGATGCTCAAGGCATATGACAGGAGATTCAAATTGCTTCATAAAGCTTGTTCAAGTTAATGGTGGAAAAGTTTCATTTGGAGGAAACAACAAAGGAAGAATTGTGGGATACGGAACTGTAAAGATTGGAAGCCTCACGATCTGTAATGTGTCATTCGTGGAAGGACTCAACTACAATTTTCTAAGTATCAGTCAGCTGTGCGACACCGGTTTCAAAATAAATTTTCAAGAGGGAATATGTTCAAGAACCAGTAAAGACTCCTCTCAGTCTTTCACGGGTCGAAGACATGGAAATATCTACCTCTTGGATGTCAAACCAGATGAAACCCAATGTCTAATCTCAATTCAAGAAGAAGCAAACTTATGGCACAGAAAACTTGGGCACATCAACATGAAGCAAATAGCCAAAATTTCAGCAAAGAAGCTTGTTCGTGGTCTACCCAATCTGTCATACCAAAAGTCTGATCTATGCACACCATGTGTGTTGGGAAAACATGTAAGAAACTCATTCAAACCAATAAATCAAGTTTCCACTAATCGTGTACTGCAGCTCTTGCATATGGATCTCTTTGGACCAACCGAAATCGAGCATTGGAGGTAAGAAATACTGTTTAGTGATTGTGGATGATTATTCACGATTCACTTGGGTATATTTCCTGGCAAGTAAGTCTGAAACCTTTTCTTATTTTACAAAGTTTGCTAAAAAGGTCCAAAATGAGAAAGGTTATGTTATTTCAAGTATACAGACAGACCATGGAGGTGAATTTGAAAATCAAGATTTTACAAGATTCTGTGTTGAATCTGGTTTTCAGCATATGTTCTCTTCTCCATATACTCCAGAGCAAAATGGAGTCGTGGAAAGAAAGAATAGGTCGCTTCAAGAAATGGCTAGAACTCTTCTAATTGAAAGTAACATCTCTTCACGTTTTTGGGCTGAAGCAGTTTCTACAACATGTTATATTATTAATAGAGTCTTTCTAAGGCCTATTCGGAGAAAACTCCTACGAGTTATTCAAAGGAAAGAAGCCCGTTGTTTCATATTTTCATGTGTTTGGATGTAAATGTTTTATATTGAAAAATGCAAGTGATCGGGTTGGTAAGTTTGAAGAAAAATCAGATGAAGGTATTTTCCTTGGATATTCTATCACAAGCAAAGCTTACAGAGTTTACAACAAGAAGACTCAATCTGTGGAGGAATTAATGAATGTCAAATTTCAAGACTTTATGCAAAATCAATCGATTCATACTCATCTTGAAGAATCCGAACCTGCTCCAGACTCTACAAAGTCTAAATCTCCAGAAGCAGTTCAACCTTCAGAAGACGAACAACAAATGATCAACGAAGATTCAAATGAGGAAAAAGATCAACAGTTTGACAAATCAACCAGCAACTGGAAGCATAAGTCCAGTCATCCCAAAGATCTCATTATTGGTGATATTAATGAAGGAATTCGCACAAAATCCAAAAGGCGCGAAGAGTCTAGTGCTGTGGCTCTTATTTCTGAAATAGAACCCAAAAGCATAGAAGAAGCTTTAACTGATGAAAGCTGGATTGAAGCTATGCAAGAAGAACTTAGGTAATTCAACATTAATGATGTCTGGGAATTGACTCCTAAACCGAAAGGTAAATCCATCATTGGAGCTAAATGGGTTTTCAGGAACAAGATGAACGAGAAAGGTAAAGTCGTAAGAAACAAAGCAAGACTTGTGGCCAAGGGATATACGCAAGAAGAAGGGATAGACTATGATGAGACTTACGCACCAGTAGCAAGGTTAGAAGCAATTAGATTATTACTTGCTTTTGCTTGTTGTTGCGACCAATTTTTCGGGTGTACCACCTAAAATTAGGCTAACGGATTGTTAAGCCTAGACTTAACTCGAGCTCTCCCAAGCCCATACCAATTCGCGACTAAGGTTCAAGTTCTTAACATGCAAATGATTTTTCAATTAGGAGTCGCCACTAATCAGTTCATGGTAGGTCGATTAGACACCTAAGTAAAAATAACGGGAGAATTATTTTACTCCTACGAACCAGAGATTTTGGGTACGGGGACTTGGTTACGTTAGATTTCTCTAACGCCCTTTCGGTACCTTTTCTTTTATTTTGAAAAATGTTTTGCAGGCAGCTTAAATTGATTTTAAATCTAATTCCCTAACATGCGAGGCGATCATGCGAGTGCGCAAACCACCAATTTAACACTCAAGAAAGCGATGAATAAATTACAGAACTTACCTTAAAGCAACGAAAGCATCTGCGTTGTTAGATCAGAATTCACATCGACAATCCTAAATATGATTTCTATTTAACACGCAATCACTCAATTTTGTTTTCACTTTTTAAATGAGAATCATGCTTTATGCAATGCATGCTACTAATCTAACATGTAATGATGTGACATGACAATATGACCTAAGCTATATGACAAAAGTGAAATATGAACATGCAGCCTATCCTAAAGAATGAAATTGATCTACTCTAAAGATAAGTTTTTTTGTATTTTCCATGAAATTCGAAATTAGATAAATGCAAGGATTATCTAGCTAGATCAAGATTCTATTCAATTTGTATTAGGAATTAGGTTAAGTCAAATCCTGATTTAAACTAGAATCTTATCTTAACCAAGTAATCCTAAAATGCAATCTATCTAAGAGAAATTATCTAAACCTATACTTAATAAAAAAAAAAACGCAATCTTATCCTAATATGCAATGACGTGCAAAGAATGCCCAAGTTCAAATTCTTTTTTTTTTTTTTTATGAAATTCGAAATTAAAAATTTACACATAATTAAACGTGCAATTTCAAAAGGAAAAAAACTAACATCCTAAATGAATGCATTCTTTTTATTTTTTATTTAAAAATTCGAAATAAGATTGCAATTCTAAATATGCAAGATAACCCTAAGACTAGGAATATTCTAAAACGAACCTAATCCTAATTCAATTTTTTTTATTTTTTCCTTTTTCTTTTACGAAAATGAAACTGACTCAAGCACCACGACAACAAATCAGAACAAGATAACATTGATATCCAAAATTGGCGAACCATATCTCGCGCATGAGATCGGGTCGGCCAATTTTAAAATTAAATCGCGAATCGAATCTCGGGCTTGAGATTGGATTGTCGATTTTTGTAAGGGATTGCGAGTCGGATTTCGGGCGCGAAAATCGGACTGACAACCCCTAATTTGGGGGCACTTTCATGTTGGAATATCAACCATATATTTAGGATTAACTTTCACTAAAAAAAACTGTAAGGGAAAATATAAAAGAAACTGTAAGTAAATAAGTAACAAAAAAAAAAAACAAAAGAAACTACATAATTTCTTTTTTCCTTTTTTTTGTTTTTTCTGTTTCTTTGCTTTTCTCTTCCCACCCACGGTTCACGGTCTCTAAGGGGCAGAGGATCACCAAGGGCGGCGGGTCACCGGAGCTCCGGCGAGGAGGCTTGAGCGCGGGCGGTGGCGCAGCGCGGAGCAGCGAGAAGACGGCCTCACTCGGGCTCGGCGAGAGAGCTTTGGGCGTCGGGTCTTTGGGTTGAGCGAGGGGTGCGGCTCGGTGGTCGGAGCAGCACGGGCAGCGTCGCGATCTGCAACAGCGGGGAGCGTCGAGTCGTCGTGAGGAGACGGGTTGCGACGGCAAGGATCGGCGCGACGTCTGGCGGAGCAGCAGACCAGCGATGTGGGCTCCGGTGGCATCTAGCAGCAACAGAAGGCGAAATTGCAGGGGTGTCGAGTCGCGGCTGCCGCGCGGATCGGACGATGGCGTCGGCAAAGGTTGCGGGTGAGAAGAGCGGTTCAGCACGGCAGATTTGGGCAGAGGCGAAGATCTGCTGGTGGATCGACGATGGAGCAGCGTGGAGGCGGCGTCGGCGCTCGGAGACGGTGAGCGGGGAACTCGGATGTGCGACGGCTGCGAACTGGTGGAGCGCTGTGAGCAAGGCTGACGGACGGCGGCTGGTGCAGGGGAGGTGACCGGCACAGGTTCCGGCGTGTGGGTTCGGCAGGCGAAGCGGCGAGGGCGGTGGTGCGGACGCGACGGTGACCGGCGGGTCGGAAGGCGGTGCCGCGTGGTGGAGGAGGAACCGGCGATCGGGGCAGCAGATGTGGGGAAGATGATGAACGAGTAAATGTCCAATCACTTCCTCCCCTCCCGCTTCGCTTTTACCTTTCCTTTTTCACTTTTCTTCACTTTTTGTTCTTCTTTTTCTTTTTCCCCCTTCTCTCTCTTATCTGCTGTTTGCAGAAGGAAAGTATCTTCGATTTGTGGCCCCCTTGAACTCTATTCGTTTTAATCTATTTATAGACAATGAATTAGGGTTTTTTAATCTTTCAAAAATTGATATCCACAAAGATTTTTTTCAAAACAATATTCGTTTTGCGGACGCAATATTGTTTTTCCACTTGCCCTATCCGAAAAAATTAATCATATCCTGGAAAATTTCAAATTTTTATTTTCTCACGAGATAATTTCCGATCACTTAAAAAAAAAAAGGGCTTGGGCCAATTTGCTGTTTTCATGGGCTTAGTCCGGCTGTCAATTTAAAACTCAGAACCACTAATTCAAATCCACCCGTCACCGGTCCAATAAATAAATGCAAACCATGTAAATTAAAAATAAATGCACCTACATCTATATGATATGCAATTAATTTTCTTTTTTAGGGATAAAATTAACCCTTAATTTTCTATGCAATAAATAAATGACCAGATTGTCAAAATTTAGGTGTCAACAGCTGCCCCTCTTTGAAAGTGAGCTCGTAGAGGTTGCATTCAAAGACAAATTGAAACCTAAATTTTGACCATGCACATGCACTAAATGATTTTGATTTTGATTTTGATTTTGATTTTGATTTTTTTTTTTTTGGTCGGGAAATGAATCCCATTTTAAAATGCAATTTATATGATGCATGGAAATGCTAATGCAAATGCATGGTCACCTACCAAAAAAGCATCTTAAAAAAATGTAAATTCCCATTTACTCCACTTACCAATCGGGTTCCTTGAAGGTATAGATTGAGCATCTTAAGGAACATTACATGATAAATTCCCATTTACTCCACAAGTACTCAACTCTCACTCGGGTTCCTTGAAGAGTGTGAAAACTCGAAAACCTAGATCCGAAACATCGAGATTGATGGAAGAACATTCACATCCAAAGTGAAATGTTCAACGAAAATAATTGAGACATCCAGATCCATACTGAGATGTCAAAGGAACATACTTGGAACAACTTACCTTCAAGGAGGATAGAGTAATTCGAGATAGTTTGTGTTACATATCTAGGACCCGTACCATTCTACGGTCGCCCAGAATAGTAACATGGCTTTGTAAAGAGACTGCTTTCTCAGGAATCGTACCATTCTACGGTCGCCCAGTATGGCGGTGCTTGGTTGTGTCTAGGACCCGTACCATTCTATACGGTTAGGATGGGGATTTACCTTCCAGGACCCGTACCATTCTACGGTCGCCTAAACGGGGATTTACCTTCCGGGACCCGTACCATTCTACGGTCGCTCGAATAGGGAAATAAGTTTTGTCTAGGACCCGTACCATTCTACGGTCGCCTAAACGGAGATTTACCTTCCAGGACCCATACCATTCTACGGTCGCCTAAACGAGGATTTACCTTCTAGGACCCGTACCATTCTACGGTTGCCTGAATAGGGAAATAGATGTTGCCTAGGACCCGTACCATTCTACGGTCGCCTAAACTGGGATTTACTCTGGAGAAAAATCTTTAGGGACAACTCAATTGAGTGTTGATTAAAAGGGACTCTGGGCTACGAAAGTACGCCAGGTCAATATATATGGACATCGGGCTACGAAAGCATGCCGAGTCGATAAAAATGGACACTGGGCTACAAAAGCACACCAGGTCAATACAAAGGGACATCAGGCTACAGAAGCACGCCGAGTCAATGAAAGGGACTCTGGGCTACGAAAGCATGCCAAGTCAATATAAAGGGACATCGAGCTACAAAAGCATGTCGAGTCAATGAAAGGGACTCTAGGCTACGAAAGCATGCCAGGTCAATATAAAGGGACATCGGGCTACAGAAGCACGCCGAGTCAATGGACACTAGGCTACGAAAGCACACCAGGTCAATATAAAGGGACATCGGGCTACAAAAGCACGCCGAGTCGATGAAAGGGACTCTGGGCTACGAAAGCACGCCAGGTCAATATAAAGGGACATCGGGCTACAAAAGCACGCCGAGTCAATGGACACCGGGCTACGAAAGCACACCAGGTCAATTTAAAAGGACATCGGGCTACAAAAGCACGCCGAGTCAATGAAAGGGACTCTGGGCTACGAAAGCACGCCAGGTCAATATAAAGGGACATCGGGCTACAGAAGCATGCCGAGTCAATGGAAGGGACTCTGGGCTACAAAAGCACACCAGGTCAACTTAAAAGGACAGCTTGACCGAGTCAAGTGTCGAGAATGGGTAGAGATATACTTACCGATGATATCTCGATTCTTGGGGATATGTTTTCGGAACTTAGATATCTGTGGAGGCCTCTCACCTCCTGGTAGAAATAAATTTTGGAACATCAAGGATGCACCTTGAATGTTCATGATGGTTTCTCATCTCCTAATATCATGAGGCATTTTGAAAGGAACCTGAATGTCAGGAGCTCTTGGGTCTTTGAGAAAACATTATTTGTCAGACATGATTAGAACAAAAATGCAATCACCAAAGAAATAAGCAATTAAGGCTATCCTGGAATGCATACTTCAAAATCTACTGAAGCTTTTATCAATTCAATCAAGGTTCATGCATAATGACTTTTGCATCATCCAAATTTCCACTAGAGAGAATTATCGTTCAAGACAATTTTTCACTCATGACATGGATTTCTTAAGAATACTAAATGAGAGACTTTCGGTTAGAAAGGACTTTCACTCACTCTCATTTAGAATGGCTATTTTATGAGAATCACTCAATTTCATCATATCGACATGGGTCCGAGTTTTCGCAAGCGGTACGATCTTACCAATCGAGAGGTCTTTAACGGGGACCATAATGTAGGCTTGGTCAATGGCTTAACAAAGGGACTCTTTGAGTCAAGGCTATTGAATGAACAGTCTTGTAATCATCTCCGGGTTTACAAGTCAAGAACCCTGCAAAATGAGAAAGAAATAATCTTGCTCGCACTTCTTCGAGCGATGCTTATAAACATATGAACTCCTACGTTAATTCAAGTGCCATAATCTGAAGAGACTTTGTAAGGGACGTAACGTAGGTTTGGGTTCATGGGTTGAGAAATGAAAGATTGATAGGCTCAAAGATGTGTATAGGGTGAGAGTTAATGATCATCTAGGCATTGCCACCAGTTTTCTTTTTCACCATCGGGGATTGTCTTCATGAAGTGCCCCATTGATTGTAAAAACTCAGCATTTGAGTTCTTTGAGTATTGCTCCATTGGTATTCAATGCTTGCAATCGACAGTCACCAATCTTGACTTTCTTCTTTCATCTATGGGCATTGGCCTTGCTTTTACCAGGCACACCGCTTTTTCATGCCCCCAGTTCTTATTCATTTTTTCTTCAGATTTTTTATGGGCATTGGCCTTGCTTTTACCAGGCACACTGCTTTTTCATGCCCTATTTTTTGCACTTATTTTCTTTGGACTTGCACAGCCTTCATCTTTTATCAGCATTGTAAACCATGCTATTCGAGTGATTTGCTTTTTCTTGCCTTGCCCCAGTGTGGGGGATGATCACCAATTGGGTTTAATGTGAAATGAATTCATAGGCTCAAAGGGGCTACGCAATAGATAAAAGTGTATAGGATAAAGAAAGAACCGCTCTTCGTCATCCTAAGGCACTTAAATTAACACATGAATTCAATGTAATAGCACTACTTGAAGATTGATGCAAGTGAGAGCAAGAAGATTTCAATTCATTTTCTTCACCTTATGATGCTGTCTTTTCTTCCAATTTGCCCCAATGTGGGATGGTTCTTGACAGGGGTAGTTTGAAAAGAATATCCATAAGTGTATAGGCTCAAAAGGGTTAAGCAATGGATCACATTTAGTGTTTGGGATAGAGAAATGAATTGCCTCTCATTACTTCGGTTGCCGTACCTTTTGCAAGAAAACTCTTTACCTTATGGATATGAATCTTCCTACACTCATCTCACAAGTGTATGAATATGGGATTGTGTATAGGATAGGGTTTGCCTTTCATCATCCCGACTCGTCTCATTTAGTATGCTCAATCAATTCCACATCATTCATTAAATTAGTCCATCTTGATGTTCTTTAGTGGAATTGGTGGATAAAACATGTAAGAGTCATCATGCAAAATCTTAAAAAAAAAAAAAAAAAAAAGCAGTTCAACAGCCTTATGCATGAAAAGTTGTCAACTCCAAAACAAACAATTTTCCACACGCAAAATGGTTTTAAGCATTCATTTAAGGATTCCTCTACAATGGGATTGCCTCAGCAAGTTGATGTCTTTGGATTGTCCTTATTATTCAAGACTGAAAATCCGCATTTTTGCCGTACAAGAGAACGTGCATGAATATAATACTATGCGGCATCAAAATGAATTCAAACTCCACATCCATTTTGGCTTAGATCGAGATTTCATTCCAGTCGTGTCACTATGCACGAAACATGTAGTGTTCTCAATTTGTCATCTCTTTCACCAAAGATGGATGGTCTTCTTTTAATCTCTTTGAAAGTGTGTTCTCAAACTTGTTGAGCAAAGTATGTTGAGCCTTTGATGTGCCTTCATATGCTTTCTCATTAGGCCAAGAAAGTAATGTTCGAAGCATGAAGTAAATGAGTTAGAAAATTAAACATGGTTAACCTAATGCATGCTTTTGGAGATGGCTTGAAAAATGATTTTTTTTTTGGGAATTTTTGGATGAGGAAACATGAAGAAGCCCAGCCCTCGGAATTCTCCATGGATGATATTTTCTTTTCATTGTTGGATATCATCACCGGGCTGGTTTGGTGTACCCCATCATGTCCTCAAAATTTGAAATAAAATTGTAATTTCATTGAATGGAATCAAATGAATTACATTATTGGAACGGAAAATGCAAACAAACCAAACCCTAAAAGCGAAAGCGATAATTGAAATTTCAAAAAGCAGAAAATCCTAAACAAAACTGGAAGTCCTAGAAGATAAGAACTTCTTCACTCAGTGACAGCGTTCGCGTCTCCATCATGGTTGGGCAGAGGATTTTTCTGATTACTACCGAAGGAGAATGCCTTTGTATCCAAGAGATCTTGGACCTTATGCTTCAAAACATAGCAATCATCGGTGGAGTGACCAACCTCTCCCATGTGATAGTCACACTTTTCGGAGGAATTATATGCAGGATAATGCTCAGGATTTGGTCGCTTCGGCTCAGTTGAGATTAATCCCTTCTTTTGGAGAATAAGCAAAACTTTGGATAGGGGTCCAGGAAGATGTGTAAACTGTCTCCTAACATTACGTCGTCGACCCGAGAACTGATGTCCTCCACCTTGTTGCTCAGTAGAAATCTTAATTACCGGAGCGCGATTGGATGTATCACGATTCGGTTGAGAGTAGGCCATATTAATCTCAACTTCAGGATCCTTCTCATTCTTGGTAGAAAATCTCTTGTTAGATGGCTCAATAAACCACCCTTCTCTTATCCCCATCTCGATCTATTCACCTATCGGGATAAGTTGGTTGAAGTTCTCAACGAACGTGCTAGCCATCCGGTTGCGGAACTCAAATGGGAGAGTCTTGACAAATAACTTCATCAACTCCTTGTTAGTAGGTTCAGGAGTGATTTGAGCCGCCAGATTTGCCATCTCACGGCATACTCCTTGAACGACTCATTTTTCTTCTTCTCCATTCGCTCAAGATCTTCTCGGGAAGGTGCAATGTCCATGTTGAACTTATATTGCTTGAGGAACGCATCAACCACTTCATTCCAGGTCTCGAGAAGGTTTACATTCTTCATTATGTACCAGTTCAGTGCAGGCCCAGTCAAGCTTGCATGAAATGATTGGATCATGAGGGGCTCATTCTTGACATATTGCGCCATGCGTACATGGTACATCTGCAGATGAGCCTTAGGGCAGGAAGTACCATCGTATTTTTCAAACTCCGGCATCTTAAATTTCTTCGGCACCTTGACCTTCTCATACACGGATAAATCAAACGGGAGTGAACTCTGTGACTCTTGCAATTGCTTGACTTTCTCCTCGAGTTTGGCAACACGTTCATCTTGCTCCACCTTAGGGACGTTATCCGGCTTTGTCTTTTCGGCGGTGATGAACGGTGGGTCATCTTCTAGGTCAGGCATGTCATCATCACCCATTTGAGTCTTGCCTGCTTGCTTCGGAATAACTATCTCAGGAAGAGCGGGTGCAGGAGTCGGATTTGCTCGGAGGGATTGGATTTGAGTTGTCATGAGTTGCATAGAGGTGAGCAACTGTTTGAGTTGGTCTTCCACGGTAGACATACGATCACGCATTTTAGTTTGGTCGACCATCTTTGCTCTCGATCGTGTAATGATGGGCGAACGTGGAGGATCCGTTATCACCTAATTTAAATGAATGAAAATATGTAAGTATGAGATGTAATGAGAGAGCCGATCCATGACAACAATCTATTTTTTTTGTCAAGAAAAGTCCACACACGAAGAGGATTTTTAAAAATGGATTAGGAAAACAAAGACCTGGGATGCCCCAATAGGGACGAAATTTCCTAAACAAGAACTAGGAAGAGCTAAGACACGAATTGAAAACAAATTTCCAATTTTTTTATTTTCCAAATGATTCATTGCATGGCAATTTCCTCATTTCATTCCCAATTGACAAATGAATTAAATCAAATGCCACACCTAAATTGTCATGGACGGACCAAAGTCTTCCAAAGTAAATAAATTGCATGGTATAGGGATAGAAATCTTACTTCACCAAGGAAAATCAATGGCAATCACATAGACATACGCATGAGATGTGAGGCTCGATTTCTACTCTATAAGGCTTATCAAGGTGGAGCCACAAGGATGATCGGACTAGCCACGGGCTTGTGGACTATATCGGGTCCTCATGACTCCGGCTTGGTTAAAGAGCCGACCCGGGTCGCGGGCATGCGGACCGAGGTGGTTACTCTTGACACCATGAAAGAAATTTCGGGATTGAGATGGGCGACTCGTACCACGAGCATGCGGTCGGAGTGGCAATCATCTCAATACCATCCTAGATGATCCTATGCGGCCCAGGTCCGGCGGCAGGTTGTGTGTGCAAAAGTGTAGTGCAAATGCAAAGCATGCACAACAGTTTATATCAAGCAACACTTCATATGTGAATTTAAACCATTCATTCCTACACCTCCTACAAAACAAAGGTCAACAAACACTTCCCCTTATACCTCCCATCCTGCAAAAACATTTAACACCTTAAAGGTTAGGGGCGTACCTGAGATCCTTGCTGCCAAACAAAAACATTTTTCAAAAGGAAAGAAAAATTGACCCAAGTCCACTAAGTGTTTTAACATATTTATTTCCCCAGCGGAGTCGCCAAGCTGTCGTGACCAATTTTTCGGGTGTAGCACCTAAAATTAGGCTAACGGATTGTTAAGCCTAGACTTAACTCGGGCTCTCCCAAGCCCATACTAATTCGTGACTTAGGTTCAAGTTCTTAACATGCAAATGATTTTTCAATTAGGAGTCGCCACTAATCTATTTTCATGGTAGGTCGATTAGACACCTAAGTAAAAATAACGGGAGAATTTTTTTACTCCTACGAACTAGAGATTTTGAGTTCGGGGACTTGGTTACGTTAGATTTCTCTAACGCCCTTTCGGTACCTTTTCTTTTATTTTGAAAAATGTTTTGCAGGCAGCTTAAATTGATTTTAAATCTAATTCCCTAACATGCAAGGCGATCATGAGAGTGCGCAAACCACCAATTTAACACTCAAGAAAGCGATGAATAAATTACAGAACTTACCTCAAAGCAACGAAAGCATCTACGTTGTTAGATCAGAATTCACATCGACAATCTTAGATATGATTTCTAATTAACACGCAATCACTCAATTTTGTTTTCACTTTTTAAATGAGAATCATGCTATATGCAATGCATGCTACTAATCTAACATGTAATGATGTGACATGACAATATGACCTAAGCTATATGACAAAAGTGAAATATGAACATGCAGCCTATCCTAAAGAATGAAATTGATCTACTCTAAAGACAAGTTTTTTTGTATTTTCCATGAAATTTGAAATTAGATAAATGCAAGGATTATCTAGCTAGATCAAGATTCTATTCAATTTGTATTAGGAATTAGGTTAAGCCAAATCCTGATTTAAACTAGAATTTTATCTTAACCAAGTAATCCTAAAATGCAATCTATCTAAGAGAAATTATCTAAACCTATACTTAATAAAAAAAAAAAACGCAATCTTATCCTAATATGCAATGACGTGCAAAGAATGCCCAAGTTCAAATTCTTTTTTTTTTTTTTTTATGAAATTCGAAATTAAAAATTTACACATAATTAAACGTGCAATTTCAAAAGAAAAAAAAACTAACATCCTAAATGAATGCATTCTTTTTATTTTTTTTTTTTTAAAAATTCGAAATAAGATTGCAATTCTAAATATGCAAGATAACCCTAAGACTAGGAATATTCTAAACCTAATCCTAATTCAATTTTTTTTTTTATTTTTTCCTTTTTCTTTTACGAAAACAAAACCGACTCAAGCACCACGACAACAAATTAGAACAAGATAACATTGATATCCAAAATTGGCGAACCATATCTCGCGCATGAGATCGGGTCGGTCAATTTTAAAATTAAATCACGAATCGAATCTCGGGCTTGAGATTGGATTGTCGATTTTTGCAAGGGATTGCGAGTCGGATTTCGGGCGCGAAAATCGGACTGACAACCCCTAATTTGGGGGCACTTTCATGTTGGAATATCAACCATATATTTAGGATTAACTTTCACTAAAAAAAACTGTAAGGGAAAATATAAAAGAAACTGTAAGTAAATAAGTAAAAAAAAAAAAACAAAAGAAAAAAAAAACAAAAGAAACTACCTAATTTCTTTTTTCCTTTTTTTTGTTTTTCTGTTTCTTTGCCTTTTCTCTTCCCACCCACGGTTCACGGTCTCTAAGGGGCAGAGGATCACCAAGGGCGGCGGGTCACCGGAGCTCCGGCGAGGAGGCTTGAGCGGCAGTTGGTGGCGCAGCGCGGAGGAGCAGAAGACGGCCTCACTCGGGCTCAGGCAGAGAGAGCTTCGGGCGTCGGGTGCTGGGTTGAGCAGGGGTGCGGCTCGGTGGTCGGAGCAGCACGGGCAGCGTCGCGATTTGCAACAGCGGGGAGCGTCGAGTCGTCGTGAGGAGACGGGTTGCGACGGCAAGGATCGGCGCGACGTCCGGCGGAGCAGCAGACCGGCGATGTGGGCTCCGGTGGCATCGGGCAGCAACAGAAGGCGAAATTGCAGGGGTGTCGAGTCGCGGCTGCTGCGGATCGGACGAGGGCGTCGGCAAAGGTTGCGGGTGAGAAGAGCGGTTCGGCACGGCAGATTTGGGCAGAGGCGAAGATCTGCTGGTGGATCGACGATGGAGCAGCGTGGAGGCGTCGTCGGCGCTCGGAGACGGTGAGCGGGGAACTCGGATGTGCGACGGCTACGAACTGGTGGAGCGCTGTGAGCAAGGCTGACGGACGGCGGCTGGTGCAGGGGAGGTGACCGGCACAGTTCCGGCGTGTGGGTTCGGGCAGCGGCGGCGAGGGCGGTGGTGCGGACGCGACGGTGACCGGCGGGTCGGAAGGCGGTGCCGCGTGGTGGAGGAGGAACCGGCGATCGGGGCAGCAGATGTGGGGAAGATGATGAACAGTAAATGTCCAATCACTTCCTCCCCTCCGCTGCTTCTGCTTTTACCTTTCCTTTTTCACTTTTCTTCACTTTTTGTTCTTCTTTTTTGTTTTCCCCCTTCTCTCTCTTATGCTGCTGTTCGCAGAAGGAAAAAGTGTTCTGCTCACTTTTCTATTTTGACTTTTTTCGAAAACCGAGTGAAAGACCCCCTCAAAAACCCTAGAAACCAAGGAAGAACCTTTTTTCTCTTCCTTTGAATTTTTAACCTAAAAACCGAGAGAAAAGCCGGCCGTATCTTCGATTTGTGGCCCCCTTGAACTCTATTCGTTTTAATCTATTTATAGACAACGAATTAGGGTTTTTTAATCTTTCAAAAATTGATATCCACAAAGATTTTTTTCAAATGCAATATTCGTTTTGCTGGACGCAATATTCACTTTTCCACTTGCCCTATCCGAAAAAATTAACCATATCCTGGAAAATTTCAAATTTTTATTTTCTCACGAGATAATTTCCGATCACTTAAAAAAGGGCTTGGGCCAATTTGCTCGCTTCATGGGCTTAGTCCGGCCTGTCAATTTAAAACTCAGAACCACTAATTCAAATCCACCCGTCACCGGTCCAATAAATAAATGCGAAACATGTAAATTAAAAATAAACGCACCTACATCTATATGATATGCAATTAATTTTTTTTTAGGGATAAAATTAACCCCTAATGTTCTATGCAATAAATAAATGACCAGATTGTCAAAATTTAGGTGTCAACACTTGTCATAAGAATTTCATGTTATTCCTAATGGACGTCAAAAGTGCTTTCCTAAATGGATTTATCCAAGAGGAAGTCTATGTGGAACAATCACCTGGTTTTGAAGACTCAAGAAAACCAGACTCTGTATTCAGACTGAAAAATGCTCTATATGGTTTAAAGCAAGCACCTCGAGCTTGGTACGACAGACTAAGTAAGTTTTTAATTCAAAATGGCTTTGTCAAAGGTAAAGTAGATACTACATTATTTATCAAAAGAGAAAGCAAAAGTTTTCTACTTGTTCAAATTTATATTGATGATATCATTTTTGGATCTTCTAATGAAAATCTGTGCAAGAAATTTTCTAAGTCTATGCAGGATGAGTTTGAAATGAGCATGATGGGTGAACTAACCTTCTTTCTTGGGCTTCAAGTTAAACAACTGAAGGAAGAAATCTTTATTCATCAAGAAAAATATGCTAAAGAACTTGTCAAAAAGTTTGGACTAGAAAATTGCAAAAAGACTGATCTACCAATGTCAAGTTCTTTGAAAATGGACAAGGATGAAGAAGGAAAGAAAGTTGACCGAGAAGCTATACGGGAGTATCTTTGGTTCACTTCTTTATCTAAGCGCTTCTAGACGACATTTTGTTTAGTGTTTGTATTTGTGCCAGATTTCAATCGGACCTTAAAGAATCTCATTTAAGTGCTGCAAAGCGTATTATCAAATACATTGCCTCAACTTCAAACTTGGGTCTCTGGTATCCTAAAGAAGGAGACTTCACTCTTCTTGGATACTTAGACGCAGACCTAGCCGGTTGCAGAGTTGATAGAAAGAGCACATCGGGCACCTGTCAACTACTTGGAAGCAAGACAGTATCTTGGTTTTCAAGGAAGCAAAGTACAATAGCTCTTTCTACGGCAGAAGCAGAGTATGTAGCTCTTGGAAGTTGTTGTTCACAAATTATGTGGATAAAACAACAGCTAAGAGACTTTGGAATTGAAGATTCATGCACTGAAATCAAATGTGACAACACCAGCGCAATCAATCTCACAAAGAATCCGATTCTTCACTCAAGAGCAAAACATATAGAGATTCGACATCATTTCATTAGAGATCATGTTCAAAATGGAGAAGTTTCGATTAAGTTTATTGACTCAAAGAATCAAGCGGCGGATATATTTACAAAGCCTTTGGAGAAAAATCAATTTGAAGTTATTCGTTCCAGACTAAATATCTTAAAGTCGAAGAAGTTCGAGACTCGGGATCGAAAGTCTAAAGGCACTCGACTCGGACAATCAAGATCTACGATTTCGTAAGTTATTTCTATTTTAGAAACTTATCTCTCAAGTTCAAATCTTGAAAAGGTACGATCATCTATCCAAATTTAATTGGTGTAATTTTCCCAATTTTTTGTGATTAGTGCAATCCTTCCTTTTCGAAAAAGAAGTTATTTTTGAAATGACAGTTATCTAATTTTTAAAAAAAGGCAGTTATTTTTAAAAGGCATTTTTATATTTCCTTTTCACGACGCTCCGTATGCCTCGTTCGATTTTGCCTTATATCTGTCGGTTCTTCTTCGTTTTACTTACAAAAACCCTAAGAGAGCACCGATCTTCCACTTGTCTTCTTCTCTTGTTTAATCCTCGAAAAGTTTTCATCTTTCTTGGGAAACAAGCTTGGAATCTCTCAAAGACTGTGAAAGATATCGTCTCAAAGAAATTCTTCAAGGATCGCGAACAGGGGACCACAGCAAATGCGTGAGGGGCCTACGCACTTTGATCTCACCGAGGGAGAAGAATCTCCTAGATAGCAGTAGAGCCCACAACATTCTCAGCAGCGTCCATCTCCTCCATCTAGACCTCAGGATGTTGCACATCAAGAAGAGGAAGAAATCATCGAAGACGCAGAACCCGTAAGAACTGTTAAGCCCGTTTTTACCTACAAGCTTTATCGTGCTTTGAAGAGGAGTGGTACTCCGTTGAACTACATTGATGAATTTCTGAAAGACAAAGGGTTTAGAAATGAAACTTTCTTTTTACGCACAATGGAACGATTAAGAATTGCCCCTACTGGGTCGGCGGAAGAGGCATTGGCAAATATCCCAAGCGATCCACGTGTTGGAGGGCTGAGTCAACCAGATGGGAATGACGATGATAGGATGTACAGTCAGTTTAAACCGAAAATGGGTGTTGCGGCAAAAATCCGAAGCAAAATGACAGACTTGTTTTGATCGGAGGAACACAAGCAACTATACTCTAAGTTGCTTAAGCGTGGCGTGATAAACCCTAGAAGGGTGGACTTTGATTTTCTTGATTCCGTGAATGTCAATGCGGGAAAAATTCAGTCTTCTTCAACTCGAACGGTTTAGTTCTCGAAACTACGAGAGGCTTATTTGAACTTATTGCTTACTTCTATTCGAATCTCGTTTCTTGGATGCGAATAGGTTTTCTTTCAGTGTTCGAGATCGGGACTATGTGGTTGACATGAATACTCGGCTGATGTGATTGGGGTTGAAAAGAGAGATATCAACCTATCGGTGTGTCTATCGCTCGTGCAACGTTGGAGCTTGTTCGGGATAGAAGGACGGAAGGAAATATTTCCTATTTGAGAATGAATGCGTCCAACATCTTGCTTCACAAGATAGTAATTAACTGTCTCGAGACCAAAATCAACTTCAAAGACCGACATTTCAAACTCGGAGGCAAAGTTGATGTACGCCATCAATGTTGGTAAAAAGTTCTCTCTTCCACACACTATTATGTTCCACATGTACGGAAGCGGTGGTGAAGGACAATGGTCAACTTCCTTACCCAGCACTTGTGACCAAGTTATTCAGATATTTTAACGTTCAGCCTCCTCGGATTCTTTGTGTTCGAACGTGCGATCAAATGGTGGTGGGACTGAAAATGGTCTCTAAAATGCGTCTGAAGGAACTCAACAAGGCGTTGGAGCAATTCAAAGTGAAAACCCCTGTCAAGACTCATTCAGTCTCTTCGGCGGCAAAGCGAAAAGGGACGGAGCCCATGGTTGCTCCATCTAAGAAAAAAAGAGCTCTCATCATTGAGGATGAAGAGGATGAGGATGATATCACCATTTCTGCAATGGCAATGAAGAACTTGAGTTGTTCTGTTTCAAAAACAACGGAGAGATAGGAAAAAGACACGGATGAGACAGAACAGAGGATTGGAGAGAGAGAAGATTTGGAGAAAGAAGTAGAGGAGAAAGATGCAGAGGAGGAAAGAATTGAGGAAGAAGAAGAAGAGGAGAGAGGAGATCAAGCGGAAGCAGAGCATGAGGAACACTTTTCTCCACCTGAAGGCATGGAAACAGAGAAGATCCTGAGAAAAGAGGAACGTCCTCATTCCCTGCCACTAGTGAAGGAATAAGTCGTTCTCCAGCAGATCCAGAGGACATCTATGCCTCTCAATTTCCTGAGGAGGGACATGATGTTTCATCGCCCAATTTGCGTGACCATGCTGATTTGCCATCATCTGCCTATACTCCGTCTGATCGTGCAGAAGCCAGTACTCAAACCGATAATTCAGCAAACTTTCGCAGAATACTTGATGTTCTCTTGGAGATGCGGGGTCAAATATATGCTCTGGGATGCGAAGTACAGAACTTGCAAAATGCTAGTAAAACCTCTTCAGTTTCTTTGCATGATCAAATTCATGCCCTTGCTCTTCAAGTTCAAGCAAATGCCAAGGGTGAAGATGTGGCGCAACTGAAGGAAGATTTGAAAAAGCTGGAAGGGATTGTCCAGTCAATGGGAGATTTCCAGCTTGTTCGTGTTCCCAAGCAATCTTAATTCCATTCTCTTTTCATCTCTACCTTTTTAATGATGACAAAAAGGGGGAGAGATGTGGTGCGATTTGATTTTAAACTTTGAACTCTTGACTTTTGTGATGTCTTGACTTGACTTGACTTTTGTGCTTGGCTGTTTGGATTTGGATTGGATTTGGATTTGACTGTTTGAACATTTGTTTATCTTAAGTACTATTGATATCTCATAGCTTTGTTCATTTACATAACTAACCTACTTTCTGTGGATGCAGATTCTAGTGTTATTTTTACTAAGCCATTTATCTTTGTGAGATATCCATATTTGCTTGAGTAATGTTTTGCAGGTCAAAGTTATTCAAATCTACAGGAAAGTTTTGTCACCATCAAAAATGGGGAGATTGTTGAAGAAAACTTCCTTGAGTGTTTTGAAGTTGACAAAACGTTTCCATCAGTCTAGTTTGAAGACTTGCAGACTCTTCCATCAAAGTCTGAAGACTCCGGAGTGCTAGACTCAAGACTCAAAGTCTATCCTCATTGATAGTTTCTAGACCGTCGAAGAAGGCTTATCCAGAATTGGATGTTTCGTTAAGGATTTGACTTTATCGACTGGAGAAGATCTCTTGGCTAGATATAGCATGTCAAAATCCATTATTCAAATCAAGATTGATTCATGGATTTTGGATCCGTTGATTGGCGAAGTATACTTGGAAGGTTCTACTTACGGAAACCTATATCCTGATTGTATGGGCGAGCATGATTGATGGGCTATCGTCATGTTCTTTAAATAGCTCGAAGATCTTCCTAATTGATTATGTCCAACGGGTAGATTAGAAGAATTCCTTTGGTAAGTGCCAACGGGTATGATGGCATAAAGGAGTATATAAGGAAGACGTTCCAGTTGTTCGAGTGTGTGCGCGATAGAAGAATTCCAAAATCTGAAGCTCCTTGTTCTTAGTCAATTAAACTGTTGAGCGAAATCTTGTACGCAAAAGAGAGTCTATATCATTGAGAGACCTTGAGGAAGTGTAGTAGAGTCTTTACACTGTGGAATCAAGGAAGAGCTTTACTGTAACAACTCTTTTGTTTATAGTGAAATCCAACCGGTGGGCTATCAGTGCGGAAGAGTGGACGTAGGCTTGGATTAAGCCGAACCACTATAAACTCTGTGTTCATATTCTCTTCCCTACGCTCTTTTACATTGATCGTAACTCGTTTTATTTACAAGAGACGAATTTCCTTTTCATAATCTATTGCTGATTTGAGTTGCATACTTCATTAAGGGAAATTTGTTTTTTACACCTATTCACCCCCCCTCTAGGTGCTCATACTAGCTTTCACAATAATAAAGCCTTCACATGATCTTTCATCAAATTTTGAGGCTAATGCTTTATCCATAAAATCTTGTATTGTGAGAAAGTCCTCATTTGTTCCATCCAAATATATCCAAAACTCTCTCTCTCTCTCTCTCTCTCTCTCTCTCTCTCTCTCTCTCTCTCTCTCTCTCTCTCTCTCTCTCTATGTATGTAGGTATGTTTTTTGGGCTCATCTACGGTCGTGACTAATTCATTGAGAAGACGTCCAGTGTCTCAACTTAGCTAATGTAGAGCAATTAAAATGGATGTGCACATTACGTGTATGATTAGATAATTGAGGAATTATTGATAAAAACACAGGTTGACAACGGAAACAGATAAATATATGTGGAAAGATAAAAAAAATTTCAAGATTTGAAATCTTTTATGAAGGTTATTGTCTTAAATTATTCAAAATTTAATAGTAATGTATGTGAGAGATTATATGTAATTATTACTTTACGTATTTGAGAAGGAATAAAAAAGCACGAAAGCCAATCAGGTTGTGGAAACGAATGCTTAAAGTTTCATGCATACGAACAATGCCATTTTGTGGAATTTTACTATTTCGAGCGGTGCTGTACAGTGAAGAGAACGGCTAACGTGTGGCAACATAACTCAAGCGAACTAAGGAGTCGGTCTTTTCTTGTCCGAGATGACCAAGCCAAAGAATGGAAATACGAAAGGATTCTATATCTATTGATTGAATGAAAACGAGGGTGATTGGAAGTTGGCTACACCTAAAGACATGGCCAAATTCCATGGGCCTGTGCAATCCAGCAAATGATACCATCGGGAAGGAGCATGAGAGTAATAGAAGCCTCCACTCGGTATTATCAACATTTTTTGTCCTTAATATCTTATCTTTTCTTTTCCTCCTTTTTTCCTGATCTGCTTATCTTGCTTGATGACGAGTTCTTTTTTGGGTTTTAATGCGACAAAAAAACAGGTGGGTTGTTTTTCGGCCCCTTTTCGCCAGTACCCGATTTTCAGTTCTTTTCTATTGCCTAAATTTGATTTTTTTTTTCCACCGTAGTTGGAGTTCTCTGCAACAATATTAGCAGAAGATTATTAGTAGAAATTTGCGAGAGATGATGCGAAATGCGTAAAAAGATCCGTCGGAGAGCATTTACCGGATGTAATTTTTTTCTAAATAAGCAGCAAGGCAGGTCAAAATATGATGAAGTCTGCAAACATTTGCACCTTTTAGCTGGTAAAATAAATAATTACTTTCGCCATAGTGAAGGAAATTTACCATAGCGTCGTCGCATTTGCTTAAAACGCGGTATAAAAAGAGAGAAAAACAAAAGACAGCTTCAACATCAACCCAAAGAGCTGATAAAAGACACTGAGAGCAGGTTTACTTTTTGCTAACTTTTTCGTTTCCTTCTCTTTTTTTCCCTCACATGTTCTTTAAAGAGCAAGAGTTACACAAATGTTACAATTAATCTCTGAGCTTTTTTTTTTTTCTTTCTTTTTTGGATTCTTTATCATATTTTTGCTAATATTCAATTTTATTCCTAAATTTTTGCTTTGTTTGATATCATCCTTGTGGTGGCGAGATGTAGTTTTTCTGTAAAATTTCTATAAGTGCAATAATTGATTCGAAGGCATGAGGCAACTTTCTACGTGTTACTTGTTTTTTTTCCCTGTCGATCCTCTCTATATTTTTTTCTTTTTTGTCACAATCATATGACTCTTTGTGGAGAGAGACAGAAGCATGCAAAACGCCCATATCCCTAGCTTTGCAGGCCCCTCTCTCTCTCTTTCGAACGTCAGCAAAGATGATGACAAACCTCCATTCACTCTCATTCCTTCCCGAGGGAGTAGCAGACATAACAACGCCCATGCCCCCATAGATTTGAAGCCTTCTAATCCTGTAACCGAAGGATCCCCACACACACTTAAACACACAAAACACCCCAAAAAGAAAAAGACGAATCTTCATAATAATTTGGAGGGATGCGTACGACCGGTTCCCATCCAAAAAGACTGATCTTTATTTTTTTTTTTTGTGTCCAAGGGGGAGAGGATTCCGATGTAGTCCTTGCCCCGCTTTTACCCTTGGAATTGTCCAACGGGGAGCTGCTGACTCTCTCTCCCTTCCCCATACCTTCACCCATGCCCCCTAGTAAAAATTAGCTTTGGGAATTGTTCACTCCCCCCCTTTACCCTTGGAATTGTCCAAGAGGGAGCTGCTGACTCTCTCTCCCTCCCCTCCCTACGCTCCTCTCTCTCCCCTTCCCCGTACCTGCGTCCATACCCCCTAGTACAAATTAGCTTTCGGAATTGTCGGCTCTCCTCCCTTTTACCCTTGGAATTGTCCGAGCTGCTGACTCTCTCTCCCTTTTCCCCTATAAATTCACCACGCGTGAAGGGCTCAGGGCTCTCAGGGAGCCCCTCTTGTACCCGACGCACTCATCCGCCTTCTCAGGTGCAACGGCATAAGAAGAAGGGGATGTCACTAGGGCATGCCCTTCTTCTTTTACCGTTGCACCTGGAATGGCGGTCCAAGGTGGTGAAGACAAAAGTTGGAGAAAATGGCACTTGCCCTGCCCACTTGCAATTTGGCATTGCAAAATGAGGTAACCATTTGAAGTCATATCAAAGCCAAGATACTAACGGGCGGAAATTTCAGGTTTGTTGGTATGCAGGTTGGGACCATACTTGCCGGATGCTATGGACTGCCTCCAGCCTCCAACCAGGGACGTCTCGAGGCCCCTAGTAGTGCCCATATGTGCCTTCGATGGGGGCAGGTCTCTGCTTGTGGGAAATTGGAAGCTGGAGCTCTTCGAAGGGGAGGGAAGGTGCAAGTTTAGGCTATGATATGTCTGCGAATCTTGGTGCTGAAAAGATAATTATTTACGGTCTATCTCGGTCTTGGTTCATGTAACTCGTCTTAGTCGCACTTTGATGACTTCGCCTTGGTCTTATATCATGGAGACTGTACTGTATAGAACATGGTATAGTGCAATCGTCAGTTAGTTTGTTGTCAAGATCTACGTAACGGGGCATAAGCCTATTCGAACCGAGTAGCAGGGACACACACGGACCCAGTCCCAAATCTCCAACCCCGTCAAACTGAGTTCGGCAGTATGAGCGATGCGATTTGGCTCGACCTTTTCCCTTGTACCAGTGTTCGTTCTTGCGTCCTTTATTGCGTGCTTTTGGCAGTAATTAGACCTGTTCATAATTTATATTTAATTCTCTCCTATTACTATTGGATGTGATGTCCAGTCTAATGCAATATCACAGAAGTCTGAAGTGCGTTTTATCTATCACCAA
The DNA here is from genome assembly GCA_017140595.1 of Eucalyptus curtisii. NCBI lineage: Eukaryota > Viridiplantae > Streptophyta > Magnoliopsida > Myrtales > Myrtaceae > Eucalyptus > Eucalyptus curtisii. The sequence continues at coordinate 38,449,905 of CM029496.1, read as the reverse complement.
TTACAGAAAAATAAGAAAAAGAAATCATATCGGTTGCAGCATTATATTCATCCACCGTTGTCCTCGCTCCTCAACGTATAAGAAGAAACCTCTCCCCAACGTTTAAGAAGAAGCTCTGTAAGAGAAACCGATTTGAGGAAAACCTGAAAATTGGATACTGCTCAATGTCGTTTTTGAGAATAAAAGATCCTTCAGCACCACAAGGCAGAAAGCCCGATCCCCTAAGTGACATTTACATTAACACTCATGTATACTTAGGCCATGAAATACATTATGGATAAAATTGCTGAATATACATTTCTCTCGTCCTATCATCATTTAAATTCACTTTTATAAACTCATTATGTCTTTTTCCATCCGGATATTTAAAGTTTATACACGTACATAATTTTTTCTTTCTTTTTTCTTTCCTCCCATACCAATGTAAATCTCCCTTGGTCTCCTCTTAAAAGAATCCTTTCTTACGCCGATATACTTTTTTCGAGATCTATTCCTCTCCAAAGCAGTTAAATTAATTGCCCACATATGCAGGATCTTTTGTAGCAGGTATCGGTGGGAATCGATCACTGTTCCTGAACTAGAGATGTTGTAGATACACATATGAGAATGTTGAGTATGTGAATACCCGTGCTTTCCTCGGAACAAACAGAGTTGGAGAAATCCTTATGCCATTTTTGTTCGGTATAGGGACGTCGGACCGAACGTGGCATTTGTTGCTCGATTACGAAATAAAAATTAGACCCAAAAGAACATAATCATCAATTTTAGGAGATTGTCATGGACATTGATGGAATATTTCGGGTCATCACTGGAGGTCAAAAGGAGTGCTGAATTTATAATACGAATAAGCGAAAAAAATGAAAAGATCGCAACTTAAATTTTCGAAATTGCTATGGGGTCGTCACGAGTCCGGGACACCTAAAATATCAAAACTTGGCACGAAGGGACAATTAAGTGCTAAAAATTATGAAAGTTAGGAAAGTAATACTTAAATGCCAAAATTAGAGTAAAATAGATAAGTTAAGTGCTAACGGCAAAAAAAATCCGGTCAAATGCTGGTGACGATTTTCCGGTGAGTTAGGTGCAAAACGACGTTGTTTTGCACGCTGACATGGCTAGACAAGTGCAAAAGTGATGTCGTTTTGCTGCTGACGTGGATAAATAATTAATATAAAAATTATTTAAATTAAATTTAAAATCAATTTATTAAAAAAGGAAAAAAAAAGGAATGAGGAAGATGAATAGTAACCGACGGCTAATGGCTCAGCTCTTGCCGTCGTTACCACCACCTCCTCGCTGTCGTCGAGAAGGTGGGGGGAGGTTTGGCCGGGGTTGTAGAGCCCTGGCGAGGGGCCGACGACCTTAGTTGACTGGCGGCAAGGGCCTATAAGCCCTCGCCCAGATTTAGGCCGAGGGTCGTCGGCCCTCGCTCGGTCAAGCCAAGAGTCGCCACTCGCTAAGGCGAATACTCAATTTCAAGTGAGTAAACATAATTCAATACTTGATCTCATGGATACTTATTGAATTCTGTGGAAAGCCGTATTCGATGAAAGTCGTATGTACAGTTTGAAGGGAGATCTTTCTTTCATATCTTTTGAGATCCACCTTACAATATGGGGTCAAAAAGCCAAAATAAATTATTTTAGCCCTTATAAAAAGAAAATTGATTCTTGAATCCTTTTCATGCTCATGTCACGTCTAGGTACTGCGAATCATTGCTATTTAACTTGGACCTATTCTAAAAAAGTGGAGGCATTTCAAATTGTTTGTTGACACGAACAAAGTTAGGGAAAACCCCCAGCGGGTGGCGGCCCTTGGCTTGGCCGGGCGAGGGCCGGCAACCCTCGTTGGATTTGGGAGAGGGCCGCGACCCTCGCCCCAGATCGGGGTAAGGGCTTACAAGCCCTTGTCAGTGGTCGGTTGTGGTCGCTGGCCCCTAGCTAGGGCTCGGTGACCTCAGTCGACCCTCCCCCCACCTTCTTGGCGATGACGGGGCGGCGGTGGCGGCAAGGGCTAAGCCCTTAGCCACCAACTAAACCATTTTTTTAAAATAAAAAAATTGGTCTTAAATTAAATTTAATTAATTTTTATATTAAAATTGGAATTGTGCTAAAACGATGTCGTTTTTGTGTTTCTTTGCTAAATCAACCTTCGGCGAGCCACGTAAGTGAGAAAAATTAATAAAAATTTGCTACGTCGGATTTCCGGCGGAGTTCGTCGGATGTGGCACTCAAATATCCCATTTTTCAAAAAAAAAAAAAAGTAGCACCTTTCCTAACTTTTAACACTTAAATATACCATTGTGCCAAGTTTTGACACTCAGAGTGTTCATTTGTTGGGTCATCATGTAGCAAAAACCCCCCATTTTATACCACCCACCTAGGTGGCGCTGCTAGCGGCGAGCTTCTCCCCCTAACGCAAGGGGAGGAGTTCGATTCTCGAGCGTCGCAGGGTGACTTACCCGGTGGCACGAGTGTGGTGCCCCGGGCCTGTCGGGCTGTTCGTGTTGGTATGGTGCGCGGGGTTCCCTGGGTCACAAAAAAAAAAAAACCCCATTTTATATGGACCAAGACCGACTTTAATCCCAAACTGAGCATTTAGATAAATAAATAAATAAGGATGGAATACTGATTCCATGAATGATATCATAAGTTTATATTGCTTTATAATCTTATACATGTCATATTGTTTTACCACATTATTTCGGTAACTGAAATCTAAATAAGTAAATTTTATAATGCTAATGACTTCCCACTTAACAAGAAACAATTTCTTGATTTTTCATCAATTGTAAAAAGAAAAAGGTTTTTTTTTTTTGGGGGAATTACAAAAAAAATCTTAAACCTATGATATTGGTATCAATTTAGTCATAAACATTTCGATTAGACCAATTTCATTCTAAACATTTTGACATCGGTACCAATTCAGTTATTCTAGTCAATTTTGGTAGGTCGGTGCTAACGTGGATGTCGACCGTCCGACGGACGCTAACGTGGCAATTTTAAAATAATTTTTTATTATTTTCAAAATTTTCATTAATTTTTTTCCTTTTTTTTTTTCTTTTTTTCCCCATTTTCCTCTTGTTCCTCTTGACTTCATCTCCTATAGTGGCTGGCAAGTTGCCGGAAGCCCTCACCAGGCCTCGCCTAGGGCTGCGGGTGAGAGGCTGCGAAGCCCTCGCCAGCCACTGCAAGAGATGAAGCTAAGAGGAAGAAGATGAAAAGGGAAAAAAAAAGGAAAAAAAGGGAAAAAAAAAGAGGAAAAAAATTAATAAAAAATTATTTAAAAATTGATTTGTCCAAAGTCCGATGATGCCTTTTACTTGTCCAAAATCTGATGATGCCTTTTATGGATCATAGATTCGGCACAATATATGTGGTGATAGGGGTGAGCACGGTTCCCGGGTAGAACCAGGAACCGGAGAACCAAACCGAAGGTTTCGGTTCGGTTCCGGTTCCTTTTTTCCGGGAACAGGAACCGGAACCGGAACCGGAACCGAAACCCGTTTCAAAACCGGTTTCGAAACCAGTTAGGGCTCCAAAAGGAGCCCCCCTCCCCCGCTCGCCCTCCCTCCCCCGCTCGGTGCTCCCTAATCCCTAGTTGATTGATGAGCAACTTTGTTTGTTGTAATCTTAATGCAGGCTCCTCTTATGTACGTTGAATTTTTGAACTATGTTGTCAAAGAGTTTAGGAGCCTTTAGATGGGCAAAATGGCATGCTTCATGGAGTATTATCGATATTGAATTTTTTTTTTTTTTTTTTTGTCTTTACTTAGGATTTTGACTGATTTTCATCCATGTCTTTGCAGGGTTTTGCTGTGCCAAAGGAATCACAGGGAAAGGTTGCCGAGTTTACATTATGGAGTAGATGAAAATTTGAGATCTTGTTGTCACTTCTGGTTTTACATCTCCTTAGTAAATTTTGCTTCATCATTTTCATTTGACTTGGCTGATAAGGCATATGGCAAATGTGACGATTTAAGCTTTAGTGCACATATGTGGGCACAATAATTATAGTTAATCAAGCATCTCCTTTCCTTTTTGGAAACTTCTTATTGGTTTTGATTATGTATGTCCAAATTATTGGCAGTTGGCATTGGTATATTTGCTAAGATGTGGGAAGTTACCGTAGAGTATGCGCGTACGTTATAGTTCAAATCTGAAAAAGAAAAAAAATAATAAAAAAGAACCTGTTGGAACCTGGAACCGACTTTGGAACCTATGACAGGGTAGGTTTCGGGTTCTAAAAAATGAGGAACCTGTACCCGAGGGTAGGTTCCAAGTTTCAGACAGAACCGAATTGGAACCTGGAACCGCTCACCCCTATGCAATGATGTGTTGGTTTAACCAAGTTCGACCGGTAGACCAAGATATCTCAATGTGGGGGCACAAGATTTCAAAGGGCGGTCTCATCTTTGACTTTCTTAGGGCTTTCGATAAAAGGAAAAAGAAATAAATAAATAAATAAATAATATATATATATATATATATATATATATATCTGCAGCAGTCGCCGCTGCTCGTGGGGAAAAGAAAAGAAGCCGGACGGAAGACTATGAGGATACGTGCGAGCTCCGAGCCATGAGTAGTAGCCGCTCTCTCTGTGGATGTAAGTATCCATGCTTGCACCGGTTAAATTCTGTGTCCATTTTTACAACATATATCCTATCTTTAGTAATAGGAAATTCTCCTATTATCACTTATAATTCAAATTATGATAATCCTTTGATAATTCTCTTCTTATCTTGCGATCTTTAGAGATAGTGTTTTTACCTTCTTTTTTTTGAAACTTCATTAGATGATGCAAGATTCAGCAAAAAAAAATTTCGACCAAATTTTGAATTCCTTAGACTTAGTCTAAACAAGTTCAATCATTTCAAGACTATTCATTCAAGCGTATCCTCTGTCGGTCTAGTAAATCGCAAACTACGAGGACTTAATAATGCATGCAATTTTTGTGTAATGAACAACTAAATGGTTTGTCAAAATTTAGGTATTAACAAAGAGTTCTGTCGTGTGATAGAGTGATCTTATTTTGTAATAAGATGTCTCATTTCATTTGTCAATGGCCATGGATGTTATTTTGTGTTGAACCCGACTCAAAGGTGATGAAACATGTTCTTTGTGATGGTAAAACTCCTTTTGCGGTAAAAGCAACCCAATCACGACAAGTAGTCATTTCATTAGGGTTATTGACAAATAGAGTGGGAGTGTTAGAAATTTGATTATAATTGGCAATGTTAGCCTAAAGTGTGGTCAAATATACGATCTTCTGGTAATTAGATGTAGGTCGTGGCAAAACCCCTCTTAACGAGGTGATTTATATATGAACATTCAAGGAAAAAACAGTTGCGTTGCTAATAATCTCATCACTATTTGTACTAACTCTAAGTGATAGTGATGAATATCAATGTGCCTTGTTAGGGGCAATGGTTTTTGACCAAATTCATTTACACAAATCCGTGTGCAGTACCAAGTTGAGCATGTTCAGGTGAAGTCTAGTCCCATCAATCCTCTCATTTATTCTTGAGTTATCAATATATTTTGTGCGGGCCGATCCTCTTAAGCCTTTTACGACACGCCCTGACAATTCAAAATTGGGAGAATTACCAAAAAAATCATAAACATATTGCAATTATGCCAATTCAGTCCTAAACTTTTTTTTTTGGCCATTTTAGTCCTAAACCTTTTATAATTATGCCGATTTAGTCCATCCGGCCAAAATTGGCCGGCCGGTGCTGACGTGGACTCCGACCAGCCGGCGAACGATTTTTTAATAATTTGTTTAATTTTTTTTCGAATTTTTAATTTTTTTTTTCCTATCTTCTTCTTCCTCTAGCCGGCGAGGCTCGCCCTCATCGGCCATTGGCGAAGGCAAGCCTCGCCCAACGACGGCGAGGCCGCCGTCGCCCAGCCATGGCGAGGTCGAGCCTCGCCAGATCTGGCGACGGTGGCCTTGCCATCACTGGGTGAGGCTCGCCTTCATTAGTGGCCGGCTGGGGAGCCTCATCCAGCGATGGCAGCCTCGCTGGCCACCGGCAAGGTTGACCCTCGCCTAGCCAAGGCGAGGGTTGACCTCGCGCGCCGCCGGCGAGGCCGCGTCGCGCAGATCCGGCGAGGATAGACCTCACCATGGCTGGGCGAGGTCGAGCCTCGCCTTGGCTGGGCGACGGCGGCCTCGCCGTCGCTGGGCGAGGCTCGCCCCTGCTAGCCACTGGCGAAGGAGAGCCTCGCCAGTGGCCGGCAAGGTCCTCGCCTCTGGCCCGCGGGCCGAGGAAGAAGAAGATAGGGAAAAAAATTAAAAAAAAAATTATTAAAAAATTGTTCGCCGGCCGGCCGGCGTCCACGTCAGCGCCGGCTGGCCAATTTTGGCCGGATGGACTGAATTGGCACAATTGTAAAAGGTTTATGACTAAATTGATAAAAAAAAAAGTTTAGGACTGAATTGGCACAATTGCAATAGGTTTAGGACTTTTTTGGTAATTCTCCCATTCAAAATTGGAAAGAAAATGCTTTGTAATTTGCTTGACTTTTTACATAAATTTTACGGAAGCAGAACTCTTCTTCTTCTCTAGCATCTCCCCCTCCCCCAAAAAAAAAAAAAAACCAAAGCCTCAGCACATGAATTTCTTATTCTCTTTAAATCACACATACGATTGTGACAAAAAAGAAAATACATATATATATATATATATATATATATATATATATATATAGAGGATCGACAGAAAAAAGAAGAAGAAAAAGTAACACCGTGGCCACTAATAGAAAGTTGCGTTATGCATTATGCCGTGTTCTTCCCTCCCCACAGCAAACTTGGATATTATACCGGATTCGAGAAATTTTGCCTCTGTCCCTTTTTACGGTCGCTGGATGGATGCGTGTCAACATATCGTTCATTTATGTTTTTAATCAAACTATAGGATAAGACAAGCGCTTAGTTTAGCGCGTAATTAGGTAATTATGCATCGAAAAAGAAAAAAATAATTTATAAAATAGGTGAGTACGAAATAAAAGAATTAAGGTAATTTATGAAGTTTTTTTGGTCCGTAATTTATGAAGTTTACAAGTAAGGAGAGAAAGGATTTAGGAAATCTAAAAGTGATACAAAAATGGGTTTTAACTCAAAAATACATATAATATTGAATATAATTCTTTCTTCCCCGCCAAAATTCAGGCCAATCTATTCATATACTCAAGCAAAAGCAATATCGCGTCAGAACCTAATTCGTTATTCAAAGAGAATCATGAAAAGAAAATTGCATTTAAACTTACTCAATAACATTTGAGTATTGTGGGCGTTTCGGATTGTTGGGAATAACCGATTCACTAAATCGGATTCGACACTAAATCGATCCCCTAAAACGAATGCGAAAGACGAGCCTAAGAATCACATGTATCACCGATCAAAAATACACTATGGAATCGAGCGTACCTTATTGTCTACATATTAAACACCAATGCTGCAATTCGAGGAAGAATTCTCTCGTTCTACCGAGGAGCGTGTTGTCGCTATTAGGGGAAGAAAGAGACGTTGTTTTGGAGGAACTGTTGTTGCGTTGGTTTTTGGGAGAGCGAGAGAGAAAAAGAACGTACGTATTTCCAAAAGGTACGTACTCTATTTCTTTTCTCCCCTTAAAAAACGTCTTATCCAAAAGATGTAACCCTTCAATGTAACACCCCTTCCAAAAGACGCAACCCCTCGTATTTAAACAACGTAACCTTTCACATCGCAACCATTCATTTATGGGCCCTTATCTTGCGGGCCAGGCTTTTAGGCTCAACATGGGCGGACGGGCCAACTTAGGCCCATCATCATAATAAAAAAACCATCATCTCCCACTCGCACATGGTGGGCCGAACATGATCCTCTTTACCTCTCTGCAACATTCATACCAGTGAATAATCCGTGCGACCATCATACTTTGAGAGCTCGTTGCCATATGACTATTAGGAATATATAGCAGCTCATAATTGGCATCACATTCCGAGTAGATTTAGTATGCAGTACCCTAGATCGATCGATCACATTTATATCTCTCTTGATCTCTTTTAAATAATGATATATTGTATTCACAATTATGATTATCTCATAAACAATCATAATTGGTCGACCGGTGAATATAAAACTAGAATGTGATTCTCCAAATTCGATCTTTCTCTTTCCTTGAAACTCTCAATTTCAGTTCAACTTGCTTTTCTAGAAATGTCCCATTAGATCAAATCAATTCATGATCATTGGCAACATCCTAAGATAGCAAACACTGAATAGAAATCTTGAGAATAAGTAAGAGTCATGAGGGCACTAAATTGAGGAACTTTTTTCCTCAAGAGTCTCACACGTCACAAAAAATTGAGATCAAACTTTTGCCACTCTTATTGGTCGTCTCATGCATACGTAGTATGAAGTACGTATTACAGTATTAACTCCTTTCCCATGGAGCGTATGTCTACACCTTCAATACCGTACATATGATAGTTCAGACATACATAATGTCTAACTTGAGTTCACATATTTACTCATACACAGAATTCATCAGAACTCACATTGGCATGATAGACAGATAAAGTAAAATATGTGGGTTATTTACTTTCGGACATAGTCAAAATCATGTCCTCATCTTAACACTCAGTTAAGGTGACATTGACATATATATATATATATATATATATATTAAGCTTGAGCTCTCGATTATCACCTAGATAATAAGTTTAAAACCGTCTCATCTCTATTTATCACATAGTAAATAGAGGCGATTACCCATGTGAGTGGGCTAATATTTTATCTGTCCGACATACTTTTTCAACTTTATATAATGCACTGAGCATTAAGATGCATAAACGTCAAACAAAGATTCATAGGCATTAATGATGAAAAAACACAAATTCATTAAATGTGAATACTTCAGGGAAATTACAATATTCAGTACATCAACCTCTATGCAGCCCTAGAGATTTTACATGACCACAAAACACAAGTACATCAACCTCTATGCAGCCCTAGAGATTTTACATGACCACAAAACACATCTCTAGGTATTGGCTTTGTCATCTGCTACCATTCTATGCGTAGATATGTACTGTAAGTTCACCTCTTTTCGTACAATCATATCCTTAACAAAATTATACTTGGTATCTATATGTTTGGTCTTGCCATGATATTTTGGATTTTTAGTGTATGCTATAGCTGCTTGGCTATCACAGTTAACCAATAATGGATTTGCAGCATACCCAATAACACCTAAATGATCAAAAAAATCTCTTAAGCCAAACTCTTTCTTGTATTGCTGCTGATAATGCCACGAACTCAGCTTCCATCGTGGACAAGGCTATACACATTTGTTTCTTACCGCTCCATAATATGACGCCATTATTTAGTAAGAAAGCAAATCCAGAGGTAGATTTCCTTTCATCTAAATCTCCTCCCCAATTAGCATCCGAATAGCCTTCAAGTTGCAGATCCTTTCCTTGGTAATTCAACTTGTAATCAGCAGTTCCCTTCAGATACCTCAGTATTCTTTTAACGGCTTTCCAATGTGCTTGACCTGGATTGGATTTGTATCTACTCACCATTCCAACTGCAAAACATATGTCAGGTTTTGTACACATCAAAGCATACATTAAGCTCCCAACAGCACTAGCATAAGAAACATGTTTCATTTGTTCATTCTCTTGTGGAGTCCTTGGACATAGTCTATGGCTCAATCCTTCACCTTTTGCAATAGGAGTATCTATGGGTTTACAATCTTGCATATGAAATCGTTCAAGAACCTTATTTATGTATGTTTCTTGCGAAAGAGATAATGACCTCTTCGAACGATCTCTTGAAATCTTAACTCCAAGAATATATGCAGCCTCACCCATATCTTTCATCTTAAAATTGGAAGATAACCAACTCTTGACAGCATTAACAAACTCCATATTGCTTCCGGCAATTAGTATATCATCATAATATAATGATATGATCACAAATTGATCTTTAGATATTTTGATATATACACAATGATCCTCATTAATCTTTGTAAAATCACATGCCATTATGGCATTATGAAAACGTATATACCATTGTCTTGACGACTGCTTAAGGCCATATATCGATCTCAAAAGTCGACATACCTTTTCTTCTTAACCTTCCATAATGAAACCAGCAGGTTGTTCCATATATATTTTTTCCTCTAATTCTCCATTGAGGAAAGCAATCTTTACATCCATTTGATGTAACTCAAGATCCATACTTGCCACTATTGCCAAAATAATGCGAATCGAGGTAAATCTCATTACAGGAGAAAAATGTTTATTCATAATCAATTCATTCCTGTTGATTATACCCCCTTCGCCACAAAGCGAGCTTTATGCCTTTCTATTGAGCCATTAGCTTTACGCTTTATTTTGAGAACCCACTTGTTCCCAATAGCTTTGCGTCCTTCTAGAAGATCAACCAGTTCCCAAACATGGTTTGACTTCATTGACTCCATCTCCTCCCATTGCATGCATCCATTTTTTCTTACAAGGGCAATTTAGAGCCTCATTAACATTTCTTGACTCATCCTCATCTTGTGGAGCAACCATAAAAGTTTCCCCTTCAATGTCAAAGCGTCGACGGGGAATACTTTTTCGACTTGTTCGCTGTATGGAAGATTGTATACTTTGTACATCATTTCCTATCATGCTCCCACTTGGATTAGATAATGACGATATCATCTCATCATGTGGTTGTAATTGAGAGTGAGTTGAATTAAATTCATCACTTCTCATGTTACTCCCACTTGGACGAACTCCACTAAATTCATTTCTGAATCCAAGGTTTCAAATAGGGAGTAATCCTCACCTATTTCACCCTTCTTAGGAAATTCATTCTCTAAGAATGTAACATCCCGTGATTCGAATTCACTTATACTTCCACTTTCCTAATCACCTATAAACACATACCCTTTCGAGTGTTCAGAGTATCTTATGAAAATACTCTTTTTTCCTCTGGGACCCAATTTCCCAAACTTGTGAGAGGGCTCATGAGTATAGGCAACACAACCCCATGGCTTAAGAAAACTTAAGTCCGGTTTTCTACTTGTCTATAACTCATATGGAGTGGAAGTAACTGATTTGGAAGGCACCCAGTTAAGTATATAGGCAGCAGTTAATAACGCATCACTCCAAAAAGTGATAGGTAAGTTAGCATGCGCCATCATGGACCTAACCATTTCCAGTAGGGTTCTGTTTCTTCTTTCCGCAACACCATTTTGTTGAGGAGTATATGGAATAGACAACTGTCTTTCTATTCCTTTTTCATCACATAATTTTCTGAACTCATCAGATAAATATTCTCGACCTCGATCGGATCTCAATACTTTTCTTTTCTTGTCTAATTGATTTTCTACCAAGTTCATAAATCTCTTGAAACAACTCAATGCTTCAGATTTATGAGAAATCAAATAGACATATCCGAATCGAATATAATCATCTATAAATGTGATGAAATAAACAGCCCCATGCCCTCCTCTCACATTCATCGGACCACAGACGTCAGAATGGATTAATTGTAAAGGAAATTCAGTTCTTTTATCTTTTCCAAATGGTTTCCTTGTCGTTTTCCCTACTAGGCAATGCTCACATATAGGCAAATTGACTTTTTGAATGTTGCCCAACAAGCCCTCTTTGGCTAGTCTATACATACGTTGTTGACCAATATGACCAAGTCTAGCATGCCACACACTCACATCGTTATCATATGGACTAGGGGACGTGAAAAGGGAATAACAAACATTGGCATTACTATAGTCAACATTTAATACAATAAAACCATCTAGAAAATAACCACAACCATAGTAGTTTGTATCCAAATACAAATCCACACCACTATTTTGGAAGTTCATATTAAAACCAAGTTTAACCAACACTAAAACAGACATTAAATTCCGACGAATCTCCGAAGCATACAACACATCATGTAGGAACAAAGTGCGTCCACCACGCATGTTCAATTGACATATGCCAATTCCTTTTACTTCGGCTATGGAGTTGTTTCCTACATAGATCCACTTAGTTCCAGTTGCTATTCGTCGAAATTCCACGAAGGATTCTTTATCCTTCGCTACATGGTCTGTTGCTCCTGAATCTACAGTCCACAAAGGATTAGACTCAGTTAAGAATACAGAACTTCACACATAAGCAAAGTTCTGAAATGTACAGGGGGTGTTTACCTTCTTTGGCTCGCGACAATCACGCGCATAGTGACCCTTCTTGTCACAATTGTAACATTTCACCCTTGTCAATTTCTTCATTCGAGGACGCTTTCCTCTTTCATGTTGGTCAACCTTTAGTTTCTTCCCTGAAGCACTCGCTCCCTTGCCTTTCCTTTTATTGAACCAGTCAGGACGTTTGCGCTTGGAGCTCGAAGCTCCATGTGAGCTGAAACCAGCATGATAAATTTCAGTTTCCGGCTTAGCCGCCAAGAGGCGGTCCTCTTCCAGCTCAAGATGACGCACTGCATCCTCAAAGGTTTTGATATTCTCATTATGAGTCAAGTGCACCTTCATATGCTCCCAACTCTGAGGCAAGAAAGCCTTTCCTTTTGTTCATCGGTAATTACGCGAATAGGTGTGCGCAACTGAAGGGGAGGCATTGTTCCTGCAACAAATGCAGAACAAATTAGGGATTACATATAATCCACATTGACTTAATTGGGAAAAAAGAAACAAATACTTTTTTTTTTACGGTCAACGGTCAAAGTCAACAGGGTCGGACCGGCCAGGCCGGTCGGGCTGGTCGGACGAACTGACCGGCACGTGCCACGTGCGTGCACGCTTCGGCGTCCGCGCGCGTGCCGCGCACGTGCGCATGTCGGCGACCGCGCTTGTGCGTCGCACGCGCCTGAGGGACCGAATCGGCACGTGCAACGTTCCTTTTGGCTGCGCGTGGCGGCGTGTTCGGCCCCCGGCGGTGATTCGCCACTCATTTTTCTCGTATCGACGAGACCTTCGACCCTACGCTATCAAATTTTTTTTTTTGATTTATAGAAAATCACGAACAAGGGCGAACAGTATGCGGGTGTCGGGATTTTTTCGTCCCCGATCGACTGGCGGCGGCTTTTCTCGTAAATCAACCAAAATTTAATCAAAAGCAATTCACAAATATGAAAAGGGATAAGGAAACATGAACGATGGCTCTGATACTAATGTTGGGAATAACGGATTCCCTAAACCGGATTCGACACTAAATCGATCCCCTAAAACGAATGCGGAAGACGAGCCTAAGAATCACATATATCACCGATCACAAATACACTACGGAATCGAGCGTACCTTATTGTCCACAGATTAAACACCAATGCTGCAATTCGAGGAAGAATTCTAATCTCGTTCTACCGAGGAGCGTGTTGTCACTATTAGGGGAAGAAAGAGACGTTGTTTTGGAGGAACTGTTGTTGCGTTGGTTTTTGGGAGAGCGAGAGAGAAAAAGAACGTACGTACTTCCAAAAGGTACGTACTCTATTTCTTTTCTCCCTTAAAAAACGTCTTATCCAAAAGACGTAACCCTTCAACGTAACACCCATTCCAAAAGACGCAACCCCTCATATCTAAACAACGTAGCCTTTCACATCGCAACCATTCATTTATGGGCCCTTATCTTGCGGGCCAGGCTTTTAGGCCCAACATGGGCGGACGTGCCAACTTAGGCCCATCATCATAATTAAAAAACCATCACGGATTAAAAAAAAAAAAGTCAAAATGTGTGAGTCGTAAGATTTTGATTAAACATACAGTAAAAAAAATCAATCTACAGAGACTTCATAATTATCAATTTTGTCCTAAATTTTTTGGACGATTTATCAATGTAGTCATTCTAGCCAAATGTCCAAATAATAAATTTAGGCCTAAATCAACAAATCTTCAAAATATTTAAGACTAAATTGACATAAAAAAAGGTTTATGACAAAATTAGCACAATTAAAAGACTTAGAATTGAATTGGCTGCTGTACAATAGGTTTAAGACTTCTTTGACAATTATCCTCTTCTAATTTTTTGAGGATGAATTGGCTTAGATTTTTTGCTCCAGAACAAGACACGACATCAGGAGCAGGGTCACTTGAGAGCTGTTTTTGGAGCTTTATGAACATAAATCGAATGGGGTCATTACCAATGATATCAGAACATGATGTAGTTGGTGCATCATAATGTGTATATCGACATATATATTTTTCATTTGTAATGAAATATGCTGTTAGTTGACCCGTTTAATTAAAGTTTACTCGATTTTAGCAACTATCAATTTGAAGTGTGCGGGATATCAAAGTCAGTAGGTTAACTCTAGGATATAAAACACAAGGGTATTCCCACCTCATTGGGGAAGAAAAAATTATAACTTGGAACAAGGGGTGCGAGGTATGCCGATACTGGCATATTAAAATAAAAAATGCAGCCAAGCTAGGTGCCCTCACTGGAGGGACTACCATTGGTGGCTCTGGTAGGCGGAAACACCCCCATCAACTTGAAGTGTGCGAGGTTGCTTCTTTTAATTGTATCAAAGTCAGTAGGTTGACTATGTCAAACCTTCTTTTACCGATCAAGTCTATAGGTTTGACCATGTCGAACCCTGACATCTTTTATTTTCCGGAACACTATGGGCAAATAGCTAATGCATATTTTTCTATTTGAAATTTCAAACCATGACTCGTGCAGACTTGAAGAATGTTAATATTCATGATCATATCTACAACAGGCAATGCACTTCTGATGGGGCCTTTTCACCTTTACAGTTGACCTAGTCTTCAAGTGATATGAGTATTTTTTTTTTTTTTTTGTCTTTTTAATCGTTTTTGGCTTGGCTTTGAGTGGTACAAGTTGCTTATATTAATAACGTTTGAGTCAAAATGCAGAGAGCTCAGAAAAGCACCCCATCTTGAGTATGACGTTAAGCTACTTTGTCCGGGGTCTCGTGTGGATCTCAGCATCCTTCAAACGTAAAGCACTTAGGTCCCATTTGATTCGGTATTTGCAATGAGCTTTAGGACTTTAAAGTCCCTTGACCAAATGCAAACGCGTTTACTTCGTATTTTTGCTCAACTTTGAGAAAATACAATTGCATCTCCAAAAGACCCTATGGGCTTTTAGTGCAAAGTAAGTCCCGAGATCCTTTAGGAAGTTGCATTTTCGGAATGCAAGTTTTTGCTTTGATTACTGTTCATCTTTTCTGAAGACCGCCGCATGGAAAAGCCAATCGAAGGCCGACGACCGCCGTTAAGGGGTTGCACGCGTCGGCGACCGTCGCTTGAGGGTCGCTTGACCCCTGGCAACCGTCATCGGACCTTAGGCGACGCCTAGATCGCGTGACCCAAGAAACTGATGGCTTGAGTCGTGCGACCTAGGCGGTCGCTTGAGGTCGCGCGACCTCAGGTGACAGTCACCTGGGTGGGGCGACGTCACGACCCCGACTCCATCTCAATGGTCTTCAGCAGCAAGGCTTATTTTTAGCGACGTCCCAGGCTTGTTACCGTTTCGATTCTTTTTATCTTTTTAATAAACACATGCGGAAATGTAAACAAATAAATTCCCCAGACAAACAACAGTTCGAATACTGTGACACACATCAAACATAACACATTACTTTATATTACAACAGTTCATTTACAAGCCCTTTTTCTACGGGCCATTTTTCCTTTTAACATCATACTATAAGTTTCCACATAGGCTAGAGGAAACTTCTATCTCCTCTAGCGTGATTGCAACTTTCAAAATTGACGTGACATTTTTCTACCTACAAGTCTGAAAAATAAAGAGTGAGTTCAAGACTCAGTAAGTAAAAACCCTCTGCTAGGATTATAGCTCGTCATCAAATCTAGCATGAACAATACTCATATTACAATATCAATGATAGATTGATAGCAATATTATTGCTTCATCTCGACTACACATATGTATCCCTTAGGTGTAACTTCCATGCATGCTTACCTTTGGGTTATCCATAAACACACCAAGTCAAGTAGTAATAAACATACTCGCATGCATAAAAGGTTCATTAACATACATCTTGGCTCAACTAGGGCATCCCGGCTCAACCGAGGCATCTAGCTTTGAGCTAGGCATCCTAGCTCAGCTAGGGCATCCGGTTCAACCGAGGCATCCCAAGGGCTAACTCACCCGAGGCATCCGGGCTCAACCTAGGTATTTTGGCTCAACTAGGGCATTATGTTCTCACGAACAAGGTATCACTGCCAACGCTATGTGACAATGGTCCTTTTCTTTCATTTAATGATCACATATCATGTGTCGCATAAGCCAGTTTATTATCTTCCATCTTAACTCACACATGAGCAAACCATACAAAATGGACTCGCGATATAAAAACGACTACTCATGAGTAAGCACATGGCTAAAACTCGATGATGTAACATATCACCCTAGCCAAGGGTTAGGAATTCTACTTACCTTTGATGAACCTGGAGCTAAGACACAAATTACAAAGGAAAGGATGGTTTGCTTGAAGACTGAAGGGGAGAGAGAGAGCGTGAGAAGGAGGAGAAAGGAGAAAGTGAATGGCATGGTGAGAAATGAGGAGAAATCCTCCTATTTATACTACTCGGCGTCATCATTATTGAGCCAAATGGTTCATTCTAAATTTTCCAAGTGTTTCGCCAATGGTACTTAGGTGGCAAGCCTATTTATCCAATAATTACGCCTAAAGAATGAGTTCGATGGCTAAAAGATCTTGCTTTGCAATCTAACTTATAGGCGTCATTGATGATGGTCCGCTTTTTACCCTTTCATTGGGCCACTTGTATCTCTCATTTAATAAGTATTTAATGAAGTTTGAACATGATGGCATCAAGGTTGCCGACTCGATATCTAGATTATTAGGTCATTAATGAGGGCTTTAGGAATCGCTTTTCGATTGGGCCAGATGTGTGCCATCCTTATCTTGACCATCATAGATTTTTTGACCTCATCATAGCTTTCGAGAAGTCAAAGGACACATCATCCCCTTCATTTAATGATGGTGTTCTAGAGTTTTCTCTAAATTGTCATTTTCTTCCTTAAGAAGGCGGTCTGAAAAACTTAATGAGCTTGGTGCTCTTTAGTGGAAAAAAACCATGCAACTGTAATACTGCTTAAGTATAGGGGCAGCAAACCTGGAACTTTGACATTCCTTAACCATAGATTTTACTATTTTGTGTAAAACATCTACAATGTTATTGTTTAGACTCACTTCAGTTATATGGACTGCTAGGGATTTTATAGAAGAAATCTAAACAGCATATCAATTTCTAAAAGCATTACAAAAACTCGAGCTTCTTGTGCTTTAGCTCCTTAATTCTCTTTTTCTCTTTCGTGTCGTACAGACTGCTTACACAGAGAACAGCATAATTGTCTTTTCTAGTTAACAATGAATTTTTAACTAATGATATGCAAATATGTTCTCTTGCTTTGCTATACATAAGAGATATAACGTCTTCGGACAGACCAAATGCTGCACTATGGAAGCGCCCAATATAGTTTCAATCATGCATGTTCCACATGATTCTTTGAAGTTGCAGTTCTTGACACAAAAATAAATAGATAAAAATAAAAAGGATAATATTGGCATGCTTTTGTTGTAGACCCTGCACATACGTACGAAGTGTGTCCTTTAACTTCTATCTCATGGTACCCCAATGTTTTGCATGCCCTACACTGACTCTAAATGATCTAGGCTTCTGGCTCCAAGCAAGCATAGTTCCAATGATGAGGCAAGCTGTGTGACTTCATGTCCCAGCTCTAGTTGATGATATATACGCATTTCTGCTGTCCTAAAATAGAATGGATTTTCTTGTAATCAAATATAAATGCGAATATTAAGATCCTTAACTCTTAGTGTGTGTTTAGCTGAGCCTTTCTTCATCTGTAAAAATTGTCTAGCTATATAGAACATATATTTAGTAAATATTAGTCAAAATCTTAACAATCCCTTTTCGTATCTTTTAAGAAGCATTGTCATTCAGTTACTATCTTTGTGCTTCTTGGATAGTGCTATTTATTTGGTTGTTCACTTGGGAACAGAATACGCTTGTCCTTTGCAAGGCGTCTACCAGAAAGCAACTTCACCTTGCCTCTCTTAGATGAGCACTCTTGTGAATCTCAGATGCAAACCTAAGGCACGCTGCTGTTTTGTTTTTTTTTTTGTGCCCTTCTTAACACTGGGTGTCCAATTGGCCAAGTTAGGCTCCTACGACAACTGTCTACTGACTGGTGATGCATGTCAGCTCTTGGGAATGACTCGCAAAATGGAAACTTGCACCGAGGGTGTTACTCAAAAAAGTTTTCTTTGTGTTACGGGTTCTATTTAACGATGGCGTCTTCTGGTGGAAAGGGATGAAAAACTTGATTGTTCTTGCCAAGGACAATGTGGCTGAGATGAGCAGCAACCCTGTATTATGGAAAAGGTTATATTTGTATCATGGTGCCGCTCGCTTAATTTGTAGTCATGGTACGTGGGCATGACTCAGGTTTTATCCTGTTTTTACAGGCAAAGGTTAAGAGACTGGCAAGTTGAGAGGAAACTCGAAAACAGCTCCTCCTTGCTTTGACAGAAGACTAGAAGCATGCCACCAGTCAATGGGACGTGGCCGCCAACCGGTACTATTATACTCCTTACTGATGTTGCTTGCTTATCACCATATGACTTTTTCTTTTTCTTTTTTCCTTTTTTCCGACATTTCATCTTGTTATGTATTTTTTTCTTTTTGAAATCCAGTTATGTGTTATGTTATGCTATGATATGATCCTTTTTGTATTGGGGAAGAGTGAACCAATGGAGATTCTTTTTGGAAAGATATTTGGATGGTTACACCCATTGCATCCCACACCTGCCTGTGTTTCTTGTAATATCAAAATTTCCATGAACTCCTCAGCCTCTTGTGCCGTCGTAGTATAGACAGAACTGAATCTGTCGGTGTCTATTAGCTCTGTGCTTGGTTGCATGTGTAAAAGTAGACTGACCGTGCTCTGTTCTAAAAGGCAGAATTGCTTATGTTGTCGTATGAACAATAGAATTCAATTTCTTCAATCTAGAATTTTGTATTTGCTCCTGCCCTTTCTGTTTCTTGTGTCAGTTGGAATCATCTGGAGCTTATTGCTATTCTCTTTCCTCTTAACCTCGAGCTACAGGAATGAAGAAGCTGGAAAGATAGGGAAGGAGGGGAATACTTGGACCCGAATTGAATCATGACTATATAAGCTATTCTGATATTCAGATTCAATAGTGGTGATGCCCTTGATTATAAAAAATCTTGGATGAAAATCCCTTGGTGAAAGATGATGCTGAAGAACAATTTCTAATCGTCATGAAAAGACTTACGGCATGAGCTCGGGATAAAGCAGACATAAGATGCACAACTATATCTCCCTAAAGGTCGAATCTAGTTTTCCCATTTCGACTGTTTGATTGACAGCCTACGGTTTGAAAAGTGAAAAAGAAATATGATATCAATAATTAGTTTTCATTGCTTCTTTTGTTTGGAGAACTTGACTGTAACGTGATCTGAAGTATTTCTCGAGTTCTTGCTGCATGCAAAACGGGAATTGTAACGTATACCGTTTGTGGACAATGATATTAGCCTCTTTTTTCGTAAAAGAAAAGAGGATCAATGCCATAAATATATTTGGGAACTAAAAACAAGGATTATTCCATATGAGTCATAAACAATCGTACTAAGATTTTCGTAAGCGCATCCTTCGAACTTTTTCTATCAAGATTCAAGAAAATCAAAGGTAATTATCTTCCTTGAATACAAACCTCGCATCGATATTAACGCACCAACCGTCAAAGTGTCTATCCACTGACCATGCCTCCAAAACTCTCCCGAGCTCGAAAAATACGAATGCATCCAAGCAAGCGTACTCTATTTGACGATCCGTGAGCGTCTTGTTGTCCCATTTGCTCATTGTTATCTCCTTGGGCTTTTCGAGCTCTCTACCGAGGATGGACTTGGATAGTCTTTTGAGACCCACGAATTGCCAAAAGTAATTCACCAATCTATTCGCTGCCAGTGCACGGATGTCAATGGTGCATGACACGTCGAGTCCATAGTTTTTGGTGAGTTTCCTGGCATGTTCGTCCACGCCGACTCCAACAAAAGTGTACTTCACGTTGGCGAGGAACACGAACAGTGACGTGGGAATGTACCTCGCGTGAAGGGGTTGGAAGATGAGGCACTTACGACCGACGCAGAGCTGGAGGATGGCAACTCGATGAGGATCGTTACTGGGCTCGGAGTTTGGGCACCACTTGGTATCGAGGCCGACAATTAGCCGACTGAGCCTGCGATGGTGAAAGCGCTCAATCTTCCGAATCCAACAGCTAACGACGTCGGGCTGGTCAGTGACCCATGTTGTGATCTTCTCTTCGTGGAAGAGAATCGAGTGAACAGAAAACATATTGATTCAAAAGATCGAGTGAAGGAGCGACGCAAGGAGTTAACCCGAAAGAAATCATGAAATATATAAGTGATGGCCTAAGTTGAGTTAAATTAGGAAATATGATCAAATGTCGAATCAGGAAAGTCGAATTAGGGAAGAAGAAAGTCTGAATTAGGAAAGTCAGAATTAGGAAATATTCGCATTGTTATATTGTTAAACTGTTACTATTTCATCGGGAGCAAGTCAAAAGGTTTTGCTATTATTCGCTTGGAAGAGCGAGCGCAGCATTCTCCATCCTTATTCATTTGTTCTGCTCGGCGCCCCTTCGATGGACTTCTGTGTCCTGTTCTGGATTTTGTTTCTTGCCTCCGATTCCTCCAATGATCTCTCCTCATCCTCGTCTTCCTTCATCGCAGAGGTCCGACTTTGGGGGTTTCATGGCGAGAGTGGAAGTGAAGAGAATTGTTTGTTCTGTTGGCCCTCGCCGACCCTCGCATGAGCTTGTTCCCCGACCATGCCGACCATGCGAGACCATTTGATCTCGCCCCACCATGTCATCCACTTGGTGTCACTGCCGCCCGGACAAAAGATCTACCGCCGTCCACTGAAGAGTATCAAATTCACTCTTCCCTCTTTTTTTTTTTTTTTTTAATATTTCCTTTCAGTTTTCCATTTAATTTCTTTTTGATTTTTTTTTCCCAAAATGACCGACCACATCAGCGCCCCCTCTCTTATGAAACTAATTTAAAAAAAAAAACACACACACATTTCAGTTTTTTCGTAGTCAAATTCAACAGAAGTATTGAAATGACTTCATCGTACAAATTTGACAAGTCTTAGAATTAAATTGCAACTTTGACAATACGCTCCCCGAGATGCAGCAATAGTCGATCGAACAGTAATAGGATATTTCATTTCATTTTATGAATTCTCCCAATGCCAAAGATGCTTAAATCCTTTTGAGTTTTTTTTTTTTTTTTTTTTTTTGGGTTCTATCGTGAATTTCATTTTATTCTATGAATTTTGTGCAACTTTCTTATTTCAATCAAAGCGATGCATATTCTTATAAATTATGCATATTTAACATGTTCACATCTTTTATGTTATGACCTCAATATGTGGTTAATAGATTTGTGGTGAGGAAATAAAATTGCACCGACAAGACAATCCTGAGTTCAATTCAAGTGGTCAATTTATCTTAACATGGACGTATAGTTTGCATGAGAAAAATTAACCGAGTCGATGCTTTAAAAGAAATGAAATGGTACCAATACAATTTTTTTTTGAAGAATTTTGTTCACCACGGCTCTCGGAAATAACTTTGATAGGATCGGTCGACATCATGATCCAAATGTGCATAAGGAAATGGATGTAAAATTCAACAATGATTTTTTTTTTAATATATTGACAATTGGAGAAGCATGCTATATTCAAATTCCAATGCTCGACCGGTAAAAGAGAAATTCTGAAATTAACAATTGAGAAATTGAAGAAAGTCTGAATTCTCTCTCTCTCTCTCTCTCTCTCTCTCTCTCTCTCTCTCTCTCTCTCTCTCTCTCTCTCTCTCTCTCTCTCACCTGAAATACCAGAAACCGAGAGGCGAGCAACTTGAGGAATCTTCGCCCTCCTTTTTTGCTGCCAAAAACTTGGGTGTTTTCTCTTCTTCTGTCGATTATCCGATTCTGATTTGCTCTTACCAGCTCTAGATCGTCTTGTCCTAATCTCTCCATATGGATCCACATAAAGACATGCTTTTAAAGTGGTTGCAAGCCTTTAAAACGAAAAACAGAAAAATAATGACTGCAATGGTAAACATGCATCAAGATCACATGGGGCAAAATCGATGGCATGCCTCCCTTACAAGATAAAGTAAAGGCCACAAGTTTGAGAGTAGAACCGTAGGCTTCGAATGACTTTGGTTTTACTTGTTTAGGTATCGTGTTGCATTTTGCATTTGTTTTGCCCAACATTGGACACATCAAATTTTAAAAGTACGCGGATGTGTACATTAGAAAGCATTTGAAGCTATGAGCTTTCATGATTCTTTCAAATTACAACAAATTTTTTCCCTTTCACCTTCCAGTGGTACATTTTTAAGGTAAGTAAAATAAAAGCAGGCCTTTACCTTCCACAACAACTCAGGCATGCCAAGTGCAGGCTGTGCTATCGCTAATTCAAATATGGCTCTAGCTCGGTCGGTTTCACCCAAGGATATCTCCAATTCAGCATACATGCTCCAAGCTTAACAGTTCTCTGGTGACCACTCCAAGTATATTTCATATATTTTGCGGCATCGATCTATGTTGCCAAGTTGCAGCTCTATCTCGATGTCTTTTTTACATATCTGTTAATAACCAAGCAAAAAACTTGTTTAGAACAAGTTAGGGAGGAAAAATTAAACGACAAGAATGAAAAGAGACCGACTTAGAGACTATTCTCTCTCAGTAAAAACTTTATCCAATCCATATTACCTTATCTTTAGGAGCTTGGCCGACTGCATTGCCTAGGATCTGCCTTGCACCTGTAAGATTCACTATCTCAAATTGAACCGCTAAGAGCCAAACTTAGGCAAATGAGAATTTCTGGTGAGGAATCAGCTTGAGAAACTCTTTGCGAGGATTCAAAATTGAATGAGAAAGCTTCACCATGACTAAGACCTAAGTAGCACCGACATGCGACACACGACACACGACACACGACACAACAAGTCGACACATCATTTCTCAAAAAATAAAGAATTCCGACACGTTAGGACACGTTATATATTAAATGTATATTTTTATATATACATAATAAATTATCATTTTATAATTATTTCAATCAAACTAATTTGATTAAAACAAATAAATAAATAAATAATAAAAAATTACAATAAATTTACACTAAAAACATTAATTCACAATTCATTAATATTATTCATTGTTTCAATTTGATAAATTCAACTCTATTCCAATAATCCATAAAATTTGAATACGTGTCGTAAGATAAAAGAAAAAAAACTTAGGGAGTGAATTGTGTATCACAAAAAATGGAATCAAAAGGAGAAAAGAATATTAGGGTTTTCTTCTTTTCAAATTTGTTATTTTTATTATTATTTTTTATTTTTTCACGTATATAACATTTTGACAATTCATTTATTGAAAATTTTTAAAATTAACCTTGTGTGTTGGAATCACGTGTTAGAAACTTGCATGTCGGAATTCCGATTAGAGTGTCGAGAAAGTTAATCAGGTATCCGATTTTCCGACACTTGTTGACTGAGTGTCGAAGAGTGTAGGAGTTTTTCGAGAGTATCGATGCTTTTTATACTAAGACTAGTCTTTAATGCTGGAAAAAGAGGGAACAAAAAGATGCGATGAATACTTGGGGTACATGCATTCAACCCCTCATAATCATTACATCATATCTATATAGATTTAAGCCAAAAGTGGGATTCGTCTCGCATTTAGTAGCTTCCAAGAAATATTCTTAAATAAATCATATATAATGTGTC
This sequence comes from Eucalyptus curtisii, assembly GCA_017140595.1. Lineage (NCBI taxonomy): Eukaryota > Viridiplantae > Streptophyta > Magnoliopsida > Myrtales > Myrtaceae > Eucalyptus > Eucalyptus curtisii. Next base: position 38,426,025 of record CM029496.1, on the reverse strand, counting down.
CAGTTGGGGCTGAAAACGCAAATCAATTTAAGGACCGCATGTGTGAAGAAATGCATCTGATCCATCGCTCTCCCTCTCAATTACGCATTAACGGTCACCCTCACTCTTCACCGACGCATGCTCATCCATATTCCAAGTCCGGCTACATTACATCTGTCTCCACAAATAAAAGCTTCCAGCTCCTATATATTGGAAGTGAAACCTGGGTTTCTTCTATCTGTATGCACGTGAATTGATTTGAGAACAATTCTAATGTGTATCTAGCAACAAAGCAACAAAGACTAAAATCACTCTAAATGCAACGTAGCGCGTGTGCATAATCAAGTTAAATCATTGAAAGACGTATCAGCTAGGACCAGTCTCACGTTGAGTTGACAGCTTATATTTATCATAAAAAAGACAATGCTGTGACACACAAAACACATCTGGCAAGAAAAATAAATCGAGCCAAAACTTAAATCCCGGACCAAAACTTTCAACCATGGTAAAGCCTCCACAAACACAATCTCCAACCACTAAGCGAGTCATGAAGCTCAGGAGAAGAGAATATGACACGTCATCAGTTTAGCCAATACAAGCCCCCTCTCCCTAGACATCCATAGGGTAGCATAATTCGACGAACCACTTCATCACTCCTTAACATATTCAGGAAAGTTATTATCAGCCAACAGATAAATCTCCCTGATCCTTTTTGAGAACACAAACAGGAAGGATGCGAGATAGATCCCATCCCAGTCGAAAAGGCGAAAAATGCAACTTCCACAACACAAGGGCTTACATGCCTGTATTTGTCCCGAGAACGCTCCACATCTTCAGCATCAAGCTCCTTATACAATGCATAATTAATCCTGAAACATCAATGGAAACACCGTGAGGCATATTTCATCTCAAAAGCAAATATGAGCATACCATTTCAAAAGTATATACCCACCACAAATAGATATACCGTTGCCAGTACAGCTTCTCCTCAGCTGGTGGCACATGGACACATGGGTGATCGCAAACTCATAAAACCGCCCTAGCCCTCTCTTTATTGCCCAAATTAACATTCTCTTTCAAGCGAATGGAATCAAACCATGAATCATAACTCAACGGATTCTTTCTGACCTCATCCACATGCTGCTTTTCAAAAGCTACCAACTTTCTGTACAGATCCTCTGCCCTTCCATTAGGAATATGCATCTCGCCCTCTGGGTCACCTTACGAAGCTCCTCAAATTCCGCGAATGCCACAAACAACATCTCTGGTTCCTCATCATCACCTGAATCCGTGCCGGCATCCTTTTGTTTGACCCTGGTGGGACTCTTCAGACGACAAAGAGTCCGATCGAAATACTCTATTGCTTTGCTGGGGTTTAATGTCAATGAGCTCCTTGATGCTCGACATCCGTGAAACTGGATGGATATGGAATGGAATGGATGTTAAGGTTTTTAGGAGTGAGAGGAGGTCTATTCGGGGAAAAGTTATAAAAATCTTTCTCGAAATATTCTTCTAAAGGCTAAAGTAAGTGATTTTCTATCCCTTCTTTCCAATTATAAAAATTGAAAATACTAAACTTTCTCTTATTCCTTGTGGTGAATCAATTCAAAAATTATAAATGCTACGTAAAGTTCCAATTTTATAGTCATTATAGTGATTTTACCCGGATATGAATTTTATTTGTTGCTTTTCTTCCAAGTCTTATGATATTTCGGTTGGGTAGGTTATCTCATGCTAAGGCCAAGACATATCACATGTGCCTAAAAGGTTATTGACAAATCACCTAACAAGGAAGTACCTTAGGTTCCACCTTTATAAGATGGTAATAATTTATTCCTTTCCTGATAAGACTTTTCTATTTGAGAAATTAGAATCTCTTCGCCTTTTGTATCCGACTGACTAAATTCTCAAAGAATATGCCCACCTATTTTTCAAGTTATGACACAAGAACACAAACCTCTTCTACTTTGGCTAGATTTTGCGCTTGTAGCTTTTTGGGAATCATTATCGGAAACTATTTAGATTTATTTCCATCTTTATCCATAGCAATTTCCTTCTTTGAATTTTGAAGATAAGCGCCTTTTGGGGTTTAATCTCTCTACGCCGATCTGAGCTATATATATATATATTAGATTTATTTCCATCTTTATCCATAGCAATTTCCTTCTTTGAATTTTGAAGATAAGCGCCTTTTGGGGTTTAATCTCTCTACGCCGATCTGAGCTATATATATATATATATATATATATATATATATATATATAAATGTATACATGTGTATACATATGTATATATGTATATATGTATATTGTTTTGCCAACCTGAAGGCTTCATCGGCGTCAACAGCCAAAGGCAAAAGCTTGAAAATCCTCCATCCATGGCCCGGATCGAGTTCTCCGTCAATCCAACTCACCCACCGAAACATCCACATCCACAACGACCACCTCCTTCCGATCGAGATGAAACCCGAAACTCATCAGTCGATTACATCAGCGAATTGCCGGTCGCCATAATTCTTCATATCTTCTCCTTCTTGACCACAAAAGAAGCCATCAAAACCAGTGTCTTGTCCAAGCGATGGCGTTCCACTTGGACCGCTAACCCACATATATCTTTCTCCATGTCCGAATGCAATGATAGAAGTATGTTCCGGAGTTTCATGGCTATTGTGGACGCGGTGCTGTTACGCTGCACTGCAATTAAGGTGAATAGCTTCCTCTTTTATGCTCCTCGTCTCGACTGCCTTATCGAGTCAAGTCATACAGGCTGGCTCCGCTCTGTCGCGGGGCCAACCATTGATAGGTGGCTTCGCTTCGCCGTGGAACACGAGGTCGAAGAGGTATCGATGACCTTGCGCAACGACAATTTTTATGGGATATCGAAATTCTTTTTCCGCTGCACCACGCTGGTGAGTTTTCACGTATCCCGTTGCCGTTTTTCAACTATGGGCGCTGTGACTTGGTCTTCGTTGAAGAGACTGCGCATTGATGATGCGAAATTGGAGGACAATGTGATAATGAGAATTTTGAAAGGCTGTCCTGTTCTAGAGTTCTTTGAGTTGAAACGCTGCTGGGGTTTCGAGCACATTAAAATTGAATCAAGAGGTTTGAGAGACTTGGTGATTCATTTTCCCGAGTTTGATCATGATCAAGATTTCTTTAACCTTACCAGAGGAAACATTGACACCTTACCAGAAGATTCCATCTTGAAAATTTCTGCTCCTCATCTTCTCAAGTTGCGCATACTGGGTAATTCCGTGAAGGGAAAGTTTAAAGTAGATGAACTTTCTTCCTTGATTGAGGTCGAGTTAAATTTCGATATAAAAACTCATCCAACCAGTCAACTTCAGGCTCACTGCAATCTTGTCAAGGGACTTCTCCAGAGTATGTATCATGTCACGAAATTGGTAATGGGGAGCTGGTGTCTTCAGGTGCGAGCTAATTCATTTAATTATGAGCTCTGTTGTTGTGGACATTCATTACAGATTCTACCATTTGCTTAAGATAGATTGTGATATTGTTTATGGGTGTTTAATGGTATCATGCTCATAAAGTCTTTGTTCAAAAAAACCAATTCTTGCTGGATAGGACTTAAACACATCATAACCTGATGGATGCAGCTATACATTCAAACCTTTATAAGACTAAAATCTGATGTGTACTAAAAGAATTTCTTGAGAAGCATTAACTGGTTGTTCGCCAATTTATCTGGTCTGTCGGCTATTGTGAGAGAACCTTGAAGAAGTAAAAGTGATTAATTTTTGCTTCTTCCAATACGACGTACATGCCTAGGTGCTATCGTTAACGGAGGCAAGAGGACTGTTTTTTCCGTCCTTAGAATGTGTGCATCTGATGTTCCCCATCGCAGCGGACCATGAGGGAGCTCCTGGGATAGCAAAAATACTCGAAAGTTCGCCGCGCCTGGAGAAGTTATTCTTACAAATGACCCCGGTAAACAATTACTAGAACCCTACCAGTTCACTTTTAACAGCAGACTTGCATGAACATACATAACGTGTGGATTTCAGCCTTGGGCCGCATATAATCCTCTCATTTCTTTTCTTCCCGTGATTGACAAATGTCTTTATACCTCTGTCATTTTGATTGATTCTCTGGATTCTCCAGCGATTTATGTTTCATTTAATGTAACAACTGCTATTTTATCCCTTCAAATCTCGATTTATATCTCATGTAGTTCCAAATATATCGCTCATCATTTGTCATGGTGTTCTAGTTCGTTGGCGAGAATGTTGGCCGTGGCAACTTTGAGGCAGAAGAATTTTGGAATTCGACAAAGTGGAGGATCCATCAGTGTCTAATGCATCTCAAGAATGTCGAGATTGTTGATCCCGGTGCCAATTGGCTGGCGTGGGAACCCGTTCTTTCCATGCTCAAGTTTCTCCTCCAGAAGGCATCCTCGCTGGACAAAATAGAGATCAATAGTAACGATTCCATGGTGTTCGATGCGGTTAATCCGTGGGTGCTGCTCGAAGTGGCTCGGATAATTCTATCACACCCAGATCGTTCTCCCAGTTTGAAAGTCATTCTTAATTATCCCTCCCAAGCATGCCCTTCTGCAAGCGTGCTTAAATGTGCTTTTTACATCAGCCCAGATGTTGTCTTCTCGTGATTGCACTATTACTTTAAGCAACATGTTCATTAAGGAGAAAATGGACGGAATTGGAATTGGAATTGGAATGGATCTTTAGGGTTTGTGAGAGGAGATAGGCTGATGAGGGTAACATATGATACAGTTTGTTTTTTTACAATATTCTTTTTGATGTATTATTTATGGGTAGATGATAGATATAAGAAAAAATTATATATATAAAAGAAGCGGATGCAACAACAATCTTTGACAAGATATTCCTATCTTGAGATATCTCAAAATATTCTTTCAATGGCTAAGTATCGCAACAATAATAAAAGAAACAATAATAAATAATAAACGATGGCAAAGTAATTTTCTATCTCTCGCCCAAGTTCCTCTTTCTTCTATGCCCAATTTCTTTAGTCGATTTCGTTTTACTTTTCCAAAAAATGAAAGTGTTAGTCGGTCACTTTGGTTGACATATATTAGAATTCGCCTCACGTTTGTTCGTCTTATGACATGCACAACACATAAGAGTTTCCCTTCTAATATAGGATGATGATTAACGATGATGCCGTGTCGTCACGCTCATATGAATGGCGCACTTAAATGCAAGACAATTCGTGTGTATTTGTTATTTGACTTGCTCAGATCTAATCGATGTGTATTTCCCCAAACAATAATTGAAGAACGAGGAAACTTCCCAAAATCAAACGCTCCTGATTAAATTTCGTCAATTTTTCCTCTTTCATTTCTTGTAATCTTTTGGTGTGCTTACAAAAATGATTCAACGGAAAATAATTTCGCCGTCCACAAAAATATTTAGACATAAATCGTCTTCGATAATGAAAAATTTCCAATCGGTTAATTATTTTAAGCAATACAAACGATCATTGTGAAGAGTATTTTACAAGTCAATTATTTTTAGTAAAAAGAAAAAAAGAAATTAAGAGGACATTCGAGTCGTTACGCATTATCCAATGGCATTCAACGGTAGTAAGTCACACAAAAAGGGGTAATTCCACAGACAAATCCCCACAACTACACGTCAAAGTACCGCTAAAATCCTGCAAAGACTGTATCTGCTCAAACATAAATCCCGGCCCCAAAACTTTCAACCATGCAGAAAAACCACTAAAACCTCCACAAGCACAATCTCCAACCACTAGCGACTAGCGAGTCATGAAGCTCGGGACGGGAGAAAATCACATGCCATCAGTTTAGCTAGCACAGGGATTGTGTAGCATCCACTCTCCCTAGACATGCTATATGAAAGTTAGTATAAACCAATAGATTAACCACCGTTGGATAAGAAGCAAGCAAAGTAATACGGCAATCTTCTTTCCCAAAATATCATAATTGCCTCTGCACTCAACAACTTGGAACGTTAGAACCCTAAAAATTTTGTTAATGTCATATCAAGGACAAGCCACGTAAAAGCTCTATCACATAAGAATTTGTGCCACTCAACTATTATTGTTCTGGCAGTCTCTCTAGGCTGGTAGAGCTTCCCTTCTCATGGGTAGAGCTTTCTCCTATCCCCATGGGTGATAACAAAACGAAACACTAAATCCCGGTGAAAATAGAAATATAGCTGGAAAAGAGCCGGGCTTTTTCCCATTTGTCTTTGAATCCCAAGATGACAAAGAAAGAGTGCTGAAAATAGGTTCTTAGTCATTCGCCAGTAATCTATTGGTACTAAAGCAATGTGAACCTAATATTCCAGACCATTGTTATGATTTTTTTTAGTATGATTTTTGGGTCCACATAGTGGGCTTACCTCCCAGATGGATATTAGAAGAGGTCTACTCTGATGTTGCTGGAAAAGTGGGGAAGGTTAAGGAAATATAGCCAGAAACAGAGGAAATGGCCCATATAGAATAGGAAAAGTGAGGATTGAGCTTGAACTCTCATCTCCTCTAAAAACAGGGGCATTTACGCCTCCCACACTTTTGCTACTCATGCAGAAGAATAGGACACTATGCTTTGTATTGCGAAGAGATCCCATATGAAAAAAAACATAATGGGCAGAGAATAGGCTGGGAAATATGGCCCTTGGCTCAAAGTGGAGTGGAGGTGCGAGAACGGAGCCCTCATTGGGAAGCCTTTTATGGAAAGATAGCTCCTACTTAGGAGGAGAAGGCATGTGTCCCTGAAACCCCTATTCCATCGTCTAACATGGACATCGTAGGGTGGAAAGATGCTCAGTGTTGCCCCTATTCGAAGCAAAAAACGGATAAAAACCCTTCTTCAAATGAGTTTAGGGATGGAGGAATGACAATCTCAATAGCAAAGGCAAGGAGTGGGCAACAACCGTTGTATTTACAAGCCTCAAATGCTGGAGGACTAAAGGAAGCGTAAGGTACCAACAAGAAAGGAATGAAGAATCAAAGGGCAAAAAAACAAGAAGGCAGATGGGTCGAGCTTTGCAGTGCTTGACAAGATGGAGCTTTTAGAGACTCCTGTCTAGCTATTGAAAGAGGGGAATGAATGGGCCTTGATGGCTAGCCCTAATAAGCCACCGGAAACATTATGAGGGCTAGAATTGTTAGGGGCTGGGTAACCTCTTGATGTTCTAGGAAATGCAAGCCTTAGTAGTTCTTGAAAGGCCTGATTTGGTTTTCCTGATGGAAACTAAAAACAAAGAGATGATGGTGGAAAGGGTTAGAAGGAGGCTCAAATTCCAAAACTTGTTCTTAGAGCAACCAATAGTAATTGTCAGGGCTTTGGCGCTTTTGTGGAGTGAAGATGTTGAAGTAAAAGTGAACTCGAGCTCAAAGGAATTCATTGATTGGGAATGTAAAGACCCTACTAGCGGTGCTCAAATGAGAATCATATTTCTTGACGCTTCGACAAATTTTTGAGAAAGGTTTCAACTATGGCAACAATTACGGTGCTTTCACGCAAATAATCAACTCCCATGGATATATATATATATATATATATATATATGGGTGACTTCAATGATATTTTGTATAATTAGGAGAAGGTAGGAAAAAGGGAGGCTAATCACCATAGAATAGTCGCTTTATTGATAGCAAAGGCTGGGCATACACCTAGGCCAACAATAGAGAAAGAGAAGCCCTGGTGAAGAAGAGACTGGATAAAGTAATATGTACCATGGAATCGTGAGTCACTTTTTCAAATGCAAAAGTCCTAGCTTTACCAGCGGTAGGGTCGAATCACAGCCCACTCTTACTTTCATTAAACCCAGTTCATGAGAGGAGAAGAAAATATTTCAAGTTCGAAGCATATTGGATGGAAGAACAAGAATGTGGGGACATTATCACAAGTATATGGGCTAGAAATCAGTAGTGTCATGGAAGTCTCTCAAAAAATCCAACAAGTCACAACTGATTTAGCATCATGGAGTAAGAGGAAGTTCTTTGATGTATCACACCAAAGCAAGGGCCTCAAAAAGAAACTAACAGACATAACCAACAACAATACCTGAATGTCCAACAAGGAAGAAGTCCAGAGAATCAAGGAGAATATTGATCAATTATGGAGATAGTAAGAGATGTATTAGGGCTTAAGATCCCGAATTAATTGGTTCCAATGGGTTGATAGAAATACAAAGTACTTCCATGCCGCAATGGTACAGAGGAGACAACAAAATAGAATAACAACGCTAAAGATGGATGAACATAACTAGAGCAAGGATCCTAAGGTCCTTAAGCAACACATAGAGGACTACTACCGGTCACTTTACGAATCAATTGGACTGAGAGATTTTCAACCCATCTTAAATCAGTGCCTAAGCCCAGTCAGTACGAAAATGAATGAGAATGTGATGGCCACCATCTCATTAGAGGAATGAAAGAAGCTATATCCAGTTAGGCTCCCTAAAAGCTCTAGGCTCGAACGGACTAAATGAACAGTTTTATCAGCATTTCGAGGAAAATGTGAAAATGGATGTGATGCAATTGATTCAGAACTTCTTTGAGTCAAGTAATCTTGATCCCCTCCTCAGCAAGACGCATATCTCCATTATTCCTAAAGTTAAAAATCCAGAGAGTATAAGCCAATTTAGACCAATTAGTCTATGTAACTTCAGTTACAAAATCACATCGAAGGTGCTTGCCAATAAATGGAAACCCCGACTTCTTGAGAGTATCGCTACCGAACAAAGTGCCTTTGTCAAAGGTCAACAAATCCTAGACAAATCCTAATTATTCAAGAAGTATTGCACCAACTGAGGACAAAAAGAGAAAGAAGAAGTTTCAGACCATTCTAAAACTAGACATGCAGAAGGTCATACGATAGGGTGGAGTAGGACTTCCTTAGAATGAGCATGCTAAAGATGGGATTTTGCGATTGATGGGTTGATTTAATCATGTAATGTGTCTCGACTATCTCCTTTAGTGTGAAAGTAAATGGAGAGCCAACACAGTATTCTCGCCTAGACGAGAGATTAGATAAGGAGATCCATTATCCCCTTACCTATTCATTTTGATGGCCAACGTTCTTTCTTGGATGATGCACAAAGCTATTGAGGATGGAAGTATTAAAGGAATAATGCTAAATAGGTATTGTCTTGCCCTATCCCACCTATTGTTTGCTAACGATGCTATATTTTTTATGGATGGCACAGTCAGAGAATGTCAAAACTTGGCAGCTATTCTAAACCAATATTGCTATGCAACGGCCAAGCTATCAAGTGTGTTCTTTAGCAATGACTATTCACCAAACCTAAAGAGGAATATGACACAAGAATTGCGAGTGCCGGTTATTGAAAAAACATGGAAATACCTCAGAATACCATCCGAATGGGGTCAAACAAAGAAAGAGACATTTGCGTGGATTATGGCAAGAGTGAACATGAAGCTTGAGTGATGGAATTTTATTTTATTTTGTCAAAAGCCAGAAAATAAATCTTGATAAAAATCGTCACGCAAGCTCTACCCCAATACGCAATGTCCATCTTCAAGATCCCTATTTCAATTTATAAAGCCATTGCGGCATTTTGGTGGAAACGAAATGAGTCCAAAAAAGGCATGCACTAGAAGAGGTGGGAGGTATTAAAGTCACGAAGGGGATCTTGGCTTCAAAGATTTGATAAGTTTTAACAAAGCCATGTTAGGAAAGCAGGCCTGACGACTATCTCAATCGCCCTTAGCCTTATAAGTAAGATTTTTAAAGAAGTCTACTACCCAAACGAGGACTTGTGGAAGGGAAAAAGAGGGTAGCGACTGTCTTGAGGCTAGCAGAGCATTCTAATAGGATGGGAGCCACAGAACCAGAAGTACAATGGGTGGTGGAACATGGGCAATCATTTAACACCCGTCAAGACAAATGGCTACCAATGGGCTTTTTAGGAGGCCCTACAAACAAGGATGATCCCATAATGGTGGCTGAATTAATCAACAAAGAAATGAGAGAATGAAATGAGCCCAAGCTCCATAACCTTTTCAAAGAGAGACTTGTGAACAAAATCCTGTCCATCCCCATCGACATACACCCATAGGAGGGTAAATTGATTTGAATCGGAAACAAGATGGGGAACTATATAGTGAAAAGTGGCTATAATAGAATTTGCTCCAAAGCCATAAAACAAGATTTCAATAATGCAACGACTTCCTATGGATCTTATGTCAAGATGCTATACTGACAAAGGAAAATCTGTACAAGCGGAGAATATTACCCAAACCTTTATGCCCTCTATGCTTAAAATGTAACATCTTAAATTTTCGACCCTGTCTCGATAATATGAACTGGGCTTTTCATCAACGTGCCTATGGTCCTTTTTCTCTGAGCTGATCACTCACGAGTTAACTAATCTATCAGGTGAAGCCGTTAAGGGATATAAACGCGACAAACTTGAGAATTCTATTAGAAATCTACTGCTCGACCGTGTCAATACGGCACCGTTATAATCGATTAGTGATCGGATATAGGTCGATTCGATGGAATTTCGTAATTAAATTGTGGGTGATTCCGCATGATTGCAAAATTCGCATCGAACGACACTAACTTGATTTTCTGTCAATTTTGTACTCGGTACCCGTAATTGAAACCTTGAGACTTTTATGACAACCGAGAGTCGCCTACGAGTCGGAGATGCACAAACGTGGATTGAAAATTATCGACCACGGGTTAAACGCGCTAAAATCCCTAAAAGCTACCCGGTAGGTTGGGTCGCGCTAAAATCGTGTCCGGTCGATTTTAACCACGAAATTGAACTCAGTTTCAGGAATTGAATGTTCGAGTTGTCACGGTTTATTTTTAGAATCTTGTCTCATCTTTCAGGAAATTTTCGTCGAGCGCGGAATTTTTGCGGAAAAAACCAATTCGGCAATTTTAAATCAAGGAAATTCGGATGGGCACCATTAATTGGATTTTTGGCCACCAATTTGATTTGTTATGTGAGGAATTAAATAGAAATTCGTATGGGCTGAATTAGAGGAATTTTGGGCTGCCAAATTGGTTTAATTTGTGAAGAAAATGGTGGAAATTCGTAGGGACAGCTTCAAGGGGATAATTAGCCACCAAAATGAAGTTGTTTTGTGAAGAAATGAGGAAAAATTAGCCATTGGATGATGTTTGGACTTTGTGGGCAGAAGACTTTGTGGCTTAGCCACTCAAGTGCTTGATATTTCCTCTTATTCCTCATTGGCTGCTTGCAAGACTTCCAAGGCCCCTTGTCCCCCCTCTTTCTCCCTTCTTCTTGCTTCTTCTTCCCCTTGTGCGCATCCTCCCTAGCTGAAACCATCTGCTTCAGCTTCTTCTTCCTTACTTCTTCTCCTATTGCTGTTGCTGCCACTTACCTTATTGAAACCACCACCGCCCACCTGCTCGATCAGCACCCCGTCCGCGTCCCTGCCTTCCCTACATTCGCTTGGTTGTCCGCTCGACCAGCAGCAGCTGCTCGACCACCACACGTCGCCAGCCCTTCGTTCACCTACCCTATCCGCCCATTTTAGCCGTTCCACCTTCGACTGCCATCCCCCAGTTAGCCAGCAGCCAGCCCTACCCATCCCGCACGCCATCCCCGCACCGTTCAGCCCGCACAATCTCAGCTAGCCCCTCAAGCAGCCACCTGTCCAGCAGCTCACAGAACTGCCTACTAGCCTTAGCCGTGAACCTAGTAGACTGTTTTCAGCCTCTTCTGGCCCTCCGTTGGAGACGTCATAGTCACAGGATCTCACCGCCGTTGCGCCGCTGTCGCCGTGAACCCGTTGCCTCACTAATCCGGTGAGTTAACGCCCTAATCTTGGATTAAGAAGTTAATTGCACTTAGTAGATGGATTAGTGTTAAACTAGATTAGTGTTAATTACCTAGTTAGTTAGGTTAGTTGGTTAGTGCAACTAGTTTAGTTAGGTGGTTAGTTAGGTTACTACCCTAGGTTTGTTAGTTAACCATGGTTAGTTTATTTAATCGTGGTTAAGTTAATTAAATTAAAATAATTTATTTTCCCGAGATTTATTTAATTAATTTTTAATTGCGTAGATTATAACGGGATAGCCGTTTATTAGAATTTTACGCTGATAGTCGTGGATGAGTTTGTTTGTGAAATTGATTGCTTAATTGTGCAATTGAGTGCTTGATTGTCGATTTGGATTATTATTGCAAAAATATGATTTTATGGTATTTAATTAGAAAAATACAAGGTGTCTGGTTTTGATGCCAAAAGTATTTTAGGTACTATATAAAATCATGGAATTTTAAAATGGGGGAGCATACCGTTTTATGGATCAATTTAAATGTGTGACCATGCACAATTATATTACCGGGTATTTTTAATACGAAGAAAATTGGCCAAGTCAATTATTTGAAATTGAGGTATTTGAGTGCAAAGCACGGTGTTCTTGGCCAAGTATGTGTTGGTGTGTGATCACTTAAGTACCCTGATGCGTTTACGCGGGACGTTGCCATGCCTAACGGAGTGGGACAACGCCCAGTTATGCCGAATGACTGCCGACTGTTGAGTTGGACATGGCCGATAGGTCGTAATAAGTGGGACACGTGTGAGTGATTGAAATAGCCGCGCCTGATTATGGGACAAAATTGTGTGGCACAGAATAAGACGTGTCATAACGGTTTGGCCTTATAATCGAGACCCATGTGATTGTTTGAGAATGGAATGAAGTGTCCTAATATTCCACCCATAACTTCATCTATATTCATGGCTGATTCTCCAGATCAGGAAATGGAATCAAATTACTCTGATCCAGAGATTGTCCAAGACAATCCGAAACACCATGTGACCATGGCATCAAAATAGTTTTTCACCATCGATGATATCCCCTATCATAAATGGCAAGAAAGACTTGAGGAATTTCATATTTGGTTGAATACTCAGTCCCTAACCAATCATGATATGAATGATGTCCTTTACAATTTTGTCACAAGGTTCACAGGAAGCCTCAAACTTTGGTGGAAATCAGTGTCGGAACAAGACCAAATTCATTTTCTGATGTCCCCAGATTTTAGCCATGCTATCACTCTCTTATATCATTTCTTTGTTGGAAAACCCACTGACCTCATAGAGATGAAAAGAAGAAAATTCTTTGAAAGGAAATGTTGCTCCCTCCAAAAGAAACACCTTGATAAGTATTATTGAATAATGCTTCAACTTTTTTACCAAATCAGAGCCGATTCAAATCTGAAGCATGTTTTCCTGACTTCCATCCCTAAGGAACTTTCCCAGATGGTTGAAAGATCCTTTTTTGGAAGACAAAAGAGAGTACAGGATATTCCCTTGGGAGAAATACAACAAGAAATCCATCTATGCCTTGAAGAAATTTGCCTAAAGCGCCAGATGGTTCGTAGCTACATCACAAATGACAAAAGCCTCGAGACGGCCTCCTCTCGCCAGAAGTTAAAAATCAAATGTTCCAAGCAAGACTGTGATGGAACTTGTGGAAAGTTTTCTCGAAAGAAGAAGCATTTCAAAAAATTATGGATGACAAAGTCCAAACATGGCCACAAGAATTTCCGAAGAAAGAAGAAATGGCGATATCTACGTAAAAGGAAAGACCGCACAGGCCATAAAAAGTCAAATCGTTGCTTCATCTGCAATCATAAAGGAAATTTTGCCAAAAATTGTCCCCAAGCCAGAAAAGGTCAGCATCATTTGATACATCAAATTGAGAATGAAACAGGTATTTCTCTTGAAAATGATGATATCGAATCATTGTTCTCTGCTGATGAAGAACCATCTGAACAAACCCTTTGTGTCATTCCACGTTATCACACTTCCAGTGATACTAATTCGGATTCAGAATCTGAAGACTTTTTTCATATATCACCCACATCTGCAGAACCAAGCCTTGACATATTTTCGAGTCAAACTCATTGTCCCCATTTCCCTGTGAAAATGCTCACTTCAAATTTTTCGAAACCTATCAATGGCATTGCTCTCATTGATACCGGAGCAAGTTGTTCAATTTTGGATACCAAAATTCTTCCTGAGGAATATTGGACTCCTTACGCCCGATATTTTAACTCTGCACCAGGAGACACTTTCTCCACAAATGTGAGAACCACTCCCGTGACTGTTCAGTTCTTCCCTCAGTATTCTATAACCACAAAATTCTTTGGGTCTAATCTTCCCAACAAAGACCTAATCATTGGATGGGATATTACGACTCAAATCTCACAACTTCGCATCATTCTTGGAAAAGGTTTTAGGTATAAAGATCAATTCTCTGAGTTCGTCAACATTCAGAGACTCTTTTCCATTCAAATGAGTCTATTAGACCCAATCATGCAAAGCTTGTTAGAATCTTGTTCAAAATCCCATTCGGAATTCGCTCAAAAGTGTTCTCATCCTTTATGGAAGAACCCAGAATTCTTTGTTCGCCTTCCTTTCAAGAAGAATGAAGATATAAATCCAACCAAGGCGAGTCACATGGGAATGAAGCCAGAACACTTGGCTTTAGCTCAAAGGGAATACTCAGAACTATTGCAACAAGGCCTTATTGAAACCTCCAACTCTCAATGGGCTTGTGAAGCCTTCTATGTTAATAAGCGTGCTGAGCAAAATAGCGGAAAAATGAGATTGGTAATCAACTATCAACCTCTCAACCTTTTTCTCCAAGATGATAAATTCCCTTTAGCCTCCAGAGTTTCCCTCTTTACTGGTCTAACCAAGGCCCACATCTATTCCAAATTCGACCTCAAAGCCGGATTTTGGCAATTGGGCATCCATCCTGAAGACAGATCCAAAACAGGATTCTGTATTCCAAACCAGCACTTCCAATGGAAAGTACTCCCTTTTGGCCTAAAGGTAGCACCATCCCTTTTCCAAAAGGCCATGTGTCGTATCTTCCAACCAATTCTCTCAAGTGTTGCAATATATATCGATGATATTTTGCTCTACAGCCCTGACGAGCAATCGCATTGCCAACTTCTCGAGCAATTTGCAGAAATCGTGAAAAAGCATGGCATCATGCTTTCTCAAAGAAAGATGAACATTGCCCAGACAGAAATTGAATTTCTTGGTATGCACCTCAACAAAGGTACATACTACCCAGGGCCACATATTGCTCAAGAATTATTGAAGTTTCCTGAAGATAACTTCACCACAAAACAAGTTCAGCAATTTCTTGGGATAATCAATTATCTCAGGGATTTTGTCCCAAATATTGCAAAGCTCCTGATTCCTTTGCAATATATGCTAAAGAAGAATCCCCCACCTTGGGGAAAAATTCAGACTAAAGCAGTCTCTGAGCTTAAGGAGATAATGCAGAATCTCCCACCACTACAAATACCATCAACTGGAAAAAGAATTCTCCAAACTGACACCGGTGATGAATACTGGGCAGCCATCCTGCTTGAAGAAATTGATGGTAAGAGACATCTTTGTGCTCACAAAAGTGGAAAGTTTTCCTAAGCTGAAATGCATTACATACTAGCAGTAAAAAATGGAATCAAGAAGTTTGAATTCCACCTCATCGGCCATCACTTCCTGGTAGAATTAGACATGGCATCTTTTCCTCAGATGACCAAGTTTAAACAAAAGCAGATCCCAAATTCTCAACTACTTAGATGGGCCGAATGGTTTTCAAAGTATTCTTTTGAAACCAAACACATTCCTGGAAAAAAGAATGTCCTTGCTGATTTCTTGTCAAGACCAAAGGCGCTAGCCGAAATCAACATGTACATCAAAAGACATGCTTTCCATATGCTCAACCATGGCGTGAAATACAAGATTGAGAAGATCAAAGATTTGCCAAGCTGGAAATATCCCAAGAGATTATTGAACAAATCCAGAATGACAATCTCACTGAAAATCTGGAAAACCTCATATGGCAATGCCACACAGATCTGTTCAGACTTAATGCAGGTTCGATTCTTTATCCGTATGAATTAAATTCAAATTATCCATTTATACATCCTCTTATCTGGAAAGAAGATGATTTCCCTGAACAGCTCAAGACACTATTATGGTACTTAACCAATAAGTACTTAATAGCTATTGAAATTCCAACCAGAAGATTCATCGCCAACCTCACCAGGATATTCTTACTTGGAAAAAATATTGAAAGAGAAAGTGATCGAAATCTTTTAGACTTTCTCAATTGGTTCTATCCTCCTACTCCTTTGGAAACATCTTTTAGAGAAAGAACTAAGACCCATGACACCAAATCCGAAGTCCATACCATCCTGTTTTTCCGACGTCCATGGCATTTTCTCAGAAATAATGGCAACATCATTAATGCCCCACAAGAAATAGGAACCACATCCTATAAACCCCATTTGGATAGCAGAGAAGCTCGGATTTATAAATCTTATCCAAGACCTATTAGATCTTGTGAACACCAGTACCGAGAACTCCATAGAATTTTGTGCCAAGAGAACAAAACCATTCCTGAAGAAATATGGAATTATAATGCACCCACTGCATGGGATCATTATGACCTAGCTCCAGAAGCTAAGGAAGCACTCAGGCAATTCCAACAGGCTACGTCATCTCAAGATAATGAAATGACAGGAGAAGATGATATTGTCCAATCCACACAAGACCCCTATGCACATTGGGGAGGCCCTCTTTCTCAAGATCCCTATGATCAAGGACTCTTCGTCCTTATCTCACATGGACACTTCCTACTATGCACAGCCATCCATTTGGCCTCAGCCAAGCATTCCTGCCGACACTACAGGAGATGACAATACCAACTGGGCTCAAGAAGAAGCATTCTCATCACATCAGCTAAACCAAATCCTCTCACCAGAAGACCTTGAAGCTCTTGAACAAAAATATGAGGAACATCTTCTAGCAACAACACACAGCTCAGATGACTCGGACTATGACTACAATGCTCGTGACAGAAGAGACCGCTGAAAAACCGCTGTCCGTACAATTTCACTGTAGCAAATCACTGTTCACTTTTTTTTTTTTTTTTTAACTGTAGCAGTAGGCTAGGGAAGTCACTATTCACTACCACTGTTCATAGCCGTGCGAATAATTCCCCACCGAAGATTTCCTAGATTTTTGGAGCCTCTGTTTGTATCTGGACCCGTGAGCTTGGTCCTTGTTTGGGTGTGACCTCTTATTGCCTATATAAGGCGAGGAGGATGTAATGTGTTGAGGCAGAGTCCTCTGAAGTAAAGTGAGTGTTTTGTGAAAAACCTCTATGGCTTTCTAAACTCTTCTTCTTCTCTAGTCTGGTAGGATCCTATGAGAAATGTAGCTTGCGTAGATTAGAAATGTTTCCATCCTGGCATTTTTGAGTGTTTCTAGGCTCTGAACTAAAGGGCAGAGTGGTTTTCTGCTAAAAGGCTATCCCTGAAGGGCTTGAACTGGGAGTTCGCCCACTGTGGGAAGGCATACCTGCAGGAAATCGACTCTTCCTTCCTTGGTTCTAAGTCTAGGTCCATTCATGGTGATGAGCCAATGTGCAGAGAGGTGCTGAGGCGAGGTAAGTCCTATATGGTGCATGTTTAGGCTGCCTTTAGGTGAATTCTCGTTCTAATCGGGGTTTAGGGTGTTGACTCGCTGAGATTTATTCTCACCCCGTTGTGGTTACCCCTTTTTCAGGTCCCTAGGATGGAGAATCCGGAGCTCGAGGCGAAAGGGTCCGAAGTGTAGGTTGTTTGGTCGTTTCTTTTTGGATATAGACTCTTGTATATAAACCTGTAGGTTGAACCTGATATGTTTATAAAGTGTGTTTTGTGAAAAGGGTGTTGGCATATGATTTTATTATCCCAGTGTTTGATGGTTGTGTAATTCGCTTCCGCATGTGCATAAAACGAACTGGTCGGCGACGCATCCTAGGAACGTCGCAATTTAATCGACCGTCGAGGAATGTGCGCGTGCCTGGGATTCGGGACGTGACACAAAACATCCCAAGACCGTCGAACATCTTCTCTTCTTCTGCAAATGGACCCGAAAAATTTGGTCCGACCCACGCCTCAATGCAGAGCCATAGTAGTGCCATGCACGCAAGCTTTCAGCGCCAATAACGCAGTAGATGAAAGCGCTTATTTGCTCATTCGCCATTTGAAGATATTAGGCTTTGAAACGTCAAGGGAGCTATCGGAAAACTTGGTTAACTTGTAATTAATTTGTACCGCAACCTATCGCTTGGCGCCCCACCTGGCATATAAGCCAGGTATCAAGCTCGAAATGCGCGATATCCTAAATGCAATTATGTTGAAACAGATAGTGACGGCCAAATAAAATGACAAGAAGAGAGAGCATTGGTGTTTGGACCTTTTGCTAATGCTTTAATACCTTGCGAGATGATTCAATTTTTATGAATCAATGGTTTGAGGATGGCTAATCATTTAACCGATGTACAAGAAGAAGTCTAGTTCTAGATGGAACTGCGCACATATTAGGAATGCGCGAAATTACAAAAGATGCACCCTTCATCCGAGCGTTTAACAAATTTTCTCTCGCCCCGAGTCTTGCCTCTGAGGAATCCAAGTTGACCTCCTTTTAGTGTAGATGGTAGCTTCAGTGCTTCAACAACAGCTATGGCTTCTTCCACAGCATCCATATTCCCCTGCACGAGAATCCTCGACATCTATTGCTCCGCTCCATCATAAATGAGTTTGACAATGAGCTGCCTCAGGCGTTCGGCGGTCCTCATCCATGTCGCATTTCTTCAACTTCATGTTACAGAACCAACCCAGTGATCTCGTGCACCACCTTCGTCGGCTCGGTATGCAGCCAACGAAAGAAGCTTCATGCCTGGCCTTCCGTAAGCAAGGCAGAGAGAAAAGAAGAAAAGAAAAAAAAAAAGCCCACCCGTTGGTTAGAAATTCCTCTTTCCTTTTTCCCCCTGAGCGTGGCACAACTCTTAGCAATTCTGCATCCATCGATCCGTAGTCTGAATGGCTTCTTCATCGAATCTCATCCCCCAGTTCTTCAAATCAGACGCCACGCAAGCGATCCATTCTCACCTGAGGAATATTATAAAGGGCATCCAACATCGAAGCCAATTTTGGCTCCACCCCTTCGCGCATTCCGCTGCGTGATCTGATCAAGAGCACGACCATGCGGCCGGGACCCAGAAATCCATTCTTCTTGTTTTTCCATCTCCAGTCCCAATTTTACCCAGCACCGTCTATGGTTCTCGCTCGCTGCCAAGGATTTTCTAAACACCCCAACAGGAATCGATTCCCTCCCTCTTCCACTTCGTGTCACACCGAAGCCCGAGATGACAGATGGGTTATCAAATTATCAGTCTACTCCCGATTAGATAGTGATAGTTGTTCCAGGACTTATCAAAAACTACTTACTGTTCCCGTCGAATATCTTCTTTTTTTTTAATCAGAATATAGAATCGACGGTTTGTTCCTTCCTTCCTTGACCTCGAAATCGGTATTGCAATTTTAGGAGGACAGAAAAATGACGACTATGAATATTTCTTAAGTGAATATTTCATGATTTTTTTTGTGAATAAATGCGTATGTGAATATTTCCTAATTCGATACTTTGATATTATTTCCTAAGTTAACTCAACTTTGGCTATCACTCCAGATTATATATATACATGTATGTTTTCATGATTTTTTCATGTTAATTCTCTCAATCACTCTTTCTTCTCAATCTTTGCAATATGTTTTTTATTCACACCATTCTCTTCCATGAGGAGAAGATCACAACATGGGTCACTGACGAGCCCAATGTCGTTAGCCGCTGGATTCGCAAGATCAAGCGCTTCCATCGTTGCAGGCTAAGTCGGCTGATTGTCGGTCTCCATGCCGAGTGGTCCCCTAGCTCTGAGCCCAATAACGATGCTCACCCAGTTGCCATCCTTCAGCTCTGTGTCGGCCGTAAAAGCCTCATCTTTCAGTCTCATCTTTCAGTCTCTGCATGTAACATACATTTCCATATTACTGTTCGTGTTCCTCGCCAATGTGAATACACTTTTGTTGGATTCGGCGTGGACGAAGTCGCGAGAAAGCTCACCAAAAATTATGGACTCGACGTATCGTGCACCATCGATGTCCGTGCACTTGCAGCAAAGAGATTGGTGAACTACTTCTGGCAATACATGGATCTCCAATATCTGTCCAGGGAGATCCTCGATAGAGAGCTCGAAAAGCCCAAGGAGATTACAATGAGCAAGTGGGACAACAGGGTGCTCACGGAATGTCAAATCGAGTATGCTTGCTTGGAATCTTTCGTTTTTTTCGAATTCGGGAGAGTTTTGGAGGCATCATCAGTGCCTAGAGTCTTTGATGGTTGGTGCGTTAGGATTGATGAGAGGTTCGTATTCGAGGAAGATAATAATCCTTGATTTTCATGAATCTTGGTGGAAGAATTCGAAGAATGTACTTACGGAAATTTTGCAACTTAGTACAATTGTCCACGATTCATCTTTCCATCCAAATATTGTTTGACTGTGTTGTTTCCAAATATATTTATGATATTGACACTCTTTTTTCTTTACGAAAAAAGAGGTTAATTTCATTATTGGTAATCAGGGATACGTTACAATTTCTTTTCTACAGGCCACAAGAACTCGAGAAATACTTCAGATCATATTACGGTCAAGTTCTCCAAACAAAAAAAGCAATGAAAACTAATTATTGATATCATATTTCTTTTTCACTTTTCAACCAGTAGGTTGTTAATCAAACGGTCGAAATGGGAAAACTAGATTCGACTATTTGGGAGATATAGTTGTACATCTTATGTCTGCTTTACCCCGTGCTCATGCCATATGTCTTTTCGTGATGATTAGAAAACGTTCTTCAGCGTCATCTTTCACGGATGGATTTTTATCCGAGATTTTTTATAATCAAGAGCATTATCATATCGGTTAGGAATTATCCAACGCAAGCGATAAGCTCCAGATGATTCCAAGTGACACAAGAAACAGAAAGGGCAGGAGTAAGTACAAAATTCTAGATTGAAGAAACTGAATTCTATCGTTCATACGACAACGTAAGCAATTCTGTCTTTTATAACAGAGCTGGTTTTGGCGGTCAGTCTACTTTTACACATGAAGCAACCAAGCACAGAGCTACTAGACAACGACAGATTCAGTTCTGTCTATGCTATGACGGCACAAGAGGCTGAGGAGTTCCTGGGAATTTTGATATTACAAGAAACACGAGCAGGTGTGGGATGCAAGAGTTTAACCATCCAAATATCTTCCTATTGGGAATTACTTATTCCCAAAAAATCGGATTCGACACTAAATCGAACCCCTAAAACAAGTGCGGAAGACGAGCCCAGGAATTACATGTATCACCGATCAAAGATACACCACAGAATCGAGCGTACCTTATTGTCCACAGATTAAACGCCGATGTTGAGGTTCGAGGAAGGATTCTAATCCCGTTCTACCGAGGAGTGTACTGTCGCTTCAAGGGGGAGAAAAGTTGCGTTCTTTTTGGGAGGAGGGAGAAAAGAAAAGAAACGTACGTGCTTTGAAAGGGTACGTTCCCTTTTCTTTTCTCTCTTACGTCTTCTCCAAAAGACACATCCCCTCAACGTAACACCTCTTCATATCTCAACCCTTCAACCATGGGCCCTTATCTTACGGGCCTGGCTTTTAGGCCCAACATGGGCGGACGGGCCAACTTAGGCCCATCTACATAAATAAAACCATCATCTCCCACTCGCACGTGGTGGGCCGAACAGGATCCTCTTTACCTCTCTTCAACATTCATACCGGTGAATAATTCGTGCGACCAGCATACTTTGAGAGCTCGTTGCCATACATATGTTAGGAATATATAGCAGCTCATAATGGGCATCACACTCTGAGTAGATTTAGTATGCAGTACCCTAGATCGATCGATCACATTTATATCTGTCTTGATCTCTTTTAAACAATGATATATATATATATTGTATTCACAATTATGATTATCCCAAAGACAGTCATAATTGGTCGACAAAGTGAATACAAAAACTACAACGTGATTCTCCAAATTCGATCTTCCTCTTTCCTTCAAACTCTCAACTTCAGTTTAGTTTGCTTTTCTAGAAATGTCCCATTAGATCGTATCAACTCATGACCATTGGCAACATCCTAAGATAGCAAACACTAAATAGAAATTTTGAGAATAAGTAAGAGTCCTGAGGGCACTAAAATTGAGGAACTCTTTTCCTCAAGAGTTTCACACAGCATAAAAGTTGAGATCAAACTTTTGCCACTCTTATTGGTCATCTCATGCATACGTAGTATGAAATACGTATTACGGTATTAACTCCTTTCCCATGGAGCGTATGTCTACACCATCAATACCGTACAGATAATAGTTCAGACATACATAATGTCTAACTTGAGTTCACACATCTACTCATTCACAGAATTCATCAGAACTCACATCTGGCATTTTAGACAGATAAAGTAAAATATGTGGGATATTTTACTTTCGGACATAGTACATATCATGTCCTCATCTTAACACTTAGTTAAGGCGACTTATATATTTTAAGCTTGAGCTCTCGATTATCACCTAGATAATAAGCTTAAAAACCGTCTCATCTCTATTTATCACACAGTAAATAGAGGCGATTACCCATGTGAATGGGCTAATCTTATATCTGTCCGACATACTTTCTCAACTTAAAGTAATGCACTGAGCATTAAGATGCATAAAGATCAAACAAAGATTCATAGGCATTAATAATGAAAAACACAAGTTCATAAATGTGAACAACTCAGGGAAATTACAATATACAGTACATCAGACTCTACGCAATCCTAGAGATTTTACATGACCATAAAACACATCTCTAGGTATTGGCTTTGTCATAGGATCTGCTACCATTCTATGCTTAGATATGTACTGTAAGTTCACATCCTTTCGTGCAACCATATCTTTGACAAAGTTATACTTGGTATCTATATGTTTGGTCTTGCCATGATATTTTGGATCTTTGGTGTACGCTATACCTGCTTGGCTATCACACTTAACCAATAATGGATTTGTAGCTTTCTCAATAACACCTAAATGATCCAAAAATCTCTTAAGCCAAACTCCCTCTTGTACTGCTGCTGATAATGCCACGAATTCAGCTTCCATCGTGGACAAGGCTATACACGTTTGCTTCTTACTGTTCCAAGATATGGTGCCATTATTCAGTAAGAAAGCAAAACCAGAGGTAGATTTTCTTTCATCTAAATCTCCTCCCCAATCAGCATCTGAATAGCCTTCAAGTCGCAGATCCTTTCCTTGGTAATTCAGATTGTAATCAGCAGTTCCCTTCAGATACCTCAGTATTCTTTTAACGGCCTTCCAATGTGGTTGACCTGGATTGGATTGGTATCTACTCACCATTCCAACTGCAAAACATATGTCAGGTCTTGTACACATCATAGCGTACATCAAGCTTCCAACAACACTAGCATAAGGAACATGTTTCATTTGTTCCTTCTCTTGTAGAGTCCTTGGACACAGTCTATGGCTCAATCCTTCACCTTTTGCAATAGGAGTATCAATGGATTTACAATCTTGCATACGAAATCGTTCAAGAACCTTATTTATGTAAATAAGGTTCTTGCGAAAGAGATAATGATCTCTTCGAACGATCTCTTGAAATCTTAACTCCAAGGATGTATGCAGCCTCACCCATATCTTTCATTTCAAAGTTGGAAGATAACCAACTCTTGACAGTGTCAACTAACTCCATATTGCTTCCGGCAATTAGTATATCATCAACATATAATGATATGATCACAAATTGATCTTTAGATCTTTTGATATATACATAATGATCCTCATCAATCATTGTAAAATCATATGCCATTATGGCATTATGAAAACGTATATACCATTGTCTTGACGACTACTTAAGGCCATATATCGATTTCAAAAGTCGACATACATTTTCTTCTTGGCCTTTCATTATGAAACCAGCAGGTTGTTCCATATATATTTCTTCATCTAATTCTCCATTGAGAAAAGCAGTCTTTACATCCATTTGATGTAATTCAAGATCCATACTTCTATCAACTACCCACAGTAATCAACAATAACAGAAAGCAAACAATATTTGACATCTAATAGAATAATAATGCTTTTACATAATACAACTTACATATCAGTTGCTACATCAACAACAACCAGATAGTAAAACGTTTACATAAGGTATCCATAAAGTATACTAAAAGAAAGACAACTCGAAATATCTAAACCCAAGTCAATATATGAACTGGGAAAGCTCATTTTTTGTTCAATTTTTTGATCTTTTCTTTTGTAACAATCAGGTAATAATCATCTATGAAAGCCATCACAATTTTCCTATATGAAGCAGCTTTGTTGGCATCCCATATGCGATTCAACACTCCTTGCCATTCGGTGGAAGGGTGTTCATGAAAAATCGCACCATCTCGACCGTGGCATTGGACGACCATTCCATATGACCTTTTGAATTTTCCCGTTGACTTCAAGAACATGATCTATTATGTCCCCGCTCTCCCATCGATAATTATTCAAATCAGCTATCAACCTTGAAAGCCTTTCTTTTTGTTCGTCGGTAATTACGCGAATAGGCGTGCGTAACTTAAGGGGAGGCATTGTTCCTGCAACAAATGCAGAAAAAATAAGGATTAAATATAATCCATATAGACATAATTGAAAAAGAAACACATTCTTTTTCCTTTTTTTTTTTTTTTTTTGGGAGTCAACGGTCAAAGTTAACGGTCAACGGTCAACGGTCAACCGGTCGAGGTCAGTCGGGTCGGGTCGCCGGGTCGGGCCGCTGGGTCTGGTCGGGCCGGTCGGGCTGGGTCGGACGGACCGACCCGGCACGTGCGGCACGCGTGCAGCTGACGTCACGATGACGTCAGCTGGCGCGTGCCTCGCTCGCGCCAGCGACGGCACACGCGCACGTGCGTCGCACGTGCCCGCGTCGGCGCGCGCGCGCGCGCGATGCACGCGCCTGCCCTTATGAATCGGGAAGACGTCGTTTCGCTCCGGCTGCGCGTGGGGGTGCGTCCGGCGGCCTACGGCGGCGATCCGCCACTCGTCTTGCTCGTCTCGACGAGGGCTTCGACCCTACGCCATCAGAAACTGATTTCGACTTACAGAAAAACGAAAAAACGGATGTACGGTGCTCGGGTGTCGGGATTTTTCCGCCCCGATTGGTGTCGGCCGATTAATTTCACGAAAATTAATAAGAAATCATCCATAAACATGAAAGGGGTCGGGAAAAACATGGAAAAGGATCGGGAAACAAGAACTACGGCTCTGATACCAATGTTGGGAATTATGATTCCCAAAAAACCGGATTCGACACTAAATCGAACCCCTAAAACAAGTGCGGAAGACGAGCCCAGGAATTACATGTATCACCGATCAAAGATACACCACAGAATCGAGCGTACCTTATTGTCCACAGATTAAACGCCGATGTTGAGGTTCGAGGAAGGATTCGATCCCGTTCTACCGAGGAGTGTACTGTCGCTTCAAGGGGGAGAAAAGTTGCGTTCTTTTTGGGAGGAGGGAGAAAAGAAAAGAAACGTACGTGCTTTGAAAGGGTACGTTCCCTTTTCTTTTCTCTCTTACGTCTTCTCCAAAAGACACATTGTGGCATCCCAAAAATTCAAGATGACCCCTATGATGTATTAAAGCCCACGATTAGGTAATGAAATTTCCTATGGTTTATGCTTTAGCCATTGATTTTCTCTTAAGACCAAGTGTTATATATTTTGTGTTCAAAAGTTATTAAAATTAGTGTTATAGGATAAATTAATGAGAAGGATTTATTCTTGACAATGCACCTCATAGATTTAATCCCTATAGATTAAATGTTACAAGATTTTGGCCATATGAAATTTAAAATTTGAAATATATAAAAGGAAGATTAAAAGTGAATTATAAAAAGTAGAAATTTGGGATTTAATTAGGGTTGGGCCTTAGGCCCAAGGGTGTGGACCCTTAATGGGCCAAAAGGGGAGGCCCATGAAGCCCACGAAGGGGCTGTCGTCGGCCAAGGAGGGCCCGGCCCATGAGGCCCACTTCCAAGCCCATAATGCATGAAGGAATAGCCAAGTGTCAGTCCCCTTCATCCAAGTGTCCTCCATGCATGACCTAATCATTGCTAATGATGGAAGGGGAGAAAGAGTAGAGGGAAAAAGTGACCGGTTTTGGGGGAAAGAAGTGTCCCCGGAGAGAGGGGGTGAGAGAGAGAGGAAGTTGCGAGAGAGAGAGAGAGATTGCGAGAGAGAAGGGGAAGCCGAGAGAGGAGCCGTTGCCGCCCGTTCGCCCGTCCGTGTGCCGCCGTTCGCTTGATCTTAGAGGCAAGTTAGGATCAATTTCTACTCTTGCATGTGTGTCTTGCATCTGTGGTTGAATTCTTGGGTGTTTAGAAGTAAGGAACCGAAGCTAGTGTAGTTTGTTCTTGAAAATGCTTGCTGATTTCGTGTATACCGCCCGACCCAGAAACTTGTGGAGGCTTGAATGCGTGTTTTGAGTAGGATTTTGGCTTCGACTTCTTCATGACAGTTGTAGATAACACCTTAATGTATGATATACTAAAATTTGAGCCAAAATGGTTGAGATTTGAGGGGTGAAATCCTTCTTCTACGAAGACACTAGATCTGGAACTGTTTTGTCGACCTCTTGGTGGTTTTGTGTGTTGCATGTTGCTTTTTTACCGAGAATCTTACTTCGACTTCTTCATGAAACTTGTATAGAACATCCTAAAGACTAACATACTCAAATTTGAGGTAAAATGAGCAAGTGTAGCCTAGTAAATCGACTTTCTCTTGAAGACGGTAAATCTGGAAACACGGTACTGGACACCCGAGACTTCTTGGACCCATATGGTGACTATTATTTGAAAATTTCGCTTCGATCCCTTAATGAAAGTTGTAGGGGACCTCTTGAATCAAAACATATCCAAAATTTGAGAGGAAAAAAAGAAGGATAAGTGGGTGAAAACTCGATATTTCGGAGATAGCTATACTGAACGTTGCGGTGCTAGAATCAGGAGCTTCGGACGTCTATAGAAAATGATCTAGAACGAATATGGCCTAGATGTCTGAATGAAAAATCTACTTTAGTGTCTTAAATATAACCTGGTAAAATTTCATAATTTTCGGAGGTCATTCGGTTATTTTAATCGAATTATTTCAAAAACTGCGCAATGTGATTCTATCCGAAATTGCACGCTGTACTTGTGTGAGCTATATCTTCTTGTGTGAAACTCTTTTGGGCATGTGTTCTTCATGAAATTGTTATATTATTGTCTTGTCTATCACATGTCTTGATTTCATGATTTTTGAGAATCATATGGATATTTAATTTAAATGATTTCCTAAATTGTGCAAGCTGGAAATTTAGTAAATTTCAAAAAGGCATGATATATGGACTATTCTAAATTGTGTGGACCCCATGAATTATATTGTCATTAGTGGTTGCATCTTGCTGCATGTATGATGATGATTGGAAATGCATATAAAAGAATTAAAATGATGAAAGTGATCTTGTTTGCCATTACATCGTGTGCCATGCTGAATTTGAGACATAAAGTGGTAAACATGAATTATGATGAATGAGGAAGTTGTTAGTGGCGGCCGATAATGCCCTGGGAGTGTCAGGATGCCCGGGATGGGGGGTGCCGGATGCCCTCGGGAGTTTCGAGATGCCCGGAATGGTTGGGTGCCGGATGCCCCGGAGGTCTGTGCCCGGGGAGTGCCTCGTGATGCCAGTTGGGATGCGAGATGCCCGAAATATGGGGGTGCCGGATACCCGGTGGTGTGTGCCAGAGGGTTCTCGCGATGCCAGGATGGGGTGCGAGTGGTGAAGTGTGGGACGCAAATTTCTGGTCCCGGGAAAAAGAGATGTGGTGATCAAATTCAAAGATAAAAGTGGAAATTGAATCATGTGCATGAGATGTGATGACATACGTATGGATGTGTGACATGATGATGATCACCTATGGCATGATGATATGTGTGTGACATGATGATGATCACCTATGGCATGATGATAGGTATGTGACATGATGATGATCACCTATGGCATGATGATATGTATGTGACATGATGATGACCACCTAAGGCATGATGATATGTATGTGACATGATGATGATCACCTATGGCATGATGATATGTATGTGACATGATGATGATCACCTATGGCATGATGATATGTATGTAACATGATGATTGTCGCGACCTCTTTTTTTTTCGTCCGGGGGAAAAGGAAGAGGGTTTAGGGGTATTTGCCCAAAGAGGCGGGCCAATGGCCCTAAATTAGGCGCGGGCTCTCGCAAGCCCATACCTCGCGCAACATTGGATTTTGTTTTTTAGTTCTTAACAACCTATGTATTTCTAGGAGTCGCCACTAGCCTATTGGGGTCGGCTAGAAACCAATCAAGACACGGGAGTGTTGTCTCAATTCCTACGCAACAGAGAGATTTCTAGGAACGGGGACTTGTTTACGCCAATGTTTCTATTAGCGCCCTTGCGGTACCACTAACTTGGAAGGTTGTTTATCTAAATGGCCACACAATCTTGATTACCAATTATAATCTTTATGAAACCACTAAGTGTCCATGCAAATGTTTTTGTAGGTTTTTTTTTAAATATCTAGACTAATCCTAACATAATCTAGAAAAATAAATTTACACTCAAATTAATAAAAAGCGGTACATAAGTAAACATTCAAGAAATTGAAATAACTTGAAAATAAATGCGGAAAATGAAAACCCGATACAAGTCGGGCAAATAATATTACATGGCCTTGTTATCACGCCCCGGGACAGGACCCCCATGAGCGAAATGGAAATTTAAATATGCATGAAATTACTCTAGATAATTTTAATCTATGCAAAATAGATTATTTACAAAAATGATCATAAAATACCAAAATAGCATTAAATTAGGAAAATGACCTTTTAAAATTAGGAAAATTTCATAGATGCCATTTTTGCCTTAATTTGATACCATCTATCACTTTTATATTTTTTTTGAAATTTTTGGATTTTTGGATTTTTTTATATTTTTTTAAATAAAAATAATAATTTCCTAAACCGATATATGCTAACATTGAACAACACAGCACATGAATATCACAATAACCGAGCTCAAATTGACCGTTTTAAGATCGAAACTTGGTTTGCGCATTTCGTTGAACACTTGGCGTGCGTGAAATCACCCCAAACCAGCTTCTTCGGGCCATGTTTGCGGCCTTCAATCTCGACCCATAAGCAATCTCATGTGAAAGGAAAGTATCAAGGATATACTATTACATGCAAAGAACAGGTTTAGCTAGAAATCTCAGCCTAGAACACGCAAGAACCGAACTGAAAACGGCCTCCAATATGCGGGTTGGAGCCATTTTGCAAATCTGGTGTTGAACCCAAGTCAAACAGCCATGTCATACGCCCAGATTGAAGCCTCGACAACCATCATATACAACATCTATACGAAATATTACTCCATCCGGATGAAAATAGGTAACATTTACTTTCAAATGCAACAAACATCACCGAAAACGATCAACCGGACACATCAAAATGAGCTCTCCAAGAAGCATACATGCATGATTTACGCTGGCCAACCATGTCTCAGTGTGGACTGGCTTGGTTTTTTGGCTCATGTTGTAGATGGTTTCATGGTTCACAAGGAGATTTAAAGACTAAACCGGGTTGTCCTATACATTATTTGTACTCCCATATAACATTCATCAAAGTCACAACCACAAAAAATGCATTCAAAGTGGAGTAACAAGTCAAGCATGTAGGGGTATTGAAGAGGCTTTAAACACTTAGAAAAATTTCAACCTCGAAAATCAGTTCTCCAGACTAGTTTTCCTCTTGATTTTCGTGATCAAAACATGTTTGAACTCAAACAAAAATACATCTAGGATGCTTACCTTGCTTCCTAGTTTTGTTTTCAAGTGACTCTTGGTCGAGGAAACGAGAAATTATCCTCCGGGGGGACACGTGGAAATGGCTCCTTCAAACCGAAAGTGAGATCTGCAGAAGAAAATGCTGACAACGAAGGTTTTTGTTGACCTCCAAAATTAGGCTTCAGAGCCTCTTTTGTTGGCCAAATTAAAACCAACCCAAACTATATATATTCTACTTTGGCTTGTAATTCATGGCTTTCCTCGTTTGTCTCTCACTTTTCTCCAAAATACTCATTTTTTCTCGCTCATGACCAACCGGGCTCAACACTTAGAAAAAATCTTAGGACTCCCTTGGCCCGCCAGGAGGGTATCTTTTTGGGGGGCTTTAGGAGGTCTTCCCGATCTTCATTTTGGACGTATGACCTATGGTTGGAAATATCTTTGAATGAAATTTCACTCTCTAGTTGAAGGTTTTGGCTAATTTTGGCTCCAAGTCTGTGAAAAATTCACTTCTCTCTCTAAGGGTTGATGGAGTTTCTGGGTTTTTGCTTTTTCTGGAGTTGCTTCTGAGGGTGTTTCTTGGGCACGATCGTGAGCTCCTCCTCGTGTCTCTTGTCTTCTCCCTCTTATCCCTCAAAAGATCCTGCTTCATAGATCTTATCCACCGAATTCATCAATCTCTTGGCCGGCTTTTTGCCCCCCTACCAAGCCTGCCAACTGAGCTAGTTCACCCACTTTCTGACTTAGCCAATTTTTCAACTTCTGCAGCTGTTGAGTGTGCGGATTTTGCTGCGACTTTCCCGTGCTTTCAGAAGCTTATCCCTAGCAAATTTTCGTCCACTGGCACTACTCATTATGGTCTTCAATCACGTGCAAAGATTAGGCTGGATGGGCGGTTGAGTGGGATATGGTGGGGCCACCAAGTTGCTTACTCAGCAACTCCGAATTGAGACCAACTCGTGGACTGAGTTTTGGTAGCTGGTTTGGGTGCTTTAATCTATCAATTTGGCTGCGATTTTTGATCAATTAGCAAGCTCATATATAGTAGTTTAAGATCTTGATCATTTTTCGCAATTGTGTCCACCCAATTTTGCAAGAGAGTCCCTCAAAGTTGGGCATTTTCTTACCCGAAAATGCCTAATTCAATGTAATTTGGTCCTTTTTGCCCAATTCGATTAATGAGACCTGACCCAAGTTTAATTTCAACTCAATTGGGGGCTAAGATGATGATTTAAGGGCTCGGGGTGAAATTTTGCAAAATTTGCAAATTGGTCCCTCAACTTTTGGAAATTGCTTTTTGGCCCCAATTTGCCATTTTAATTCCAATCTTACCTCCTGGGCTTGGCTAGTCACATTTAGATCATTGGCCCCAAATTTTTATTTTTTATTTTTTATTTTTTTATTTTTTTTTTCTTTTTCAATCTTTTTTTATATATATTTATTTTATTTTTACTTTTTTTCAAGGAAAAACATCTTCCATTTAAAAAAAAAAAAAAGAACTATACTAAATACCTAGATAAACTATATGCAAGAATTTGAAATGAAATATTTTTTGTTGAAAAACAAGTTCCCATTTTTTCGGAAATGATTTTTGGACAAAAATTTAGGTGTCAACAATGATGATGAGTACATGAAGATGTATGTACATATGGTGTGATGACATATGCATGGCTGCAAGGTAAGTTATGCTTGGATGCATGGATGGCATGTACTATGCTATGATTGATATGTTGTATTGTGTGATGCATTGAGTGGTTTATTGGTCCTTTACTTGCTGAGTGGTTGTACTCACCCCTTCGGGGACCAACATTTCAGATTAGAAAGATGCCGCTCCTGCTGTCACGCGGGCGTCTTTACGGCCTTCCTTCGGATGTGGAGGTTGAGTGGGCGGAGATCGACCTGTCCCACTATCCCCGGTCTTACATTCATTCGGATTCGCGCCGTAGTGATGTATGACGTGGGCCGGGCCGAGGGCCCCGTCATTCGGGAGTTCATATCTGTTCACGTTCGTCGAGACAGTGATGCGGGGATGTTGCCGCCGCCACCGCCCGATGCACCGGGATGGGTGTGAGGGCCCGTGCGTGAGAAGTAGGAGCTGCAACTTTTTGGACATAGCCGACACTTGTAGATGGAGGATCATACACGAGATAGACATAGGGGTCGAGTTGTCTCTTTTGGGTTGTGGCCAAGTCTAGATGAAAATCTTGGCCTTTCTTTTTTATTGTACCGACCCGTGAAATCCATCTTGAAAATACGTAAATAAAAGTGGCTCGGCTTCATCTTTTCATATGTTGTGTTTAGTGGTGTGCAATTGTATCATGATTGTTGGGAGGGAGAGTTAGTAGAGCTTGTTTATGCTTCCGCAAATAAGATGCGCTGGGACCGATTAAAAAAAAAAAAAAAAAAGCCTAGGAACTAAGGTTCTTGGTAAGTCTGTGGTGACCTTGGCGCTTCGGGGTGCCACACACATCCCCTCAACGTAACACCTCTTCATATCTCAACCCTTCAACCATGGGCCCTTATCTTACGGGCCGGGCTTTTAGGCCCAACATGGGCGGACGGGCCAACTTAGGCCCATCTACATAAATAAAACCATCACTTCCCAAAAAGAATCTCCATTGGTTCACTCTTCCCTCTTCCCATATACAAAAAGGACCTTATCATAACTAAATACATAACTGGATTTCGTCCCCCAAAAAAAAAACAAAATACATAACTAGATGAAATGAGGTAAAAAAAGAAGAAGAGTCATATGGTGATAAGCAAGCAACATCAGCGAGGAGTATTATAATACCCGGTTGGCGGTCGCATCCCGTTGACTGGTGGCATGCTTTGAGTCTTCCGTCAAAGCAAGGAGGAGCTGTTTTCGAGTTTTCTACCAACTTGCCAGTCTCTTGACCTTGCCTGTAAAAACAGGATAAAACCTGAGTCACGGCCACGTACCATGACTACAAATTAGGTGAGCGGCACCATGATACAAATATATCCTTTTCCACAATGCAGGGTTGCTGCTCACCTTAGCTACGTTGTCCTTGGCATAAACAATCAAGTTTTTGAGCCCTTTCCACCAGAAGACACCATCGTTAAATAGAACCTATAATGCGAAGAGAACTTTCATGAGTAGCACCCTCGGTGCGAGTTTCCATTTTGCAAGTCATTCCCCACGTGCTGATATGCATTACCAGCCATTAGACAGCTGTCGGAGGAGCCTAACTTGGCCAATTGGACGCTCAGTGTTAAGAAGGGGGAAAAATAGAGCAGCGTGCTTTAGGTTTGCTGCTGAGATTCATGAGAGCGCTCATCTGAGAGAGGCAAGGTGAAGTCGCTTTCCGGTAAACGCCTTCCAAAAGACTAAGTGAATTCTGTTCCCAAGTGAACAATCAAATAACTAGAACTATCAAAGAAGCACAAAGATAGTAATTGATTCACGATGCTTCTTAAAGATACGGAGAATGGATCATTAAGATTTCGACAAATATTTACTAAATATATGTTCTATAGCTAGCAATTTTTACGGATGAAGAAAGACTCAGCTAAACACATACTAAGAATTAAGGATTTAAATTTTGCATTTTGATTTGATTACAAGAAAATCCATTCTATTTAAGGACAGCAGAAAATCACAATCAGATTAAGATTGCATGGTACATGCAAAAAAAATCATTCATACCTACATTGTCATGTTTTAAATAAAATAAAACTGTTGGTGCGGCGATGGAATGACAAATGGGACTTTGCAATGTTGTTGACACCTAAATTTTAGCTAAGTATTTTAAATTAAATTGCATAAGAAAATCAGGGACCGATTCGGCCCTAACAAAAATAATTTTTGAATAAATTAGGGCTTAGTTTTTATTTGCATCCATTAATCTTTATTCTCCTTTCTTTTTACTTATTTTTCACTTATTTTCAGATAATTTCGCCAAAAAAAAGGGCCTTATGGGGCTGGGCGTGAAAGCCCAGCCCCTTTCTTTTTGTTCTTCCCTCGTGGGCCCCCAGGGCCCAGCCCTTCCCCTCCGACCCGGCCCCTTTACCCCTTGTCTTCTTCCTCGGTTGGATATGCAGCAAGCGCATATTGGGCCCGCGAACCGTGTCGCCGTCCTCCGACACCGCTTGCATCAGCGTCGTCTATGTCGCCTCCGCCTGCCTCAACGTTGCCCCCGACGCTGTCCCCTATGACCAACCTCGACCCCCGCCGTGCTGGGCCGCTGCTGCTCCCCACGCTGCCACCGTTCCATCCCCCAACATCGTCATCCTTGCCGCTACGACCAAGCTCCAGATCAGCCACCGCCGTTCGTCGCCACCGTCTCCATCAGACGTCGCAGAAGAGGGACGAAGGGGGGGGGGGCAAATAGTGTTGCAGCCGTGAACCGGGTCAAGAGCTGGGTCGGGCACAAGACTTCAAGTCGGGCTGGACGAGCATGGGCCGGGTTGATTTTATTTTAAATGATGGGCTGGGGCTTTAATTTTAGGAAAAAGGGAGACCGGACTGGGCCTGCACATCAGGCCCAGCCAAGTTAGGATTCCACTGACTCGGGTCGTGTGACCCAAGCCGGTCCGGACTCGGGTCATCTGACCCGATCCAGTTCGGACCCGGACTCGGACCCGGACCCACCATTTTATAGAAATATTATATTACAAAAATAATATTTTAATAATAAAAATAATAAGAAATAATAGAAATAATTTATTTTCCAAACAAAAAAATCCTATGTTTTCCCAAAAAAGCCAAAAAATGATAAATATTTTCAAAAAAGATCGAAAATCTAAAAAATGCCTTTGTGTGTTCAAAAAGAACCAAAAAATAGAAAAAGATCAAAAATGTTTTTTCTCCATAAATGTGTAGAAAATCCCTTAAAATCCAAAAGGCGTTAGAGTTTAAATAATAGTAGGTACTAGAAGGGAATTAGTGATTAGGTACCTAGTTTTTCTGGTTGCGCAGGAGCGAATATTTCTCCCAATATTCCGCTTGGATTTCTAATCAACCCACCCCAAATTGATCAGTGGCGACTCATTTTAAAAAAGAAATTAACTTATAGGTATAAAAAAATCAAACCATTAAGTCGAAGCGGTTTCTCCTTCTAGGTCCATGGTGAGCTTGAGGATGTCTTGACTGTGCTAGTTAATCTTGGTGAGAATAAAGGAACAAGAAAGAGAGGGAGAAAGGTCGTGGGTGAGAGGAAAAAGAGATAGGGAGAAGGAGCTTGCTTCGGCGAGAGAGAGAGAGCGAGAGAAACGATAGAAGAAGAGAAGAAAAATGAAGAAGAAGAGGAAAAGGGGGCTGCCAACTTAGGAGGAAATGATGAGGAAGAGATTTGGCTTGCGTAAGACTCCTCTTGCATGAAATTCTAGTGGGCAAGAGAAGGGGTCTCCATCATGGCATCTAATTTAGGCTAATTAGGTCTATTTTTCTGCAATATTAGCCATTTTGCATGGCTTGGGATTGGCTAGGGGGCAGCAAAATCAAATTTAATGAGTAAATATGTCCTAATTTCATGCAAACAAGGCCTAGGTGGCTGACCATGTCATTCCATGCATATTAGAGATTGAATTAGGTACTATAATAAGACTTAGGTACATATAATAATCATATAAGGCATAATTTAATTGCCTTGGGTCCTAAATTCTTCCATTAAATTAAATAATCTATACTAATAAAATTCATCTTGAAGTTGGGTGAAATTTGGGGCATCACATCACGACATTGAACACGACATTAAAGTGATGGGAAAAGAAACAATGGCACAATTATTGACCCTAATACATATGTGGAAGAGAGTCGCTCTTAAAATTATGCCGGTACAGTTGAACTTATTTTCCATCAAGTAGGGAGCACGAAGGTGGGCTCAGGTTGCAGAGCAATGGTCTTGCAATGCATGCCTTTATCATGAAATTGGAGCAATTTTCTCCATCCAATCCTTTGTGTTAGGATGATCTTATCTTGATATGCTAATTGTGATATCTTGGATTTTCAGTCCTGTTTTCAATTGAATAAATCGGGCCTTTCATCGACGCGCCTATGGTGCTATTCTCAGAGCCGATCACTCGTGAGATAACTAGACTATCTGGGGAAGTCATTAAGAGATTTTAATGCAATATACTTGAGAATTCGACTAGAAATCGACTGCTTGACCGTGTTAGTCTGCAAGAGTCATTACGGCATTGTCAAAATCAATTAGAGATGAGGGATAGGTCGATTCGACTGAGATGCATGATCAAAGTGTGGGTCATTCCACGTAATTGTAAAATTCTCGTCGATTGGCACTAGACCGATTTTCTGTCGTTTTGGATACTCTGTGTCCGTAATTGAAATCTTGAGATTTCCATGACCACCGAGAGTTGCTGATGTGTCGAAGAGGTATATTGTGGCTCGAAGAAAATCGACCACAAGTCATTTGCACTAAAAATTTCTGAAAGTTACCTAGTAGCCTAGGTCACGCTAAAATCGCGCCGAATGGAAATTAACCGCAAATTTGAGTCCGATTTCAGAAATTGAAAGTTATGTCATGTCACAAATCATTTTAGGAACGTTGAATAGCCTTCCGAAAATTTTTCTACAAATTGAGACTTTTTGGGAAAAAGTCGAGGTAGGGTCGTTTTTGTCCAGAAAAAGCCGGGGATCATTTTTTATTGCACAATTGGAAAGCAAGTGGGATCAATTAGTGAGGAAAAATACTAATTTGATTATTGACTCGATAACAGAATTTATCAAAGCCAAATTGGATTGAACCAAGTGAGAATAAGTGTCCAATTGAAGCCAAAACCTAGCAAATTCGTATGCCCCCCTTGCCAAGCCCTTTTGGACCAATTCAAGAGTCCTAAGAAGAGCCTTGGTGGCTGAATATGAGCCATAGAAGATAGCCTTGGCTGTGGTTGAGTCAAGGGAACAAAGGAGAGGAAAATGTGAGCCAAGTGACCCCCTCCAACCCCATCTTGTTCCCCTCTCTTCAGCAGCCTTCTTCTTCGTTGTTTGGGGCTTTCTCCATTGTTGTTGAAGGAGAGAAAGCTTGGAAAACTAGAGGACATAGCCATCAAGCCATCC
This sequence comes from Eucalyptus curtisii, assembly GCA_017140595.1. Classification (NCBI taxonomy): domain Eukaryota; kingdom Viridiplantae; phylum Streptophyta; class Magnoliopsida; order Myrtales; family Myrtaceae; genus Eucalyptus; species Eucalyptus curtisii. Next base: position 38,389,191 of record CM029496.1, on the reverse strand, counting down.
GAGCAGCCTCCTTGGTCGTCCGAGCACCGCACGCCCGCCGGAGCATCCAGCTCTCCGTCGCGCGTCCGCTCACTCGTGCTACCTGGTCGTGCGTCTAGGGTCGTTGTCTAGCCGTGCCAGCCACCGTCGGAGCCAGCCAAGGTCGCACGAGTCCTCGTCGTTGGCCACTAAGCACCCTAGTTGCCTCCACCGATCTTGCTTCCCCATAACTAGCCTTGTTTCTTTCTATTTCAGCTCAAATCAGAAGTTGAAATTGTGGGTATTCCAGCTCAAGTTTGGCCCATTTTGAGGTGGTTTCGAGCCTCGAAACCTAGGCCCGCTTTGAAGGAAGTTGTTCCCCGTTGCGTTCCTGTAGATTTGAACCGACCAGCTCACCAAACAAGTGAGTTTGCTCACTAAACCTTACTTAGTAGGTTAATCATGCTTAAGGATTGTTTAGGTTAGCTTAAGTATGGATTAGTGATAAGCTAAGATGATTAAATTGGTCTTAGAATGGATTAGTGTTAAGCTAATTAGTGAGATTTGCACAATTGATGATGGATTAGTCGAATCCAGTAGAATTACTGCAGTTCAGATTTCTAGACACTTGCCGCTTGCCATTTTTGTAGATCAAAATGGATTACGTATTTGAGGTTGATGTCTTCTTGAGAAATGTTTTAGACATCCTCAGCTACAACATATATTGTTTTCAAGATCTTTAGGGATCTTAAAGAAGGAGATATCAGCTCCGTCATTTTCAAACAGAGCCTTAGTTTTCACTGGAATTGGTGACCTTTTAGGATTCTAGATGTTTTATCAACTCTTAGAGTTCGAATTTCAAATATTCACAAAAATTATTTTTCACATCTTCTAGTTTAACATACTCAAATTTTAGATCAAACGGACATGTTTTGGATCTCAAACCAAACTGATTTCGAAAAATAGACTTTTCGGAAACAGACCCAGTTTTGGTGCTGGATTGAGCGATTTACTGGGCTAAATCTAGAAGGATCTGGGTTAAGATGCATTCATAAAAAATGTTCTTTTATGTGTCATTTACCACATACTAAAGTTTGGGAATTTTTCGAACTTGTTTGATTTGGTTTCTTGATTTAAACTTGGAGACGTGCGAGTTGGCCTATTCTACCAGTTAGAACCAGTTATAAGTTGTGATGGTTCTTGAGGGTTTGATTGCTGGAAATTGCACGTTTGATGATATATGGTTGGTTTGTAATATGCCTAGAGTTTATGCTTGATGATCGTGTGAAAGTTATGAGATACGTCCCCAGCGTGTGTTGGTGGACATTATCAGTTAAGAGAATCTGTCCCCAGCGTGTGTTGGTGGACGTTAAAAGTTAAGAGAACCTATCCCCGGGGATGCGTCTGTGGATATTATTCTTTCCCGGAGTGTGTCGGTGGATTTTACTTTTTCCCGGCGTGTGTCGATAGTTATTACTATTTCCCATCGTGTGTCGATGGATTTTACCCTTTCCCGACGTGTGTCGGTAGTTATTAACCTTTCCTGGTGTGTGTTGGTAGTTATTAGTCTCTCCCGTCATGTGTCGGTAATTATTAGTCTTTCCCGGTGTGTCGGTAATTATTATTCTTCCTCAGGGTGTGTCGGTGGATTTTACCTTTTCCTGACGCGTGTCAGTAGTTATCCATCATTCCCGGCTTGTGTCGGTAGATTTTACTCTTTCCAGGCGTGTGTCGGTAGTTATTAGTCTTTCTCGGCGTGTGTCGGTAGTTATTAGTTTTTCCCAGCATGTGTCGGTAATTATTATTTTTCTTTGGCGTGTGTCGGATAAAAATTGCTCGTGTGGGTAGCAATAGTTAATTAATTAGAACTCATGTTGAGTTGAATTGATGGATCGATGTGTGTCGGTAGTTCTTGCTCGTGTGAGCAGTAATTTAATTCTAATTCTTGCTTTAATGTGTGTCGTTAGTTCTTGCTCATGTGGGCGGTGATTTAATTATAATTCTTGCTTTAATGTGTATCGGTAGTTCTTGCTTGTGTGAGTAGTGATTAAATTGTGATTCTTGCTTGTGTGAGTAACGATTGGTTTGGACGTTCCAAATTGGTGTGTGAATTTGTTATATACACATGGTTGTGATAAGAACTGTGCTGACCTGTAGGAAGGAACTAAGGCCAATGTAAGCCTCTGTGATTGTGCAATTGTGCGATTGTGCGATTGAGACGTCTTAGGCGTATTACCCTCCTAATCGGGGTTTAGAGTGTGAACTCGCTGAGATTCATATCTCACCCCGTCGTGGGTTTCATTTTTCAGGACTGTAAGGTGGAAGGCCTGGAGCCAAGCTGAGGTGATCTAAAGTTTAGGTCAGATAGAATAGTTCCTTTTGAGAGTCAATCTTTGGAAGTCTTGTGATGGTAGACTTTTGTATATGACTCATTTGGCCTATATCGGTATGTTTTGTTTTTTTAATATGATGTCTTGCTTTTCTATCCCGAGATGGTTGCTGTTAGGGGATTTGTTATTCGCTTCCGCATGTGCAATAAAATGAAAGGGTCCGCGACTCGTCTTAGGAAGTCGCAAAATTTTATCGACCACTGAGGGATGGGCACGTGCTTGAGGATCGGGGCGTGACATCCCCGTTTAAGTGGCATCAGAGCTAGTTCTATCTATGGAGTGATAAGGTGCGATGGGTCCTTGGGATAGTTAGTAGGAAAGACCTTTAGATTCATGCTGATGCATGCTTGTGATAGCTGATTGGTAGAATTGTTTGTTTTTATCGCTCGACTTCTAATTCAGTGTAGAATTAGAAGGCATGTCTTTGTAGAAAGCCTGCAAGATGAGCGATCAAGAGCAAAGGACTCCTAGTAAGAGATCTGTTAGGCCTGCAGCTCGGGGTAGAGCGCCGACCAGGGTTGGTACCCGAGGAGGCCGAGGTAAAGCGTCAGCTGAGGCCAACGCGAGTAGAGTAGCACCACCTCCTGTTGGTGCTGGGGTAGCAACCCCTGGTGATCCTAGAATGGATGGGATCATGCAGGCGCTTGAGGTTATGAGAGACTTGATAGGGCAATAGGCCTAGAATCAAGCCGTTGCTACTGCTGCCGTTGCCGCCGCCGTTGAGGCCACCCCCGCTGCCGCACCTGTCGCTGCACCTTCCGTTGCTCCTGCTGAAATTCCACTTGGGAATGTGGACGCTGGAAGGCCGATTCACAAGTTAGTGGAACAGTTCTTGAAGCTGAATCCTCCAAGGTTCATTGGTGAAGGAGACCCTAAAGTCGCGTCGCTCTGGATCCAGGATCTCAAGAAAGCGTTTGCACTTTTGATGTGCAATAAAGAAGATAAGGTGGTATTAGTTGTGTACCAACTTCAAGGCAACGTGAATATTTGGTGGAGAGCCGCCAAGGATATAGTGTTTCCTGAAGGTGTGATCCTGATGTGGGACGCCTTCCTCAGATCATTTAACGATAAGTATTTTTCAGGTACTGTTCGAGAACAAAAGATGGAGGAGTTTCAGCGCCTCCACCAAGGGAGTATGACAGTTGACTAGTATGGGGTCAAGTTCGCGGAGCTTTCACAATATGCTCTAAGGTTAGTTGAGGACCTAGAAGAAAAAGCCCGAAGGTTCAGAAACGATCTTCGTTCTGAACTAGAACAACCTCTGCTACCGTTGGATTTGAAAGATTATTGGGAAGTTTACCGTCGAGCTCAGATGATAGAAAGAGGATTGAACGAGCAAGCTCCCTCGTCTGGATTGAGGTTTAGCTCTCATAGAGAAGGAATTCGCCATGGGAAGGGGCCCATGATCGGAGGTAGATTCCAGGTTCTGCTCAACAAGAAGGGTGGGATCGATAAGTAGATGCCAAGGCAAAATGGCGTGTGTCATTTCTGCGGAAAATGACACGGACCGGCCCCATGCCATTTTGAGATGGGTACGTGTTATGAATGTGGCTAGTGGGGTCACATAGCTAGGAATTGTCCCCGAAGACAAATGGGATTACAACAGTTACCGCCACTGCCATAGATGGGTCAGAACCGAGAAATTGCACCGCAAAATGCACTGCATGGTGGATTGAACAGGCCGCCAGCTTAGAGATGAATCGAGTTGTGCACCGATCAGGAAGGGCAATGTTCCCAGAACAATTTTGTCAGAGTAGGGCAGCAGAATTTTGGTTAAGTTTATAGAATCTCAGTTGTTGTAATGAAGTCATAAAAAGGAGAATCACCGACTATAGCTGTACTTGACCAGTTCACTTATGTATAACTTTGACACCATATATAAAAAGGTTTGGCTCAAGGAGCCTTTGTTGTAATGAATTGTTGTCGCAATGTGATGCAGTTTGACCTATTGATGGATGAAAATTTCAAATTTGTTGGAAATCGAGGAGGACCCTCGATCCCTTTGATCTCGTCACTTGAGGCAACCCGTTAGTTAGACGGGGGTTGCCAAGGTTATTGGGCGACTGTCATAGATACAACAGTTGAGGAGCATGAGAGACAGTTGAGGTCAGTATTTCAGACTCTGCGAGATCATGGATTGTACGCCAAGTTCAGTAAGTACGAGTTTTGGTAGACTTGTATTGCTTTCCTAGGTCACGTGATTTCGGGCGAAGAAATCTCCATGGACCCAACCAGGATTGAAGCAGTAATCAGCTGGCCGAGACTGACGACAGTGTCATAGATCAGAAACTTTTTGGGTTTAGCCGAATACTACAGAAGATTCGTGGAGGGATTTTTAGCAATAGCTCTGCCTTTGACTAGACTGCTAAAGAAGGAAGAAGAGTTTGTGCGGACAGACAAGTGCGAGCGTAGTTCCAAGAGCTTAAGCAGAAGTTGACTACCACACCTGTGCTGACCATTCCATCTAGTCCTGGAGGACACAAGGTTGTTGATGCGCTGAGTTAGGAGTCTTCAGTTGCACATATGCAGGTTAGAGAATTGACCTTACTTGATAATGTTCGAAGTTCGGTTTTCAAATTTGAGATGGGCTACCTTCTAAATCTTATAGCCACCCTCAAAATTGAGTCGGATGCTCAGATTTGAATCAAGGCACTTCAGTTGACAGACCCAGACATTCAGAAAATCCTTTAAGAGGATACCGATAAGAGAAAGGTTGATTTTTAGAATTCTGAAGACAAAACATTAAAGTTCCGAGAATGATTGTGTGTAACTGACAATGTAGCACTCAGGAGGAGATTTTGTCATAAGCTCATCGTAGCAGTTACAACATTCATCATAGCAATACGAAGGTTTATCAGAATCTGTGTTAATACAATTGGTGATCTAGTATGAGGATGGACATCACCAATCATGTTGCTAAGTGTCAGACGTGTCAGCGAGTGAAGGCACATCTTTGTCAGCCGAGAGGACTTTTGCAACCTCTCGAGATTCCCGAGTGGAAAAGGGAACATGTCACGATGGACCTTGTGACGAGCTTGTTAAGGAAACAGAGGGGTAATAATTCCAATTGGAATAGGGGTCAACAGATGGATGAAGCCGACTCACTTCAGTGCAATACGAAAAGATCTTGATTTGAATAGGCATACAGAAGTGTATGTGTGTTAGATAGTTTGTCTGCATGGAGTGCCAGTGACGAATTTATATCAGATCTAGACCCGAGGATTCCCAGTTTCAGTAGAACAGTCAGATGGTTCCATTTGAAGCAGGACAGAGCGGAGTGTACAGAACTTCAATTTGTTGGGATAAAGTCAGGGAAAAAAAGATCACAGGCCTAGAGTCAGTTCATCAGTCAGTGATTGCAATTGCTGTGTTCAGAAACATATTAAAGACCGCTCAAAGCCGCCATAAATGTTGTATCGTTGAGCATCGAAGGCCCTTAGAGTTCCAAATTGGTGATTACATCTTTCTAAATGTGTCACCAATGAGGGATACCTTGCGCTTTGGCAATGAGGGAAAACTGAAACTGAGGTACGTAGGTTCCTTTGAGATTCTGAAAAAAATCGGGATCCTAACGTATCGTCTTGCGTGGCTGCAAAGGTAGGCGCAAGTGCATGACGTCTTTCAAGTGTCGAGGTTGAGAACGTATGAGCCTGACCCGACCCACATGCTAAATCTTAAGGAATTAGACATGGACGATAGAGTGTCGTACGTGGAAAGCCCGGTTCAGATTGTGGTTCAAAACAGATTATGTGTACCAAGATGGTCCCCTTAGTCAAAGTGGTCTGACAATACCACGAGACTGAAGAAGCAACCAGGGAAAGTGAGACTCGATGAGACGACGATACCCCCACCTTTTTGTTTAAGAATTGGTAAAGGTTTAAATTTTGAGGACAGAATTTTTATAAGAAGGGAAGAGTTGTGATATCCTGGATTTTCAGTCCTATTTTCAATTGAATAAATCAGGCCTTTCATCGACACACCTATAGTGCTATTCTCAAAGCCGATCACTTGTGAGATAACTAGACTATCTGGGGAAGTCATTAAGAGATTTTAATGGAATAGACTTGAGAATTCGACCAGAAATCGACTGCTCGACCGTGCTAGTCTGCAAGGGTCATTACGGCGTTGTCAAAATCGATCAGAGATCAGGGATAGGTCGATTCGACTGAGATGTGTGATCAAAGTATGGGTGATTCCACATAATTGCGAAATTCTCGTCGATTGGCACTAAACTGATTTTCTGTCGTTTTGGATACCCTATGCCCGTAATTGAAATCTTGAGATTTTCACGATCACCAAGAGTTGCCGATGTGTCGAAGAGGTATATTGTGGCTCGAAGAAAATCAACCACAAGTCATTTGCACTAAAATTTTTTGAAAGCTACTCGGTAGCCTAGATCACGCTAAAATCGCACCGAATGGAAATTAACCACGAATTTGAGTCCGATTTCAGAAATTGAAAGTTCTGTCATGTCACAAATCATTTTAGGAACGTCGACTCGCCTTCCGAAGATTTTTCTGTAAACCGAGACATTTTGGGAAAAAGTCGAGGTAGGGTCGTTTTTGTCCAAAAAAAGCCGGGGATCGTTTTTGATCGCGCATTGGGAAACAAGTGGGGTCAATTGGTGAGGAAAAATACCAATTTGATTATTGACTTGATAACAAAATTTATCAAAGCCAAATTGGATTGAATCAAGTGAGAATAAGTGTCCAATTGAAGCCAAAACCTAGCAAATTCGTATGCCCCCCTTGCCAAGCCCTTTTGGACCAATTCAAGAGTCCTAGGAAGTGCCTTGGTGGCTGAATATGAGCCATGGAAGATAGCCTTGGCTGTGGTTGAGTCAAGGGAACAAAGGAGAGGAAAATGTGAGCTAAGTGGCCCCTCCAACCCCATCTCGTTCCTCTCTCTTCAGCATCCTTCTTCTTCCTTGTTTGGGGCTTTCTCCATTATTGTTGAAGGAGAGAAAGCTTGGAAAACCAAAGGACACAGCCAGCAAGCCAACCGAGCAGCCTCCTTGGCCGTCCGAGCACCGCACCCCCGCCGGAGCAGCCAGCTCGCCGTCACGCATCCGCTCACCTGTGCTGCCTGTCCGTGCGTCCAAGGTCATTGTCCAGCCGTGCCAGCCACCGTTGGAGCCAGCCAAGGTTGTCGAGTCCTCACCGTTAGCCACCGAGCACCCTAGCCGCCTCCACTAGTCTTGCTTCACCATAACCAGCCTTGTTTCTTTCTGTTTCAGTTCAAATCAAAAGCTGAAATTGTGGGTATTTCGGCTCAGGTTTGGCCCGTTTTGAGGTGGTTCCGAGCCCTGAAACTAGGCCCGCTTTGAAGGAAGTTGTTCCCCGTTGCGTTCCTGTTGATTTGAACCGACCGGCTCGCCAAACAAGTGAGTTTGCTCACTAAACCTTATTTAGTAGGTTTATCATGCTTAAGGGTTGTTTATGTTAGCTTAAGTATGGATTAGTGATAAGCTAGGATGGTTAGATTAGCCTTAGAATCGATTAGTGTTAAGCTAATTAGTGAGATTTGCACAATTGATGATGGATTAGTCGAATCCAGTAGAATTACTGCAGTTCGGATTTCTGGATACTCGTCGTTTACTATTTTTGTAGATGGAAATGGGTTACGAATTTGAGGTTTAAATCTACTTGAGAAATTTTTTAGACATCTTTAGCTACAACATATATTTTTCTCAAGATTTTTAGTGATCTAAAAGAAGGAGATATCAGCTCCGTCATTTTCAAATAAAGCCTTAGTTTTCGCTAGAACTGTGACCTTTTAGGATTCTAGGAGTTTTATCAACTCTTAGAGTTCGAATTTCTAAATGATTTCTTCACAAAAGTTATTTTTCACATCTTCTAGTTTAACATACTCAAATTTCAGATCAAACGGACATGTTTTGGACCTCGAACCAAAATGATTTCGGAAAATAGACTTTTTGGAAATAGACCCAGTTTTGGTGCTTGATTGAGCGATTTACTGGGCCAAATCTAGAAGGATATGGGTTAATATTTCTGCATGAAAAATGTTCTTTTATGTGTCCTTTACCACATACTAAAATTTGGGAATTTTCCGAACTCGTTTGATTTGATTTCTGGATTTAAACTTGGAAACGTGAGAGTGGGCCTATTCTGCCGGTTAAAGCCAGTTATGAGTTGTGATGGTTCTTGAAGGTTTGATTACTGGAAATTGCACATTTGTTGATATATGGTTGGTTTGTGATATGCCTAGAGTTTATGCTTGATGATCGTGTGAAATTTATGAGATCCGTCCCCAGCGTGTGTTGGTTGACGTTATTAGTTAAGAGAATCCGTCTACAGTGTGTGTTGGTGGACGTTAAAAGTTAAGAGAACCTATCTACAGTGTGCGTCGTATTATTCTTTCCTAGAGTGTGTCGGTGGATTTTACTTTTTCCCGGCGTGTGTCGGTAGTTATTACTCTTCCTCGACGTGTGTCGGTGGATTTTACCCTTTTTTGGCGTGTGTCGGTAGTTGTTAACCTTTCCCGGCGTGTGTTGGTAGTTATTAGTCTTTCCCGGCGTGTGTCGATAATTATTATTCTTCCCCGACGTGTGTTGGTCGATTTTACCATTTCCCTGCGCGTGTCGGTAGTTATCAATCCTTCCCGGCGTGTGTCGGTAGATTTTACCCTTTCCCGGCGTGTGTCGGTAGTTGTTAGTCTTTCTTGGCGTGTGTCGGTAGTTATTATTCTTCCCCGGCGTGTGTCGAATAAAAATTGCTCGTGTGGGTAGCAATAGTTAATTAATTGGAACTCATGTTGAGTTGAATTGATGGATCGACGTGTGTCAGTAGTTCTTGCTCGTGTGAGCAGTGATTTAATTATAATTATTGCTTTAATGTGTGTCGTTAGTTCTTCCTCCTGTGAGCAGTGATTTAATTCTAATTCTTGCTTTAATGTGTATTGGTAGTTCTTGCTCGTGTGAGCAGTGATTAAATTGTGATTCTTGTTCAAGTGAGTAATGATTGGTTTGGACGTTCCAAATTGGTGTGTGAATTTGTTATATACACATGGTTGTGATAAGAACTGTGCTGACCTGCAGGAAGGAACTGAGGCCAAGGTAAGCCTCTATGATTGTGTGATTGTGCGATTGAGACGTCTTAGGCGTATTACCCTCCTAATCGAGGTTTAGAGTGTGAACTCGCTGGGATTCATATCTCACCCCGTTGTGGCCTTCATTTTTTAGGACCATAGGGTGGAAGGCCTGGAGCCGAGCTGAGGTGATTTGAAGTGTAGGTAAGATAGAATAGTTCCTTTTGAGAGTCGGTCTTTGGAAGTCTTGTGATGGTAGACTTTTGTATATGACTCATTTGGCCTATATCGATATGTTTTGTTTTTGAATCTGATGTCCTGCTTTTCTATCCCAAGATTGTTATTGTCAAGGGATTTGTTATTCGTTTCCACATGTGCAATAAAATGAAATGGTCCGCAACTCGTCTTGGGAAGTCGCAAAATTTTATCGACCACTGAGGGATGGGCACACGCTCAAGGATTGTGGAGTGACACTAATCCCCAGTTGGTTCAATGTCGCTATTTTTAACCGTCAGATATTCACATCTTAAGTAACATTTACATGAACTAGTCAATGCTGGATTCATTTGAGTTGTGAACAAAACTATTTCTCTCAATTCACAAACATACCAAAAGCTGCAAATATTCAAATTAGCAAGACAAGGAGTACAATACAAACACCCATAAAGTCAAGCCTTCAAAATGCATAATGGAGACTCAAATGCTTACAACCTATTAAATAAAGGTTCTCAACTCTTACATTATATTTTTCCATCACAAAATGCTTAGAAGAATGATCTCTACTGGGAAAACGATGGGATAAGCTTACAAACAAGCTTGAACAACACACACTAATAGTATGAGTTTAGGTAGAGAAAAAGAACCACCCCAAGGAATGCCACAACATATGATCCCACAAAACTCCACAAGAAGGCTTCTCTCTAGTAGTCATCCACCGTGGTATGATTTAAAGATGTTGTTGTCCCCTGTTCCTTATTTGAGTCATCACAGCTTGTTAATGGTGCTCCACAAAGAAGAGGGTTACCTTCATAACTTACTTTATCAAAAGTTCCAAATTGATTTTTTTGGTCTGGTGTCCTGCCTGACAAGTTGTTATGAGCTACTCTAAAATTTGATAAGGAGTAGAGCTCTATTAGTTGTGGAGGGATGGGACCAGTTAAGCTATTGTAGGATAGATCTAAGCTCTCTACTTCCTTTAAATTGGAAAACATTTCTGGGATCGGTCCTATCAAATGATTGTGTGATAGGTTCAAGGCTCGAAGTTCACTCAAGAGGCCGACCTCTGGAGGAATAAAGCCCTCCAAATTGTTCTGTGATAGATCGATTCCGGACATTAGTTTTAGAACGTTGCTCTTATAAGATTCCAATCTACTCTTTGTAATGAACTTTACTTCTTCTAATTCAAACTTATAGACATCTATGAAAAGTTCAGTATAATAGAATATGGTGAATTTTCCCTCATAGTTGTGTAATGACCCAAACCACTCCGAACTCTCCATGGTAGAATATGTATCCATGGATACCCCACCCTCTCCAAATGTCAAATCTTTCAAACATGAAGAAATTTGTCCAGAAAAATTATTGTTGGAGAGATCCAATATGTTCATATTTTTCAACGAACATAGACCTAGAGGGATTGAACCTTCAAAACTGTTTCCTTGCAGTAGAAGAGCCTTCAAATTCCGAAGTGAACCGATCCAACTGGGAATCTCACCTGATAATGCATTGTGTCTAAGATCCAATGTGACAATCGATGAAGCTCTAGAGAGAAGATGAGGAAAATTCCCAAGTGTGTAATTTGCTAAATGCAAGAACTTCATACTTGTAACATTGGCACATGGGGGTATATTCGGCCCAAGGGTGTTACTTGAAAGGTCTAAAAGAACGAGATGATGTAAGTTGCAGAAGCTCAATGGTAAAGGACCTTCCAAAAAATTACTTGATAGCATAAGCATTTCCAAATATTTAATATCTCCAATCCAATTAGGAAGTGTTCCAGATAGGGAATTGTTACTTACATCCAAAACTTGCAAGGAGCTTTTTAATATGCCAGGCGATATCTCCCCTGTGAAACAATTGTTATCCAAATATAAATATTCCAAATTTGTCAAGTTAGAATTCCTCGGTAGCATCTGGCCTTGCAAATTGTTGCCTGACAATTTCAATGTAGAAAGTGACGTACAATCTTTAGTCAATGCCTCTGGTATTTCTCCAGTGAAGCCATTATTCGATAAGTCCAATGTAAATAGTTGGTCCATACTACCCATTGAGGAAGGGATTCCACCTTTCAAATAGTTGTTTGATAGGTTCAAATAAAGCAACTTCGGGAGGATATAACCAAAATGCGATGGAAGCTCTCCTTTAATAATATTAGCAGACACATCGAAAATTGATAAGTTGACAAAATTCACATTGGAAGGCAAATAAAATGAACCTGACAAATGGTTGCCTTTGAGTTCCAACTGTTTTAGATATGGATTGTTGTCCAATAGCCAATTTGGGAAATTTCCTATCATTCCATTGTGGTTGAGTTGAACAACCATCAAGTGATGCTGTCCTTTCAGAAAGCTAGGAATTACGCCATTTGCGTCTTTGTTGAGCACACAATTTGATAGACTAAACGCCTTTAGCTGAAATGAAGGAAGCCAATTGGGCTCTTCTGTGTTTACTACGAGACGATTATTGTAGTGGATGAGTCGGAATACCTCAAGGTTAGAATTATTAGCCAAGGAAGCAAGCGAAAGTGAGCCTTCAAATGCATTTCCAGAAAAGTCAATATATTCAAGTGACTTGAGATTATAGAGGAGAGATGAAGGAATGACCCCGCTAAATTTGTTATTTTGAACATCAAGTGCACGGAGTGAGGTCATATTGCAGAAGCACGAAGGAAGAGGACCCCAAAATCTATTATAATTGATATTCATCTCTTCAAGGTTCCTCAATTCACACAAACCTATTCAAGTGGACATTGTAACTTATGAGTACCATCACTAAATTGCACATTGTATGATTAAAACACTCAAGATCACAGTTTTTCTTGAGAAAGGAGGATAGAAAAAGTGTGCAATCTAATATCCAAAAATACAAACAGAAAAATTGGTAAACTGGAGCTTTGGAGAGGAGTCAACATCACCACAGCACTTGATTTCCGCTATTCTACATTACAACAATTACTTCCGGAGTTTGACAAATTTTGAACTGGATTGGAAATGCACTCTAAATTTGATATTATTCCTAGGCTTATGGCTTAATTGCATGGGAACCTTTGCTCGAATTTTATAATAATTTCTGATTTTTTTTCCAATTTAATTCTGTACTTTTCCAAAACAATACAATGGGATTCTCCCTCGGGTGCAGCGCGAGATCACTGTGTTCTTTTGGCTGACATGCCTCAAGTCAGCAGTGGGCCCCCACCCCCCAAAAAAAATCATTTGGACTCGCGAGTCACTTTTTTTTTCTTTTTCTTTTTCTTTTTTTTCCATTTTCGTTTCTTCATCTTCTTTGCTCTTCCATGTCCTCCGCAGCCACTCACCACAGCAACCCCCCGTCCTCCACCATTGTCCCGTCCACATTATGGTCCATTCCACTCTCAGGGCCTTAGATTTGAGACGCGTGACCTCAGTTTTGAGCATCACACCCTCAAAATTCAAAATTGAGGCCATACTTTAAATTTGAAGTCGTCGTAGCTCACGCCAACGGTCGCGCGGGTCTTCAGGGGGTGGTAATGGTTACCGAACTTCGTGGTGCGATGGGCCTGAGGGCCGTGGTGGGCGGAGGCAGCAATGAACATTAGTGCTGAAGATGCCGAATGAGTTTTTAATATCATAATTGTTTATTCTAATCTATACATTGTTTACCTTAATAAAGAATAAAACATTTTTTAAATAAATTAATTTATCCATTATAAGATGTGCTTTCTTTGTTTGATTTTATGCATCATTGGTTTACTGATATAAGTTTTCAGTTTCTTATATAATTTTCATGGCCTAGTTGAATTTATTAGCACTTGCAATCCCCGAAGTTTGACCACCATTGTGGTTAAATATGTGAACTCCAAGGATTTTTGGGATTTTGATTCCCGATTAACTTTAGCATTTAATTTTGTTATAATTAATGTACAATAGTTGAACTCCTCTGGTATATTGTTATTTCAGACTCTTTTTATCTTCTAAGTAATGACTCCTTACATCTGTTATGTTATCACACTATTCTTCGGATTGGCCCGTTAAAGAAGTTGCATAGAAGTAAAAGCATGGGGACTAAACTTTAATCTTCAAAGATCAGGGATTAAACTGAAAAATGATCGAACTTTTAAGGATAACCAACATCATGATGCCACAAATTAAGACATCGAGCATGACCTACGTTTCCTTATGGCTTCCATAGGCATTTAACTAAATCAGTCCAACTTCAAGCACAAGCCAAACAACTATATGATATCACTTATCTAGATACAAGTCATTGGCGCCAAGTTATTTGAAGCAAATGTGCGACCAAAATATGATCTCTGGAGGACGTCTAATATAATGCAGTCATGCCTTCTATGTTCAAGACACCCTTACGTTATTATATTTTAAAAAGGTGATAAACGAAAGTAATTTCACAGCAGTACCTTCTAGTAACTTCGAAGATGCATTCAATCCACAAGACCCGATGTCTAAGGCCTTGAGAGATGTTATCCTCTTAATGTCCGTGAAAGCATCATTATAGACCAAATTGTTCCCTCTAAGAAACAGCACCTCTAGATTCACACCTGTGATTGACAAAAGGTTCTCAAAATCGATTGTTATATATGCAGACAAGGCCTTGACATGTACCTTCAAGAAGATTGGAAGACAAATTTTGGGCCTCCACTGAAGATTGCTTGTATAATGAGGGGACTCGTTCAAAATAATTAAAAGATAGATCCAGCCGCTTCAATCTCTTCAGGTGTAGCCTTCCGTTTAAGTCTGATTTTGGAAAGATCCATGCATACCCAATATTTAATTAATTATTTACATATATCAGATGTCTAACTATCTTAAATTTATCAAGAATAACTATATGCTTATGATGAGGAGAATTGGTTTATAAGCAAAAACCGATTGGTCCGACATATTCGAGCATAAAAAAACTCTAAGTCACATGAATTTGTAAACCAATTACATAAACGAGTAACTTATATCTTTAACCTTGTCTATCATATGTAGTTAACTAGCACTAGTAAAGCTAAGAAAATGTTCCCTCATTTGCTCCCATGTGACAATTGACTTTATTTCTATGATTGCCATGTGACAACATACATTGCATAATGTTTCCATGTAACTTGCATTCGACCTAGGACCCAAAAAACATTGCATTTGCTCAACAGGCATCAATCTATTGATTTGCCATCTCTAAACTTCCATCTCTTATTGAGATTTAAATTTTAAAACATGAAGAACGAGAAAATAATTTTCAAAATATATTCTTGAAAATATAGTTTATTTTGCCAAGAGAATGTTTCATTACGTGCTCACCATGTGATATTTGACTTATCTCCATGTGGCAACATACATGGCCTGGTTTTGTGAAGAGGCCCACCTTTGAGTACTAAGTATTAGTTCATGTCATCTCTAAACTTCTATCTCTTTTGAGTTTAAATTTCAAAACATGAATCAAGAGAAAAGTTTTCAGATATATTCTTGAAGATATAGTTTATTTTGCAATTCCCAAACTTGGAAATCATTTTACTTTAGACGTCAAAAATTGCATAAAGAGAAATTATCATGCTCCTCAAATATAGAAAAAATTCTTCCAACAAAGATATCCAGTGCATTTAAATCTCAAGAAATTGAAACAACCTGGTGATAAATTTTACTTTTAATGAGCCATTGATAATTTAAAAATATAATTTTTTTATTTAAGCAGTACAATTTTGTTAATCAGTATAATTTTTTATTTAGTCAGGACAATTTTGTTAATCCGTTTCTTACTTTCAATTAGAAGGACATTAAACAAAATATAAAATCCTATCACTTCAACGATTACAATGAAACTTTTAAACTTGCAATATGTCTTTAAAATTATAAATTGTTCAAAATCATGACTTCATTTAAAATGTAGCATATTTACATTCTATTTAGAATTGAAAAAAATAACTCGAACAATTTATTTATTTATTCTCTTAGTTTCACTAATTTTAAAGATGGAAGTGGAGCTTTTGGTATAGGGTGCAGATACTTCCACGGCCTAAGTGGCGGGGATATGTTTAAGTTTCCTCTTAGACCTCTCTCCATCCAGCTTGTCGCTTTCTTCTTCAGGGATCGCTTCCCATTCCAATTCCAAAGTCATTAATACTCTACTTAGTATTTTGGAGAAATAGGTTATGGAAAATTGAGAAGAAAAGTTACTTAAAATTTAAAATTTGCATCTTCTTCCATCTTACATAAATTTTAAACTTTCCGACATTTTCCCCCAAAATTCTCTTCCCTCACATTTTCCTAACTTTCCAATTAAAGCGAAGGACAAGGGGATTTTGGTCCATAAAGGAAAAGGCTGTGTTCCCAGCTTTTTAGGCCGTGGGAATAGACCTCCCCTTTAGTAGGTGAGTGCGTGTTTGTATATATATACTGTATAAAGTAAAAAATCAAAGACATTTTATCTTCATCCTCCCTTCATTGATACAATTTTCGCTTAGGTCACTCAGTATTGCTTACTGACCGATGCATCCAATTGATTCGGGAGACAGAACTTGAGCCAAAAGATTCTAAACAAAATTCACAAGTACTGAAAAAATGCTATATAATTTAATTTATGTATTTATTATACCATTATTTTCATGGCGTTCTTAGCTTGATATTATCTATGGAAAAAAAAATCATTTGGAATTTAACTTTTGCTATATTTCCGCGACTTATGAAACATTACATTACATCACAACATGCTTTCTTCCTCTTACCAATCTTTTAACTTTTAATTAATGATGTTTCACTTAGTTATAAATATTATAATTTAATAACCTGAGCTTCTCTTTTATGTCATAACTCCTTTGACTGACGTAATTAACGATTCATAACTGTGAATAAAGACATGCCCGAGCGAAGTGCGAATCGAATAGCCAGTTCTTACTATGAATTCTAGCTAGTCCAACCTGACATCTCCAGTTAAAAAGTCAATTCCTTGTAGATGTATGACATCCATTCAAATAATTATAGAGTGCCAAGATGCTTGAGTTGAATAACTTTTGACTTTGCTCTCATTTTCAAGTGAGTGATCTCGTCCTAATTTGTGAACTCTAAAATCTCGTGCTTGTAAAAGTTAGTACTTACTATATGTTAAGACTTCTCGGAAATCATAACACGACATACTATTATTGAAGAATAAAAAAAAATAGATTATGCTATTTCTAAATGTTGGAGCATGTTCGTATATTATTCGTTAAAGTACGTTGTGAAGTACCTCATAAGGTGATTTATGACAAAGTTGTTACTTCTAGTATGTAGAGTTAGTTCACTTCGATATTTTCATGGCTGGCTAGACTCCGAAGAGTGTCAAATTTGTGTTAATAATTGTGGATGACTTCTTGAGAAAGATTTTGATTGTTTGAGCGGAGGCACAAATTTTATGTTGTTTTCAAGATCAGGTAGTGGAGCGCTTTGATTGAAGCGGGGAGAAGTAAGATGATTAAGATGTGTGGATTCATAGTGGCATGGAATTCTGCTCAGAGCTTTTAGATGAATTTCGTAAAGAAGAGGCCATAATGAGACAACACCTAGTGCTAGTGAACTATAGTATGTTGTAAATTTAAATGTTTTGAATAGTTGGTTGCCCTACCATGTGATTATTTTGTATTGCAAAATTAGCTTTAAAGATATGGCTTGTTACACATAAAGTAAAGTTAACCATAAGAATAAGACACTTACAGATTCATTGAAACCATAAAAATATTTTCTAGTAATACATCAGGTTTTGTGACACCTAAAGAAAGAGAATATGGACTGACAAAGGGGATGACACATCGGGTATTGCTCTCTAAGAAGTGTTATCTGTTTGTCATTTTTGTATTGAATCCATATTAGTAAAGTTAAAAGTACTCGTGATTATAAAAGATTTTATGTATATTCATATAGTAACCGCCATGAATTGGTGTTTGAGACTTTATGGGATTGGATTGACCGTTAAGAATAATTTCTAAATCAACATAAAGGTCCACACATACAGTATAGTTTCAATTAATACATTCTAAGTGGAAGAATATAAGAGTTTTTCTAAGATAGGTTACATTAATTTAGATTGAAATTTATCATTTTACAAGATTAGTCTAATAATATAAGCTATAAAGATTCCTAATTTGTCTTATATGGGACTGGTTTGTGTAGGCTGAGTAGAGCCAGGCTTGTGATGGGAGGATCTATGGCTGAAACTCTATAAATAATGTTTAAGTCTCTCCTCTAATTCTAATGCACAAATAACCTCACATAAGAAGAAGTTACATAACATTAATTGTGAGGGGTAATCTCATTGAGCTAGTGATATAAAGAATAATAAAGGAGAAGCACTTGAGAATCATCACTAATCTACAACAAGAACGATGAATTTCAAATCAGGTATACAAATTCCCTTTTTTGGATTATTGTGTTCTAGATTATAGTTATGGAGATCTTGAGGTGCCGTTTTGCGGCTTACATGAGACACGGAGTGAGTGAAAAAATTAGGCTCCACTTTCATCAATTAGGTGTGGATATAATCCGTAAACAAGTGGGACCCACTAGAAATGATATAGTCCACGTACTATTATATGAAGTTTCAGCAAAAGGGAAAGTGGAAAAGGTACGCCTTTTAAATCTATGTTATATTTTGACTAAAAAAAATATCTATGTTGTATTTCTTTATTTGTAATGGAATCCCTTCCTTCTCGTCCTAAGTGTACGTAGGTCACATGGGTAGAATCATGTAAACCTAATCGATGTGTAATCTATTTTATTCTTCTATGTATGTCTATTTGGGTTCAATTGCCTTATTTGCACAACACTTACGGTGACTTTCCCTATCTAATTAGATGGGATAAGGACACAAGTATCACAACTTTCATACGATATTCACTTGAGTGTTACAACCTTTTTTCCGATCACTTAAATACCATAACTTAGGATAATGCTCACTTCAGTGCCATAACTTTTTTTTTTTTCCGAATACTTGAGTTCCATATAACATTTCAATCGATCGCTTGAATGTCATAACTTTTTAAATTTTTTTTAATACAAGTCCTGTGTCAAGTCAGATTTCCGGCACCTGGGTTATCAAGTGATTGATTAAAAGTTATGACACTTAGTAAATATTTTTTAGAAATTATAACACTGAAGTAGTCAAAAAAAGTTATAGCACTCAAGTAAGTACTATACAAAAATTTTAACACTTATGATGTCTTTATCCCTTAAATAGACTAAAAGGTTGGCCTAGAAAGCACCCACGGTTATAATGATTTTCTTGCATGTCTGGATGCATGGGTTGGCCTGGGATTTTGGAACCATTTGCCTTCTTATACTGGGCACGAGCCCATTGTGCATCCAGATAAATAAAGATGTTTGGTAAAGGTAATTAAAAAAAATAAGAAATTAAAATAATTATATGAGAAAAGAAGAAAAAGGAAATAAAGAAAATAAGTTATAATATCATTTGGACACTAGATAAAGGAAAGATCAGGAGAGAGAAGAAAATAAATGATGCATTATCATTTTATTGTACTTTTATGTATATATAATTTGAAGTATTTTAAATTTAAAATACATCGAAGGTAAATGGGGGGGAAGAAAAAACAATTGTTTGACAAAAGTATTAGTCTCCACACTCCGCTGGATTTAAAAGACATAGCTATACGTAATTCCTTCTGATATGTTCTAATCTTTTCTTTTCTTTTTCTTTTTCCTGTCCGTTTCTTTCCTTCTATCCCAACATTGTGCGGCCTTTTAGATCCTTTCTGTCTACTTTTCGTGATTTTTAATTTCAATTCTTTTTTTTTCTTTTGTAATTCTTTTGGCTCTTGCAATTTGACTTCTATTTATTATAAAACGCTCAAAACCTTTCCAAAAATGTAAATACGGATGTTGTAGAATGATAAACTTGATTTTGTTTTTCTTATTTTGAATCTTGAGAGGAAGTCACAATAAGTAGTTTTTGGTCCGCTTCCAAACAAGGGCAAAATTTTTGGGGCGAAAAATTCAAACAAGTCCACCTTTTATGATAATAAAAAAAAGTCAGAATTTGGTAAATCATTGCTTATTGAGCTAATTCTATTTTTGTCCTTCGTACTTATCATTGTTTTGCAGATGAGTCTCATAGTTTTTTTATGATATGTGCAATCAACTACTTTAAAAATTGCATCATTTGTGCAATCATCTGTTTCTCATTAATTCACTTAATTCACTTTTATAGTTCATAGCAGCATAGTATGACAATTTTTCATTGTTCAAAAAGTACACGATGACTTAGAATCATAATTGAAATGAGTAAAATGAAACAAATAACTGAGAGAGAGAGAGAAAGAGAGAGAGGGATTCACCTGAGAGATAATTTCCTTGTAAATCCAACAGTTGAAGTTTCCCCAGAGGAAGGAATAAAGACGCGTTAATAACCCAAGGCCGAGGCAATTCTGTACCGCGTGTATCATTCAAATGTAGTTGAATCACCCGAAAAGTGGTGTTATCGCACTCCACGCCTTTCCAACTGCAACAATCACCATTGCTGTCTTGCCACGATGGGAGAGAAGACCCATTTGGGTGGTTGAAGGCAGCCTTAATCGTGAGAAGTGCATTCCTCTCTTCTTCCAAGCACCCCATGCTTCTTGGACTCCCCAGCAAAACCAACGACACCCACGTCCACATACACAATAGAAGAAACTTCATGTTTGTATGGTTTTTTTTGTGCGTTATCTGGTTCTTCTGCTTCACCGTGTGCAAACTTACGAGGGTCATCTACTCTTCTTTTATATGTGCAGAGTCTTTCCCTTTCCATGATTATCACGGTTGGGCCAACTCCACTAAAAAACCATGGCCACAGTCAAAGTCTGCTGGGGTCAATTCCATGGAACACGTGATTATCACCATTGACTTGACCCACAAAAAGAGAGATCAAGATTATAAAATGACAAAAAAAAATATTATTAGCAAATAAAAAAAATGTGCCCAGGAATTACTTCGTAAAAAAAAAGAATTAGAGATAAATAACCAAGTCTTGATATAGTTAATTTTCAGTGCAAGTGTTGTTTTGCCATAAAATATCAAATAAATTGGTATTTGTTTGGACTCATTGAAGGGAAAAATAAGGCAATTTTGATCCATTTGATAAATTGATCAAGACAATATAGGTCAACATTCAATATAAATTATAATTAACATGAAATATCAAAATTGATTAACAGTCTATAGAAAACAAAGTCTTAAGTTCATGCAACACACGAATATCTTACTAGTATTAAATAAAAATATTTGAAACGTCATGCCAAGACAAAAGCAAAACGATTGGGTTGTTTATGGTGGATTCAACCATGAGCAGGGCATTCCTCTCTATTCTCTCTTTCGAACCACCCTATGAGCTTCCACTTTCCTCCAATATCGACACCACCAAAATTCCACATGTACATGTACAGTACAATGAAGGACAATTGAATTCTTCTGGCGTTTTGTGGGTCATAAGAAACTATTGTATAATCATAGTTATATGCTAATATAAATCTGGACCATTGAAGATAGGGGATCTCATGAGATCTGATAGTCCAAATTCGATTTAGAATATATTAGGTTCATGGTATACTTGTTCATGGCCTGTGGGTGATATGTTTTTTTTTTTTTTACTAGGGACCTCTTTGACTTAAGCATGGGACGGATCTTATCCTCCCGCATGTCCATTGAAGGTTTCCATGGTCCAGAAATATTTATAGGAAGAGCATGCCAACAATTTGGATTTTGTTGAGAATTAAGGACATGAAAAAAAAATGATAGAGAAGAAGGCGGGCAACGTAGTTGATTTATTCCCAAAAATATTCCAAGGACTTGATCATTTTGTACGGGCCTTTATCTGGATGTTCATCTTGGGTCTCAATTAGTGTCACCTTTATGGTGGTCAGGTATCTATGATGTGCAATTACTATTAGAGCAATTTTTCTATAATAATGTTGGGTTTTCATAATTTAGTTATTCATCGAGCGTTACAATTTATTCAATAGTCACTAAATTGGAAGTTTCTTTCCTTCCATTTCTTCTTCTTCTTTTTTTTTTTGGGGGGGGGGGTGGGAATTCACGTATAATTAACTTTAAGGGCTAAATTGAATTGATCCAAGGAGAGATATGATGGCAGTTCTTTTTTTCCTTTTTTTTTTTTTTCTTTTTATCAAATCCACATCTAACTTCCTTCAAGGGCTAAATTTGTTGGTAAATACCATTCGATAAATCGTATTTGATCATCTTAAAGACAATGGTTGATATTACAACTTTCCATTGTGAAGGACCTACAACTCTACATATCTCCTTGTTAACTCACTATCGATCCCTCTGCTCCTCTTAGCTTCCTTTGTAATGATTTATCGAGCAGAGCATCTCTACTTCCAAGCACCCCATCAGTTTCCACTTACCTTTTTGAAAGGGATGTCCATTATTAAAAATAAGTGGCAAGACCTTGACTAAATTTATATTTCCTTAATGTAAAAGCAATATGAGGATGATGGAAAAGAAAGTAGGCCCAGTCACTCAATTTCTCTTTTCACCCCCGACAAAATGCTAGAATAATTTCTTCTTGTTCTCATAAAGCACTTGGCCAATACTCCGAAAGTCGGTCAATGCAAGGCAGCTGGACCTTTGTCCCTACGCGGATTTGAAAAACGGATTGGAATTTTCTTACATGTGGAGTAATCGGTCAATGCAAGGCAGCTGGACCTTTGTCCCTACGCGGATTTGAAAAACGGATTGGAATTTTCTTACATGTGGAGTAATCGGTCAATGCAAGGCGGCTGGACCTTTGTCCCTACGCGGATATGAAAAACAGATTGGACTTTTCTTACATGTGGAGTAACTTCATTTGGTAATGTTAACCATTTGAATGCTCGAGTCATTTGAGGAAATTCATCCAAAACACCATAAAATAATTTAATATATAATATATTATAATTGGATTTTCGTAATGTAGAGATTTATCCATTAATGGTCATTGAATTGGAAATTTGTGACATCCGGGTCATCGCTTATCAAAACTGTGCACTCTTGAAGACCAAGCCTATCATTGCCATGCCATCTCATCGCGCCTCCACGGCACCACAGTATACGACACCATTGAACCTCCGCCACCTCACGCCACCTTGCAGCCTCCATGTCACCTCTTCAACTGCATGCCTCGGTCAAACGACGACACCTCGCTGCCATCTCATTGTTCTCCACCACCTAGCACCGCCATTGGATGCGCCATCTCACCCCAAAGTTGCCAGTCGCCTTTCATACAAAACTTGACAATTAACCAAAGAAGATTAAGCCAAAGCAAGCCATGTACTTGCAATTTTTGGCAAGCTGTCAAGAAGATGCATGAGGATTCCCATCCAAAGTACACGTTTAGCCCCAAAAGCTGCCTCCTTAGGCAGTCATGATAAGGAATGTTGACCAAGGGAGACCTCCAAAGGCGGTAGAAAGTGGGAATAAAGCCAGCCCTTCACCCATTTCGTTACATCTTCAGCAAAACCCTCACCAACTTTCTTCTTCTTTGTTCCCCAACTAGAGCATCACAGTCCCTCATTTCACCGCGCTACAGCCATGATCTGTCCTCATTCGGCCCTCATTCCGCTCGTGCCGTGTGACATCCAGGTTCTCACTTAACAAAATCAAGCGCTTGGGAGTGCGAAACCCATCATTGCCCTGCCATCAAGCCACGTCTGTCTCTCCATCCATCCCTCCCATAATAATGACAGATTTTAATCTTAATTAGTGAAGAAATAATCACGAGATTAAGGCCCAAATCAGCCATGTCCCAAGCCAATTGCCGCCTCTCATGCAAAATTTGGCAATTAGCCTAAGAAAGTAGCAGCCACATCCCCTCCCTTCATCAGCAAGCAATTTCCCATTGAGTTGTCAAGAGAGTAAATGAGGAATGCCCAAGCCAAGACACGCCTAACATCCAGCGTCCTTCCCTAGTGCAGTCACAATGTGAAAAATTTGACCCGGCTCCCAAAGGCAGCCACGTCCCCCATCCCTCTCCTCCTCATTGCCGCCAAAGAGAGAACATCGGCTAAGGAGTCCAAAGGAGTGGTGAAAACAGCCTATAAAAGGCCGAACCAGTGTCACCTTCCTTCACTTTCACAATTCCAATACCTCACCCTTTTTTCTTCACGTTCCCTCATTCTGCTGCCCTACTGTCGGCGCTAAGCCAGGCCACTCACGTCGCTCCGTCGCCCGCGTCGTTGCCTCAAGCTGTCTCGGGCCGCCGAAGAACAGCAGAGATTCGGGACCTCCAGACCTTGCCAAACTGTGACGACGTTTTTTTAGGACCTGAGATAAGTGAATTACTGCCTGTTTATGCTACATAGGTTAATTTCCATACGTTGAGGTTGATTTCCTCAAGTTTTAGTCGCCTCGATTGATTTCATGCTTAATTATGTTCATCGACAATTTCGGAATATATGTGTCGCCAGTAGTGTTAATAATTTAGTACATTGAGTATATTAATATGTTGTTGGAATGCTGTATATTGGAGTGTGCATTGGTTTGAGCTTAACTGACATGAGTCATGAATGAATCCGATATTACGACAGTTTTTGGGTCAATTTAATATAGGCCGAATTTTGCTAATTTTGTGCAGGTCTTTGTGGTACAAATTTGATGAGGTTATGGCTTGTTCTATGACATACTTTAATTTCAGATTTTTTGGACTTTGTATGTGCAAAATATATCTCAAAAACTATATAGGTCCGAAATTGTTTTTATAAGCCATTTCTGAACCTTTGCGCAGTTTCCATTTTATACAGGATTTTTGATAAACAATTTGGACTGGTATCCTCATAAAAGTTGTAGATCACATTTTAGACTATAATGTAAAAATTTTCCATGATTTTTGGAGTCCAATTAGGCGTTCGAAATGCTATTTCTTTAACCTGTTGTAATGTGGCTTTATGCCCTATTTTGATCCGAATTACAGAAAATGATTGGGACCAACACAAGCTAAACCGGACTTTGACTTCTTAACAAAAAAAATGTTTCTAGGAGTCTCATCCATGTCGTGTTAAAGTTTCAAATTAATTACTTGGCAAATGCCTTTGATTTCTACAAGCGGGCACGCTGCCCTTTTTTGCTAATTTTGGCTAAACTCCCTTTTATAAACCGGTCTTTTGAATTGGTATTGCTGACTAAATGTTTGTATCACTTCTCTAGTTTACTAAAGATAGTTGATGGTGGATATTGAAGTACTCCTTTGCATTTAACTCGTGGATGACATGTTTAAATTGAATTATTGAATTGCTATATCATGATATGAGTGTGTGGTGAATGCTGTTAGTCCTCATGACAACGATGCTTCGAGTTGTAGTAGGAATGCCTAAGGGGTATAATAGGGTTCCCTCGGATGCTTGGAGATGTAACATAATTCCCTAGATGTCCTTATGATGCCGGTATGTGTGCGAAATGCTTGGAGAGATGTAACACTGTTCCTTTGGGATGCTTAGAGGGTGTAACACGGGTCCTCTAGATGCCCCAAATATAGTAGGGATGCCTAGAGAGATAATTGGGTTCCTCCGAATGCCTAGGGGCTATGTTGACATCTAATTTTTAGTCAACGCGTCATAAGAAAGTAAAAACTGAGATTAAGGCTTCCGATCATGATGGAGACCATTTCTTGACCAAAAAAAAATATTATTTTTCATTTATTTCTTTTTCATTGTCATTTTAAGCAATTTTCTATTCGTTTCCAACAAAAATCTGAAAAGTCAAACAATTGACTTTCAGGTTGGTTTTTTAGTCAACCCTTTGATCAAAAGTCAATCTTGGGTCAAAAATTGGTTTTTCACCTAAAACCGGCACTTCAAGAACACTCCTTCATGATCAACACTCTTCCATCCACGGCCACAAGTCTATATATATAAGTGAGACCTTTATTCTTTTGCCAACTTCTTATAGGATTCTGTTTCCTATCTCAAACAATTTTATTCAAAACATATCTCGTATGTTTTAAACAAAATCCAAATCCAAGTGAAAGTTGAACTTTCCTATTTCAGCGGCCAAATTCTCCAACGCAGATTCAAACTTTGGGAAGTTGATATTTGGATCTTCTTTGCTCAATTTCGAACGTCCGTAACATATCCAATTCGGAATATTCAGAATTTCATTTTGAACTCAAACTCGAGACATATTTTAACAGTAAGAAAGGTGGAAAGTAACACACTAACACTAGCTTGTAATAAAGATGTTTTTTTTTTTTGATGACCCGGGAACCGCCGTCGGCTGGCAGCCTAGACGTATCGAGACATATTTTAACAGTAAGAATGGTGGAAACTAACACACTAACACTAGCTTGTAATAAAGATGTTTTTTACGTATCGATGACTCGGGAACCGCCGTCGGCCGGCAGCCTAGACGTAAACCCGGGACGGACTGAGCCACCACCACAGACCCAGCCGCGTTTGAGTCGGGCGAACGCGACGCCTCTGGGATTCGAACTCCTCCCCTTCGTGAGGGGGAGAGAGCCTAAAGCCAGCTGCGCCACCGCGGGCGGTGGTCTTGTAATAAAGATGTTCATATGTATCCCGGAGGAAAAAAATGTTTGGCCTTGATAACGAAAATTTATCTAACAAAGATGAAAATTTTAGGGGCTAAATCTTCAGTTTCTAGCGATTAATTTCCAAAATAGTAACAAGGTTGAGTTTCTAGAAATTATTGAGGCAACAACAATAACAAATGATGTTCTCTGTTCTTGACGAGGATGGAAGCGGTGACACACTAGCGTCCGCAGCGTGACGACGACGACGACCATGTACATGTCTATGCTTTGGTAGCTCAGAAAAAAGAGCCACAATAATAAGAATAATAATAATATCACCGCCAACATTTTTATTGCTCGACGCAAAGAGTTGACCCACCTTATTTTTCATATTTGTGGGTGCTCGGTTTTGGGGCCATCAGAGAATTCAGAGGGACTTCGGAAGGAAGAGGGGGGGTCACATTATTCTTGATGATTGCAGCAAGTGTAGCTGGGGCGGATTGCGGGACCCCATTTACATTTATGGAAGCAGAAGAAAGCACAGATGTTTTGCTCGAAAAACTCTTCTGCCCAAACTAGTCCTTGAAAACTATTTCACGGCTGGCTTCAACACGTGACCAATAACAATTTATGTCGAAAGTTAAAAATGTTTATGTACAAAATCCAGTTTCTAGGTTAACAGTATCGTGGGTTTATCCAATGCTTGAGTTCATCTAATTTGGCCGAGTTAAGGTCCATGTCCTTCCTGATTAAATTGATATGTGTGCACTAACGAATCACTTATCCAAGTACTGTTCTTACTACTAGATATCATGTGAGCATAGATATCATGTGCTCTAACAGCCGCAAATGATATGCACAACTTCACTTGCTTCACTATAATTGAAAAAAAAAAAAAAAAAGTGGAATGCATTAATCACTCGGATTGTTGTTTGAATCGCCATATCTTGTGATGATCATTCTAACGTGTTGAGGAGTAAGCATTTCACTAATCGATATTACATTTCTCTTATCTTGTACGCTACGTCTATGAATATAAGCATTCTAATTGGGACATTTATATGTGATATTTAGTTCATGTAAGCAATTATCATCTGCTCCAAAGTTTTTTCGTGCAATCGACTCGGACATGGAAATGAAAATCGACAAGAATCGCTACCCTAACTTGTTGAAATCAACTTGCACCGTGCTTCGGTCAAAGTTCCACTTGGCAGGATCCTTTAAATTAGAAAAAATAGATGAATCAAATCAAAAAGAAAATTTAGAAAATAGAAAAGATACTTACTAGAAACGTCTCAATTGCAATCACGTCTGTTGGAACAAAGAAGGGAACGCATTGGGCATGCTAGAAGTGAGTGATCAATTGGCTTTTTTTTTTTAGGTCATAAATCGATTGGCATTTAACAGAGGTGTTTTGTGGCTATTTTGGACGCGGTGCTATTACGCTGCACTGCAATAAAGGTGAAGAGCTTCCTCTTTTATGCTCCCCGTTTCGCCTCCTTCCAGTCAAGGAATGATAGGTGGCTCCGCTTTGCTGTCGAGCACGAGAAGAGGTGTCGATCACCCTGCGCAACAACAACATTTATATGCTGCTGCAATTTCTTTTCAGCTGCACCACGCCGGTAAGTTTTCACGTGTCCCTTTGCCGTTTTTCGATGATGGATGCTGTGAATTGCTGTTTACTGAAGAGATTGCGCATTGATGATGCGGAGTTGGAGGATAATGCGATCACGAGAGTTTTGAACGGCTGCCCTGTTCTAGAGTTCTTTGAGTTAAAAGGCTACTGGACTTCGAGGACATTAAAATTGAATCAAGAGATTTGAGAGAGTTGTTGGTCGATTCTCCCAAATTTGTTCATGGTCAAGATTTGATCCTGAAAATTTCAGCTCCTCATCTTCCCAAGTTGCACATATTGGGCGATTCTGTGAAGGGAAAGTTCGAAGTAGATAAAGTTTCTTCCTTGGTTGAGGCTAACTTAAATTTCGATGTAAAAACTTATGCAATCAGTCAAGTATGCGATCTTGTCAAGGGGCTTCCCAAAGTATGCATCATGTCATGAAATTGGTGATGGGGAGCCAATGCCCTTCAGGTGCCAGCTAATTTATTTAAATTTGAGCTCTGTTATTTCTAGTTCAAGTTGCGGACATTCATCACAGATTCTGCCATTTGCTTAGAATAGATTGTGATATTGTTTATTAGTGTTTGATTATACCATGCTCATAAATTGTTAGTTCAAAGAGATGAATTCTTGCAGGATGAGGTTTTTCTTTCTTTCTTTCTTTCTTTCTTTCTTTCTTTTTTCCCCTTTTGTAATAGGACATCTTAACCTGATATTGCCATTGTGGAACCAGCAATACATTCATACTTTTATAAGACTAAAATCTGAAGTGCCATGAAAATTTTTCCTTGAGAAGCATTTGCTGGTTTTTTGCTCATTTGTCTAGTCTGTCGGCTATTGTGAGAGATCGTTGGAACTGCAGGCATGTCTTATGAATGAACTTCTTTAATGCTTGAAGAATTAAAAGTGATTAGTTTTTGCTTCTTCGACTACGACTTACATGCCTAGGTGCTGTCGTTAACAGAGACGAGAGGATTGTTTCTTCCGCCCTTAGAACGTCTGCATCTGATGTTCCTATCGCAGCGCACCATGAGGGAGCTCCCGAGATAGCGAAAATTCTCGAAAGTTCGCCGTGCCTGGTGTTATTCTTGCAAATGACTTGCACACCCACTTTTTCGGCAATAATTACTAGAACCCTACCAATTCACTTTTAGGAAGCACATGACAATCATTCTATTTCTGTTCCCGAATAATTTTTCTATTTCAAACTTATTTTTGAAATAAAAATCCATTTGGTGACGCAATTTCATTTTTCTATTAAAAAAATTTTACTTCTCATTTATGTTCCAAATAAAAACTCATTCCATCCCTCATCCTCTCTACTAGTTGGGCACCCACCCATTACTGCTGCCTGCTGCCTATTGCCGAACGCTAGTAGTTGGCCACTGGCCACTAAACGCTGTCAGTCGCTAGCCGCCATCATCGTCCGCCATCACCAATCACCGTCCGCTGCTGCCCATCGCCATCTGCCACCCCTTGGGAATGAGAAATTTTGTGTTTTGAAATTTTATTCCGGGAACAAAAATTTTGTGTCAATACAAATTTTTATTTAGAAACTCATCCAGAAATAGAAATAGAAATAAAAAAAGTTATTTCTCTTTCAAAAATTAATTTCTAACTAGAAAAGTGATCATTCCCACTCTTAACAACAGAATTGCGTGAACATATATAATGTGTGAATTTCAGCCTTAGGCTGCATATGATCCTCTCATTTGTTTTCTTCCCGTGATTGACAATTATCTTCGTACTTCTATCATTTTAATTGATTATATGGATTCTCCGGCGATTTATGTTTCTTTTAATATAGCAACTGCTTGGTGCCCAAAAAAATAAAATAAAATGGTAGCAACTACTATTTTATCCTATCAAACCTCAATATTTATTCATGTAGTTTCAATTGTATCGCTAATCATTTGCCATGATGTTCTAGTTCTTTGGCGAGAATGTCGGCCGTCGCAACTTTGAAGCAGAAGAATTTTGGAATTCTACAAAGCACAGGATCTACGGGTGTCTAATGCATCTAAAGAATCTCGAGATTGTTGATCCCGGTGCCAGTTGGCTGGTGTGGGAACCTGTTCTTTCCCTGCTCCAGTCTCTTATCCAGAAGGCACCCTGGCTAGATAAAATACAGATCAATAGTAACGATTCCAGAGTGTCCGATGCAGTTGACCCATGGGTGCTGCTCGAAGTGGCTCGGATAAGTTTCTCGCACCCAAATCGTTTTCCCAGTTTGAAGGTCATTCTTGACTATCCATCCCTTCCAAGGATGCCCTTCTACAAGCGTGCCTAAATGTGAATTTTACATCAGCTCGGATGTCGCCTTCTCGTGATTGCACTGTTAATTTAAGCAACATGTACATTAAGGAGAAATTGGACGGAATTGGAATGGATCTTTAGGGTTTTTGTGAGAGGAGAGAGGTTGATCAAATGTTCTATCTCCATCCCAATTTCCTCTTTCGTCTATGCCCAATTTCTTGATTTTCCACGTTAGTCGTAATTTAGTTTTCGTTTTACTTTTCTAAAAAAGTGTTGGTCGGTCACCTTGGTTGACATATACTAGAACTGGCCTCTTATTTGTTCGTCTTATGACATGTACGGCTCTACTTTTAAAGAAAAAAATGAAAACAAATCCAATTTCCCCCTCTAATATAGGATAATAATTCGCGGTGATGCCGTGTCGTTATGTTCATATGAATCGAGCGTTTCAATGTCAGATAATTTGTGTGTATATATTGGTTGAAATGCTAAGATCTAATTGATGTGTTTTTCCCCAAATAATAATTGAAGAACGAGGAAACTTTCCAAAATCAAACGTCCTTGATTGAATTTCATCATTTTTCCTCTTTCATTTCTCATAATCTCTAGCGTGCTTAAAAAATTATTGAAGAGAAAATAATTTCGTTGTCCATAAAAATATTTAAATATGAATCACAACGATAATGAAAATATTTTCAATTGATTAATTATTTTAAGTGATACAAATAATATTTTTTAGGAAATAGTTTACAAATAATTTATTTTCGGTGAAATAAAGAAAATAAGTGGACATTCCCATAGTTGCGCATAATCCAATGGCATTCAACAGTGATAAGTCACACAAAAAGGGGTAATTCCACATAGACAAATCCATCCCCGTGCCCGTCCTCACTCCCTCTCTCCCGTGTCAGTCTCCCCCCTCCCCCCAAATCTCACCCCGGGGCGGCGCCGCTTCTCCAGCGTCGTCAAGAACCACAACTACACGTCAAAGCACCGCTAAAATCCTGCAAAGACTGATATCTGCTCAAACTTAAATCCCGGCCCCAAAACTTTCAACCATGCAGAAAAACCACTAAAACCTCCGCAAACGCAATCTCCAACTGCTAAGTGAGTCGTGAAGCTCTGGACAAGAGAAAAATCGCATGCCATCAGTTTAGCTAGCACAAGCCCTATGTAGCATCAACTCTCCCTAGACATCCCATAGGGTAGCATAATTCGACGAACCACTTCATCATTCCCCAACGTATATAGGAAAGTTAGTATGAGCCAATAGAATAAACACCGTTGGATAAAAAGCAAGCAATACAACAATCTTCTTTCCCAAAATATCATAATTGCCTTTGCAGTCAACAACTTGGAACATTAGAGCCCTAAAAAATTTAGGACATGGGGACGTATGCTTATTTGGGAAAGAAGAAATTGTGCCACTCAACTATTGTACCGGCAGTCAACCAACACAGAGAACATCAGAATAAAATGGGATAAAGATAGGACTGAAACACCACCTATGGATCTACATGGAGACGTATGCTTTTTAAGTGGTCGTAAGCCTTCATTTTCTGCTCCGTTTGCTGAATTTCCGGACAAAACATCCAGCCCATGCGAATTATTTCCGCGCGGCCCATTCGGCCCATAAAACTTGACGTGAGCCGTTGGATCCGCCGCTGCCGACGAATGAAGACCGCGGATCGCCCCTATAAAGCCGAAAGCGCTAGGGTTTCCGTCGAGGAACCCTAGCTCTCCTTCTTGCTGTCCTCTGTTTCCTCCGTTCTTCGCGGAGGTCGACCGCCTCCTTGCAGCGAGCGACTCCGTCTCCCCCCGAAACTCTAAGATCCGCGGATCTTTGCCGATTCTCCTCTTGGATGGCAAGTTGGTAGATTCGATTGAGGCTCGGCATGGGTTCCATCGTTAGGATTTGGGAACGAAACGAGAGGTAAGCCTGGTTAAGGATAAGCGGAATCTCGTTGCTTTTTCCCTTTCTCGCATGGCTTTGTATTGCTGTAAAATTGCCTCCGGCCATTCAAATTTCTCCTACCGCTTCAAGCTCGTTCCACAGAGCCGAGAGCTTGTTGTAGACGGTTGCTATGCTCATATTCCCGTTTTAATTCCGAGATCCGCCGTGTTAAAGTAAAAATTTTAACTTGATCAAGCTTTCCAAACATTTCTTTAACATTCTCCCACATTTGCTTTGAATCCTCCGTCGGGGGAGACCGGCCGCGACTTCGGATGAAATGCAATTTATCCAAGGAAAGTTAGTAGGAATGAGCCAATAGAATAAACACCGTTGGATAAAAAGCAAGCAATACAACAATCTTCTTTCCCAAAATATCATAATTGCCTTTGCAGTCAACAACTGTGATGGATGGAACCATGGATATGGTATCCATGGATAGAGCCCCTAAAAAATTTAGGACATGGGGACGTATGCTTATTTGGTTATTTGAAGGTAGGGTTTTGTGTTTTAGTCAGTAAAGATTTCTTCCCTCTATAATAATTGCAACTCTGTTTTGTTCCCACTCAACTATTGTACCGCTGGATTGAAGAATAAAGGGAAGAACTTTGAGAGGAAAAGCCTCTATTTTCTTAATTGTAAACTGTTGTACCAACACAGAGAACATCTAAGAATAAAAATGGGATAAAGATAGGACTGAAAAAAAAAAAAAAGGATCTACATGGAGACTTCGTTTTTAAGTGGTCGTAAGCCTTCAAAAAAAAAAAAAAAGGAAAAACGGAAAA
Source organism: Eucalyptus curtisii (assembly GCA_017140595.1). NCBI lineage: Eukaryota > Viridiplantae > Streptophyta > Magnoliopsida > Myrtales > Myrtaceae > Eucalyptus > Eucalyptus curtisii. The sequence goes on along the minus strand of CM029496.1, from coordinate 38,356,503 downwards.
ACAATGACTACAAATCCATAGGGGGCAAAATCAACGAAATAAATGAATTATCATTTGTTTTATTTTTACTATCATTATCATCTTCTTCATTGAGCCATATCCTCGAGGAAGTCAATGGAGAGCCGAAGGAGTCCCATGTACGCAAGCTTTTAGGACCGGTAATGCAGTAGATGAAAGCAAATAATAAAAAAATAAAAAATGCTTAATTGCTCATCTGCCGTGTGAAGATATTATGCTTTGAAATGTCAGGTGAGCTATCGGGAAACTTAATAAACTTGTAATCGATGTGTACCGCAACTTATCGCCCGGCGCCCCACCTAGCATATAAACCAGGCATCAAGCTCGAAATGTGCGATATCGATTATGTCGAACAAACGGTGACCGGTAGATAGAATGAGTAGAAGAGAGAGCATTGGTGTTTTGGCCTTTTACTAATGCTTTAACACCTTACGAGACGATCCGATTTTCATGAATTAGTGGTTCGAGGGTGGCCAATTATTTAATTGATGTACAAAAAGAAGTCTAGGTCTAGATGGAACCTCGTACATATTAGGGATGCATAAAATTACAAAAGATGCACCATTCATATGAGAATTTAATAAATCTTCTCTCATCCTGATTCTTGTGTCACGGCCTTGGGTTGCCATGATTAAAGGACTTGTTGGATGGATGAAGACTGCCCAAGATAGCCTAGGGTTTTCCCCTCGAGTTTCTGGAATGTTTTTAGGGATGGGCGAAATGGTAATTGTGTTGAGCTCTAGAATTCTCTAGGCATAAATGCCGATTGTTGATAGGTTGAGATACGATCTTGTCCACCGGATCGAAAATCTATCAACGGTTATAACGGGAGGGCCTCTAATATAAGAAGGGTGCTCCCCCTCATTGTATTCATCCAAATATTCAATGATAGAGTTCTCTTTTCTTTAGAAATTCTCTCTCTAGAATTTCTTTACGATTTGGATAAGCGAATGAGTAAGGTCCATTATTATATATCTCATCATATCATAAATTAATATTTACCACCTGTCGCTAGGAAATGTGAGGCCCAAATTAACCCCACCAACTGGAAGAAAAAATTCAAATTGCTCTTTTTCCTTTATCTCTTGATTGAAAAATATGGACAAACCCTCTACAAAAATAATAACGCAAATATTTCCTAACTCAATTTCAACTTTCCTAATTTGACAAACCTTAGATTGATCAATGCCATAAATATATTTGGAAACTAAAAACAAGGATTATTTCATGAAACACTGTCAAACAATATTTGAACGAAAAGATGAATCATAAACAATCTTACTAAGATTTCCGTAAGCGCATCCTTCGAACTTTTTCTATCAAGATTCAAGAAAATCAAAGGTAATTATCTTCCTTGAATACAAACCTCGCATCGATATTAACGCACCAACCGTCAAAGTGTCTATACAGTGACCATACCTCCAAAACTCTCCGAGCTCGAAAGAAACGAATGCATCCAAGCAAGCGTACTCGATTTGACGATCCGTGAGCGTCTTGTTGTCCCATTTGCTCATTGTTATCTCCTTGGGCTTTTCGAGCTCTCTACTGAGGATGGACTTGGATAGCCTTTTGAGACCCACGAATTGCCAAAGGTAATTCACCAATCTATTCACTGCCAGTGCACGGATGTCAATGGTGCATGACACAGTCGAGTCCATAGTTTTTGGTGAGTTTCCTGGCATCTTCGTCCACACCGACTCCAACAAAAGTGTACTTCACGTTGGCAAGGAACACGAACAGTGACGTGGGAATGTACATCGCGTGAAGGGGTTGAAAGATGAGGCACTTACGACCGACGCAGAGTTGGAGGATGGCAACTCGATGAGGATCGTTACTGGGCTCGGAGTTTGGGCACCACTCGGTATTGAGGCCGACAATTAGCCGACTGAGCTGCGATGGTGAAAGCGCTCAATCTTCCGACGTCGGGCTGGTCAGTGACCCATGTTGTGATCTTCTCTTCGTGGAAGAGAATCAAGTGAACAGAAAACATATTGATTCAAAAGATCGAGTGAAGGAGCGACGCAAGGAGTTAACACGAAAGAAATCATGCAATATATAAGTGATGGCCTAAGTTGAGTTAAATTAGGAAATATTATCAAATGTCGAATCAGGAAAGTCGAATTAGGGAAGAAGAAAGTCTGAATTAGGAAAGTCAGAATTAGGAAATATTCGCATTGTTATATTGTTAAACTGTTACTATTTCATCGGGAGTAGAAACGATCGGGCAAGTCAAAAGGTTTTGCTATTATTCGCTTGGAAATCCTTATTCATTTGTTCTGCTCGGCGCCCCTTCGATGGACTTCTGTGTCCTGTTCTGGATTTTGTTTCTTGCCTCCGATTCATCCAATGATCTCTCCTCATCCTCGTCTTCCTTCATCGCAGAGGTCCGACTTTGGGGGTTTCAAGGCGAGTCGAAAGCGATGCCAAGAGATTTGTGATTTCCTGGAGGAAGCTCCCGTTCATGGCGAGAGTAGAAGTGAAGAGAATTGTTGTTCTGTTGGCCCTCGCCGACCCTTGCATGAGCTTGTTCCCCGACCATGCCGACCATGCGAGACCATTTGAGCTCGCCCCACCATGTCATCCACTTGGTGTCACTACCGCCCGGACAAAAGATCTACCGCCGTCCACTGAAGAGTATCAAATTCACTCTTCCTTTTTTATTTTTATTTTTCCTTTCTTTTTCCTTTTTCAATATTTCCTTTCAGTTTTCCATTTAATTTATTTTTGATTTTTTTCCTAAAATGACCGACCACATCAGCGCCCCCTCTCTTATGAAACTAATTTTAAAAAAAAAATCACACACATGCCAGTTTTTTCGTAGTCAAATTCAACAGAATTAGTGGAATGACTTCCTTGTACAAATTTGACAAGTCTTAGAATTAAATTGCAACTTTGACAATACGCTCCCCGAGATGCAGCTATAGTCAATCGAACAGTTATAGGATATTTCATTTCATTTTATGAATTCTCCTAATGCCAAAGATGCTTAAATCCTTTTGAGTTTTTTTATTTGGTTCTATCGTGAATTTCATTTTATTCTATGAATTTTGTGCAACTTTCTTATTTCAATCAAAGCGATGCATATTCTTATAAATTATGCATATTTAACATGTTCACATCTTTTATGTTATGACCTCGATATGTGGTTAATAGATTTGTGGTGAGGAAATAAAATTGCACCGACAAGATAATCCTGAGTTCAATTCAAGTGGTCAATTTATCTTAACATGGACGTATAGTTTGCATGAGAAAAATTAACCGAGTCGATGCTTCAAAAGAAATGAAATGGTACCAATACAATTTTTTTTTTTTGAAGAATTTTGTTCACCACGGCTCTCGGAAGTAACTTTGATAGGATCGGTCGACATCATGATCCAAATGTGCATAAAGAAATGGAATGTAAAATTCAACAATGATTTTTTTTTTAATATATTGACAATTGGAGAAGCATGCCATATTCAAATTCCAATGCTCGACCGGTAAAAGAGAAATTCTGAAATTAACAATTGAGAAATTGAAGAAAGTCTGAACTCTCTCTCTCTCTCTCTCTCTCTCTCTTACCTGAAATACCAGAAACCGAGAGGCGAGCAACTTGAGGAATCTTCGCCCTCCTTTTTTGCTGCCAAAAACTTGGGTGTTTTCTCTTCTTCTGTCGATTATCCGATTCTGATTTGCTCTTACCAGCTCTAGATCGTCTTGTCCTAATCTCTTCATATGGATCCACATAAAGACATGCTTTTAAAGTGGTTGCAAGCCTTTAAAACGAAAAACAGAAAAATAATGACTGCAATGGTAAACATGCATCAAGATCACATGGGGCAAAATCGATGGCATGCCTCCCTTACAAGATAAAGTAAAGGCCACAAGTTTGAGAGTAGAACCGTAGGCTAGCTCAATTGTGTATTAGTGTGGGCTTCGAATGACTTTGGTTTTACTTGTTTAGGTATCATGTTGCATTTTGCATTTGTTTTGCCCAACATTGGACACATCAAATTTTAAAAGTACGCGGATGTGTACACTAGAAAGCATTTGAAGCTATGAGCTTTCATGATTCTTTCAAATTACAACAATTTTTTTCCCTTTCACCTTCCAGTGGTACATTTTTAAGGCAAGTAAAATAAAAGCAGGCCTTTACCTTCCACAACAACTCGGGCATGCCAAGTGCAGGCTGTGCTATCGCTATTCAAATATGGCTCTAGCTCGGTCGGTTTCACCCAAGGATATCTCCAATTCAGCATACATGCTCCAAGCTTAACAGTTCTCTGGTGACCACTCCAAGTATATTTCATATAGTTCGCGGCATGGATCTATGTTGCCAAGTTGCAGCTCTATCTCGATGTCTTTTTTACATATCTGTTAATAACCAAGCAAAAAACTTGTTTAGAACAGGTTAGGGAGGAAAAATTAAAGGACAAGAATGAAAAGAGACTGACTTAGAGACTATTCTCTCTCAGTAAAAACTTTATCCAATCCATATTACCTTATCTTTAGGAGCTTTGCCGACTGCATTGCCTAGGATCTGCCTTGCACCTGTAAGATTCATTATCTCAAATTGAACCGCTAAGAGCCAAACTTAGGCAAATGAGAATTTCTGGTGAGGAATCAGCTTGAGAAACTCTTTGCGAGGATTCAAAATTGAATGAGAAAGCTTCACCATGGCTAAGATCTAAGTAGCACCGACACGCGACACGCGACACATGACACAACAAGTCGACACATCATTTCTAAAAAAATAGAGAATTCCGACATGTTAGGACACGTTATATATTAAATGTATATTTTTATATATACATAATATTTGATTAAAACAAATAAAAAATTAATAAAAAAATTACAATGAATTTACACTAAAAACATTAATCCACAATTTATTAATATAATTCATTGTTTCAATTTGATAAATTCAACTATATTCCAATAATCCATAAAATTTGGAGACATGTTGTAAGAGAAAAGAAAAAAAATTAGGGAGTGAATTGTGTATCACAAGAAATGAGAATCAAAAGAGAAAAGAATATTAGGGTTTTCTTCTTTCCCAATTTGTTATTATTATTATTTTTATTTTTTATTTTTTCACGTATATATATTTTGACCATTCATTTATTGAAAATTTTTAAAATTAACTTCGTGTGTTGGAATCGCGTGTCGGAAACTTGCATTTCGGAATCCCGATTAGAGTGTCGAAAGTGTCGAGAAAGTTAATCAGGTGTCGGATTTTCCGACACGTGTTAACCAAATGTCGAAAAGTGTGAGAGCTTTTTAAGAGTATCGATGCTTTTTACACTAAGACTAGTCTTTAATGCTGGAAACAGAGGGAACAAAAAGATGCGATGAATACTTGGGGATACATGCATTCAACCCCTCATAATCATTACATCATATCTATATGGATTTAAGCCAAAGGTGGGATTCGTCTCGCATTTAGTAGCTTCCAAGAAATATTCTTAAATAAATCATATATATTGTGTCCAGTTGGGGCTGAAAACGCAAATCAATTTAAGGACCGCATGTGTGAAGAAATGCATCTAATCCATCGTTCTCCCTCTCAATTACGCATTAACGGTCACCCTCACTCTTCACCGACGCATGCTCATCCATATTCCAAGTCCGGCTACATTACATCTGTCTCCACAAATAAAAGCTTCCAGCTCCTATATATTGGAAGTGAAACCTGGGTTTCTTCTATTTGTATGCACGTGAATTGATTTGAGAACAATTCTAATGTGTATCTAGCAACAAAGCAACAAAGACTAAAATCACTCTAAATGCAACGTAGCGGCGTGTGCATAATCAAGTTAAATCATTGAAAGACGTATCAGCTAGGACCAGTCTCACGTTGAGTTGACAGCTTATATTTATCATAAAAAAGACAATGCTGTGACACACAAAACACATCTGGCAAGAAAAATAAATCGAGCCAAAACTTAAATCCCGGACCATAACTTTCAACCATGGTAAAGCCTCCACAAACACAATCTCCAACCACTAAGCGAGTCATGAAGCTCAGGAGAAGAGAATATGACACGTCATCAGTTTAGCCAATACAAGCCCCCCTCTCCCTAGACATCCATAGGGTAGCATAATTCGACGAACCACTTCATCACTCCTTAACATATTCAGGAAAGTTATTATCAGCCAACAGATAAATCTCCCTGATCCTTTTTGAGAACACAAACAGGAAGGATGCGAGATAGATCCCATCCCAGTCGAAAAGGCGAAAAATGCAACTTCCACAACACAAGGGCTTACATGCCTGTATTTGTCCCGAGAACGCTCCACATCTTCAGCATCAAGCTCCTTATACAATGCATAATTAATCCTGAAACATCAATGGAAACACCGTGAGGCATATTTCATCTCAAAAGCAAATATGAGCATACCATTTCAAAAGTATATACCCACCACAAATAGATATAGCGTTGCCAGTACAGCTTCTCCTCAGCTGGTGGCACATGGACACATGGGTGATCGCAAACTCATAAAACCGCCCTAGCCCTCTCTTTATTGCCCAAATTAACACTCTCTTTCAAGCGAATGGAATCAAACCATGAATCATAACTCAACGGATTCTTTCTGACCTCATCCACATGCTGCTTTTCAAAAGCTACCAACTTTCTGTACAGATCCTCTGCCCTTCCATTAGGAATATGCATCTCGCCCTCTGGGTCACCTTACGAAGCTCCTCAAATTCCGCGAATGCCACAAACAACATCTCTGCTTCCTCATCATCACCTGAACCCGTGCCGGCATCCTTTTGTTTGACCCTGGTGGGACTCTTCAGACGACAAAGAGTCCGATCGAAATACTCTATTGCTTTGCTGGTGTTTAATGTCGATGAGCTCCTTGATGCTTGTAAGAATGTGGATGAAAGATTGAAGAGAAAAAGTTTTCTGTATTCTCTCTATATTTCTGTACGTACAATGTCAGTGTTTATATTACAAGACATGTATAATGAAAAAGGCAACTAAATAATGTACAGACTAGTTTTGATATAAATTGAATCTTTGGTTATCTTGATTGATCTGATGAATATTTAATGTGATCTGAAGATATCTTGCGTATCTTCCAACACTCCCCCTCAAGCTGGTGGCTTGTAGATATCCAAGACACCGAGCTTGCTTAAGAGATACGCGTGCTGACTTTGACATAGAGGCTTGGTGAATACATCTGCAGGTTGTTCTTCTGTTCCAATCCCCCGTGTCTCGATTATACCTTCCTGTATTTTCTCTTGAGTGAAATGGCAATCCACTTCTATGTGTTTCGTTCTCTCATGCACAATGGGATTTGATGCTAGTTTAAGAGCTGCATCATTGTCACAAAATAATCTGGTTGGTCCCTCGATTCGTACTCCAAGGTCCTGAAGTAATCCCCGTAGCCATACTATCTCACATGTCGTTTTCGCCATAGCTCGGTATTCTGCTTCTACCGAGGATAAAGAGACTGTTGGCTGCTTCTTGGTTTTCCATGAAAGTAAGGAATCTCCCATCTTAATGCAGAAACCGGTTATGGATCTCCTGCTCATCGGACAAGTAGCATAATCTGCATCACAATACGCTGTCATTCTCATGTCACATTTCCTGGAAAGAAGAATCCCGAGTCTAGGACATTTCTTCAAGTACTTCACAACTTTGAGTGCAGCGTTCATGTGAGACTGCTTTGGCTTGTGCATGAATTGGCTGAGTGTCTGTACAGCATAACTAATGTCCGGCCCGGTCATAGTCAAATATATGAGTTTCCCGACAAGTTTTTGATAACTCAATGGATCTTTGAGTACTGGATCTGCTTGTTGAGACACTTCAGCATCATAATCCGCCATAGTCAATTTAACATTTTGCTCAATTGGAATCACAGTTGGCTTACATCCTAATAAACCTACTTCTGATATGATTTCCAATGCAAATTTTCTCTGGCTGAGAGATATTCCTTGATCTGATCGTGCAATTTCTATTCCAAGGAAATATTTGGGTCTACCCAAATCTTTTATGTGAAAAGTAGAATGCAAGTATTCCTTGAAAACTTGGATAGCCACTTCATCGTTTCCCATAATAAGTATATCATCTACCTATATCATTAAGTATATAGATGACGTACCTTTAGTCCGTGTAAAAACGGCATAGTCAAATCTGGATTGTTGGAAAACGCAGCTATCGGGGACTCAAAGCAAATTTGGCATACCGGTGAAACCGGAAGCCCGCTTAAGTCCATTCAGGGATTTGCGGAGACGACATACTCTATTCTCCCCCTGTCTCCATAAACCCTGTGGAATATCCATATAAATTTCTTCATCTAGATCTCCATGTAAGAAGGCATTGTGGACATCCATCTCGTGCAACGGCCAGTCCTGAAAGGCTGCTACTGAGAGAAATGAGCGTACCGTAACATCTTTAGCGACGGGAGAGACGGTTTCATGATAGTCAAAACCTTCCTGTTGTGTGAAACCTTTAGCCACTAATCGAGCCTTGTACCTTTCAATCGATCCATCTGCTCGATATTTGATCTTGTAGACCCATTTGCATCCAATTGCCTTCCGGTCTGGGGGTAGAGAGACGAGTTCCCATGTCTTATTGTCCATTAAAGCCTGCAATTCTGCTTTCATAGCTTGCTGCCATCTCGGATCAGTGCTCGCCTCATCATAATTGGATGGTTCTCGCTCCTCAGAAATGCGAGAAATGCAACAACGATGCTCCGCCGACAGCCGATCAAATGAAACATAAGAGGAGATGGGAAAAAGAATACCTGGTGAGTTTCGGACTCCACACACATAGTCTTTCGTCCAAGTTGGTGGACGTGTAACTCGCCGGGAACGTCTAGGTGGGGTATTTGCAGGTGATAATTGACCCGACCCAGTATCAATAGGAGTGGATGAATGATCCGCACTAGCATTATTTGAAGTAGAATCAAGCACAACTTCATCATTTGAGATGTGGTTCGTGGGTTCCAAAGTGGAGTTGCCAAGTCCATGGCGATGCGAGAGGAGTCCCTTCTATCTCGTTGATGCGGAAGGAGAACATATCCTGGATCATTTGCAATTTCTTCAATATGAGGTGAAGAGTGATGTCCTCGGTTATCTGTCCTTGGTTCTTGTGTAGCAAAAGGAAAGATATCCTCCTGGAACGAAACATCTCTACTAACAAAGAATTCCCCTGTAGATGAATCATAAATCCCGTACCCCTTTTGTAAGGTGGGATACCCCATGAATGTGCAACGGCGTGCACGAGGACTCATTTTATCTCTAGGTCCCACTATAGTGGCATAACATTGGCAGCCAAAAATCTTCAAATGACTCATATTTGGCTTCCTCCCAAAGAGCAATTCGAAAGGACTTCGACCGTTGAGAATCTTGGTCGGCATTCTATTGATTAAATAAGCTGCAGTTAGGACACAATCTCCCCAAAATTTGTCGGGGATGGAAGCTTGAAACTTCAAGGCGCGAGCAACATCCAATAAGTGACGATGTTTCCGTTCCACTACTCCATTTTGCTGTGGAGTATACGTGCAGGAACTCCCATGTAAAATCCCTTGAGATGTGAGCAAGGCAGTACACTCATGGTTAAAGAATTCCTTCCCATTGTCTGTTCTTATTCGGCGGATTGTTTTGCCAAATTGAGTTTTCGATAAAGAAAGGAAAGTCTTTAAATGAGATATGACTTGACCCTTAGACTGCATGAGAAAAATCCATGTGACCCTTGAATGGTCATCCACAATGGTTAAGAAAAAACGGGACCCATCATGGTTTTGTGTATGGTAAGGACCCCAAACATCAATATGAAGTAAGGAAAAGGAATCATCTGCATGATTTGTGCTCAATGGAAAAGGAATACGAGACTGTTTGGCAAGTGGACAAATATGACATTGAGGATAAGGAAATAAGGAACCGTGACCCATTCTGGAATGCAAAAGGAATTGTTTATCATTGGTAGTCAAATTACACAATGATTGTTTATTACAATGAAACTGATCAAGATTTGCTGAACTCTTCCAAAAGTATAGTCCTTCGATAGATTACCCTGAGCCCATCGGTGTCCCAATCGAAAGGGCACGAAAGACATTTATCGGCAATAAAGGAAACCTTACAAGAATTTTCCTCACAGGCTCTAGACACGGAGATAAGGTTAAATTGAAACTCTGGGACATAGAGAACATTTGTAAGAGTGAGCTGAGAGCTAAGATTGACTGTCCCCGTTATGGACACACGAGCAACATTTCCATTCGGCAATTGCACAATAATGGGACTATCCAGTTCTTCATTGTCAACAGTAAATAGTTTCTTGTCACAGGCAATATGATCACTAGCTCCAGAATCGACAATCCAAGTATTCCTCGATATGGTATTTATTAGGCAATGAGAAATACCTGTAAAACTGCTCCCCCTTTTTGGAATATCCAATTTGTGCAGTGCTTGCATTAATTGTTGATACTCAGCATGGATGATGGATTGATCAGTTGATCCTGTGGGTTGATAAACTGCTGCTGCTGATACTTCCTTCTTTTTTTCTCCCAGTCGGCCATGCAATTTCCAACAACTGTCAATTGTGTGATGGGGCCGTTTGCAAGAGTCGCAAAATAGCTTGCCTTTATTTTTCAAATTCGATCCATAATTAGATCCATAACTCGGCCCATAATTGGGCCCATAATTCGGCCCGAGGTTCTTCGAAAAAGAAGAGCCATTGGATCTGTTTGATCCGGAACCATCCACGCCGTCCAGATCGTCCGCGTAGCGCGGCCCTTTAGAGCCGTCAGATCGCTGCGTGCGATCTGAACCGTCCATCGCCGAGCCTTTAAAAGGCTTTTGTTCGGCGAACCCTAGTGACGGGTTCCGCCTCCTTTCTAGGGTTTTCACTGCTCCTCTCTCGATTCTGGCCGCGAGAGCCAAACCCTCCGTCGCTTTGTTCTCTGTCGAGGTGAGTCTCTAGCTCTCCTCCTGAACTGCAAGTTGGAAAATTCGTCCAATCGGCGGCGGGGGCTCCATGGCCAGAATCTGCGACCTGAAGGTGAGGTAAGAATCGTTGAGTATTAGCAAAAAACGCGTCGCTTTCTCTCGGTCCTTGATCCCCTTGTACTGTTGGAGGGTTTCTTCGGGTCCGATGAGTTTTTCTTCGGCGGCTTCAAGCTCGTTCCAGAGGGCTGAAAGCTTGTTGAAGCAGGCCGTCACGGTCATGTTTCCTTGCTTCAGTTCGGAGAGGGCTTGATGCAATGAAAAAATCCTTGCTTGATCCAATTTCCCGTACATTTCTTTTATACTGTCCCAAAAAGATTTTGAGTCCTCTGTCGGAGGCAATCCGGCGGCTATTTCTGGACTGATGCAATTCCCTATCCATGTCCGAACGAGCTGGTTGCATTTTTTCCATTGTCGCCCTAATTTCTCATCGGTTGGAATGGGAACTGTTCCGTCGATGAACCCTTCTTTGTCTTTGGTGATAAGGGCTCGGCGAAATTCCCACGCCCAACTCGAATAGTTTTCGGATCCTGTGAGATGGTTGCTGATGAGCTTCAACTCGGGTCCGTCGGCTGTGGAAACATATAGCGCGTCGCCGGGTTCGAGTCGACCCATGGCGGCCGTGAAAGGAAAAGGGAATCCTGTTGGGAACCCTGTGCTGTTGGTTGTCTGCCCTGAATTGAAAAACCTCGCATTCGAATTTGCTGATCCGCCCGTCTGCTCTGGGTCGATGGCTGAGCCTGTTCCAGTATTGGTTGGTAGGCCTCCATCGGCCTACACGCTCTGGTAGCCCGGCTGTGATGAATCTGGATTCGATCCATGTATCCATGGGTATGGCATCCATTGATAAGGATAGCCTGAAAAGTTGAACCCTGGATTGAACTGAGTCGGAAAGTGTTGCCAGGGCGTGTGCTGAGGGTGAATTTGCCCTTGAATAGTTTGATGTTCAGCCAAGGAAGTAACGACAGTTGATTCTGGATTGGGGGAAGTAGGAGGCATTGAGGTAGGTATTTGTGGGTTTGCCATGAGGTTTTAAAGAAAAAATTGAAGTGGTTTTGTTTTGCAGGTTGAACAAAGCACGAAGGCTAAAAGATGAATTCCTACCGGAGGCTGCTTCGCTTTGCAAGTGTTGCAACAGCAAGGGCAGAAAAGAATCGGAGGCAATTCGAAGAAATTTGTGGAAGCAATACCAAGATCAGAAATCGAGCTCTGATACCATGTAAGAATGTGGATGAAAGATTCAAGAGAAAAATTTTTCTGTATTCTCTCTATATTTCTATACGTACAATGTCAGTGTTTATATTACAAGACATGTATAATGAAAAAGGCAACTAAATAATGTACAGACTAGTTTTGATATAAATTGAATCTTTGGTTATCTTGATTGATCTGATGAATATTTAATGTGATCTGAAGATATCTTGCGTATCTTCCAACAATGCTCGACATCCGTGAAACTGGATGGATATGGAATGGAATGGATGTTAAGGTTTTTAGGAGTGAGAGGAGGTCTATTCGGGGAAAAGTTATAAAAATCTTTCTCGAAATATTCTTCTAAAGGCTAAAGTAAGTGATTTTCTATCCCTTCTTTCCAATTATAAAAATTGAAAATACTAAACTTTCTCTTATTCGTTGTGGTGAATCAATTCAAAAATTATAAATGCTACGTAAAGTTCCAATTTTATAGTCATTATAGTGATTTTACCCGGATATGAATTTTATTTGTTGCTTTTCTTCCAAGTCTTATGATATTTCGGTTGGGTAGGTTATCTCATGGTAAGGCCAAGGCATATCACATGTGCCTAAAAGGTTATTGACAAATCACCTAACAAGTAAGTACCTTAGGTTCCACCAAGATGGTAATAATCCATTCCTTTCCTCATAAGACTTTTCTATTTGAGAAATTAGAATCTCTTCGCCTTTTGTATCCGACTGACCAAATTCTCAAAGAATATGCCCACCTATTTTTCAAGTTATGACACAAGAACACAAACCTCTTCTACTTTGGCTAGATTTTGCGCTTGTAGCTTTTTGGGAATCATTATCGGAAACTATTTAGATTTATTTCCATCTTTATCCATAGCAATTTCCTTCTTTGAATTTTGAAGATAAGCGCCTTTTGGGGTTTAATCTCTCTACGCCGATCTGAGCTATATATACATATATACATATATATATATATATATGTGTATGTATATTGTTTTGCCAACCTGAAGGCTTCATCGGCGTCAACAGCCAAAGGCAAAAGCTTGAAAATCCTCCATCCATGGCCCGGATCGAGTTCTCCGTCAATCCAACTCACCCACCGAAACATCCACATCCACAACGACCACCTCCTTCCGATCGAGATGAAACCCGAAACTCATCAGTCGATTACATCAGCGAATTGCCGGTCGCCATAATCCTTCATATCTTCTCCTTCTTGACCACAAAAGACGCCATCAAAACCAGTGTCTTGTCCAAGCGATGGCGTTCCACTTGGACCGCTAACCCACATATATCTTTCTCCATGTCCGAATGCGATAATAGAAGCATGTTCCGGAGTTTCATGGCTATTGTGGACGCGGTGCTGTTACGCTGCACTGCAATTAAGGTGAAGAGCTTCCTCTTTTATGCTCCCCGTCTCGACTGCCTTATCGAGTCAAGTCATACAGGCTGGCTCCGCTCTGCCGCGGGGCCAACCATTGATAGGTGGCTTCGCTTCGCCGTGGAACACGAGGTCGAAGAGGTATCGATGACCTTGCGCAACGACAATTTTTATGGGATACCGAAATTCTTTTTCCGCTGCACCACGCTGGTGAGTTTTCACGTATCCCGTTGCCGTTTTTCAACTATGGGCGCTGTGAATTGGTCTTCGTTGAAGAGACTGTGCATTGATGATGCGAAATTGGAGGACAATGTGATAATGAGAATTTTGAAAGGCTGTCCTGTTCTAGAGTTCTTTGAGTTGAAAGGCTGCTGGGGTTTCGAGCACATTAAAATTGAATCAAGAGGTTTGAGAGAATTGGTGATTCATTTTCCCAAGTTTGATCATGATCAAGATTTCTTTAACCTTACCAGAGGAAACATTGACACCTTACCAGAAGATTCCATCTTGAAAATTTCTGCTCCTCATCTTCTCAAGTTGCGCATACTGGGTAATTCCGTGAAGGGAAAGTTTAAAGTAGATGAACTTTCTTCCTTGATTGAGGTCGAGTTAAATTTCGATATAAAAACTCATCCAACCAGTCAACTTCAGGCTCACTGCAATCTTGTCAAGGGACTTCTCCAGAGTATGTATCATGTCACGAAATTGGTAATGGGGAGCTGGTGTCTTCAGGTGCGAGCTAATTCATTTAATTATGAGCTATGTTGTTGTGGACATTCATTACAGATTCTACCATTTGCTTAAGATAGATTGTGATATTGTTTATGGGTGTTTGATGGTATCATGCTCATAAATTCTTTGTTCAAAAAAACCAATTCTTGCTGGATAGGACTTACACAGATCATAACCTGATGGATGCAGCTATACATTCAAACCTTTATAAGACTAAAATCTGATGTGTAATAAAAGAAATTCTTGAGAAGCATTAACTGGTTGTTTGCCCATTTATCTGGTCTGTCGGCTATTGTGAGAGAACCTTGAAGAAGTAAAAGTGATTAATTTTTGCTTCTTCCAATACGACGTACATGCCTAGGTGCTATCGTTAACGGAGGCAAGAGGACTGTTTTTTCCGTCCTTAGAATGTGTGCATCTGATGTTCCCCATCGCAGCGGACCATGAGGGAGCTCCTGGGATAGCAAAAATACTCGAAAGTTCGCCGCGCCTGGAGAAGTTATTCTTACAAATGACCCCGGTAAACAATTACTAGAACCGTACCAGTTCACTTTTAACAGCAGACTTGCATGAACATACATAACGTGTGGATTTCAGCCTTGGGCCGCATATAATCCTCTCATTTCTTTTCTTCCCGTGATTGACAAATGTCTTTATACCTCTGTCATTTTGATTGATTCTCTGGATTCTCCAGCGATTTATGTTTCATTTAATGTAACAACTGCTATTTTATCCCTTCAAATCTCGATTTATATCTCATGTAGTTCCAAATATATCGCTCATCATTTGTCATGGTGTTCTAGTTCGTTGGCGAGAATGTTGGCCGTGGCAACTTTGAGGCAGAAGAATTTTGGAATTCGACAAAGTGGAGGATCCATCAGTGTCTAATGCATCTCAAGAATGTCGAGATTGTTGATCCCGGTGCCAATTGGCTGGCGTGGGAACCCGTTCTTTCCATGCTCAAGTTTCTCCTCCAGAAGGCACCCTCGCTGGACAAAATAGAGATCAATAGTAACGATTCCATGGTGTTCGATGCGGTTAATCCGTGGGTGCTGCTCGAAGTGGCTCGGATAATTCTATCACACCCAGATCGTTCTCCCAGTTTGAAAGTCATTCTTAATTATCCATCCCAAGCATGCCCTTCTGCAAGCGTGCTTAAATGTGATTTTTACATCAGCCCAGATGTTGTCTTCTCGTGATTGCACTATTACTTTAAGCAACATGTTCATTAAGGAGAAATTGGACGGAATTGGAATTGGAATTGGAATGGATCTTTAGGGTTTGTGAGAGGAGATAGGCTGATGAGGGTAACATATGATACAGTTTGTTTTTTTACAATATTCTTTTTGATGTATTATTTATGGGTAGATGATAGATATAAGAAAACATTATATATATAAAAGAAGCGGATGCAACAACAATCTTTGACAAGATATTCCTATCTTGAGATATCTCAAAATATTCTTTCAATGGCTAAGTATCGCAACAATAATAAAAGAAACAATAATAAATAATAAACGATGGCAAAGTAATTTTCTATCTCTCGCCCAAGTTCCTCTTTCTTCTATGCCCAATTTCTTTAGTCGATTTCGTTTTACTTTTCCAAAAAATGAAAGTGTTAGTCGGTCACTTTGGTTGACATATATTAGAATTCGCCTCACGTTTGTTCGTCTTATGACATGCACAACACATAAGAGTTTCCCTTCTAATATAGGATGATGATTAACGGTGATGCCGTGTCGTCACGCTCATATGAATGGCGCACTTAAATGCAAGACAATTCGTGTGTATTTGTTATTTGACTTGCTCAGATCTAATCGATGTGTATTTCCCCAAACAATAATTGAAGAACGAGGAAACTTCCCAAAATCAAACGCTCCTGATTAGATTTCGTCAATTTTTCCTCTTTCATTTCTTGTAATCTTTTGGTGTGCTTACAAAAATGATTCAACAGAAAATAATTTCGCCGTCCACAAAAATATTTAGACATAAATTGTCTTCGATAATGAAAAATTTCCAATCAGTTAATTATTTTAAGCAATACAAACGATCATTGTGAAGAGTATTTTACAAGTCAATTATTTTTAGTAAACAGAAAAAAATAAAAATAAGAGGACATTCGAGTCGTTACGCATTATCCAATGGCATTCAACGGTAGTAAGTCACACAAAAAGGGGTAATTCCACGGACAAATCCCCACAACTACACGTCAAAGTACCGCTAAAATCCTGCAAAGACTGTATCTGCTCAAACATAAATCCCGGCCCCAAAACTTTCAACCATGCAGAAAATCCACTAAAACCTCCACAAGCACAATCTCCAACCACTAGCGACTAGCGAGTCATGAAGCTCGGGACGAGAGAAAATCACATGCCATCAGTTTAGCTAGCACAGGGATTGTGTAGCATCCACTCTCCCTAGACATGCTATATGAAAGTTAGTATAAACCAATAGATTAACCACCGTTGGATAAGAAGCAAGCAAAGTAATACGGTAATCTTCTTTCCCAAAATATCATAATTGCCTCTGCACTCAACAACTTGGAACGTTAGAACCCTAAAAATTTTGTTAATGTCATATCAAGGACAAGCCACGTAAAAGCTCGATCACATAAGAATTTGTGCCACTCAACTATTATTGTTCTGGCAGTCTCTCTAGGCTGGTAGAGCTTCCCTTCTCATGGGTAGAGCTTTCTCCTATCCCCATGGGTGATAACAAAACGAAACACTAAATCTCGGTGAAAACAGAAATATAGCTGGAAAAGAGCCGGGCTTTTTCCGATTTGTCTTTGAATCCCAAGATGACAAAGAAAGAGTGCTGAAAATAGGTTCTTAGTCATTCGCTAGTAATCTATTGGTACTAAAGCAATGTGAACCTAATATTCCGGAGCATTGTTATGACTTTTTTTAGTATGATTTTTGGGTCCACATAGTGGGCTTACCTCCCAGATGGATATTAGAAGAGGTCTACTCTGATGTTGCTGGAAAAGTGGGGAAGGTTAAGGAAATATAGCCAGAAACAGAGGAAATGGCCCATATAGAATAGGAAAAGTGAGGATTGAGCTTGAACTCTCAACTCCTCTAAAAACAGGGGCATTTACGCCTCCCACACTTTTGCTACTATGCAGAAGAATAGGACACTATGCTTTGTATTGCGAAGAGATCCCATATGAAAAAAAACATAATGGGCAGAGAATAGGCTGGGAAATATGGCCCTTGGCTCAAAGTGGAGGTGCGAGAACGGAGCCCTCATTGGGAAGCCTTTTATGGAAAGATAGCTCCTACTTAGGAGGAGAAGGCATGTGTCCCTGAAACCCCTATTCCATCGTCTAACATGGACATCGTAGGGTGGAAAGATGCTCAGTGTTGCCCCTATTCGAAGCAAAAAATGGATAAAAACCCTTCTTCAAATGAGTTTAGGGATGGAGGAATGACAATCTCAATAGCAAAGGCAAGGAATGGGCAACAACCGTTGTATTTACAAGCCTCAAATGCTGGAGGGCTGAAGGAAGCGTAAGGTACCAACAAGAAAGGGGTGAAGAATCAAAGGGTAAAAAAAACAAGAAGGCAGATGGGTTGAGCTTTGCAGTGCTTGACAAGATGGAGCTTTTAGAGACTCCTGTCTAGCTATTGAAAGAGGGGAGTGAATGGGCCTTGATGGCTAGCCCTAATAAGCCACCAGAAACATTATGAGGGCTAGAATTGTTAGGGGCTGGGTAACCTCTTGATGTTCTAGGAAATGCAAGCCTTAGTAGTTCTTGAAAGGCCTGACCTGGTTTTCCTGATGGAAACTAAAAAAAAAAGAGATGATGGTGGAAAGGGTTAGAAGGAGGCTCAAATTCCAAAACTTGTTCTTAGGGCAACCAATAGTAATTGTCAAGGCTTTGGCGCTTTTGTGGAGTGAAGATGTTGAAGTAAAAGTGAACTCGAGCGCAAAGGAATTCATTGATTGGGAATGTAAAGACCTTACTAGCGGTGCTCAAATGAGAATCATATTTCTTCACGCTTCGACAAATTTTTGAGAAAGGCTTCAACTATGGCAACAGTTACGGTGCTTTCACGCAAATAATCAACTCCCATGGATATATATGGGTGACTTCAATGATATTTTGTATAATTAGGAGAAGGTAGGAAAAAGGGAGGCTAATCACCATAGAATAGTCGCTTTATTGATAGCAAAGGCTGGGCATACACCTAGACCAACAATAGAGAAAGAGAAGCCCTGGTGAAGAAGAGACTGGATAGAGTAATATGTACCATGGAATAGTGAGTCACTTTTTCAAATGCAAAAGTCCTGGCTTTACTAGTGGTAGGGTCGAATCACAGCCCACTCTTACTTTCATTAAACCCAGTTCATGAGAGGAGAAGAAAATATTTCAAGTTCGAAGCATATTGGATGGAAGAACAAGAATGTGGGGACATTATCACAAGTATATGGGCTAGAAATCAGTAGTGTCATGGAAGTCTCTCAAAAAATCCAACAAGTCACAACTGATTTAGCATCATGGAGTAAGAGGAAGTTCTTTGATGTATCACACCAAAGCAAGGGCCTCAAAAAGAAACTAACAGACATAACCAACAACAATACCTGAATGTCCAACAAGGAAGAAGTCTAGAGAATCAAGGAGAATATTGATCAATTATGGAGATAGTAAGAAATGTATTAGGGCTTAAGATCTCGAATTAATTGGTTCCAATGGGTTGATAGAAATACAAAGTACTTCCATGCCACAATGGTACAAAGGAGACAACAAAATAGAATAACAACGCTAAAGATGGATGAACATAACTAGAGCAAGGATCCTAAGGTCCTTAAGCAACTCATAGAGGACTACTACCGGTCACTTTACGAATCAATTGGACTGAGAGATTTTCAACCCATCTTAAATCAGTGCCTAAGCCCAGTTAGTATGAAAATGAATGAGAATGTGATGGCCACCATCTCATTAGAGGAATGAAAGAAGCTATATCCAGTTAGGCTCCCTAAAAGCTCTAGGCTCGAATGGACTAAATGAACAGTTTTATCAGCATTTTGAGGAAAATGTGAAAATGGATGTGATGCAATTATTCAGAACTTCTTTGAGTCAAGTAATCTTGATCCCCTCCTCAGCAAGACGCATATCTCCCTTATTCCTAAAGTTAAAAATCCAGAGAGTATGAGCCAATTTAGACCAATTAGTCTATGTAACTTCAGTTACAAAATCACATCGAAGGTGCTGGCCAATAAATGGAAACCCTGACTTCTTGAGAGTATCGCTACCGAACAAAGTGCCTTTGTCAAAGGTCGACAAATCCTAGACAAATCCTAATTATTCAAGAAGTATTGCACCAACTGAGGACAAAAAAGAGAAAGAAGAAGTTTCAGACCATTCTAAAACTAGACATGCAGAAGGTCATACGATAGGGTGGAGTAGGACTTCCTTAGAATGATCATGCTAAAGATGGGATTTTGCGATTGATGGGTTGATTTAATCATGTAATGTGTCTCGACTATCTCCTTTAGTGTGAAAGTAAATGGAGAGCCAACACAGTATTCTCGCCTAGACGAGAGATTAGATAAGGAGATCCATTATCCCCTTACCTATTCATTTTGATGGCCAACGTTCTTTCTTGGATGATGCACAAAGCTATTGAGTATGGAAGTATTAAAGGAATAATGCTAAATAGGTATTGTCTTGCCCTATCCCACCTATTGTTTGCTAACGATGCTATATTTTTTATGGATGGCACAGTCAGAGAATGCCAAAACTTGGCAGCTATTCTAAACCAATATTGCTATGCAACGGCCAAGCTATCAAGTGTGTTCTTTAGCAATGACTATCCACCAAACCTAAAGAGGAATATGATACAAGAATTGCGAGTGCCGGTTATTGAAGAAACATGGAAATACCTCAGAATACCATCTGAATGGGATCAAACAAAGAAAGAGACATTTGCGTGGATTCTGGCAAGAGTGAACATGAAGCTTGAGTGATGGAATTTTATTTTATTTTGTCAAAAGCCAGAAAATAAATCTTCATAAAAATCGTCACGCAAGCTCTACCCCAATACGCAATGTCCATCTTCAAGATCCCTATTTCAATTTATAAAGCCATTGCGGCATTTTGGTGGAAACGAAATGAGTCCAAAAAAGGCATGCACTAGAAGAGGTGGGAGGTATTAAAGTCACGAAGGGGATCTTGGCTTCAACGATTTGATAAGTTTTAACAAAGCCATGTTAGGAAAGCAGGCCTGACGACTATCTCAATCGCCCTCAGCCTTATAAGTAAGATTTTTAAAGGAGTCTACTACCCAAACGAGGACTTGTGGAAGGGAAAAAGAGGGTAGCGACCATCTTGAGGCTAGCAGAGCATTCTAATAGGATGGGAAGCCACAAAACCAGAAGTACAATGGGTGGTGGGAGATGGGCAATCATTTAACACCCGTCAAGACAAATGGCTACCAATGGGCTTTTTAGGAGGCCCTACAAACAAGGATGATCCCATAATGGTGGCTGAATTAATCAACAAAGAAATGAGAGAATGAAATGAGCCCAAGCTCCATAACCTTTTCAAAGAGAGACTTGTGAACAAAATCCTGTCCATCCCCATCGACATACACCCATAGGAGGGTAAATTGATTTGAATCGGAAACAAGATGGGAAACTATATAGTGAAAAGTGCCTATAATAGAATTTTCTCCAAAGCCATAAAACAATATTTCAATAATGCAACGACTTCCTATGGATCTTATGTCAAGATGTTATACTGACAAAGGAAAATCTGTACAAGCGGAGAATATTACCCAAACCTTTATGCCCTCTATGCTTAAAATGTAACATCTTAAATTTTCGACCTCGTCTCGATAATATGAACTAGGCCTTTCATCGACGTGCCTATGGTCCTTTTTCTCTGAACTGATCACTCACGAGTTAACTGATCTATCAGGTGAAGCTGTTAAGGGATATAAACGCGACAAACTTGAGAATTCGATCAGAAATCTACTGCTCGACCATGTCAATACGGCACCGTTATAATCGATTAGTGATCGGATATAGGTCGATTCGATGGAATGTCGTAATTAAATTGTGGGTGATTCCACATGATTGCAAAATTCGCGTGGAACGGCACTAACTTGATTTTCTGTCAATTTTGTACTCGGTACCGGTAATTGAAACCTTGAGATTTTTATGAAAACCGAGAGTCGCCTACAAGTCGGAGATGCACAAATGTGGATTGAAAATTATTGACCACGGGTTAAACGCGCTAAAATCCCTAAAAGCTACCTGGTAGGTTGGGTCGCGCTAAAATTGTGTCCAGTCGATTTTAACCACGAAATTGAACTCAGTTTCAGGAATTGAACGTTCGAGTTGTCACGGTTTGTTTTTAGAATCTCGTCTCATCTTTCAGGAAATTTCCGTCGAGCGCGGAATTTTTGCTGAAAAATCCAATTCGGCAATTTTAAATCAAGGAAATTCGGATGGGCACCATTAATTGGATTTTTGGCCACCAATTTGATTTGTTATGTGGGGAATTAAATAGAAATTCGTATGGGCTGAATTAGAGGAATTTTGGGCTGCCAAATTGGTTTAATTTGTGAAGAAAATGGTGGAAATTCGTAGGGACAGCTTCAAGGGGATAATTAGCCACCAAAATGAAGTTGTTTTGTGAAGAAATGAGGAAAAATTAGTCATTGGATGATGTTTGGACTTTGTGGGCAGAAGACTTTGTGGCTTAGCTACTCAAGTGCTTGATATTTCCTCTTATTCATCATTGGCTGCTTGCAAGACTTCCAAGACCCCTTGTCCCCCCTCTTTCTCCCTTCTTCTTGCTTCTTCTTCCCCTTGTGCGCATCCTCCCTAGCTGAAACCATCTGCTTCAGCTTCTTCTTCCTTACTTCTTCTTCTATTGTTGTTGCTGCCACTTACCTTACCAAAACCACCACCGCCCACCTGCTCGATCAGCACCCCGTTCGCGTCCTTGCCTTCCCTGCATTCGCTTGGTTGTCCGCTTGACCAGCAGTAGCCGCTTGACCACCGCACGTCGCCAGCCCTTCGTTCGCTTGCCCTATCCGCCCATTTTAGCCGTTCCACCTTCGACTACCGTCCGCCAGTTAGCCAGCAGCCAGCCCTGCCCGTCCCGCATGCCATCCCCGTACCGTTCAGCCTGCACCATCTCAGCTAGCCCCTCAAGCAGCCGCCTGTCCAGCAGCTCACAGAATTGCCTACTAGCCTTGGCCGTGAACCTAGTAGATTGTTTTCAGCCTCTTCTGGCCCCCCGTTGGAGACGTCGTAGTCACTGGATCTCACCGCCGTCGCACCGCTGTCGCCGTGAACCCGTTGCCTCACTAATCCAGTGAGTTAACGCCCTAATCTTGTATTAAGAAGTTAACTGCACTTAGTAGATGGATTAGTGTTAAACTAGATTAGTGTTAATTACCTAGTTAGTTAGGTTAGTTGGTTAGCGCAACTAGTTTAGTTAGGTGGTTAGTTAGGTTACTATCCTAGGTTAGTTAGTTAACCATGGTTAGTTTATTTAATTGTGGTTATGTTAATTAAATTAAAATAATTTATTTTCCCGAGATTTATTTAATTAATTTTTAATTGCGTAGATTATGACAGGATAGCCGTTTATTAGAATTTTACGCTGATAGTCATAGATGAGTTTGTTTGTGAAATTGATTGCTTAATTGTGCAATTGAGTGCTTGATTGTCGATTTGGATTATTATTGCAAAAATCTGATTTTATGGTATTTAATTAGAAAAATACAGGGTGTCTGGTTTTGATGCCAAAAGTATTTTAGGTACTATATAAAATCATGGAATTTTAAAATGAGGGAGCGTACCGTTTTATGGATCAATTTAAATGTGTGACCACGCACAATTATATTACCGGGTATTTTTAGTACGAAGAAAATTGGCCAAGTCAATTATTTGAAATTGAGGTATTTGAGTGCACAGCACGGTGTTCTTGGCCAAGTATGCGCTGGTGTGTGATCACTTAAGTACCCTGATGCGTTTACGCGGGACGTTGCCATGCCTGACGGAGCGGGACGACGCCTAGTTATGCCGAATGACTGCCGATTGTTGAGTTAGACATGGCCGATAGGTCGTAATAACTGGGACACGTGTGAGTGATTGAAATAGCCACGCCTGATTATGGGACAAAATTGTGTGGCACGAAATAAGATGTGTCATAACGGTTTGGCCTTATAATCGAGACCCATGTGATCGTTTGAGAATGGAATGAAGTGTCCTAGTTATTAAATACATTTGTTGTGTGCATATGATATATGTGATGAGCCAATGTGCATAGAGGTGCTGAGGCGAGGTAAGGTCCTATATGGTGCATGTTTAGGCTGCCTTTAGGTGAATTCTCGTTCTAATCGGGGTTTAGGGTGTTCACTCACTGAGATTTATTCTCACCCCGTTGTGGTTACCCCTTTTTCAGGTCCCTAGGATGGAGAATCCGGAGCTTGAGGCGAAAGGGTCCGAAGTATAGGTTGTTTGGTCGTTTCTTTTTGGATATAGACTCTTGTATATAAACCTGTAGGTTGAACCTGATATGTTTATAAAGCGTGTTTTGTGAAAAGGGTGTTGGCATATGATTTTACTATCCCAGTGTTTGATGGTTGTGTAATTCGCTTCCGCATGTGCACAAAACGAACGGGTCGGCGACACGTCCTGGGAACGTCGCAATTTAATCGACCGCCGAGGAATGTGCGCGTGCCTGGGATTCGGGACGTGACACAAAACTTCCCAAGACCGTCGAACATCTTCTCTTCTTCTGCAAATGGACCCGAAAAATTTGGTCCGACCCACGCCTCAATGCAGAGCCATAGTAGTGCCATGCACGCAAGCTTTCAGCGCCAATAACGCAGTAGATGAAAGCGCTTATTTGCTCATTCGCCATTTGAAGATATTATGCTTTGAAACGTCAAGGGAGCTATCGGAAAACTTGGTTAACTTGTAATTAATTTGTACCGCAACCTATCGCTTGGCGCCCCACCTCGCATATAAGCCAGGTATCAAGCTCGAAATGCGCGATATCCTAAATGCAATTATGTTGAAACAGATAGTGACGGCCAAATAAAATGACAAGAAGAGAGAGCATTGGTGTTTGGACCTTTTGCTAATGCTTTAATACCTTGCGAGATGATTCAATTTTTATGAATCAATGGTTTGAGGATGGCTAATCATTTAACCGATGTACAAGAAGAAGTCTAGTTCTAGATGGAACTACGCACATATTAGGAATGCACGAAATTACAAAAGATGCACCCTTCATCCGAGCGTTTAACAAATTTTCTCTCGCCCTGAGTCTTGCCTCTGAGGAATCCAAGTTGACCTCCTTTTAGTGTAGATGGTAGCTTCAGTGCTTCAACAATAGCTATGGCTTCTTCCACAGCATCCATATCCCCCTGCACGAGAATCCTCGACATCTATTGCTCCGCTCCATCATAAATGAGTTTGACAATGAGCTGCCTCAGGCGTTCGGCGGTCCTCATCCATGTCGCATTTCTTCAACTTCATGTTACAGAACCAACCCAGTGATCTCGTGCACCACCTTCGTCGGCTCGGTATGCAGCCAACGAAAGAAGCTTCATGCCTGGCCTTCCGTAAGCAAGGCAGAGAGAAAAGAAGAAAAAAAAAAAAAAAAAAAAAAGCCCACCCGTTGGTTAGAAATTCCTCTTTCCTTTTTCCCCCTGAGCGTGGCACAACTCTTAGCAATTCTGCATCCATCGATCCGTAGTCCGAATGGCTTCTTCATCTCATCGAATCTCATCCCCCAGTTCTTCAAATCAGACGCCACTCAAGCGATCCATTCTCACTTGAGGAATATTATAAAGGGCATCCAACATCGAAGCCAATTTTGGCTCCACCCCTTCGCGCATTCCGCTGCGTGATCTGATCAAGTGCACGACCATGCGGCCGGGACCCAGAAATCCATTCTTCTTGTTTTTCCATCTCCAGTCCCAATTTTACCCAGCACCGTCTATGGTTCTCCGTCGCTGCCAAGGATTTTCTAAACACCCCAACAGGAATCGATTCCCTCCCTCTTCCCCTTCGTGTCACACCGAAGCCCGAGATGACAGATGGGTTATCAAATTATCGGTCTACTCCCGATTAGATAGTGATAGTTGTTCCAGAACTTATCAAAAACATACTTACTGTTCCCGTCGAATATCTTTTTTTTTTTATCAGAATATAGAATCGACGGTTTGTTCCTTCCTTCCTTGACCTCGAAATCGGTATTGCAATTTTAGGAGGACAGATAAACGACGACCATGAATATTTCCTAAGTGAATATTTCATGATTTTTTGTGAATAAATGCGTATGTGAATATTTCCTAATTCGATACTTTGATATTATTTCCTAAGTTAACTCAACTTTGGCTATCACTCCAAATTATATATAAACATGTATATTTCATGATTTTTTTGTGTTAATTCTCTCAATCACTCTTTTTTCTCAATCTTTGCAATATGTTTTCTGTTCACACCATTCTCTTCCACGAGGAGAAGATCACAACATGGGTTACTAACGAGCCGGACGTCGTTAGCCGCTGGATTCGCAAGATCAAAGTGGTCCCCTAGCTCTGAGTCCAATAACGATACTCACTTAGTTGCCATCCTCCAGCTCTGTGTCGGCCGTAAGTGCCTCATCTTTCAGTCCCTGCATGCAACATACATTCCTACATTACTGTTTGTGTTCCTCGCCAATGTGAAGTACACTTTTTTTGGATTCGGCGTGGACGAAGTCGCGAGAAAGCTCACCAAAAATTATGGACTCAACGTATCGTGCACCATCGATGTCCGTGCACTTGCAGCAAAAAGATTGGTGAACAAATTGAGTATGCTTGCTTGGAATCATTCGTTTTTTTCGAATTTGGGAGAGTATTGGAGGCACGGTCAGTGGGTAGAGTTTTTGATGGTTGGTGTGTTAGGATTGATGAGAGGTTTGTATTCAAGGAAGATAATAATCCTTGATTTTCTTGAATCTTGGTTGAAAAATTCGAAGAATGTACTTACGGAAATTTTGCAACTTATTACAATTGTTCACGATTCATCTTTTCATCCAAATATTGTTTGACTGTGTTGTTTCCAAATATATTTATGGTATTGATTCTCTTTTCTTTTATGAAAAAAGAGGTTAATTTCATTATTGGTAATCAGGGATACGTTACAATTTCCGTTCTACATGCCACAAGAACTCGAGAAATACTTCAGATCATATTACGGTCAAGTTCTCTAAACAAAAAAAGCAATGAAAACTAATTATTGATGTCATATTTCTTTTTCACTTTTCAAACAGTAGGTTGTTAATCAAACGGTCGAAATGGGAAAACTAGATTCGACTTTTAGGGAGATATAGTTGTACATCTTATGTCTGCTTTACCCCGAGGTCATGCCATATGTCTTTTCATGATGATTAGAAAACGTTCTTCAGCGTCATCTTTCACGGATGGATTTTTATCCGAGATTTTTTATAATCAAGAGCATTATCATATCGGTTAGGAATTATCCAACACAAGCGATAAGCTCCAGATGATTCCAAGTGGCACAAGAAACAGAAAGGGCAGGAGTAAGTACAAAATTCTAGATTGAAGAAATTGAATTCTATCGTTCATACGACAACGTAAGCAATTCTGTCTTTTATAACAGAGCTGGTTTTGGCGGTCAGTCTACTTTTACATATGAAGCAACCAAGCACAGAGCTACTAGACAACGACAGATTCAGTTCTGTCTATGCTATGACGGCACAAGAGGCTGAGGAGTTCATGGGAATTTTGATATTACAAGAAACACGAGCAGGTGTGGGATGGAACGTGTTTAACCATCCAAATATCTTCCCAAAAAGAATCTCTATTGGTTCACTCTTCCCTCTTCCCAAATACAAAAAGGACCTTATCATAACTAAATACATAACTGGATTTCGACCCCCCAAAAAAAAAACACATAACTAGCAGAAATGAGGAAAAAAAAAAGAAAAGAAAAAAAGTCATATGGTGATAAGCAAGCAACATCAGCGAGGAGTATTATAATACCCGGTTGGCGGTCGCATCCCGTTGACTGGTTGCATGCTTTGAGTCTTCTGTCAAAGCAAGGAGGAGCTGTTTTCGAGTTTCCTACCAACTTGCCAGTCTCTTGACCTTGCCTGTAAAAACAGGATAAAACCTGAGTCACGCCCACGTACCATGACTACAAATTAGGTGAGCGGCACCATGATACAAATATATCCTTTTCCACAATGCAGGGTTGCTGCTCACCTTAGCTACGTTGTCCTTGGCAAGAACAATAAAGTTTTTGAGCCCTTTCCAATAGAAGACACCATCGTTAAATAGAACCATAATGCGAAGAGAACTTTCATGAGTAGAACCCTCGGTGCGAGTTTCCATTTTGCAAGTCATTCCCCACGTGCTGATATGCATTACCAGCCAGTAGACAGCTGTCGGAGGAGCCTAACTTGGCCAATTGGACGCTCAGTGTTAAGAAGGGGGAAAAATAGAGCAGCGTGCTTTAGGTTTGCTCCTGAGATTCATAAGAGTGCTCATCTGGGAGAGGCAAGGTGAAGTCGCTTTCCGGTAAACGCCTTCCAAAAGACTAAGTGAATTCTGTTCCCAAGTGAACAATCAAATAACTAGAACTATCAAAGAAGCACAAAGATAGTAATTGATTCACGATGCTTCTTAAAGATACAGAGAATGGATCGTTAAGATTTCGACTAATATTTACTAAATATATGTTCTATAGCTAGACAATTTTTACGGATGAAGAAAGACTCAGCTAAACACATACTAAGAATTAAGGATTTAAATTTTGCATTTTGATTTCATTACAAGAAAATCCATTCTATTTTAGGACAGCAGAAAATCACAATCAGATTAAGATTACATGGTACATGCAAAATAATTATTCATACCTACATTGTCATGTTTTAAATAAAATAAAACTGTTGGTGCAGCGATGGAATGACAAATGGGACTTTGCAATGTTGTTGACACCTAAATTTTGGCTAAGTATTTTAAATTAAATTGCATAAGAAAATTAGAGACCGATCGGCCCTAACAAAAATAATTTTTGCATAAATTAGGGCTTAGTTTTTATTTGCGTCCATTAATCTTTATTCTCCTTTTTTTTACTTACTTTTCACTTCTTTTCGGATAATTTCGCCAAAAAAAAGGGCCTTGTGGGGCTGGGCGTGAAAGCCCAACCCCTTTCTTTTTGTTCTTCCCGTGTGGGCCCCCAGGGCCTAGCCCTTCCCCTCCGACCCGGCCCCTTTACCCCTTGTCTTCTTCCTCGGTTGAATATGCAGCACGCGCATATTGGGCCCGCGAGCCGTGTCGCCGTCCTCCGACACCGCTTGCATCGGCGTCGTCTGCGTCGCCGCCCGACTCCGCCCGCTTTGCCTCGGCGTCACCCCCGACGCTGTCCCCTACGACCAGCCGCGACCCCCGCCGTACTGGGCTGCTGCTGCTTCCCACGCCGCCACCATTCCGTCCCCCAACACCGTCGTCCTTGCCGCTATGACCAAGCTCCAGATCAGCCACCGCCGTTCGTCGCCACCGTCTCCATCGGACGTCGCAGAAAAGGGACGAAGGGGGGGCGAATAGGGTTGCGGCCATGAACCGAGTCAAGAGCTGGGTCGGGCGCAAGACTTCAAATCGGGCTGGACGAGCATGGGCCAGGTTGATTTCATTTTAAATGATGGGCTGGGGCTTTAATTTTAGGAAAAAGGAGACCAGACTGGGCCGCACATCAAGCCCAACCAAGTTAGGATTCCACGACCCGGGTCGTGTGACCCAAGCCGGTCCGGACTAGGGTCATCGACCCGATCCGTTCGGACCCGGACCCGGACCCACCATTTTATAGTAATATTATATTACAAAAATAATATTTTAATAATAAAAATAATAAGAAATAATAGAAATAATTTAGTTTCCAAAAAAAAAATCCTATGTTTTCCCAAAAAAGCCAAAAAATGATAAATATTTTCAAAAAAGATCGAAAATCTAAAAAATGCCTTTGTGTGTTAAAAAAGAACCAAAAAATAGAAAAAGATCAAAAAAGTTTTTTTCTCCATAAATGTGTAGAAAATCCCTTAAAATCCAAAAGGCGTTAGAGTTTAAATAATAGTAGGTACTAGAAGGGCATTAGTGATTAGGTACCTAGTTTTTTGGTTGCGCAGGAGCGAATATTTTTCCCAATATTCCGCTTGGATTTCTAATCAACCCACCCCAAATTGATTAGTGGCGACTCATTTTAAAAAAGAAATTAACTTATAGGTATAAAAAAATCAAACCATTAAGTAGAAGCGGTTTCTCCTTCTAGGTCCATGGTGAGCTTGAGGATGTCTTGACTTGTGCTAGTTAATCTTGGTGAGAATAAAGGAACAAGAAAGAGAGGGAGAAAGGTCGTGGGTGAGAGGAAAAAGAGATAGGGAGAAGGAGCTTGCTTCGGCGAGAGAGAGAGAGAGCGAGAGAAATGATAGAAGAAGAGAAGAAAAATGAAGAAGAAGAGGAAAAGGGGGCTGCCAACTTAGGAGGAAATGATGAGGAAGAGATTTGGCTTGCGGAAGACTCCTCTTGCATGAAATTCTAGTGGGCAAGAGAAAGGGCCTCCATCATGGCATCTAATTTAGGCTATTTAGGTCTATTTTTCTGCAATATTAGCCATTTTGCATGGCTTGGGATTGGCTAGGGGGCAGCAAAATCAAATTTAATGAGTAAATATGTCCTAATTTCATGCAAATAAGGCCTAGGTGGCTGACCATGTCATTCCATGCATATTAGAGATTGAATTGGGTACTATAATAAGACTTAGGTACATATAATAA
This sequence comes from Eucalyptus curtisii, assembly GCA_017140595.1. Taxonomy (NCBI): domain Eukaryota; kingdom Viridiplantae; phylum Streptophyta; class Magnoliopsida; order Myrtales; family Myrtaceae; genus Eucalyptus; species Eucalyptus curtisii. Next base: position 38,326,416 of record CM029496.1, on the reverse strand, counting down.
TCATATAAGGCATAATTTAATTGCCTTGGGTACTAAATTCTTCCATTAAATTAAATCATCTATACTAATAAAATATTTCTTGAAGTTGGGTGAAATTTGGGGCGTCACATCATGACATTGAACACGACATTAAAGTGATGGGAAAAGAAACAATGGCACAGTTATTGACCCTAATACATATGTGGAAGAGAGTCGCTCTTAAAATTCTGCCGGTACAGTTGAACTTATTTTCCATCAAGTAGGGAGCACGAAGGTGGGCTCAGGTTGCATAGCAATGGTCTTGCAATGCATGCCTTTATCATCAAATTGGAGCAATTTTCTGCATCCAATCCTTTGTGTTAGGATGATCTTATCTTGATATGCTAATTGTGATATCTTGGATTTTCAGTCCTGTTTTCAATTGAACAAATCGGGCCTTTCATCGACGCGCCTATAGTGCTATTCTCAGAGCCGATCACTCGTGAGATAACTAGACTATCTGGGGAAGTCATTAAGAGATTTTAATGCAATATACTTGATAATTCGACTAGAAATCGACTGTTCGACCGTGTTAGTCTGCAAGGGTCATTACGGCATTGTCAAAATCGATTAGAGATCAGGGATAGGTCGATTCGACTGAGATGTGTGATCAAAGTGTGGGTGATTCCACATAATTGTAAAATTCTTGTCGATTGGCACTAGACCGATTTTCAGTCGTTTTGGATACTCTGTGCCCATAATTGAAATCTTGAGATTTTCATGACCACCAAGAGTTGCCGATGTGTCGAAGAGGTATATTGTGGCTCAAAGAAAATCGACCACAAGTCATTTGCACTAAAATTTTTTGAAAGTTACTTGGTAACCTAGGTCACACTAAAATCGCGCCGAATGGAAATTAACCGCGAATTTAAGTCCGATTTCAGAAATTGAAAGTTATGTCATGTCACAAATCATTTTAGGAACGTCGAATAGCCTTTCGAAAATTTTTCTGCAAACCGAGACTTTTTTGGGTCGTTTTTGTCCAGAAAAAGCCGGGGATCATTTTTTATTGCGCAATTGGAAAGCAAATGGGATCAATTGGTGAGAAAAAAAATACTAATTTGATTATTGACTCGATAACGGAATTTATCAAAGCCAAATTGGATTGAACCAAGTGAGAATAAGTGTCCAATTGAAGCCAAAACCTAGCAAATTCGTATGCCCCCCTTTCCAAGCCCTTTTGGACCAATTCAAGAGTCCTAAGAAGAGCCTTGGTGGCTGAATATGAGCCATAGAAGATAGCCTTGGCTGTGGTTGAGTCAAGGGAACAAAGGAGAGAAAAATGTGAGCCAAGTGGCCCCCTCCAACCCCATCTTGTTCCCCTCTCTTCAGAAGCCTTCTTCTTCGTTGTTTGGGGCTTTCTCCATTGTTGTTGAAGGAGAGAAAGCTTGGAAAACCAGAGGACATAGCCAGCAAGCCAGCCGAGCAGCCTCTGTGGTCGTCCGAGCACTGCACGCCCGCTGGAGCAGCCAGCTCGCCGTCGCGCGTCCGCTCGCTTGTGCTGCCTGTTCGTGTGTCTAGGGTCGTTGTCCGGCCGTGCCAGCCACCGTCGAAGCTAGCCAAGGTCGCCGGAGTCCTCGCCGTTTGCCACTGAGCACCCTAGTCGCCTCCACCGATCTTGCTTCCCCATAACCAGCCTTGTTTCTTTCTGTTTCAGCTCAAATCAGAAGCTGAAATTGTGGGTATTCTAGCTCAAGTTTGGCCCATTTTGAGGTGGTTTCGAGCCTCGAAACCTAGGCCCGCTTTGAAGGAAGTTGTTCCCCGTTGCGTTCCTGTCGATTTGAACCGACCAGCTCACCAAACAAGTGAGTTTGCTCACTAAACCTTACTTAGTAGGTTAATCATGCTTAAGGATTGTTTAAGTTAGCTTAAGGATTAGTGATAAGCTAGGATGGTTAAATTAGTCTTAGAATGGATTAGTGTTAAGCTAATTAGTGAGATTTGCACAATTGATGATGGATTAGTCGAATCCAGTAGAATTACTGTAGTTCAGATTTCTGGACACTTGCCGCTTGCCATTTTTGTAGATCAAAATGGATTACGCATTTGACGTTGATGTCTTCTTGAGAAATGTTTTAGACATCCTCAGCTACAACCTATATTGTTCTCAAGATTTTTAGGATCTAAAAGAAGGAGATATCAGCTCCGTCATTTTCAAACAGAGCCTCAGTTTTCGCTGGAACTGGTGACCTTTTAGGATTCTAGGGGTTTTATCAACTCTTAGAGTTCGAATTTCAAAATGATTTCTTCACAAAAGTTATTTTTCACATCTTCTAGTTTAACATACT